>OY856415.1:509023799-510223799 GCA_963693085.1 Alisma plantago-aquatica
GATTTGATGACCCACAGGTGAGACCCATGTCCCAAAGACAGATATAACTCTCAACATCGCTTATTGATTACAGCAAGTCAAGAAATCCAAGAGTTTGAGCATATTAAACAAATGTAGCGGATGGGCTTAGAAGAAGTGACGATTAACAAGATACATTCAAGAGAAAATAACAATTATCATCATTAGTTTGACTATCATCCTCTACCTCGATAACACTATAAGAAATTCGGTATCATGTACATAACTAGCATCATAAGCAAGTCTAGTAGCATGACATCTCTATCATCAAAAATAAGTCTGAGCACGGCTAACAACATTAGCATATCTAACTAGTTGGACAAATCTTCATCATAAGTAGAGCTAATGGCATAAGCACAACTATCTGCATAAGAATGATTAGTAGTATATGAATCTTTAACTATAGATATGTAGATAGCAATATAAGCATGGATAAAAACATGTCATAACTATCATCATCAGCATAATCAACAGTAGCACTAAATCTGTCCACATAGCATGACTATACATCATGTGTATTTCTATAGCATAAGCTTATATACTATCTCTTAATGCACTAGTCATCATATCTATGTAATGACATCAAACAAGGGTCATCATCAATGTGAAGTATTGTATATAACCCTAAACAAATATTCTACACGATTATATTATATCTTTTATTAAGCCCTGGGGAGTTTGAGTCATATGATGCATGTGTTTTCAGTTGTTATTATAGGCTTATTTTCCCTTATTTTCATGTGTATTATGCATGGAATGTCATTAATAGCCTATATTTCCTTGAATGCATCAAATTATATGATTTCAACAATTTTTATTATCATTTTATGCATTCAAAGTACTCATGATGCTTTTATGTGATTTCAAGTACAAGGCAGTTCTACAACCATCAGTGCTACAGACTTTGTAATAGTTGGTGGTACTGACTTACCGTCAGTGATGTGCCTGAAAACTAGCCAAAACTCAGTGCTACCAATAGAGAAAGTCAGTGCTTCTGAGATAGCATCAATAAGCCCAGCGTGAACTGAGA
Source organism: Alisma plantago-aquatica (assembly GCA_963693085.1). Lineage (NCBI taxonomy): Eukaryota > Viridiplantae > Streptophyta > Magnoliopsida > Alismatales > Alismataceae > Alisma > Alisma plantago-aquatica. The sequence continues at coordinate 509,024,848 of OY856415.1, forward strand.
AAACTCGGCGCTACCGAGTTTCCAGTTCGGTGCTACCAAGTTGACGTCAGAGAGGCTGTTCGAAATCGCAAAATTTGATGATATCGAGTCTAAGTCGATAGTACCGATGGGATTGGGATCACATGAATAAACCTAAATAACTCAGTACTACCAACTCACCTAGTCGGTACTACTGAGTTTTGACTGATTAGGTCAGCTGCAGATGTATTTCTAATCCAACAGTGGACGTAACTGTGGACCCTAACTGATTGCTATGAATTAGGTGTATGACGACTAGACCTATGAGAGCCCCCCTTTTGATTGTACGATGACCGGAGAGAGAGAAGAGAAGGATGGCGGACCGAACGCTTCACCCGAGAAGATCTGAGCACCTATGGAGGATGGTTCTATAGCCATAAGACAACAGAACGCATGTCCAACGGAGAGTATTATGTGGTAGGGCAAAGATCCAGGGGTTACCTTAGTTTCTACTACATTCCCCACGTTTTTCTTCTTCCCTTCTATGTGTTTTGTGATGAAAACATTGCAAGGCTAAAAACTTGTATTCTTTAGGACCCGGGAGTAGCCCGGATATATACTGCCATTGATTTCTATGCATTAATATCAAATTATCTCATTGTTACTTGATATAATTCTATGAAAGTTTCATGTTCCTTTTGTGCTTGATCACCATGAATGGATTAATAGACACTAAGTCATCTCAGTAGAGGGGTTAAGGGTTGTAAATCATAGGATTACTTGTATATTGCACCCTTTGGGAAAAGTGGAGAATATACGAGATGAGAAACCCAAAGTATAAGTATAAAGAACCTAACTAATTAAACCAATAACTGCGGGAGTGGGATTGGCTTTAGATTAGATAGTGAATCACACTATGGGAGCAGGTAATTCTAGCTACAGGCTCCTTATCCAGTGATTGAGATAATAGATATTAGTGTGTGGGATTGATTGTTAGTGGTATCTATGGTGAAACCTCCTCCTAAATAATTAATTTCCCTTCTGATTTACTTAAACCATTCATTCATTTACTTTAGTGTTCATTTGGAAATCCAACTCAATCCAAACAATCATCACCAGCCTAGCTGATTGATCTGTAGTTAGTAGTAATCTACTAGAGAAACGTGTCCCCTTGTTCGACTCAGGCCTCATAGGGCCTTATTACTACAATAGTTCACTTGCATTTTACGCCCGGTAAACCATGTGTCATGTTTTTGGCATTGTTGTTGGGGAAGAGGCAACATTCAGCACTACGAGTGCTGCAGTCGGCCACACTAGGCCAATTTTTTTTCTTTATTTGAAAGTTGGATTACAACAATTTATTCATTAAGTACAAGTTTCTGGACTAGTGCATGGTGTGGACCAGAGCCCTAAACAACGGTGAACCATCTTCATCGGGCTTTGGACAAGAAGAGTTCATACAAGGAGAAAGAGAGCTAGGAAGATCTGTGGACAGGTTCAACATAATGCCTTCACCAAACCCTCCTTTTATTAAAGAACTAGAGGCACCTACAGTACCCGAGCCAAGAGAAATGGGGAATAGAGCAGACAAACCATAAGAACAGACAATATGGGAGAAAATAAAGGCTTCATCTCCGACGGCCCAGAAAGGGCCCATCAAAAGACAATCTATCAATGTGGGAAGCTACAAGATAGAGCATGGACTCAATACTTTAGTCAAATCCCAGGCATTCCATGGCCACCCTTCTGAGGATCCAATGACACATATCAGAAACTTCATGGAAAGGTTATATATGGTGAAGATAGACATGATTCTAGGTAGCACAATCTACCTCAAGATATTTTCATCGTCACTTACAGGTGGTGTGAAGTTGTGATTTGACAATCTGGATGACGAGATCATAGATTCATCGGATCAGATGATAGATGTGTTCTTTGAATGCTACTTTCCTCCATAAAAGACAAATGATATAGTGAAGAAGATTCATAACTTCAAGCAGTAGGTTGATGAGTCGTATTTAGAGGCATGGGAAAGATTTCAGAACATGCTTAGAAAAGTGCCTCATCATGGCATTGATCTATAGGGGTAGGCCAAAACCTTCTATTATGGTCTACACAAATGGGAGAGAACACCCTTGATAGTGTAGGAGTAGGGTTCTTTCTCAACAACAAGCCTACTCGCTGCCTTGAATCCTCAAGAACATGTCTAAGAATCAATCATGGGGGAATAAAGAGAACTACCAACCACCATAAAGAGTGTTAGTGAATCGAAGGTGATGTCTACTTTAAATGAAAAGTTAGACCTCATTGCCAAGATTCTATGTGATCTAGATAAAGGCTCTGTTGAAGAAGAGGAAGGAGAGTGCAAGTACGTGCGCTAGGGTCAATACAGGAATAATGATTATTCAAGGAGGAAGGACTCCAAGTTCTTGTGGAAAGACCCTAATAATTTCCAACAAGATCCATCACAGGCATAACAACAACAACCAAGGCCACAACAGTATGGTGGTCAATCCCAATATCCACCAGAACAACAGAAGATTGACAAGAGTGAACAAATGTTGGGTATGTTGGTGAGTTAGAATGAGTTGTAGATTGCATTGACACAAACAGACCTTCATAATCAAGGGGCACGCATTCGCAACATTGAAACACATATATCCCAGATAGTAGTAGATGTGAGGGCTTTAAAGCAACCGACTCAGAAAGGCTTTCCGGAAAATACCAATGTACCTTCTGAAAATTAGCATGTGAAAGTGGTTCTGCTTCGGAATGGCAAAAAGCTACTAGATGGTGCATTACACAATGCAGTCACAGAAGAGGCAAAAACTCAAGCTAAACCAGTGGAAATGGAAGAACCAGACACATTATCCCAAGAGAAGATTGCAGAGGAGCAAGTTGATGAGGTTGTAGGCAATAAAACTCAAGGCTACATACCACCTCACCAGAGGGCACCTGTGATTCCTATGCCATTTCCAAACAGTCTGAAGGCTACCAAGATGGACAAACAGTTCAAGAAGTTACTAGATAACTTTTAGAAGTTGTCTGTGAACATTCCCCTAATTGATGCAATAGATCAAATACCATATAATGGGAAGTTCTTGAAGGATATCATTACAAAGAAGAGTACGATTTTGGAGTCTGATATGGTAGTACTCAAGGAACAAGTTAGTGCTTTCATTTTGGGCACACTATCACCTAAAAGACAGGATCCATGGTGCTTCAATATCACATGCTTTATAGGGAAGACAAAATTTGGAGAGGCTTTATGGATTCAGGGGAAAGCATCAATTTTATGCCCTTATCTATATTCAAGAAGTTTGGACTCGAGGAAACTAGGAAGAGCAGCATGACAATCCAGTTGGTGGATAATTCAGTAGGGAATCTGTATGGTATATGCGAGGATGTTCAGGTAAAGGTGGACAAGTTTGTCTTCCCTGTGGATTTTATAGTAATGGAGATACAAGACGATCACGACAATGAACTTCTATTGGGGAGACCATTTCAAGCTACTACATATATGATACTTGAGATGGGTAGAGGATGTCTAACTATGGGAATCCAAGATGACACGTTTGAGATAAAGATGTTGTAGAACTCTCAAGCTATGGGAGATAAGGTGCAGTGCAATATGCTTTAGCATGTGGACAAAAAATTTTCGTTATTTCAAGGAAAGCCATTCCTGGATATGGCCCATGTGATGACCAGAGTGGACAAGGGAACTCTATCTATGGACATCCTAGAAAATAGAAAAGTACTTTCTCTGACCCAAGCTATGCGCTACCCAGGAGATGACGGGGAGGACTATGGCCCAACTGCAAAAGAAGAAGCCATGGCTAATTTTGTGATAGAGTCATCTCCACAACTACCCTTGCAGTCATGATTGATAAATAGAATGGAAGGAAGCTTATGCAACAACCATCTGGAGGAGTTCATCTTTCTGTTGAACGTAGTACCTTGCTACTATGCAACGTGCTTTGAAGACTTAGGACCACCACTCCCACCATTGGTTACATCTCTTTTGTGCCCACCAGAGTTGGAGCTGAATCCATTACCTCCACACTTGAAATATGTGTTCCTCACTATAGAATAAAAACTTCCGGTGATCATTTCATCTTCTCTTAGTGGTGAGGAGGAGTAGCTACTCACTGTGTTGAAGAACCATCGAGCTACATTCGGTTAGTCGATAGCTGACATAAAAGGGATTTCTCCATCCTTATTCCAACACAAGATCTGACTTGAAGAAGGGGTGAAAGTAATTGTCCAACCTTAGTGGTGTCTCAACCCGATCATGACAGAGGTAGTAAAGAATGAAGTCGTCAAGATTCTATCAGCACGTATAATATACGAAATCTCTGATTCAATTTGGGTTAGTCCTACACAGGTCGTTCCCAAGAAAGGGGGGATCAGAGTCACTACAAATGCAGCAATGAACTGATTTCCACTAGGCTAGTGACAGGATGGTGTGTGTGTATTGATTATTGCAGGTTAAATACATCCACCGTTAAAGACCATTTTCCCCTACCCATTCTTGATCAAATCTTGGAACATTCATCCAAACGCTCTCACTTTTGTTTTCTTGATGGGTATTTCGGGTTTAACCAAATTTCCATAGATTCGAAGGACCACGAGAAATCCACTTTCACATGTCCTTATGGAACTTTTGCATAATGTTGAATGCCTTTTGGTCTTTGTAATGCCCCCGCCATGTTTCAATGATGTATGCTCACGGTTTTTTCTGATATGGTGGAGCAGTGCCTAGAGGTTTTTATGGATGATTTTTCTGTCTATGGGGAGTCATTTAATGATTGTCTACACAATTTGGATAGGGTATTGCAAAGATGTAAAGACACTCACCTAGTGCTTAACTGGGATAAGTGTCACATGATGGTGAGTGAAGGGATAGTTCTTGGACATAAGGTGTCCAACAAAGGCATGAAAGTTGATCCAGTGAAGATTGAGGTTAGTTCCTCCCTACCCCCACCGACATCGGTGAAAGGAGTTAGGAGTTTTTTTAGGACACGTTGGATTTTATCGCCGGTTCATAAAATATTTTTCAAAGATTTCCAAACCATTATCTGAGCTTTTAGAGAAAGATGGTGATTTTTCTTTTGATGAGAGTTGTTTGAAAGATTTTGAGATACTTAAGGAAAAACTGATTTATGTGCCTATTGTATAGCTCCTGATTGGAGCCTCCCGTTTGAATTGATGTGTGATGCATCAAATTATGTAGTGGGAGCGGTGTTGGGTCAACGCCGGGACAAAACTCCAACTATCATATATTATGCGTCGAAAACTTTGAATGATGCTTCGATGAACTACACTTATACTAAAAAAGAGTTTTTAGCGGTAGTGTTTGCCTTTGAAAAATTCTGACAATACCTAGTAGGAGCTAAGTTGATAGTCTGGATTGACCACGCAGCTATTAAATACTTGTTACAAAAGAAGAATGCCAAAGCCAGACTTATTAGATAGATTCTTTTATTATAGGAATTTGATATCAAAATTAAAGACAAGGTAGGTGTGGAGAATGTAGTGGTTGATCATCTATCTAGGTTAGAAAGGTCAGATGAAAGAGATGTTGCTATCCCTATAGTTGAGGAACTTCCAAATGAAAAACTATTTGTAGTTGAAACTAAAGCCCCTTGGTTTGTAGATATCGTTAATTACCTGGTTTGTAAGGAGAAACCTACAGGTTGGGGTTACCAGGAGAAAAAATGGTTTTCCATTCTTTGAGATTTTATATATGGGATGGCACAATTCTTCTTAAATAAACAGGGATGGGTTGTTAAGAATGTGTGTACCCGAGTGTGAGGTAGAGAGCATCTTATCACACTGTCACTCTCTACCCATAGGTGGGTACCATGCTAGTTCCAAGACTGCTGCCAAAGTCCTAGAAAGTGGGTTTTATTGTCCCACTTTGTTTAAGGATGTTCATGACTATGTTTGTCATTGTGACACATGTTAGTGTGAAGGTACTATCTCCAAGCGACACGAGATGCCCTTAAATGTGTTTCAAGAGGTTGAGGTTTTTTTATCTTTGGGGAATAGATTTTATGGGCCTGTTTGTGTCATCTAATTCATACATTTAAATTTTACTTGTAGTTGATTATGTGTCTAAGTGGGTAGAAGCAATTCCAACCCACACCAACGATGCACTAGTAGTGTGCAAATTTGTGAAGGATTACATTTTTTTAGGTTTAGTGTCCCCCGCCTAATCATTAGTGATGGTAGCTCACATTTCACTAATAGATAGTTTGGAGATCTTTTGAGTAAATATGGGGTGAAACACCGAGTGGGTACTCCATATCACCCACAGACTCAAGGACAGGTTGAGGTGGCAAACAGGGAAGTTAAGAAAATTTTAGAAAGGATTGTCTCAACCAACAGGACAAACTGGAGTTATGTGCTAAATGATGCACTCTGGGCTTATAGAACAATTTACAAATCTCCAATAGGAACAACACCTTTTAGGATGATCTATGGCCTTACATGCCACCTACTTGTAGAGCTTGAACACAAAGCCAAATGGGCTATGAAGAAATTGAACTTCAACATTGATGAAGCAGGTAGGAAGAGATTTCTGGAACTAAATGAATTAGATGAGCAGAGGATGAATGCTTATGAATGCTCTAGGATATTTAAGGATAGCACAAAGAAAATTCATGATAGACACATTCTAAATAGGGTGTTTCTCCCTGGTCAGAAAGTCCTCCTTTTTAATTCTAGGCTGAGATTGCATCTAGGAAAGCTAAGTTCCAAGTGGAGTGGACCATTTGTGATTGACAAAGTTCTTCCCCATGGTGTCGTGAACATTATAGATGGGAATAGGTCATTCCTTGTAAATTTCGAAGACTTAAGCACTATTATGGAGGTGAGATAGAGCCCCAAATAAATGAGTTGCAACTTTGCACCATTCCATAGATATCTTTATCTATCGATCGTCTAGTCTAGGACGTTACACAATGACACTTTTTGGGAGGCAACCCAACCTTTATTTTCTTCATTTTATGTTTATTTTTCACTTTTAGTTGAAACTTTATTTAAATTTCAGTAAAAATGGTACCTTATCTCATTTTGTGGAGAGTGTAGGGCATAAAAGTCGGTACTACCAAGTCTATCAGTCGGTGGTACTGATAAGAGGTCAGCATTTTGCGAAGAACAGTAGCAAAAACTCAGTGCTACCAACCCTCAATGTCGGTACCACTGAGTCTCTGATGATTTTTTGAAGGTTCACTGATAAGGACTTGGTACCACTGACAATTTCAGTCAGTGGTATCAACTTCTGGACACGCCCAGGTTAGGTGTACCGAGTCTAAAAACTCGAAAGCAACAACCAATTCCAGAAATCGATACTACCGACTCTTGAAGTCGGTACTACAAACATGCCACATCAACAATCCAGGTGATCGAGATCCAACAGGCACGACGCACTTCATCTAGCATTCGGTGGCACTGATCTGCAGCAGAAATCGGTACAATCAGCATGCTGTCAGTACTACCGACCTGAGCTGACCCACACCAGCTACATCAGGCAATCGTCAGCCGTCGATGCAACCGAGCCTCATATTGTGCTAACCAACTTGGTACCACCAACTTGGTAAGTCGGTGGTACCGACTCCATCATGGTTAGCTATAAAAGGAGGGGTGGTGGATCCATTTTCTTCACACTTTCAACTCCCACTCCTCCTACATTTCAGATCAAGGCTACACCAAGCACCAACGATCTTCCCCAAGCTTCCATTCTCCTAATCTCCCTCTTGCATCTACGACATGGCTCCTAGGAGAGGAGTTGTTCCCCCGCAAGGTGAGCTGGTCCCCCGACCAACACAAATCCAACACCCATCCACAGAGATAAGGAATTTCTATAAGGGGTTGCAGACCAGGGAAGTCATCTCGGCGAGATACGATGATCGCACACTGATCGATATGGCAGGCTTCATGGAGAACATGTGTTGGGTATGTTAGCAGCAAGCAATGGAGGGAGATAATCCCTTCTTCGGTGACTGGCAGACCTACCCATACTTGGTCTTTGAGTTCTTGGTGTCACTTGACATTTTCGTACCCCCGAGAAGAAGATAGGAGGTGAATGGTGGGAGGGCAATGTCAACATTTTCCTATTCAACAAAATCTACTCCCTCACGTTGTGAGCATTCAATCATATCTTCAATTGGGCTCATGTCCCAGAACGCTCAGTGCCATCCAACTTCGACTTCGATCTGGCATGGGAGCAGCTGACTGAGGTGTATGTAGTATTCCGCATCAACTGGCACATCAGTTTGGTGACTGATATTGAGCATCCATTGGCTCGTATGTTGCATTATCTTTGTGTCAACACAATCTTTGCCAGGTCCGGGCAAGCACAAGGGAAGGTCCAGAGGCTGGACCTCTACTTTCTATATCGACTATTAGAGGGGGAGACAGTTAATTTTGGAGCCTTTCTATTGCTCCATGTGCTTTCTGGTGAGGCGCAATGTGACAAGGAAGGCACAGATCCTATTTGGGGGTCTCATCACCCCTATAGCTATTCACCTCCACCTTGATCTATCCACCTTTGAGCCATTGGAGGATAATACAAAGCTGGACCTCCTTCATTTTCGTAAGGCGCATCTTCTCAGGTATCACCACAATATCCTTTATGCGCATTGCAACCATCGCATCATATTTTAGGAGTGGAGTCTACCCGATGATATCTTCAATCTACATGGGGTGGACAACTTAGATGGTCACTGAATGAGGGATAACCTGAAGATCCACCTAGAGCAGCAGCTCAGGGCGATGATGAGGAGCATAGTGGCTACGTTGATGATGTTGAGGAGGTGGAGTCCACCATCCCGATGATCAGGAGAGTGGTCCCACGAAAAAGGGCCCGCCCATATTCTGCCTCAACTTCCTCGGCCCCACCACCTTCCCAGGAGGAGCATGACCCATACAACATGCAGGGCATGTACAGGATGCTGTAGTAGATTCAGACTGGCCAACAACAACACCAGGAGGCTTTACTGGTGTGTGGGATATTCAAGGACGGCTATATGAAAATTGGCAGGTGATCTTGGACAATGAAAGCCTTCTCTTGGCCAACCAAGAGAATGTTCATATGTTCCTGTAGAGGATGGAGTAGTACCAGTAGCCCTTCTTTAACAATTACTAGAACCATGGATACTTCGGGGAGTACCCACATCTGCCGTCGATGCCTCCTACAGATCCCTCTTTCCATGGGATGTTTCCTCCCCACGACCCAAACATGCCACCTCCACCATTTTGAATCATGGTACCATTGTTCCACCTCTTGGGTGAGAGTATTGACTATGAGGACATAGTCATATTGAAGCTTAGGGGGGATGTTGGAACAACATTCTATCCTAGTTTTTTCTTTATCTTTATTTTTACTTGCCATTTTAGTTCTTGTTTTGTTTTTAGGTGTGCAATTGTGGATTAGTAATTGCATGGTTTCAGTCTTGAATGTTTTTTACTCTCCATGGTGTTTAATGAAATGAAGGTCATGTCCTTGAAAGCTTAAAATGCAAAATCCTTCTGCAACACCTTTTGAGGAAGTGTTTGAATTAGTTAGTATTAGGACATACTACATACATGAAAGTCTAAATCAACTTGGGAATGTCACTGATGAAGATATTAAGAGTAAACTAACCAAACCATGATGAAATCTTAAATGAATATATGAGAAATAAACCTTTGGATCACCTTGAACACATGTCATTAAAGAGGGACACATCATAATATAATGAAAGGTGTTGTCTCTTAGTTGTGTGATTCCATGTGTTCCATCCATTCATTTAACTCACCACCTCAAAAATTCTTCATTACTCCAATCTATTTTCTTTGAGTGCATTGCACAGAACAATAGGGGCATATTGGGTAGTTTTCTTGCATTTGAAAAGAAAAAAAATATTGCATATGTAGACATTAACTATATTGCACACCATATTAGCTTGCATAACACAATTCATATAGTTGCATACACTTCACCATATCATGCATATTTCCTTTTCAAGGTTATGAAGAATAAATGAAAAAAAAAATAATAGTTGAATGAAAGAAAGAGGCACAAAGTGAGGCTTGCTGAAAAAATGATGATAAAGTTCAAAAGAAAGAAAAAAAGTTGAAGTATGTTTTGCATTATTTTATGAGAAAGAGTATAATCCACATGTGTAGTTTTCTGAGTTGAAAAGAACTTTCTCAACTCGCTCTACATGCTTCATCTCATAAAAAAAATTAGGCATTAGGATTCATGCACTACATTCTTTTGCATCCTTATAGGTTCATTTTTTTCTTATGCATAAATAGCTTGAATGTACTCACGAATTTTCAGTTGCCACCCATCTTTCATCATTAATTTCTCTTATTGGTAGGCCACCCTTAATGATTTAACTCCTTATACATGCTTATATGGAGATCTGCTTCCAGTTAGTTGGTAGTTAGGAAAGAGCAATTTAGTGTAGCGAATCACACAATACACCAAGCGAATGCCTGAGTAATTATGATGTTAACTACTTTCTTGATAGTGTCATGTTCTAAGGGTGGACATCTCTTATGGAAGGTTTTGGTCACATTAGAGCAGTTATCGGTCCAGTGGTCAGTGAAAGCCGGTTTAGGGCTTGCTAGGTAAAGTTGTTCAAGAAGAGAATGTATGCATTTTGTCCTTTTGCTAACTTTTGTCAAACAGATCCGAGAGAGTTTTGCTCGAGGACGAGAAACATTTAAGCTTAGGGGAGTTTGATGCATGTGTTTTCAGTCATTAGTATAGGCTCATTTTCCCTTATTATCATGTGTAGTTTGGGCCTTCATTTGACCTATTATGCATGGATTGTCATTTATAGCTCATATTTCCTTGAATTTATCAAATTATATGATTTCAACCATTATTACTAGCATTTTACACATTTGAAGTATGATGCTTTTATGTGATTTCAGGTACAAGGCAGTTCTACATAGCTCGGTGCTACCAACTTACCATCAGTGATGTGCCCAAAAACCAGCCAGAACTTGGTGCTACCGACAGAGAAAGTCAGTGCTTCCGAGATAGCACCAGTAAGCCCAGGGTGAACTGAGAAAACTTGGTGCCAGAGAGGCTATCTGAAATTGTGAAAATGCAGTGCTATCGATTCCAAGTCAATAGTACCGATGGGATCAGGATCGCATGACTAAACCTAAGTGACTCGGTACTACTAACTCATCAAGTCAGTACTACCAAGTCTGCTCGATCAGGTCGGCCGCATATCTGTTTCCAATCCAATGGTGGACGTAATTTTAGACCCTAAGTGATTGCTATGACTTAGGGGGACGACATCCAGACCTAAGGGAGCCCCCGTTTTGATTGTACGACGACCGGAGAGAGAGAAGAGAAGGACGGAGGACCAAACACTTCACCTGGGAAGATCTGAGCACCTACGGAGGACAGTTCTATAGACAGAAGATAGCAGAACGCACGTGCAACAGAGGGGATTATCTGGATGGGAAAAGATCCCGGGGTTACCTTAGTTTCTACTATGTTCCCCATGTTTTTCTTCTTCCCTTCTATGTATTTTGTGATGAAAACCATGTAAGGCTAAAAACTTGTATTCTTTAGGACCCGGGAGGAGCCCAAATATACACTACCATTGATTTTTATGCACTAATATCAAATTATCTCATTGTTACTCGATATAATTCTATGAAAGTTTCATGTTCCTTTTGTGCTTGATCACCATGAATGGATTAATAGACACGTAGTCATCTCAGGCGAGGGATTAAGGGTTGGAAAGCATAGGATTATTCATATATTGAACCCTTTGGAAAAAGTGGAGAATATACGAGAGGAGAAACCCATAGTATAAGTATGAAGAACCTAACCAATTAAACCAATAACCACATGAGTGGGATTGGAATTACATTAGGTAGTGAATTATACTGTGGGAGCAAGTAATTTTGGCTACATGCTCCTTATCCCGTGATTGAGAAAATAGATATTAGTGTGTGGGATTCATTGTTAGTGGTATTCATGGTGAAACCACCTCCTAAAGAATTCATTCTCCTTTTGATTTACTTAAACCATTCATTCGTTTACTTTAGTGTTCATTTGGCAATTCAACTCAATTCAAGCAATCATCACCAGCCTAGTTGATTGATCTGTGGTTAGTAGTAGTCTACTGGAGAAATGCTTCCTCGTGTTCAACTCGGGCCTCACATGGCCTTATTACTTCGATACGTTCACTTGTGTTTTGCGCACGGTAAACCACATGTCATCATACCACCCAAAGTCCAACCAACCCTTATGAAGGGCCATTTGATTTCATATAAGATCTAGGATAGTCAGCATCCTAAGATCTCTTCTCCTCAGTCAGTATGAGTAAAAAGGTAGTGACATATCATTGAATGTTGCCACTACAATGACATATAGTCAAGCTGCTAACAATTACTCCGCCCTTGGGATAGGTCATGGCACTAAACTCTAGGGTATGCAAGCAAACCCCTGCCACCTGAGGCACAACCACAGCATGCTCAATCACATCATATATCATAGTTATTTTTGGCATGACCACTGCCATCCTCCATAACTCACAATTGTGGATTATAAGAATATACACTCAACTTGTCACCCCCACATACCCAATAGTATGTGCTCTGAGTTTTCCTCAGGAATACTCATTTCACCATCCAGCAAATTTTGACACTAAAGATGGTTCTATGACATAGGGAATTATATGACTAGGGTTTCACTTGATTAGCTATGTCAATTAGGTGAATTAAGGCTTCATCAAACAAGTGTACATACAAACCCTAATTCATATCTAGCAAACATTACTATATAACAACTTCAAAAGATATAAAATGTATGAATTGTATTATTCCTCATCTCATCATCGCATGGTACTATTCATTTTCCATTCATGAGACTACACTTGTCATCACACTATCAGTGGATACAAATCCTTAGCTCAATATCATAGGGTATCAACCCTTATCAACATAAGAGGAATATACCTTGTTCAGGGCTCAACCATGTCCAAAGGTCATTAAGACCATAATATCATTTCATAGAAGTTCATCATTATATTTTTGTGCCTTATAACAAGGCTCAACAAACATCACCACACATGTGATACACAAGCTCAACATAATTTGCATTAAAGAAGTAAACATGTTCACAAGATAACATTACATGATTATATTAGCAATTAAGAGCATTCCTTTATCATATCAACATATAAGAGAGCCATATGATTGGCCATCATCACACTTATAATGTACAAGTTTAGCATAAGAAGGCATTAATCACAAATCTATGATGACCACCAGTTAACTCATTAGGGCTAGAATCAATCAATAGGAAGGTTATTACATCATTATATTAATCACTCAAGAAATGATAGCATGATTAACCACCATCATCTATATGCATTAGTATTAGGTTTATCAAAATAAGTCATATTGAATCTATAGTTCAACACTCTTTCACATACCCTAACCCATGGCATCCCCATGGATCATGGATGCATAAGATAAAGCATCACCATTGCATTCCATACCATCCTCAAGTATGGATCCACACATAACTCAAGATGTATCTGTCAGGTTATAGCATACTAGGCTTCAACCACAATAAGAGAGTACTCCATGATTCTATTCATCATTTAAGGGATTATTCATAATCAATTGTCATCACATGATTATATTAGGGTTAGGTGTAATGATTTGTATCCCATTAGGATTGTATATCAAAAAAATACGGTCGTTATTATTTTTATTCATATGAGGGAAAATGTAAGGCTACCTAAATAAGGGAAAAACTCCATCATTTTCATAATCATTCAAACGATACCAACATACTACAAGCATCAATCCAAAACTGTTGGGTGTGGAGGAAGTAAAACATTAGATGTTTGCATAAGTAAAAAAACCTAGAACAAACCACCTATAAAGCCATCCATTTGTGACCTAGAAAGAGTCACCATATAACCATAGACATCCCTTGTTTCATAACATAAAAGGTACCATTGGTTGTGGGGATTAAAGCCCATCACCAGTTACATATTTAAAACATACCATCAATTGTCAACAATCAAGCTCCTTAGGTTGATCACAAGGAGGAAATCATGGAATTCAAATCATCATTACCAACCACTTACACTAAATACTTCACTCTAAAACATTGGATGTTGAAGCACCCAATATTAACCATTGGATTCGGTTCATCATTGAAAACCTTCAATTAGACTATAGGTCTAAGCCTTAAATCATTTGATCCAAGAAAGCATCGATTTAGAGCTTAAATGAAGAAATATTTAAAATCTTGACTTATCATCGGTTGTGGTAAATTGAATCATCACTGGTCGTGACACATTCTTTCACCATTGGTTTATGGGGTCAACACTACCATTGGTTGTCACCTTTCGGTGATGTACTACTATCACCATTGGTTGTTATTATCTTTAGGGCATCAAACCATTGGTTGATATGATTTTAAAAGAGTCTAAAACTGACCCAAGGTGTGACCATCGGTTGACACCACCGGTTTTCACCATTGATTATCACCATCAGTTGCCACAAAGGAAGGCACCATCAGTTCTAGTGTAAGGTCATCCATTGATTCATGTAAACGGTTGAAAATAGCTTAAAACCTAAGTATAAGCTATTGTTTGCTAGGTTATAAGAACCATTGGTTACCATACCAATCTGACATAAGTCTTCCTATACCTTATAAAGAATGTGGACTTGGTTTCAGGATCATCTAGAGCCGGAAACTCCTCAAGAAATAGCATTAAAATCCAAACCCTAGGCAAGCATAACTTCTTTAAGCTTAGATCATCATTTTAGAGAAAGAACTTGAGTAAGAAAGCTATTAGTAAGCAATAAATGTGAGGAGGGTTATAAAACTCACCTCTAGTGAGAAGATCAGATACCAAACAGAAGAAAAACTTGAGCAAGGAGGGTATACTACCCTAGATTTAGGTATGAACTCGGCCAAGTAGCACCTTTCTTCACAAGAGAAGCAAACCCTACGTAGAAGGAGCAAGAAAGGTATGATTTTTTAGCTTTAAAACAACTTTTACCATGGAAAAGTAGAGTTACAATCAGGAAGAAGGTAGGAGGAAGAATAATAGTAGAATAAACGAAGGATAGAAGGATATAATTACTTATTTATGTCAAGATCACCAAAAGAGAGTTTGCAAACCCTAGAAGAGAGAAAAGCAATACCCTAGAAGCTCCAGTAGGAAGGTTGGCCGCATTCTACTTCCTTGGAAAGATACTCCACCACCAAGAAGGGGAATGATGAATCTCTAATAGTATAGGAGAGATAAGGGACCAATGCTTTCATTTGGGAGACTAAGGATAAGTATATAAAGCTTTAAGATAAGGGAGAGAAGAAGCATGAGGTGTCCTAGCAGATATCCATGTGCCCACGGCCTAAAGCTTCCATGGACATGAAAGCAGCAGATCCATAGGTTGTGGGAGTATGCTAGACCACCGAATGATGACGTAATAGGGAAACCATCTATTTTTATGCATGGGAAATTGTCATTTGTTCAAACCTTGATTACTTGGTGATGAACCATCAATTGATCCTTCTTTAAAGTGAACCACCGATCCAAGTGAACCAAACCAGAAAAATCATAGAAATAAGGCCTTCTAGGATGACCACTGATTTTCAACACCTGTTGGTGACTATCGGAGGATGTCAACCAAATAGGGGGACCATCGGTTGATGGCTCCTAAAGGTAGCTTATCCATGAAGGGGTAAACCCTAATTCACCATTGAAAGGAATTACCTCCAAACCAAGGTACAACTAAGAGCCCCATGGATCAAAAAGCTCAAGAATGATTAGAAAACATATAAGGAACATAATTCCTATAATACATTGCAATTAAACCTCATATTTGGGAAAATTGTAGAAAAGTCCAAAATGTACGTAAAATTGCATAACTTGCACAAACAATGTCCAAACTAGACCAAAATTGAAACTTAAGCTTGTAATAAGATATAAAAACACCTAAAAAGATTATATTAAGGTTTCATTAACCTAATTGTGATAACTAAGCTTGTTCAACCATTTAAGAAAGGTTAGGGGTCTCACAACCATAAACCCCTAATAAGGATTTCACCCCTGAAATCCAAGGAAAGAAAACATGAGTACTTCTCATGAACCTCATCCTCTAACCCCCACATGGTTACTTACATTTCATGGTGATATAACATCACCCACATAGGAAACATGTTCTTCTCTCACAACTCCTTCATGTCTAATCATGGGTTAACACTGGAAACCCCCACATAAGGTAACATTCTCAAGCAACTCCTCCTCCATTGCCTGTATCACTTGTCATGTACTAGGGTGGTAGTCCCTCAATCATGGATCATATAATTGTTGTGCCACATGTACAACTCTAGGAGTACTTTTCAACTTGGAATTCTAGATGTCATTCTGAACTATTCTATCTGTTGTATTAACACATCACTCAAAAGTCATACTTGTTGGATCTTTACCAATCATGGCATGTTTACTATACCATTACTTGAAGCATCACAAAAGGTGATGTATTCATCCCTTTGTTCTAGATACACTAACACTAGAACACTTGTGAACTTCTTCTTCAACGTCTAGAGAAAATGTTGACGCTGGCACCTATCATTCCATACAAGGAGAAACATCATTCCTAGTCAAGCATGTTAGGGGTGAAACAACAACACAGTCATAACCTTACTAGGATCTACACAACATACTTAGACGACATATCATAATCACAAGAAGACATTTTAGTCAACCCCCAACTCACTCATGTTCAACTTATGACTTAGCTATTGTTGCTTTAGCAATCCTAAGGTTTTTGCAAAGATGTTGATCATGTTGTTAACCATCTTTAAACTACACTGAGATGCTACTATTCAAAACTTTCTAAATTTGTAAGGACACAACCTGAGCACTCTATTCCTCAAGTTCATAAACACTATTGATGCATTGATTAGTCTAAAGGACATAACCCTAAACTCGTTATGACCACGTAACTTATATCATCCACTCTCAGTCTTATCCATTGATATCCCAACCTCAAGCCTGTCTAAATAACAATGTATCACATGTGCATTGATCCACAACCATATATCCTTGAAAGTGTTCTTATCTAGATGTTGTAGCCCATATACATCATTAGAGAATCAGTCTCCTTCTTTACAACAACACTTGGAGGATGTCAACATCAACTTTTCTCTCTAAGGGAGAGGAACACTAACAAGATCATATGATATACACGTTCAAACTCATGTACCACTAGTACACCCTGGATACTAAGTCTCGTTACCTTGGTATCCACTTCATGTGGTATAAAGAACTCACATCCTTGTCTCATCAGTTTTTTCACCCTCATACCCCAACTCATAACATATAGGAGGAGTCTTCCTAACTCTTGGGAAGGCTCGAAAAGCATACTCATCACAAACATCAAGATCTTGGAACCATAGTACAAGCAACAACATGATATAACATGCTATACTTCCCCAAGACTACAATGAATCCACGCCTACCAAGAGGAATAATATCCACTTGAAAGTTGTGCTTCAAAAAGAAAGAACACAAAGGGAAACACACTTCCCACAACACAACAACACAGTCCAGGGGTTGCTAGCAAGGGGTTACTAATTCTACATTCATTATGTAGGTTACAATTTTTTATGTGTCATTTAACCTTTTCTAGATTGGGTTCCTTGCCGTTAGCATAGGAATTATCAAGATTAACATATCTTATTTATCTTTTCTTATTAACTGTTCATCCTTCTAGTATATGTCCTCTCATGTTATCATGTTTTTCCACTCCTTATCAAGCGGTAAATCATCATATTTTACATTTTATTAATTAAATAGGGATCATGTCCTTTAATTTCTTTCACATGTTATGAAGATTTTACTTTAATACTTTTTCACATGCATAGGTTGGTCTGAGATTAACTCAGGTTCCACTTTAGTCATCTATCATTATTCTTATTCATCTTCTCATATCATACTTATCACATGAGTTCTCTCTGTCTTATGTGTATTTTATACCTTAAATCACTTTATTAGCACATATATATCTCTCATTCACCTCATAATCTTCTTCAATTACATCTTCAAAAACTCCTCGTCAGCTTATTTGTATTCAGATTCAGATTTCCTGGTGTCATATTTTTCTCTTATATCCACCAAACATTCATGTTTTGATAGGTTATGATGTAATTTCTCATCTTTTTTAGAGTAAGGTTGAGATATTGGCACCATGCTTTCTTATTCATTATGCTCTTTAGATTGTTTAAAAATGACTACTTGATCTGAGTAATCAGAAAGATAATAATCTAAGAGTTTCACACTTACCTTTTCTACAATAATTGAATACCTGGACAAGGCATCCAAGTACTGAGATTAGGTTGTATGTACCATGTTTTATGTCATGCTCCTATCTTAAACATCATCCTAGTCGTAAGTCCTAGTGTCCCTGTAGACTCAAAAAACCTACAACTCTAACACCAACCTCTGAGAACCTGTTACACTAAATGAGTTTACTCAAAACATAAAACACAATCGATCACTAATAAATCACAAACCCAGAAAAGAGGGTAAATTAAAACTGATTTCAACATGACCAACATGCTCAGAAACATTTGCCTTGGAGCCCTATATCAAGAATCTGATACAGTTCATTCTATGGCCTCATCCACACAATATATACATAGAAGAACATAATTCTTACATGACACATAAGCAAGCATTAACATGCTAACAAAAGCAAGGTTTGTTTGAAACTTTGTATACAAACTTTCCTGCCCAGACCTGAGAGTAAAGGGACAAATTCTAGGACATACTAGACATCTAAACAAACTTCTCTAAAGTCCATTATCACAGTTTCAACTCACTGTCACGAGTATGTTTTTGCTATCTTCAATCACCAAGAAAGATGTGGTAACCCACAGGTGAGACCCATGTCCTAGTGAGAGATATAACTCTTAACACTGCTTATTGATCACAGTAGGTGTAACGCTTGGGCCAACTACCCAAGGCTATAGTAGGGTTTCAAGAATGACGACTGGCACCACATACCACCACTAGCCTTAACTACACACTTTATCCTCACTCACGCACAAGTCGGGGTCAACTTCCCGACTATTCACCCATCCTAGTACTACTCCAAGTTGAGCATGCTTAAATATGGAGTTCTTTAGTGATGGGCTCCTGTAAAAGGAGGTGCACCTTGGTGATATGGGTAGTCCAATCATTCCTTTTAATATCATTATATCTGAGGCCTCAAATCCTGGGATGTTGCAATTTCCCCCACTTAGACTCTTGACGCCTCGTTAAGGTTCAACTATATGGCCTCATAAAATATCCCTATTTCAATGTAGACCCAGAATGGCCCATGGACACCCAGCTCCCGATCACAGAATACCAGCAAAAGGGTGTCTATGTCACCATGGACAACCCTTTCGTACATGCCTGGACCGCACGACTCAAGATTTGCATGCCACATGCCCATGTGGGCCCCACCTACTAGAGGGGTTTTTGGCTCTGATACCATTTGTAATTCCTGGGCCAACTGTCCAAGGCTCTAGTAGGGTTTTAGGAATGACGACTATCCCCACAGACCACCACTAGCCTTAACTGTGTGCTTTATCCTCACTCACACGCAAGTCGGGGTTAACTTCCCGACTAGTTTCCCATCCTTGTACTAAGTTGAGCACACTTAACTATGGAGTTCTTTAGAGATTGGCTCCCAGAAAAGGAGGTGCACCTTGGTGATGTGGGTAGTCCAATCATTCCTTTTAAGATCATTATTGTAACATCCCTGACCTGGGTTATGCTTTAACCATAGGTGTTTTGTTTAATAAAGTTGATTATATGCTTTCTCTTATCTCTTGAAAAGTAATTAAGGCTCAAGAGGAACTTAAATTTCAATTTTAGTCCATTTTGAACTATGTTGAAAATAATGTTTTGTTTGTTTTAGACTAAAGTGCAAATTACCCAAGTTGAGGGGTTAAAATGCAAATGTTACATGATAATATGTTCCTCATGTGTTGAAGCATCATGAGAATGAATAAGATGCAAAGTTATGTCTTGTGGTAGCCTGAGTACCAAGAAAAATCTGATAAAGCAATGTTTGTGCATTAAAACCTAGTTTGGGTGTAATGTGCAATTTACCCAAAACCTAGGGTTCAATATGCAAATTACCACTTCTAAATAGTCCCTAATATTTCTTGGCATCATGTAGAGAAAATCAAATGAGAGGGGCATCTCATTTGTATCACTTTGAAGGAAAGAGAATCTTGATATTAAAATAATCAAGATTTAAGCATAATTCAATTTAATGCAAAAATAATTATATTAAATGGATTGCCCTTCAACCAAAATTGTTTTGGTTGAAAATCCATGTATATGGACGTCCTTGTTCCTTTCAAAGTCAAAGGAAATATCTACGTGAGTGGAGAACCCACTCACATTAAGAAACTAAAAAGAAATATCCACTAAATTATGGATATTATTATTATAAGGGTTAAGGTGCTTAATTTTCTTTTCTTTAAAACATGGATAATTGAGAGGAATAAGAGGAAAAGGAGATAGCCTCGTAACCAAGGAAGGGAAGGGGGATAATGGCAAGGAAATGGAGGAGATAATCCCTACATTATCTCTCTTAAATGAATTTTCAATAAAATTCATATATATGCTCCTTTATCCATGACTTGAAAGGGTAATCTCAAATACACTTTCACTCTTGCTTGCAAAAACGACCAAGGGAGCTAGGAGCAACAGGAGGACGACCCCCAACCTGTTGGTAAGCTTCTTGACCTTCGTTCACCTTGATTTCATGGTGGAAATCACAAATCAATGCATGATTTCTTCTTATCTCGATCCCATCTTCAATTGTAACCATTCATTTTCACTCAAAAGCTTGAGGAACGAACCTTGTGATGTGAAAAAGCTTCTTCCACCATTGTTGACGTGAAGCGCAAAGCTTTGAAGCTCAATTGGAGGTGGGTTATATAACTTGAACCCCTATTCATCATTATTGAATTCAATTTCTCAATCAATTATGTTCAATTGATCTTCTTGCAATTCCTTTGATTAGTTGATGCAACTACCATGATAATGGCAGTAGTTTTCGATGGACTAAGGCTTGATGATGATTACATCATCTTAGGCACACATTCCAACAAGTTTCTATTGCAAATGGTTTTAAGAC
Organism: Alisma plantago-aquatica; assembly: GCA_963693085.1. Classification (NCBI taxonomy): domain Eukaryota; kingdom Viridiplantae; phylum Streptophyta; class Magnoliopsida; order Alismatales; family Alismataceae; genus Alisma; species Alisma plantago-aquatica. Next base: position 509,046,004 of record OY856415.1, read on the forward strand.
CATGGTCCAAACAGTTTGGGATCCAAACCTCCAAACGGTTTGCAAACCGTTTGGGCCAAGGTTTGGAACCCAAACCGTTTGGACCAAGGTCTTAAAACTATTTGCAATAGGAACTTGTTGGAATGTGTTCCTAATATGTTTTCATCATCATCAAGCCTTAGTCCATTGAAAACTACTACCATTATCATGGTAGTTGCATCAACTAATCAAAGGAATTGCAAGAAGAGCAATTGAACATAATTGATTGAGAAATTGAATTCAAAAATGATGAATAGGGGTTCAAGTTATATAACCCGCCTCCAATTGAGCTTCAAATCTTGGAGCTTCACGTCAACAATGGTGGAAGAAGCTTTTTCACAGCACAAGGTTCGCTCCTCAAGCTTTTGAGTGAAAAGGAATGGTTAGAATTGAAGATGGGATCGAGATAAGAAGAAATCATGCATTGATTTGTGATTTCCACAATGAAATCAAGGTGAACAAAGGTCAAGAAGCTTACCAATAGGTTGGGGGTCATCCTCCTATTGCTCCTATCTCCCTTGGTCGTATTTGCAAGCAAGAGTGAAAGTGGATTCGAGATTACCCTTTCAACTCATGGATAAAGGAGCATATATATGAATTTTATTGAAAATTTATTTAAGAGAGATAATGTAGGGATTATCTCCTCCATTTCCTTGCCATTATCCCCCTTCCCTTCCTTGGTTACGAGGCTATCTCCTTTGCCTCTTATTTCTCTCAATTATCCATGTTTTAAAGAAAAGCAAATTAAGCACTTTAACTCTTATAATTATATGTGAGTCCTCAAATCTTGGGACGTTACAACAGGTCAAGTGATTAAATAGTTTAAGCAGATTAAACATGTAGAATAGAGAGGCTTAGAAGAAGTGATGATTAACAAGATACATAAAGGAGAAGATAAAAATTATCACCATTAGTCTGATTTTCATCCTCTACCTTGATAACAATATAAGCAATTCTGTAGTACATAACTAGCATCATAAGCATGTCTAGTAGCATAGCATCTCTATCATCAAAAATATGTCTGGTAGCATAACCATAGCTAACATCATTAGCATATCTAACTAGTTGAACAGATCCACATCATAAGTAGAGCTAAAAACATAAGTACAACTATCTACATAAGCACTATTAGAAGTATAGGCATTTTTAATTATAGAGACATAGATAGCAATATAAGAATGGCTAACAACATGTGATAACTATCATCATTAGCATATTCAACAATAGCAATAAATCTATCTACATAACATGACTATTGTATGTACACATCTACATCATGAGTATTTCTACAGCATAAGCATATCTACTATCTCTTAATGCACTAATAAACTTCTCTATGTAATGAGATAAAATAAGGGTTATCATCCAATTTGAAGTAATATATAATCCTAAACAGATATGCTACGTGATTTTATTGTATCTTTTATTACACCATGGGGAGTTCGAGTCGTACCACCCAAAGTCTAGTTGACCCATGTGAAGGGCTATTCGGTGTCATATAAGATCTAGGAAAGCCAACATCCTAAGATCTCTTTCCCTCAGACAGTACAAGTAAAAAGGAAGTGGCATATCAGTGAATGTTGCCACTATGGCGGCATATAGTCAAACTGTTAACAACTAGCCACCCTTGGTACAGGTCATGGTACTAGACTCCAGGGTATTCCAGAAAAACACTATCACCTGAGACACAACCACAACTTACTTAGTCACATCATATATCAAAATTATCTGAGGCATGTCCACAACCATCCTCCATAACCCACAATTGTGTATGACAAGGACATACACTCAACATGTCATCCTTGCATGCTCAACACTGTGTGCTTTGTGTTTCCCTTAGGAATGCTCATTTTAGCATCCAAAAAATATTGACATTGAAGATGGTTCTATGGAACGTGGCACTACATGAATAGGGTTTCACTTGACTAGTTATGCCAATAGGGTTTCACTTGATTAATCAACATATAAGGGAGCTATATGATTGGCCTTCATCACACTTATAATGTACAAGTTCAGCATAAGAAGGCATAAATCATAAATCTATGATGAAAACAAGTTAACACATTAGGTTTATAATCAATCATTAGGAAGGTTATTCCATCGTTATATTAATCAGTCAATAAATGGTAGCATGATTAACCACCATCATCTATTTTCATTAGGATTAGGTTTAGCTAAATAATTCATATTGAAGCTATAGTTCAACACTCTTTCACAACCCCTAACCCTTGACATCCCCATCAGATCACCGATGCATAAGATAAAGCATCACCATTATATTCCATACCATCCTCAAGTATGGATCCACACATAACTCAAGATGTATCCATCAGGTTATAGCATACTAGGGTTCAACCACAATAAGAGAGTACTCCATGATTCTACTCATCATTCAAGGGGTTGTTCATAATCAATTGTCATCACTTGATTATAATAGGGTTAGATGTAATGAGTCGTAGCTCATTAGGGTAGTATATCAACACAATATGGTCATTATAATTTCTATTCATATGGGGGAAAAGGTAAGGATACCTAAATAAGGGCAAACCTCCATTGGTTTTAACTTCATTCAAACCATACCAACATACTACAAGAATCAACCCAGAACTGTTGGGTGTTGAGGAAGTGAAACCATTGGTTGTTTGCATAAGTAAAAACCTAGAACAAAGAACCTATCAATCTATCCAGTTGTGACATGTAAAGAGTCGCCATCTTAACCATAGGCATCCCTTGTTTCATAACATAATAGGTACCATTGGTTGTGGGAATTAAAACCCATCACCGGTCACATATTTTGAATAGGTCATCAATTGTCATCAATTAAACTCCTTAGGTTGATCACAAGGATGAATCATCAAATTCACATCATCATTACCAACCCCTTACACTAAAGACTTCACTATAAACCATTGGATGTTGAAGCACCCAATCTCAACCATTGGATCTGGTTCATCATTCAAAACCATCAATTAGATTGTAGGCTTAACCCTTAAATCATTTGATCCAAGAAAACATCAGTTTAGAGCTTAAATGAAGCAATATTTAAAACATTGAGTAACCATTGGTTGTGGTAAACTGAACCACCATTGGTTGTGACACATTCTGTCACCATCGATTGATGGGGTTAACACTACCATTGATTGTCACCTTTGGGTGGTGTACTACTATCACCATCGGTTGCTATCAACTTTAGGGCATTAAATCGTTGGTTGATATGATTTCAAAAGAGTCTAAAACTAAATTGAGGTTTGACCATCAGTTGATACTTTTGGTTTTCTCCATCGGTTTCCACAAAGGAAACACTGTCGGATCTAGAGTAAGGTCATCCACTGATTCATGTATAATAGTTTAAAACAGCTTAAAGCCTAAATATAAGCTATTGTTTCTAGGTTCTAAGCACCATCTATTACCATAACAACCTGATCTAAGTATTCCTCTACCTTAGGAAGAACACATACTTGGTTTTAGGTTCATCTAGATCTTGAAACTAGTCAAGAAACAACATTAAAATTGAAACCCTAGCAAGCATATCTTCTCTAAGCTTAGATCATCGTTTTAGAGCAAGAAATTGAGTAAGCTATTAGTAAGAAATAAAAGTGAGGAGGGTTATAAAAATCTCCTTTAGGAAGAATATCATATCTCAAATAGTAGAAAAACTCGAGCAAGGAGGGTAGAAACCCCTAGTTTTAGGTCTGAACTCAGCCAAGTAGCACCTTTCTCCTCAAGAGAAGTAAACCCTAGGTAGAAGGAGCAAGAAAGGTAGGATCATTGAGCTTTAAGAAAATTTTACCATGGAACAGTAGAGTTTAGACCAGGAATAAGGTAGGATGTAGAAGAACAGTAGAAGAAACAGAGGAGAGAATGAGATACTTACTCGTTCAGGTCAAGATCACCAAAAGAGAGCTTTACACACCCTAGAAGAGAGCAAAACAAAATCCTAAAAGCTCATGCAAGAAGGTTTCCACCTTCTTCTTCCTTAGATGGATCCTCCACCACCAAGAAGGAGAAATATGAAGCTCTAACAGTAGGGGATATATAAGGGGCCAAAGGTTTCATTTGGGAGCCTAAGGATAAGTATATAAAGCTTTAGGATAAGGGAGAGAAGAAGCATGAGGTGTCCTAGAAGCTATCCATGTGTCCATGGCCTTAAGATTCCATCGACATGCAAGTAAAATCCACTCTATTTGTTGGAGTCTTGTAGACCAACGGATGATAAACTCCCAGGGTGGCCATCAATTGTTCAAACCCGAACTTAGTAGGTGATGAACCATTGTCTGATCCTTCCTTTAAGTGAACCACCGGTCCAAGTGAACCAAACCAAAAAAATCACCAACCTAAGGCCTTCTAGGATGACAGAGGTTGTCACCACCTATTTGTGACCATCGTATGTTAACCAAACAGGTGGACCATTGGTTGATGGCTCCTAAAGGTAGCTCACCCATGAAGGGGTAAACCCTAATTTACCATTGAAAGGAATTGCCTCCAAACCAAGGCACAAATAAGTGTCCCATGGCTGAACAAGCTCAATAATGATAACAAAACATCTAAGGAACACAGTTCATGTGACAAATTGCAAGTAAAACCTCAGATTTGGGTAATTGTAGAAAAGTCCAAAATGTACATAAAATTGCATAACTTGTACAAACAGTGTCCAAACTGGACCAAACTTGAAAATTTAGCTTTTCATAAGATATCAAAACACATAAAAAGGTTATATTAAGGTTTAAAGAACTCAATTATGATAATTAAACTTGTTTAGCCATTTAAGACAGGTTAGGGTCTCACTCATATCCCATATTGAGTCACGTGAGTATGGCCATACATTTCTCAGTCTCGCTTATCAAAAGGCCCTAGATATAAATATAATGTAGGAGGGAAAAATCCCATATACATCACTCACACTATATCCCCATGTCCACTGTGCACCCAATCATCACTGTTATGGAAACCCTTATTCAGGATCACGTTGGATGATGTCAATGTACTTGAAAGACATGTGATGAATGTAGTGACTTAAGGTGTGAGAGCCACAATTACCACTATCACTATGAGAGATGATTTTTCTACCATTCCATGGTCTCCATGTATCCTTCTCATGGTGGGTATGTCTGATACATTGTTCTCTAACATGTACCTATGTGTTTGACTTGATATCACATATCATGACTAATAAGACATTGTCATCAGTCAACACACACTCTAGTCTTTTGTATTACTATTGTATATTTTTCTTCCACAGTAATATTTGACTAGGGACATAACATGAATGTATGTAATCTTATCGTATGTAAGATCTCATTGTTCAAGTCACGTAGTTGAAGACATACGTCATTGAGTAACATCTTCCTTTAAACATCTACTATGTTTGTATCATTATCTCATGTTGAGACAAACATAATTGATGGAATTACCTTTATTATTATCAAATTAGGCATTTGATGACTCATTTCGATCATCATATGATTGGATCTATGGCCATGCATACCAGTAATTTTTCTCTTGATACTCTTGTTGGTTTTTTCATCTTCTAGCCTCTATTCCCTCCAACGTACCTACTTTCCATAGGAGTTCAATTTTACCTGATAGAGAATGATCGCTCTCTATCCAGTTGTTATTCTACATAAATTTGTTATGGATCAAGAAGTTCATTGGTGAACTAGGAGTGTTTACATCCTTTAGATGTATGATAGAGCTCTATTGTGACAACAACTGAGTCATTGTACAAGTTAAGGAACCTGTATCATACCATTTTCCACACATATTCTATGATGATACTATCTCATACGAGAGATCATACAAAGAGGGGATGTAAAGATTCTAGAGTATGAACATAAAGTTATTTTTCCAACCATCTAACTAAATCACTTGCATAGAAGAAGCATGATGTTCATGTTAAATTTACCATACCATGGGTGATTATATCTAGTTCAAGTGGGAGATTGTGGATTATATGTCCTGAGAGTCATCATATAAAATTCTAAAAGTGATATTTTGTATTTGATATGATTATTAATAAAAGGCAGTTCCACTTATTATGTTTGTTTCAATATTGAGATAATGAATAAACCAAATAGTGTCCTACGAATGCTTTGACTCAATGACATATGGCTCCAATTGAGGACCTAAACATGGTATCATATGTATATTTAAGAGTAGACATTCTTTTTATGCCCCTAGTTAGTTGTTATTGTGGATTTTATAAAATAACAATCATACTTAAAACTATTATATATGTTGAGTGATGACTATGTCTCTTTAGTCATGATATTTGATATCAACCCAGATGCATATGCACTTGTTAGCGAACAAGTGAACTGGATGGAAATACCCTAAAAATGACATGTGGAAGTCTTGCTTTACATGTCAAAGTCATATCTCAATGTGATAGTGGTGATTGTGATCCTTAGACATGATGTCACTACAAATATCACATATTTTTATGCTTGCTTTGACAATAGCCGAATGGGATTGTGAATAAGGGTTGCTAGAAAGGTATTGATTGGGTGCACAATGACACTTGTAGATGACTATGAGTGGTGTAGGTAGGATTTTCCCTTCTTTAGAGTGATATCTCAACCACTAGATAAGTGAAACTATAGAAATGCATGGTCATGCTTATGTGAGTCAATATATGATACTGAGAAAACAATATGTCCAATAGTTTTCTCTAGTTCAAGGAGCATAGATTGAATAATAAGGAGATGACGATTATATGCCTCAATTTCAATCTGGATATTTGTGAAGTTTATTGTAATACTAATCACAATACTAGGTTGATATTGTTCTCTGGATTCTCCAATTACTTGGGTGGCAATAAAGTATGCTAGAAACCAATCATTGTTTGCAAAATTATAATATGATAGTGAAATCACTACCAATGTAATTTGGAGCTTATAGTGTCACACACATAGGATGCATATGGAAAAGGAGACTAATAATAGGAATATGATTAATTGGTTGTTGATGGGTTTAGAAAACTAATTAATCATTAATGGGTTTACTACAAGACCAATCACATGACTGAAATGGGTTCAGTAGTCTAATTGGACCAGGCCAATAAATCGACTGGACTAGGTCTAGTTTCCCTATTGGACTAGGTATAGTTGCCTGACTAGATTGAGTCTAGAAGACCAACTGGACCAGGTCCAATTAACCAACTTGATTTGGTCCATCCGCTCGACTAGATTGGGTCTAGTGTCCCACCTGAATAGGGTCCAATTCCTTGAGTGGATTGGGTCCAATAGCTCAATTGGGAAAGGCCTAATTGACTGTATGTACTATCCAATGGTAGTTGTAGCAAAATGGATATTATGCCTTTTCATTTCATAGTATTTATTAGAAACACTTCTTCTTTGACTTTCCTATAAATAGGGACATGACAACTAGGGTTTTGGGTTACAACTTTGAGACACATTTTAGAAACTATTGAGAGGCAACTTTTGTAAGAAAAAGAGGCACCTTTGAGAGATCTTTTACCAACCATCATTACTGTAAAGGAAATAAGAGGAGAGGAGAAGTTGTGCAATGCTAGTATGTTGCCAACAGAAAGACAACTCCTTCTACATCGACTCTAGGAGAGCAACATGGCATTCCATGTCATTCACATGGAAAACATAGAGATGTAGAAACATTGGTGGCTATGTTTGGAGATCATATTGATATTGTCTTCCTTCTATATTCTTGTGAGATTCATCATTATCTCTACTCCATGCCAAATCTATTCTCACAACCTTCCTTCCCTTTATATCGTTGTTGATGAGCTCCATGGATGAAAACATAGAGAGATAAAATCTTGCTTCCTACTTCTAATGTGATTGCCTCTCTCTCTATGTATTCCTACATATGGATATATCACGTGACTATGTGATTGTCCAGTGAAGTTGGGGAATGGGCATCACAATAGGTGTATATACATATCTCCACCAACTACCTACATTATAGGGATAATGTTCAGTGGCTGGTGCAAAAATGAGGAATATGGGAAGTGGTCTACTAATTTTTTGACATCGAGGCAAGGTTATAGGCTTCTTAATGATTGGTGGTGAATCATTAGGTTAAGAGAGAAGGATATCAAGGATTAGGGCCTCGAGGTGCCACTAACAATCTACTCACTATCCTGGAGTATGAGAAATTTAAGCTAAATCTAAGAGTTCTAGGCAAACTCTGAGGGTCCTAGGTGCTCAAGATATGCTCTATCAATAAGGAAGGGTGACGTGTATTTTACTACGCGCTAAAAACGCAAGTATACGCGTCGAGTAGTACAGGCCTTGTGAGGCCCGAGTCGAACACAGGGATACTCAGAATTGTCGGAGACTCCTACTAACTATTTGCGATCAGCTAAGCCGAATAACAAATTGGGGTTTTTTGTCAAAATTAAAAGAAAATAAAAATAAAACAAAGCAAACAATCGATTAAAGGTTAATTTAATCAATTCAAAAAGGTATCTTTAGGATTGCGGTTTCACCGCGGGTTTTTCATTGTATTAGATTTTATATAATGCCTCAATCTTCTCTCTCTATCCGGGTAGTGGCCTGAAAACAGAATTGCCCACTGTCGTGGTACAATTCACTACTTAGATTTAGGTCGGTTCCACCGTCGTAGTAACCTATCCCCTAAACTAAGTGCATTACGAACGATCTCTCAGTATCCACCATTAATTTTACACCACCTTGTTCAAGGGATTTATCGATTAATGTAGGTTTCATCTCTTTTCAGCCATTAATCCTTCTGTCGAAGTGATTGAGGGCGTTAGGTTATTATTATGGTGATCAAGCATAACAATATATGGAGAAAACGAAGCTATACCACGGATTTAAGAGAGAAAATATGAATTACTATTATAAACTTGTCATAGAATGAATTCTCGGGCTACTCCCAGTCCTAAAGATGGAGGGGATTAGCCCCGCATGTTCATCTCACACAAGTACATGGTAAAAATAGGGGAAATCATATGAAAAACGTGAATTGAATGGGAAAACCCCTGAACGGAGAAGAACCGATCGATCCTTTGCGTAGAACACGTGCTTTCCCGCCTCTCGGTGGTGAAATCCATCTTCGGCAGCGTCTGGATCGACTGGTATGAACTTCTAGCCTCTGTTCTCCTTTTTCTCGCTCCTCGACACTTGCGCAATGGCTAATCCCCTCCATCTTTAGGACCGGGAGTAGCCCGGGAATTCATTGTATGACAAGTTTATAATAGTAATTCATATTTTCTCTCTTAAATCCGTGGTATAGCTTCGTTTTCTCCATATATTGTTATGCTTGATCACCATAATAATAACCTAACGCCCTTTATCACTTTGACAGAAGGATTAACGGGTGAAAAGAGATGAAACCTACATTAATCGATAAATCCCTTGAACAAGGTGGTGTAAAATTAATGGTGGATACTGAGAGATCGTTCGTAATGCACTTAGTTTAGGGGATAGGTTACTACGACGGTGGAACCGACCTAAATCTAAGTAGTGAATTGTACCACGACAGTGGGCAATTCTGTTTTTAGGCCACTACCTGGATAGAGAGAGAAGATTGAGGCATTATATAAAATCTAATACAATGAAAAACCCACGGTGAAACCGCAATCCTAAAGATACTTTTTTGAATTGATTAAATTAACCTTTAATAGATTGTTTGCTTTGTTTTATTTTTATTTTCTTTTAATTTTGACAACAAACCCCAATTTGTTATTCGGCTTAGCTGATCGCAAATAGTTAGTAGGAGTCTCCGACAATTCTGAGTATCCCTGTGTTCGACTCGGGCCTCACAAGGCCTGTACTACTCGACGCGTATACTTGCGTTTTTAGCACGTAGTAAAATACACGTCAAGTTTTTGGCGCCGTTGCTGGGGATACGGCGAATTGTTGGCACTTTGAGTGCTACGAGCGGCCACTCTAGGCCAATTTTTTTTATTTAGATTGAAACAACTTCAAATATTTTTAAATTGTTTGATAATTTGTATACTCGTCATAGCACTGTATTGAACTCGAATTTTCTCATTTCAGGTACTGTGTATGGTGTAGACGCGTAGTACTGACTACGCGGAACGCGCACCCGAGGTTCCATTTTCGGGACCTGAGGACGAGGAGCATTCCGAGCAAGAGTACCAAGAAGAGGTAGATTTTGAATCTGAACCAGAAGAGATGGCCGAGCCACATACCATATGGGAGAAGATCAAAGCTTCTTCCTCATCAGCTTCAAAGGGGCCTATAAAGAAGCAGGCGATCAACATACCAACATATAAGATCGATCCAGCTTTGATTAATTTGGTGAAATCAAATGCGTTTCATGGGCTGAAGAATGAGGATCCTGTTGCACACATCAGCCAGTTCGTTGAAAACTGTGACATGGTAAAAATAGATAGGTTTCCACAAGATGCATTGTATCTCAAGCTTTTCCCAAGTTCCTTGGCGGGAGCAGCAAGAGAGTGGCTACATAATCTTGACGATGAGTTCGTGGAATCTTGGGACCATATGGTGGAGGTCTTCTTTGAGAGGTTCTTCCCTCCTGATAAGACTAACGACATGATCCGGAAGATTCATAATTTCAACCAACATGCTGGTGAAACATATTCTGAGACCTGGGAGCGATTCCAGGTTATGTTGAGGAGGTGTCCGCATCACGGGTTGGACAAGGAAACGCAGGTGAAAATCTTCTATTTTTCTCTCTCCGAGCATGATAGGAGTAATCTGGATTCAGCCGGGTCTGGATTTTTTCTAAACAACACAGACACTAGATGCTGGGAAATACTCAAGAACATGGCTAGAAAGCAGTCTTGGGGAGAAAGAGAGAGAGGCCCAGTTGAGCAAGCACGAGTCACCAGTGAATCAAAGGCAATGAGAGAGCTGAATGAGAAGATGGATCTTCTCGCAAAGAAGCTACTGCAAAAGGAGGAAAATGAGTCCGAGGATGAGTCTCAAGTCAAATACATGAGACAACAGCAAGGATATAGGAACAATGACTATTCATGGAGAAAAGATAAAAAGTTCTCATGGAAGGATCCGAACAATTTTCTGCAGGATCCGGAAGCCAAGCCCGCGTCGGCTGCAGAAGACAAGAGCACAGAGTTGATCAATCAGGTAATCAAGCAAAATCAAGAGTTAATGAATACATTCGGGCAGCAAATCAAGCAACAAGGAGAATACATGAATCAATTTGGGCAGACATTGCAGAGTCATGGGGCTCAAATGAGGACCATAGAGACATCCATGGTACAGATGGCATCCGAAATAGCTAGTTTGAAGAAACCGGCACATCCGGGTTTTCCGGGGAATACCAATGTTCCCGGGGGAAACCAGCAAGCTAAGGCTATTCTGCTGAGAAGCGGTAAGAAAGTGTTGAATCCAAGAACTGATGAAACAAGCACACCGCGAGATGAAGTTGAAGGTGAAACCAATGTGGAGCAGCCCACACCAGTCTCACGGCAAGTTGAAGACATAGCCGTGGAGAGTACTGAAGAACAGGATGCTGAGGAGGAACCGCAGAAAAAGACGCCTTATGTGCCACCTCATCAAAGGGAACAAGTTGTTCCTGTCCCGTATCCGAATAGCGTGAATGCAAGGAAGGTAGATGCACAGTTCAAGAAGTTCTTGGACAGTTTTAGGAAGCTTTCAGTCAATATCCCGTTACTGGAAGCCATTGAGAAAATCCCTTCATACGGGAAGTTTCTAAAAGATGTCATTACCAAGAAGAGGAAAATACCAGATACTGAGGTCCTTGTGCTAAAGGAGCAAGTGAGTGCCTTCATTATGGGCACTTTGCCGCCAAAGAGACAGGATCCAGGGTGTTTCAACATTTCTTGCTATATCGGGAAGTGTAAATTTGGAGAAGCATTGTGTGATTCAGGGGCAAGCATCAACTTGATGCCCCTTTCGACATTTAAAAAGTTGGGACTGAAGGAGTCACAGCCGAGCAATATGACTATTCAATTGGCCGACAACTCTGTGGTGAAGCCTTATGGAATTTGTGAAGATGTCTTAGTAAAGGTGGATCGATTTGTCTTTCCAGCTGATTTTGTGGTTATGGAGATGCAGGATAGCATGACAATGAGCTGTTACTTGGACGTCCTTTCCAAGCTACAGCCAATATGATCTTAGAGATGGGGAGAGGTCGCTTGACCTTGGGCATAGCAGATGACCGCTTTGAGATGGTCATGCCTTCTAGCACTGCGCCATCTAAAGCAAAAGAACAATGTAATATGGTGAAACATATGGATCGTAATATCTCACTCTGCCTTGGAAAACCATTTCTGGACATGGCTCATGTGATGAGCAAGGTGGATAATGGAACCTTAGCTATGGATATCATGGAGCAGACTAAGGTTGTTTCTTTGTGTAAAGCTGTGGGATTTCCGAATGATGAGAATGAGGACATTCCGCCTTTTTGGGAGGATGATGCGATTGCTATTTCTGTTGTTGATGCACATCCAGAATTACCGCTGGAGGCTTGTTTGTTGAATATTACATATAATTGGATGCAGAGTAAATCACTCAAGGAGTGCGCTAAAATGCTTCAGATGCTTCCATGCTTCTATGCGAGGCATTATGAAGATTTAGGTGCACTTCCCCCACTGCTGCAATCATCTCTTATCAGCCCGCCGGATTTGGAATTAAAGCCGCTGCCCCCACATCTCAAGTATGTCTTTCTAGCTGAGAAAGACAAGTTACCGGTGATCGTTTCTGCTTATTTGAGTGTGGAAGAGGAGGAGCAACTGTTGATAGTGCTGAAAAACCACCGAGGAGCTTTTGGGTGGTCCGTTGTAGACATCAAGGGGATTTCCCCTACTCTATGTCAGCACAAGATTCGGCTCGAGGAGGGAGCCAAGCCAGTGATTCAGCCTCAGAGACGTCTAAATCCGAGCATGATGGAGGTTGTGAAGAAAGAGGTAATTAAACTTCTCGTTGCAGGGATTATCTATGCCATATCAGACTCGACATGGGTGAGTCCCACACAGGTAGTCCCTAAGAAGGGGGGAATTACTGTCACTCAAAATTTATTGAATCAACCTGTCACCACACGATTGGTAACCGGGTGGCGAGTTTGTATTGACTACCGTCGTCTGAATGCTGCCACACTTAAGGATCACTTTCCTTTACCATTTATTGATCAAACTTTAGAACGTCTTGCCGGGCGATCACACTTTTGTTTTCTAGACGGGTACTCGGGGTACAACCAGATCTCAATTGATCCTTTGGATCAAGAGAAATCTACGTTCACTTGTCCCTATGGGACTTTTGCTTACCGTCAAATGTTGTTTGGTTTATGCAATGCACCGGCGACGTTTCAATGTTGTATGCTCGCCATATTTTCTGACATGGTAGAGCGCTGTCTTGAGGTTTTTATGGATGACTTCTCGGTTTATGGTGCATCGTTTGATGAATGTCTCTATAACCTAGACAAAGTGTTGCATCGTTGTGAGGACACACACTTGGTCCTTAACTGGGAGAAATGTCACATGATGGTGACAGAGGGAATAGTGCTAGGATACAAGGTGTCTAGCAAAGGTCTTGAGGTGGACCCGGTGAAAATTGAGGTCATTTCCAAGTTGCCCCCACCAAATTCTGTAAAAGGGGTGAGAAGTTTTCTGTGACACGCCGGGTTCTATCGGCGATTCATAAAGGATTTTTCTAAAATTGCAAAACCTTTATCCGAGCTTTTGGAGAAAGATGCGGTTTTCGATTTCAATGATAAGTGTCTACATGCATTTGATGTTTTGAAAGAAAAATTGATTTCTGCCCCAGTTGTTCAAACGCCGGATTGGACAAAACCTTTCGAATTGATGTGTGACGCTTCAGATTTTGCGGTAGGAGTCGTATTGGGGCAACGGGTAGATAATAAGCCCGCTGTGATTTTCTATGCTTCAAAAACTCTGAATGATGCTCAATTGAATTATACAACTACTGAAAAAGAATTACTTGTTGTTGTGTTTGCTTTCGAAAAATTCCGGCAGTATTTAGTTGGATCTAAAGTAGTTGTATGGACTGACCATGCTGCAATAAAATACTTGATGGAAAAAAAAGATGCAAAGCCTAGACTCATTAGGTGGATTTTGCTCTTACAGGAATTTGACATTGAAATCAAGGATAAATCTGGGATTGAGAATGTAGTGGTTGATCATTTGTCTAGGTTAGAAAGGGTGGATGAAAAAGATTTACATATACCCATAACCGAGACGTTTCCGGATGAACAGCTTTTAAAAATTAACTCTAAAGAGCCTTGGTTCGCTGAAATAGTAAATTATTTAGCTTGCGGGATCATCCCGGAAGATTGGTCATATCAGGAGAAGAAGAGATTCTTTCACTCTTTGAGATACTATTTTTGGGATGATCCAATTCTTCTTAAGCAATGCATGGATGGTATTTTACGCAGGTGTGTGCCTGAAGTGGAGTACGAGAGTGTTCTCCATCATTGCCATGCATCACCTACGGGAGGACACCACGCCAGCTCGCGAACGGCAGCTAAAGTTTTGGAAAGCGGCCTTTATTGGCCAACTTTGTTTCGGGATGCCTACGATTTTGTGAGGCAATGTGATCCTTGTCAGCGAGCAGGTAATATCTCAAAGCGACAGGAGATGCCCCTGAATGTATTTCAGGAAGTTGAGGTGTTTGATTTGTGGGGAATAGATTTCATGGGACCCTTTGTGTCCTCGAACTCCAATTTATATATCTTGTTAGCAGTGGATTATGTGTCGAAGTGGGTGAAAGCAATTCCCACAAGGACTAATGATTCCACTGTAGTGTGCAGGTTTGTGAAAGAGAATATTTTCTGCAGGTTTGGGATACCCCGAATGATAATCAGTGATGGGGGTACACATTTCAAGAATCTGAAGTTCTCGACATTATTGAAGAAATATGGGGTCAAGCACAACATTGGCACCCCATATCATCCGCAGACTCAAGGCCAAGTGGAGGTCTCCAACCGTGAGATTAAGAAGATTCTAGAGCGAACGGTGGCATCCACGAGGAAGAACTGGAGTGCCCTACTACCGGATGCACTGTGGGCGTACAGAACGGCCTACAAAACTCCTATAGGCACCACGCCTTTTAGGTTGGCGTATGGCCGGGCTTGTCACCTACCAGTGGAGTTGGAGCACAAGGCCCATTGGGCACTTAGAAGGCTAAATCTAAGTTATGATGAAGCTGGGAGGAAGAGAATGTTCGAATTGAATGAACTGGATGAGTTACGGATGACGGCATATGAGAATGCCCGGATATACAAGGAGCGCACAAAACTGATCCACGATCGCCACATCGAGTTGTGCATGTTCAAGAAAGGAGATAGTGTTTTGTTGTTCAACTCCCGACTCAAGTTTCATCCCGGGAAGCTCAAATCCCAGTGGAGTGGACCGTTCGTGGTGGAAGAGGTCAAACCACACGGCGCGATTCTAGTGCGTGATGGTGATACCACGTTTTTGGTAAATGGACAGAGGTTGAAGCTCTATTTTGGTGAGAATTACAAGAGGAAGGTGAATGAGGTTAAACTCATTGCACTTTTGGATGAATGAGATGCTCAGAAGCCGTCTAGCCTAAGACTTTAAAGAAGGGCGCTTGTTGGGAGGCAACCCAACCATCGGTACATTTAGATAGTTTAATTATAATCGTAGGTTGCTTTATTTTTGTTCAATTTTTAGTATAAAGAAGATACCTTGATCCATTTGTTCATTGTGCAGGCTGAGGCAGAGTCGATACCATTGACACCCTTGTCGATGGTATCGACAAGGGTACAGGTTGAAGACTACAGATTTCGTCCTGAGTCGATACCATCGACGGCCTCGTCGATGGTATCGACATACCTACAGGTGGTCGAGAAGGAAACGTCGATAGTATCGACACATGCGTCGATACCATCGAGATCTCTGGAGAAGTTCAGACCGATTTGTCTCAGTCAACTCAATACCATCGACAGCCTTGTCGATGGTATCGACATGGTTCCAGGTTGAAATGCAAAAAGGTGGTGTCGCAATGAAGCCAAGTCGATACTATCGACACCTGTCGATGGTATCAACCATCCATGTCACCGATCCGATCAAAGAAATCGATGGCGATCGCGGCTTCCACGTCATCGATCCGGGTGCAGCGTCGATACCATCGACCCGTGTCGATGGTATCGACACGACAGCGATCCGGGTTACAAGATCCAGCAATCGACGACCGTCGATACCATTGAGGGGCGGATAGCATCGACCCAAGTTGATACCATCGACGCGTGTCGATAGTATCGACGGGCCAACAGTAGCGCCGGCCAAGTCTATTTAAGGAGAATCATTACGTCATTTGACGTCACACCTTCAGAGTGATCTCCTCCCTTTGCGCCGAGCACTCCCCCGAGCCATCCAAGAGCTAAGACCAGCATCACCGAGTGACGATCGTCACCGAGCGGAGATTCATATCTCCATTCTGCACCGAGCTCTCTCTTTCTAATCCCTTTCTCGTCGCCAACATGGTTCACGTCACTGGAGCATCTTCTTCACATGCGGACCCGGAGGAGATTCAGGAGTTTGTGCCACCTCCTCCCGGGTCGGTTGCACGGCCGCGCATGATGCATCCTTCCACAGAGGTGAAGAAGATCTATGAGGAGATCTTAAAAAGGAAGATCGAACCCACCCGGTATGTGGACCGGGATATGATCTGAGACCTCGGATTCGAGGCCAATCTGGCCTATGTTCTGCAGGGGCAGGAAAAACATACAAGCAGGAGGCCCGATGAGTTACAGTACCATGCAGATGGCCAGCCATTTTTTGGCGAGTGGCCAACCTACAAAGAGATGGTGGCGGATTTCATGGCGTCACTTGACGTCTGCGTCGTGCCCAACGACATCGTCACCACCGACCGTGAATGGATAAAGAGTCGGGTGTCTTTCCGGCTGTACAACCATGACTATACCCTCACGCTTCGCCAATTCAACAGGATCTTCAATTGGATGCATTCTCCATATGACCACTGGCGGCCGGATAACCGCACCAACTACGACGCTCTCTTCTCCGAGTTGGTGACGGTGCCACAAGGGAGGTCAGTGAGCTACCACAACGTTGCGGTAGCCGACTTCGAGCACCCGTTTGTTCGGGTATTGCACCGGATGTTGAGTTCCACCATCTTTGCTCGAAGTGATCTGGCGCTAAGCAAATTTCAGGAGACGGATCTTTTCTTCTTATATCAGCTCCTGAAGTGCCAAGAATGCAACTGGGGTGCATTCTTTCGACAATGAGTTTTGGCAGTGAAGAGGAGCATGAGAAAAGCCCCGATCCATTTTGGGGGGCTTGTCACCAAGGTAGCCCTCTACTTGGGCTTGAATCTCGATCAGCTGACTCCTCTTTCTACGAGAAGCAAGGTCAACTTGCAACATCTACACCGAGCCAATCTCGTTCTTCTCCGAGCTGGCGTGGCTTTTGCGCATTGTCACGTAAATCAAGCGTACCAGGAGTGCGCGCTGCCGGATCCCGTCTTCAACATCGAGGGTGCACAGCACTTCAGATGGCCGATCATAGCCATCGACTCCGATGATGAAGAAGGCGGTAATGACGGCGGCGACGACGGACAGGACGACGAGGCTGAGGAGGAAGAAGAGGCATTTACACCTCTTCGAGCACGAGTAGCACCCCGTAAGCATCCTCGGATGCATCCGGGTGCGTCTTCATCATCACAGCCTACGCCGCCATCACCACAGCCCTCCTAGCCTAGCGAGGATGCCTATTCCATGCAAGGCGTGTGCATCATGCTCCAAGATATTCAGCAAACACAGCAAAGCTACACCGCTGCGTACGCCGGTATTCAAGATACCACCAACCGGCTTTTTGTCAACCAGCAGGCAATCTTCGAGAATGAACGCCTTCTTTTTGCAAATCAGGAGAACATCCATGATCGGCTGCATAGGATGGAGCAGCAGCAGCAGCCGTTTTACGATCATTACTGGAGCCAGAATTATTTTGGGGGGTATCCACAGCCTCCTTCGATGCCCCAGTATGATCCGACCTTTCAGGGGCAATACCTGTCTTGGGACCCCACGGCGCCGCAATACCTGCCTCCACCACCACAAGAATGATCGGGTATCCCTGCTCCAATCTTTAAGTTTATTTTTGACTATGAGGCCATAGTCGAATTCAAGCTTAGGGGGGTAGTTGGAACAACTCTATCTTTTATTGTTTTCAGTTTTTAGCGTTATTGCTTTTGTTCTTTGGTTATTTGTTTCTTGCAATTTTAGTTTTGTAGGATCCACGTGCTATCTACTGTAATTGTGGACGTCATAAAAGTGTGTCATCTTGTTGTTAGTGCATGGGAAATTCAAGGGAAATTTGAAAATTGATGTTAGTGCATGGGAAATTCAAGGGAAATTTGAAAATTTTGTGTCTTTGGATAGCTTGTTTTGTTTTGACCTTGGGAACACATCCTATGAAAATGATTGATTATGTCAACTTTAAAACAACATTTCATACTTGTACTCCTAATGATTCATGAAAGTGGACGGAAATGGTTGTTTGAGCCTAACCTAACCAAATGGTAATGAGACATTAATTGGATGTAAGAGAGAGAACCCTCTAAACTACTACACAGGTCAGTAAGGAGGGACACATAATATCTTTCTAAGGTTCAGTCATCTAGTCTTGTGATCGTTCCACTTCATTTTTCTATAATCCACCTAAGAATTGGAAGTAAAGTGCAGTTTTAATTCCTTTTTGTGTGCATAGCATTTAGATAGGACTTGCATTGGTATTTTCCATATGTTGCATAAATAAAAAGAAAAAAAAATATAGTGAATCATGCACATTACCTTTAGGTGCATGCCATGTAGTCGCATTCATGATTTTCATGCATAAAGTATATCATGTATCTCAATTTTTCCCAAATGGTGAATTAAATTGTTCCATACTTTCTAAATAGTGCAAAAATTTCTGAGTATGTAGGAAATAGCCCAATAAAATTATCTTTGAGCAATTATGGATATGTGGGATGAAAAAAAAAGCTGAAAATCTGCAATATAAAAAAAAGGAAAAGAAAAAGAATTTAGAAGAAAGTGAAATAAGAAGGAGAAAGGAACGTAATATCACTTGCATTTCAGGATAATTGAGTACATGATGTATCTTGACTAGATATCCATCTCATTTTGAGGCGGATGGTTAGTGCATGCGTCATTCCACCCAATTTTAGGCATTAGGGCATTTCTAATGTGCATTTGCATCATATAGGACATTTTTGTATTATGCATGTTGAAACTATACAATACTTCCACTTTCTTCTATGAGCTACCCATTTTCATCCACCCGTTGCTCAGATTGGTAGGCCACCGTGAATTTCTCCTCACTAATGAATATCAGGAGAACTGCTTCCATGTAGATGGTAGTTAGGGCGAGCAACGTAGTATAGGCGATCACAGGATGCACCGAGTCTGAACCGGCGAATTTTATTATGTTAACTGCCTTATTTGATAGTGTTCATCGGTTTGGAGGTCAAGTTCTTTTATTGATGATTACTTTCGCCTTTAGGGTAATTACCATTCTGTGGTTAGAGAAGGTCGGTTTGTGAATGATCAGTGGGAGTCATATGGGATGTTGGGTTGGTTTGCTGTTTTTCAGTTGACGTTTGCAATCCTATTCTAAGGATGAGTCCCACACAGGATGCTGAGGAGGAACCGCAGAAAGGTAGTTGGAACAACTCTATCTTTTATTGTTTTCAGTTTTTAGCGTTATTGCTTTTGTTCTTTGGTTATTTGTTTCTTGCAATTTTAGTTTTGTAGGATCCACATGCTATCTAGTGTAATTGTGGACGTCATAAAAGTGTGTCATCTTGCTGTTAGTGCATGGGAAATTCAAGGGAAATTTGAAAAATGTTGTTAGTGCATGGGAAATTCAAGGGAAATTTGAAAAATTTGTGTCTTTGGATAGCTTGTTTTGTTTTGACCTTGGGAACACATCCTATGAAAATGATTGATTATGTCAACTTTAAAACAACATTTCATACATGTACTCCTAATGATTCATGAAAGTGGACGGAAATGGTTGTTTGAGCCTAACCTAACCAAATGGTAATGAGACTTTAATTGGATGTAAGAGAGAGAACCCTCTAAACTACTACACAGGTCAGTAAGGAGGGACACATAATATCTTTCTAAGGTTCAGTCATCTAGTCTTGTGATCGTTCCACTTCATTTTTCTATAATCCACCTAAGAATTGGAAGTAAAGTGCAGTTTTAATTCCTTTTTGTGTGCATAGCATTTAGATAGGACTTGCATTGGTATTTTCCATATGTTGCATAAATAAAAAGAAAAAAAAATATAGTGAATCATGTACATTACCTTTAGGTGCATGCCATGTAGTCGCATTCATGATTTTTATGCATAAAGTATATCATGTATCTCAATTTTTCCCAAATGGTGAATTAAATTGTTCCATACTTTCTAAATAGTGCAAAAAATTCTGAGTATGCAGGAAATAGCCCAATAAAATTATCTTTGAGCAATTATGGATATGTGGGCTGAAAACAAAAAAAAACTGAAAATCTACAATATAAAAAAAAAGTAAAAGAAAAAGAATTTAGAAGAAAGTGAAATAAGAAGGAGAAAGGAACGTAATATCACTTGCATTTCAGGATAATTGAGTACATGATGTAGCTTGACTAGATATCCATCTCATTTTGAGGCGGATGGTTAGTGCATGCGTCATTCCACCCAATTTTAGGCATTAGGGCATTTCTAATGTGCATTTGCATCATATAGGACATTTTTGTATTATGCATGTTGAAACTGTACAATACTTCCACTTTCTTCTATGAGCTACCCATTTTCATCCACCCGGTTCTCGGATTGGTAGGCCACCGTGAATTTCTCCTCACTAATGAATATCAGGAGAACTGCTTCCATGTAGATGGTAGTTAGGGCGAGCAACGTAGTATAGGCGATCACAGGATGCACCGAGTTTGAACCGGCGAATTTTATTATGTTAACTGCCTTATTTGATAGGGTTCATCAGTTTGGAGGTCAAGTTCTTTTATTGATGATTACTGTCGCCTTTAGGGTAATTACCGTTCTGTGGTTAGAGAAGGCCGATTTGTGAATGATCAGTGGGAGTCATATGGGATGTTGGGTTGGTTTGCTATTTTTCAGTTGACGTTTGCAATCCATCGTTTTATGTCAAATTCCCTTAGTTTTATCATTTTGAACATTAATTATCACATTATTATTATTTGTGTGGATTTATTTGATCTTGTCTTTGAATTTCAAAACAAACGAGTATTTGCTTCCGTCGATACCATCGACGGAAGTCGATACCATCGACACGGTCACAGGTTGCCAGTTTTTTTTTAAAAAAATTAAAAAAAAAATTTTAAAAACTGGCAACCTGTGACCGTGTCGATGGTATCGACGGAAGCAAATACTTGTTTGTTCTGAAATTCATAGACAAGATCAAATAAATCCACACAAATAATAATAATGTGATAATTAATGTTCAAAATGATAAAACTAAGGGAATTTGACATAAAATGATGGCAAAGACCAAAATGGATGAATTATGCGATATTAACCATAGAAATGACTAATTAAAGCATAAAACACATATAAAACAGGTCTATAAATGTGACTCAAAATCATCGCATCAAAGGGTATGAATGTGAAGGAAGAAGGGGAACTTCATTTATATATTGTAGTTGGATATGGGGTCCAGAGGTGGTGGCGACCTAGTGGTTGAGATAGCATATACTTCCATGGTTGATGGTCGCGGTAGTACCTACATTGGTCGGGTAGAGCTAAAGTTAACTTTATAACTTTTGGTGTTATGAACATAGAGAGACCAATTTTTCTACTATTAGTGTTTGTGGGTTAGTACATGGAGACTAGAAGAAGAATACAAAGGGAGCAAGAGAAGAGGAAGAAGGGAGAGGAGAGGAGAAGAAGAAATACCAGTCAATGATGATTTGGATCTGCATGTGTAGGATATGCAATGAACACATCAAGGGGGGGAGTTGGCCTTGCATGGACAAATGGAGTGCATGATGGCAAATTATGTAATTATTGCATACAATTCTGTATGTTGAAGTTAGAGTTTCAACCAATTAAAAGAATGGTCGAATGAAGTCTGGTTGGCCTAAAATTTGATATATTCATTAAACAAGATGTGAGGAACCATTTTTAACATTTATTTGAGCTATTAATATTGTTTGATATTTTATTTCCTCACTTCTAAGTTAAACACTCAATTGATGCACGTAATGCATTTCTAAACCAATTTGTTGTATTTTTATTTATTTTCAAAAAATATAATTAGAATGATTCTAGAGTACCAACTTAGGGTTAAAACTTATTAATTAATGCATTATATAATTAACTCGCAATTGAAGGCTTATTAATTAATTGATCATTAAACTTATAGAAAAGTTATTATTAACACATATATTTTCTTGGCCCCAAGTACTATTATAAAATTTAATTCTACAAAAAAGGATTTGATACACTCTTACTAATAAATGGACCTAAGGAGAAGGGAGTATTAATATATGATCCTTGATTTGGGTATGTTACAATATCCACCCCTTAAAAGGAATTTCATCTTTGAAATATGCCCATTTATAACATGTCCCACCAGTATGCTTGACACCAACTAGTCAATTGTAATAGAACTTTTCAAGAAATTATTCATTTTTTCTCATCACTTGGTTTTATTTATTAGTAGGTGGGATCATGATGTAACTTCATTATGTTCATTGTTTACTAAAAGGTCTAACTAAATTTTCAAAGACCTTAGAAAGTGTAAGTGAATAAGTCCACGAAGTTCAACTCTTAATATATTGAGTTATTGAATTATTTATACCCTTCATTTCCTCATTGTACTATCAACTAATTGGGTTCACAACCTCGCAATTGGCCTTAATTTTATAAGAAAGTCTCATTGTACCGATTCATTTTATATTATCCAACTAATGTCCATGGTATTCATCTTAACAAGATTCAATTACCATAATTAGGTAGTATCGATGTTTGCTTGACATTACTACTAAAAACTACTCAACTATTATTTCTACAACTTTTACTAGTTTTGATCATTCCTTATGTTAAATTACACCTTCAAGGGATAAGATTATATCCCTTAAAGGGTTATTATCTAGCATAACTAACCATCTATAAGGAAAATATGGATAGGTCCACATTTCACCATATAGTATAATAAGAAAAATAAGTTTGGCAATCGAAAGATTTGCGATGTAAGTCTAAAAATGATGCCAAAATCAACACGTGAATGAAGTTCATACTTTTCACCATATGTTATTTTTCCAAGAGAGTCTATCCATTCAAGCATATAAAAGGATACCCTTAAGTATATCTAACTGATGTGATAGGTGAGAGAGATATAGTTTATATTAAAATGATGTCAACTCTTCTTGGATACTTACAAAGCATGCATCCATTATTCCTTTCTTAACCTTGATCATAATTTACACAGCTTCATTTTAAGACAATTAGGAGTCATACGTTAACATATAGATCGAGGTACAATATGAAACAATAGTCTATAAAACAATACAATGGAACTAATACTAGGACTGTAACTTTCAGTTGTGGATTTATGTATCGCCCTAGCTAGTCATGCACCTCTGAGAGACATGATTGGAAAAAAAATTGGTACCACCGGACTACAAATCTTACCATAAGAAATTTAATTGGAGCGTATGTGTCATAAGAATGAATTAATGTTATGGGTGGAAATGTAGCTATGACAACCTAGATTTTCTCTCTCTCTCTCTATCTCACTCTCTCTCTTTCAATTGATGTATATCACAACTCATTAGATGCTTTATTGTACTTGATAGTCTCCCTCACCTCTAATTTGATGACGTAGAGTCACTTTACTCTCAATTGACACAGTTATCTTCAATTATATATAACCTTGCACTTATGCATGACTCTAATTTGGGCTTTTAATTAAGTGTCATGCATGTTATGTACCATCAACTTTTAAATCAAATATATAACCCCTAAATGAACTACTATTGCTAAGAAATGTATCCCATGTTATAGAGAATTTAATTACCTTTCCAATGGTTCAAAAAACACCTTAATCAGACAATCAGAGCTCAAGTTATAGGCTAATGAAGATTGGCTCAATGCTTGTGTTTTAAATTGGATTTGACTCGGTTTCTGACCCTAACTGGGCCCAATTTCTATGTGTGACCCATTATCTAGGTTGTGTTTCCTTGCACTCCCCTTTTTGCTCCCTCCTTTGATTGGGCTTATACGAACCGTAGGATCATGTCCCATGGATCGCGACCTCTTGATCCAATGACCCATGTACCTTCACCAACCTTTGGTCTACACAGAGTAGTTACCACCATAACAACTCCCTTTTCATCCCCCAATCCACGGTGTTTCAGCCTCTTTTTGGAGAATTTGACACCCCAGTTTTATTTGTTTCACCTTCCTCTCCATTTCCCCTAGTTCACACTCTGCTTTCGTGCACTCCAGCTCATCTTTTCATTCCCTTCTCCTTCCTCCTCCACCAGATGGTGCCTCTAGCTGATCTATTGGGCATCAGTGATGTAGCAGCCTCCGTATCTGATTGAGTGCAGCATCGACCTCAAACACACATGGCATTTTCGGGTGACATACTCATTTATTCCCCAGTCCTAGAGTTAAGGGTCTTCTCTTCCATCGGCAAGGCTCACGACTCGGCACCGCCACGCGGGACAACCCGTCAAGTAGGAGGGGTTCCCTTTTAGGGAGAGACAATGTCATTACCATCAGATCTCCCATCAAGGGCTTTGATGACTTCTCCTCTCACCCAATCTCCAATGTTTGACCAGGTCAAGGACCCGAGCAAGCCAGTGACAACACACCATGTGGGAGGCCCAACAACTCCACCAGGTTGCCAAATCATGACCCAGTAGGGGTGCACTATAAAATCGAGGTACAAGGGCCAAGATCGCTCGGCCATTAAAGGTCATTCGGGACTAGGCCCTTGAGCCCACCAAACCAACCCTCCCGTCTAACGTATTGAGCTTCTTTTCCAGTCCAGATTCAGAGAGTTACTCAGCTTCTCATGATGGGAAGATGTTGCATCCTATTTTGTATTTGACTTGGATTTGTCTTTTTGAGATGGTGAGGAATGATCACTATACTCATTGAAACGTCCACTTTCACACGACAAAATTTTCCATCAATTAATCCCAATTGTTCGTCCCGCTCTCATCCTCTGACGCGCCTGACAAAGCACTACTCACAACCGCCCCTTGACCCAACACCTCAACACCAACAAACTCCATCCATCACTCCCAGACACAGTGAGTCGATGCGTGATCACCTGGCCCTCCTCTCCACCTACAAAGGTGATGACACCGCACTTTAAGTATTTTCTTTATATATTCTATACCACTTTTTGTATAAGTTTAGTCGATTTTGCACGCATTTTGTCTATCTTATTGACTAAAACCTGGTTTTGTAATTTCAGGAATCAGCCTAATCGCGACCGCAGTTATTTCTCAAAGAACCGCGACCGCAATCTTAGAGACCGCGACTGCAATCTTAGAGACCGCGACCGCGGTTATTCACAATGAACCGTGACCGCAATCATAGAGACCGTGACCACAGTTATTCATAAAGAACTGCGACCGCGGTCATTCAGCAAGGATCACGACTGTGGTCTCACTAAAGATCACGACCGCGGTTATTTTCCAAAGACCGCGACCGAGGCCGCTCACCAAAGAACTGCGACCGAGGCCGCTCTCCAAAGAACCGTGACCGCAGTCTTACCAAAGATCGCGATCGCGGTTATTTTCCAAAGATCACAACCGCGGTTGTTCAGCAATGATCGCGACCGTGACTTCACCAAGGATTGCGGTCAAAAAAGATCATGACCAAGGAGGAGTAAAGGAAATACCGCTACCGCGGTCTTAAGTCGGTGCAAGGTGCCTATAAATAGTACCCCCACCTGTCATGTCAAAACATCAGATGAGGGAGACCTGATCATGGTGCCACGAAGTGCTGCCGCATCCCAACCTCATAACTGAGGATCCATCAGTCTTGGATCTCTAGACTAAAAGATGAGGAGAGAGAAGACGACCACCCACGCCTGCCACTTCTTCGATAGAAGGAGACGTCCCCGTGGTAGATCCATATCTGAAGAAGTAGTGTGTAGTATCACATTTCTTCTCCTCTAGATCTATCATTTCCTCTCACTATACTCACCTCCATTCTTCGTGGTACCTCATGGATCTATCTTTCTGTAATGCTGCCATGTTATCCACAAGCATGAGTGGCTAAGCACCTTAACTTGGGTTGGGAGTAGCCACTAAGGCTCTCCCAACATGTATATTGTCTCTTTATTTTGAATATACTTACCCTTATCAAGATTATCTCCATGCACCTATTTTAATGCTTCACTTTAATGCTTAGCTACCATCTTGTGATGTTTGATTGTTGATATCTCGAGAGAGTAATATCGCTTTTATCCCGTGTTATGCAGTAGTATGTGTAACATCCCTGACCTGGGTTATGCTTAACCCTAGATGATTTGCCTAATAAGGTTGAGAATATGCTTTATCTTATCTTATGAAAAGTAATTAGGATTCAAGAGGGACTTATATTCCATTTTGGTCCTTTTTGAATAATGTTGAAACATTGTTTTACTTGATTTAGACTAAAGTGCAAATTACCCAAGTTGAGGGGTTAAATTGCAAATTGTACATGATAATATGTTCATCATATGTTGAAGCATCATGATATTGGATATGATGCAGAGTTATGGCTTTTGGTAGCCTGAGTACCAAGAAAGAGCTGATAAAGCAATGTTTGTGCATTAAAACCTAGTTTTGGTGTAATGTGCAATTTACCCAAAACCCAGGTTTCAATATGCAAATTACCACTTCAGTAAGGTCCCTAATATTTCTAGGCATCATGTAGAGCAAAGAAAATAAGAGGGGTTCCTCATTTGAATTAAGTTGGAGGAGAGAGAATCTTGATATTAAAATAATCAAGATTTAAGCCTAAGTGAAACCCTAATTCAATTTAGTGCAAAAATAAATATATTAATTGAAGGGATTCAACCAAAATTAAAATGGTTGAATTCAGATGTGTTTGGATGACCTTGAGCAATGCAAGGACCACGAAATATCCCAAGGAGGTGAAAACTCCACTCACCATTATTATAAGAAAAAGAATTTCCACTCAAAAATGGATATTACTATTATAAGGGTTAAGGTGCTTTATTTATTTTCCCTTAATTCTTGGATAATGGAAGGGATCTCGGTGGGATAGAGATGCCTTTGTATGCAAGGAACCAAGGGGGGAGTGGTGGCAACAATTTTTGGAATTAAAAGATTTTTATAAAACATTTTCTCTCTAATTGATTTTCTTATAAAAGTACCCTTTACAAGCCAAAACAATGGCTTTTCCATTTCCACTTCTTTTCCCTTGCTTGGAAAACGACCAAGGAGCTTTGGAGGATCAGGAGGACGACCCCCAACCTGTTGGTAAGCTTCTTGACCTCCTTTAACCTTGAATCCATAGTGAAAATCGAAAATCAATGCATGAATTCTTCATAACTCGATCCCCTTCTCAATTCTAACCAATCCTTTTCACTCAAAGCTTGAGGACGAGCCTTGGAATAGTGAAAGGAGTTGCATCCACCATTGTTGGCGTGAGCTTGGAGCTTTGGAGCTCAATTGGAGGCGGGTTTTATAACTAGAACCCTTAATTTTATTATTATAATCAATTCCTTATCAATTGGTGATCATTTCTGCATTTCTGAAATTTATCTTGGTTGATTGATGCAACCACCATGGAAATCATAGAAAACTTCATGCGTTTCGAGTTTGATGATGATGACATAATCCTAAGCACACACATCTTCAAATATGTAGGGCAAACGGTTTCAAAGATTGGGTCCAAACGGTTTCACCAAACCGTTTGGAGGTTTGGGTTCCAAACCGTTTGGAATAGTTGACCATTTGACATGGTTGACCATTTGAGGAAATATGATGTTTTACTTGGATATTGATTAAATGGTTTCAATTGGTTTAGTCTTGAAGGATTCAATTGTGAATGATTCCTTAAATGCAAACCCTAATCGGCTAAGTGTTGATTTTGCAAATCGATTGAGTTGATGTTTTGGGTTGATTGATCCAAATGGTTTGAAAACCTTTTGGGAATCACCCAAACAGTCTCAATACCATTTCGAGGTCAACCAAGACAGTTTGGATGTCTAGGGTGGAGTATGGTTGGGTATTTGAAGATCTAAAGATACCAAATTGAAATGCAATCAATTGTTGATTTGATGATCAATCCAATGATCCACACCCTAATTGGATGTCATGGATTTTGATGATGAAATGGGAAAACGGTCTCAAGACCCTTTGGAGATCATCCAAACGATCTCAAGACCATTTGGGGGTCATTCAAGACCGTTTGAGGTCAGGTCATATCATATAATGATGATGGTTCATTGATTTCAATTGAATTGGTTCCACAATGTCAACCATTGATGGTTCTTCAGTTTCAAAACCCTAAGTGATGGTTTCTTGATTATCAACCCTAGTTCAATTGGGTTCAAACCCCTAAATTGAATGTCTAATTGAATGGGGATTCGGTGGTTCAATTGATGAATATTTTAGTGGTCCAATTGATAGTTGGTTCATGGATTGGAACCTTGAATCGATTAAGTGTTGAAGACCCTTTTTGGTCCATTCAGTTTCGAGAAGGTTTGGACCAAATGGTCTTAAGACCGTTTGAGTCCAAACGGTCTCAAACCATTTGGAGCCTCAAGTTCATTCGGTTTCAAGTTGAGATGTCTAAACGGTTTCAAGAACCAACTTTGTTAAACTATTTCAAACCGTTTGAACTTAATTGGTCAAGACCGTTTGAGGCCTAAGTGACCAAGACCGTTTGAGGTATAAGTGGTTAAGACCTTTTGAAGTTCAATTGGTTAAACCATTTGGATACCTTATATGTTCAAAGGTCAATTAGTTATTTGATTATAAATGATGTAGACCAATGATGATTATGAAGGTTAACCCTAACTATGTGTACTTAAGTGAAGAGTTAACCTAGATCAATCTTGGAGTAAATAAAATCCTAGAGAGGATGAGAGGGAGAAAGAATGAGAGAGACGATTTCTTATATAACAAGCCCTAATTCACTCATTATAAATAAATATGTAATCAGGATTTGATCCATAATATGAGATCATGAAATCTTTATTGAAAAGATTGTTGTACCTTGACCCAAATTTAGGGCAAGGTTATGTGAAACCCTAATTTAAGGGTAAAGCTCAGTGAAACCATAATCTAGGGTGATGTTGTAACCCTAACTTAGTGTAACAATGCAAGAAGCCCTAATTTAATGGGAAATGTACATCCTAACCCTAATTTGGGTATGAGGTAAGAGAAACCCCACTTGGATGTGAATGGTAAACCTTAATCCCTAAAAAGGGATAAAGGTATATGAAACACTAGTATAGGGTAGTGCCATTAATGCTATGTGAAGCCTTAACACTGGGAGATGTGTAGTGAAATCTTAATTTCACATTATACTAGGTGAAACCCTGATATAGAAGTATGTCATGTGAAACTCTAATGAAGAGTGATACTAGGTGAAATCCATATAATATATGAAAGATGCTATGTGAACCTCAAACTATAAATATGGAAAATCCTATTCCTAATCATGGAATAATGATTAATGTATTGACAAATGTAATACCTCGAGGGGTTGACAATGGACATCCTTATATTAATAGTTCCTGATTCAAGGGTGAGTCCTTATCATTGGCAATGGTGGTATATTCTAAAGAAGTGACTTATGACCAATACATTGAATGATGAATGTGATGAACTGGTGCATAAGGTATTAGGATGGGGAATACCCTAATACAAGTTAAGTGGATGAACTCAAGTAAGATGGAGGTGTTGGAGGAAGTGATACTTCAAGATATGATAGATATCACATCCAACACCTCAATTCTGATATACCTTGATGTGTTATAAGTCCATTATAATTGAAATGGGTGACACATGAGATGTATCATGTCAATTGTTACATTGAGATGTAATGCACCTTGATTAATGTAGGCAAACATGCCTTATGAAAAGGTTAATCCAAATCAATAGACTATGATACAATCATATTCTGATAAAGATGAGAGAGAAACTAATACTATGTGTTGATAATACATTCAATGGTGAATGATGAGAATAAATAAGTATGTTTGAATACTTATGTTTTCAATATTGGCTTCTAGTTGTGAGAAGAAATGAAATAGGGATGATCATTAATAATATGATCTTAAGAACCCAAGTGGTTATTTATGGAAAACCCTAATGAAGGGTGTTGATATGAAAGAGAAAACATGAACCCTAAAGAGGGAATAGTGGTATTGCTTAGTGTTGTATAATGTTGATATGAAAGAGAAATCATGAACCCTAAAGAGGGAGTAGTGGTATTACTTAGTGTTGTATGGTGCTGATATGAAAGCATAATAATTGTTATTATGATTACTAATCATGCAGGAATGATGAGATGAAGAGTATAGCCAGGTATGGGCTATGATGCTCTATTTATTGAGAATGATTTATAGGCTTTATAAGCCTTCATATGTTTTTTTGCTCAGTGAGAAGTAATCTAAAAATTTATGAACCTCATGTTCCATATGATGTTTTAATTATTGAGCTTGTTTATGAGCTATATAAGCCATAATATGCCTTATTGCTTTGAGGGGGTAATAAGAGGTGATATGAGCTTTGTGTACTATGTGCAATACTTTTTGTAGCAAGAATCATAATGTCCTTGGTCAGATGATCTGAAGGTATTAAGTTACCTAATAAGTGGTAATAAGTATCCTATGATGAGATATGGGTTCAAATACCCAGATTCTATATTCATGATGATGAACTTGTTAAGAAGTGAAATTGTACTTGGTGAGTTGAGGGATTAAGATCCCAACACTTTGTGAAAAGAGTATGGCTACAGGCCATGACTCCACAATGACAATGCCAGGCATTAGATATATGATCTAATCCTGAAGAGAGTTAATGTTGTGGTAATGATTTTGTAGTGAATAAATATTATACATATTGTTCTTCATATTCCTTAATGGATAAGTGACATGTTGCTCTTTCAAGTTATAGCTGCAATGTTTTAGATAAGAATAATATTCTAATCTATTAGACATTGAATTAACTGTTGTCAAACAAATATGATTCCTCTGTTCATATTTATCTTCTTAAGCTACAATAATAATGTTACTGGCAGAGAGTTATATCTCTCATTGTGGCAATTTACAATTGTCTCACCCCGTGGGAACTACATTTTTAGGTGGTCGCGGATGAGGAGACATGAATTCTTTAGTAAGAGAAGGACAGCAACAGTAGCACCAGGGACAGTAGTGAAGTCTCAGGTGGAGACATTAGTTGTTATGCCTTGTATATATGTATATAGAGTCCTATGTGTCATATTTGTACTCTCAGGTCCTCGGAGTAGTAGTTAGTGCTTTCGAGATTTTGGCTCAGTGCCTCGAGATTTTCATATTGTCTGTGCTTAGTTTAACAGGGCAACTGATGCTTGTAATTCACAGAAAGAGATGATACAAGATATGTACTTTTGAAAACAGAATGTAAATGTGTTACTTTTGTTCTATGTGAGAAAGTTTTCATTTGATAAACCTCTTGGTAAAAATGTTTTAATTTTTAGTGATTTTCGGTAATCCGCTGCTTAGAGAACGCTTCCGCATTAGTTAATTATGTTTTTGTGAGTTGTATGTAACAATTAAGTGGTATCAGAGCTCTAGATTCGCTGAGTCTACAGAGACATAGGACTAAGGTTGTAGAGTCTGTTCTAAGTGTCTTCTAGTTTATTTGATAGTATCTTCTTCTCACATAGGAGAAGAAGAACTTGAAGATGTCTGGACCACATGAAGAACATGTTGTTGAGGGCAGCACTACTGCACCAGGAGGAGGTGCAAGAGACCAGAATAGGGAAGGGCATGTACCTGAACATCCCCAGATTGACCCAGATGTGATAGAAAACCCAGCCCTCCATGCTCTATTTGAGAAATTCCTAACATCCATGACACATATGGCAGACAGGATGCCACCACCTGCACCTAGGGCATCAGCCCATCATGAGGGTTATGGAGCCGGCAAGACTTTTGAGAGACTTCGCCGAGTTGGAGCCATAGATTATGCTGGTACATCTGATCCAGCAGATGCTGATTTGTGGCTAACAGAGCTGGAAAAGGCTTTTAGGATTCTTGATATTCCTGAAGCTAAAAAGGTAAGACATGTTGTGTACCTCCTAAAAGGGAGTGTTGGTCATTGGTGGATGATAGAGGAAGATAAGAGACCAGGTGAAGAAATTGGATGGGAGGTATTCTGACAAGAATTCGTCAGTACATACTTCCCTAAGACATATCTAGATGAGAAGATATCTCAATTTGAGAGGATCAAACAAGGACAGATGAACGTTAGCGAATATGAAGCTAAGTTCATGGAGTTGTTGCGGTTTTGTCCGCAAATGGAAGTTAGTGATGAGGAAAGAATTTGGCGTTTTGAGAAAGGGTTGAATGCTGAACTGACCACTCCTGTATCTTCTTTAGAGAACAAGGAGAGGTTTTCCACCTTTATGGAGTCGGTAAGGAGGATAGAGAGGTTTGAAATCGAGAAATGACAAACTAGTGGCAAGAAGGTGTACACCCAGTCTCTAGGACAAAGGTCTGAAAGTTTTAAGAAACCGAGATTTTCTGCATCGACAGCATCATTGAGAATCCATTCCCATACGCAATGGACGTCAAGTAGGGGTAGGGATCGTAGTAATGTTCCAAGTAGAGCCTCTAAGATAGTATCAACATTGGTGACTGGATCTCACAGACATTTTGTGCCCAGGATCTGTTACCAATGTAGACAACCGGGACAACTGGCAAGGGATTGTCCAGACGGGAATTCGATGATGATTCAACCTCAGGGGCAGAGTCAACAAGGATCACAAAGGAGGCAATTTTCTAGTAACAATAGAGGGCGTGGGCAGACGTCCCAGACAGGTCAGATGAAATAGTTTTGTTTTGATATTTCATATCATGATTTTATGTGTTAGGAATAAGAAAGTAGTTGTTTTTTAGCTTCCTTTGACTAGTCCTATAAGGACACAAGGGATATGAGAACTTATATCTTACTCAGTGTTCCTTAAAATGCTTTATAATCTCCCTTATCTGTATGTTAAAAGATGAGATATTGAAGTGATGCCTGAAGAAAATTCAAGAATGAAAAATCATGTGTGTATAATGGTATGAAAAAGTGATGAATATGATAGCAAATAAAGTGCATACTACCTAATCTCAATACTTGTATACCATGGCCAGGTATATGAATATCGTAGATAAGGCAAGTATGAAACTCCTAGATTGTTATCTTTTTTATTACTCTGATCAAGTAGTCATTCTGAAACAATCTAGAGAGTATAATGAAATTAAATAGGAAGAGCTAAGAGAATTTTTCCAAATAAACTGCTTAGTGAACATTCTCAGTTAACATTCTCAGTGAACTTTCTCAGTGAATTTTTCCAAAACAAATTACTTAGCGAACATTCTCAGTGAATATTTCCAAAAAAAATTACTTAGTGAACATTCTCAGTGAACTTTCTCAGTGAATATTTCCAAAACAAATTACTTAGTGAACATTCTCAATGAACTTTCTCAGTGAATATTTCCAAAACAAATTACTTAGTGAACATTCTCAGTGAACTTTCTTAGTTAATATTTCTAAAACAAATTACTTAGTGAACATTCTCAGTGAACTTTCTCAGTGAATTTTTCCAAAATAAATTACTTAGTGAATATTCTCAGTGAACTTTCTTAGTGAATTTTTCCAAATAAATTGCTTAGTGAACTTTCTCAGTGAACTTTCCCAATTAAAGTGATAAGTGAACTTTCCCAAATAAGTAAAGGATTACTGAGTGAACTACCTATGTTATATGTATATATATATATATGTTTCTCTTTTGGTAAATATTCTTGGGTGATGATAGAAGTATGTTCTTTTATGCTTCTTCCTTTCAATAATATGGACATCATATGTTAGGGGTTTATGCTCTGCATAAACATAAACATTGATATGTGAATTATAGATCTATGGTATCTCCATAACATTAAGAATTTAGGTGGAGACTTGAGGGCATGATTAATGCATAATCTGTCCCTCCTTTTTTCTGGGATTTTGGGGACGAAATCCTTGTTAGGGGTTTATAATTTGTAACATCCCTGACCTGGGTTATGCTTAACCCTAGATGATTTGCCTAATAAGGTTGATAAGATTCTTAATCTTATCTTATGAAAATTAATTAGGATTCAAGAGGAACTTATATTCCATTTTGGTCCTTTTTGAATAATGTTGAAACATTGTTTTACTTGATTTGGACTAAAGTGCAAATTACCCAAGTTGAGGGGTTAAATTGAAAATTTTACATGATAATATGTTCCTCATATGTTGAAGCATCATGAGATTGGATATGATGCAGAGGTATGGCTTGTGGTAGCCTGAGTACCAAGAAAGAGCTAATAAAGCAATGTTTGTGCATTAAAACCTAGTTTTGGTGTAATTTGCAATTTACCCAAAACCTAGGGTTCAATATGTAAATTACCACTTCAATAAGGTCCCTAATATTTCTTGGCATCATGTAGAGCAAAGAAACTGAGAGGGGCGCCTCATATGAATTAAGTTGGAGGAGAGAGAATCTTGATATTAAAATAATCATGATTTAAGCCTAAGTGAAACACTAATTCAATTTAGTGCAAAAATAAATATATTAATTGAAGGGCTTTCAACCAAAATTAAAATGTTTTAATTCATATGTTTGTGGATGACCTTGAGCTATGCAAGGATGACGAAATATCCCAAGGAGGTGAAAACTCCACTCACCATTATTATAAGAAAAAGAATTTCCACTCAAAAATGGATATTACTATTATAAGGGTTAAGGTGCTTAATTTCTTTTCCCTTAATTCTTGGATAATGGAAGGGATCTCGGTGGGATATAGATGCCTTTGTATGCAAGGAACCAAGGGGGGAGTGGTGGCAACAATTTTTGGAATTAAAAGATTTTTATAAAACATTTTCCCTCTCATTGATTTTCTTAAAAAAGTACCCTTTACCAGCCAAAACAAAGGCTTTTCTGTTTCCCCTTATTTTCCCTTGCTTGGAAAACGACCAAGGAGCTTTGGAGGATCAGGAGGACGACCCCCAACCTGTTGGTAAGCTTCTTGACCTCCTTTCACCTTGAATCCATGGTGAAAATCAAAAATCAATGCATGAATTCTTCATAACTCGATCCCCTTTTCAATTCTAACCAATCCTTTTCACTCAAAGCTTGAGGACGAGCCTTGGAATAGTGAAAGGGGTTGCATCCACCATTGTTAGCATGAGCTTGGAGCTTTGGATCTCAATTGGAGGCGGGTTTTATAACTTGAACCCTTAATTTTATTATTGCAATCAATTCCTTATCAATTAGTGATCATTTCTGCATTTCCAAAATTTATCTTGGTTGATTGATGCAACCACCATGGAAATCACAGAAAACTTCGTGGGTTTGGAGCTTGATGATGATGACATCATTCTAAGAACACACCTCTTCAAATATCTAGGGCAAATAGTTTCAAAGATTGTGTCCAAACGGATTCACCAAACCGTTTGGAGGTTTGGGTTCCAAACTGTTTGGAATAGTTGACCATTTGACATGGTTGACCATTTGAGGAAATATGCTGTTTTACTTGGATATTGATCCAATGGTTTCAATTGGTTTAATCTTGAAGGCTTCAATTGTGAATGATTCCTTAAATGCAAACCCTAATCGGCTGAGTGCTGATTTTGCAAATTGATTGAGTTGATGTTTTGGGTTGATTGACCCAAACGGTTTCAAAACCATTTGGGAATCACCCAAACGGTCTCAAGACCATTTGGAGGTCAACCAAGACCGTTTGGAGGTCTAGGGTTGAGTATGGTTGGGTATTTGAAGATCCAAAGATACCAAATTGAAATGCAATCAATTGTTGATTTGATGATCAATCCAATGATCCAAACCCTAATTGGATGTCATGGATTTTGATGATGAAATGCGAAAATGGTCTCAAAACCATTTGAAGATCATCCAAACGATCTCAAGACCATTTGGGGGTCATTCAGGACCGTTTGAGGTCAAGTCATATCATATAATGATGATGGTTCATTGATTTCAATTGAATTGGTTCCACAATGTCAACCATTGATGGTTCCTCAGTTTCAAAACCCTAAGTGATGGTTTCTTGATTATCAACCCTAGTTCAATTGGGTTCAAAACCCTAAATTGAAGGTCTAATTGAATGGAGATTCAGTGGTTCATTTGATGAATACTTTAGTGGTCCAATTGATAGTTGGTTCATGGATTGGAACCTTAAATCGATTAAGTGTTGAACACCCTTTTTGGTCCATTCGGTTTTGAGAAGGTTTGGACCAAACAGTCTCAAGACCGTTTGGGATCAAACGGTCTCAAACCATTGGGAGCCTCATGTTCATTCGGTTTCAAGTTGAGATGTCTAAACGGTTTCAAGAACCAACTTTGTTAAACGGTTTCCAACCGTTTGAACTTAATTGGTCAAGACTGTTTGAGGCCTAAGTGAACAAGATCGTTTGAGGTCTAAGTGGTGAAGACCTTTTGAAGTTCAATTGGTTAAACCATTTGGATATTGGATATGTTCAAAGGTAAATTAGCTATTTGATTATAAATGATGTAAACCAATGATGATTATGAAGGTTAACCCTAACTATGTGTACTTAAGTGAAGAGTTAACCTAGATCAATCTTGGAGTAATTAACATCCTAGAGAGGATGAGAGGGAGAAAGAATGAGAGAGATGATTGCTTATATAATAATCCCTAATTAACTCATTATAAATAAATGTGTAATTAGGATTTGATCCATAATTTGAGATCATGAAATCTTTATTGAAAAGATTGTTGTACCTTGACCCTAATTTAGGTCAAGGTTATGTGAAACCATAATTTAAGGGTAAAGATCCGTGAAACCATAATCTAGGGTGATGATGTAACCCTAACTTAGTGTAACAATGCAAGAAGCCCTAATTTAATGGGAAATGTATATCCCAACCCTAATTTGGGTATTAGGTAAGAGAAACCCCACTTGGATGGGAATGGTAAACCTTAATACCTAAAATGGGATAAAGGTATATGAAACCCTAATATAGGGTAGTGCCATTAATGCTATGTGAAGCCTTAACACTGGGAGATGTGTTGTGAAATCTTAATTTCACATAATACTAGGTGAAACCCTGATATAGAAGGATGTCATGTGAAACTCTAATGAAGAGTGGTACTAGGTGAAATCCATATAATATATGAAAGATGCTATGTGAACCTCAAACTATAAATATGGAAAATCATATTCCTACTCATGGAATAATGATTAATGTATTGACAAATGTAAAACCTAGAGGGGTTGACAATGGACATCCTTATATTAATAGTTCCTGATTCAAGGGTGAGTCCTTATCATTGGCAATGGTGGTATATTCTAAAGAAGTGACTTATGACCAATACATTGCATGATGAATGTGATGAACTGGTGCATAAAGGATTAGGATGGGGAATACCCTAATACAAGTTAAGTGGATGAACTCAAGTAAGATGGAGGTGTTTAAGGAAGTGATACATCAAGATATGATAGATATCACATCCAACACCCCAATTCTGATATACCTTGATGTGTTATAAGTCCATTATAATTGAAATGGGTGACACATGAGATGTATCATGTCAATTGTTACATTGTGATGTAATGCACCTTGATGAATGTAGGCTAACATGCCTTATGAAAAGGTTAATCCAAATCAATAGACTATGATACAATCATATTCTGATAAAGATGAGAGAGAAACTAATACTATGTGTTGATAATACATTCAATGGTGAATGATGAGAATAAATAAGTATGTTTGAATACTTATGATATCAATATTTGCTTCTAGTTGTGAGAAGCAATGAAATAGGGTTGATCATTAATAATATGATATTAAGAATCGAAGTGGTTATTTATGGAAAACCCTAATGAAGGGTGTTGATATGAAAGAGAAATCATGAACCCTAAAGAGGGAATAGTGGTATTACTTAGTGTTGTATAGTGCTGATATGAAAGAGAAATCATGAACCCTAAAGAGGGAGTAGTGGTATTACTTAGTGTTGCATGGTGCTGATATGAAAGCATTATAATTGTTATTATGAATACTAATCATGCAGGAATAATGAGATGAAGAGTATAGCCAGGTATGGGCTATGATGCTCTATTTATTGAGAATATTTTATAGGCTTTATAAGCCTTCATATGTTTTGTTTCTCAGTGAGAAGTAATCTAAAAATTTATGAACCTCGTGTGCCATATGATTCTTTAATTATTGAGCTCTTTTATGAGCTTTATAATTCGTAATATCCATTATTTCTTTGAGGGGGTAATAAGAGGTGATATGAGCTTTGTGTACTATGTGTAATATTTTGTGTATCAAGAATCATAATGTCCTTGGTCAGATGATCTGAAGGTATTAAGTTACCTAATAAGTGGTAATAAGTATCCTATGATGAGATATGGGTTCAAATACCCAGATTCTATAATCATGATGATGAACTTGTTAAGAAGTGAAATTGTACTTGGTGAGTTGAGGGATTAAGATCCCAACACTTTGTGAAAAGAGTATGGCTACAGGCCATGACTCCACAATAACAATGCCAGGCATTAGATATATGATCTAAGCCAGAAGAGAGTTAATGGTGTGGTAATGATTTTATAGTGAATAAATATCATACATGTTGTTCTTCATATTCCTTAATGGATAAGTGACATGTTTCTCTTTCAAGTTATAGCTGCAATGTTTTAGATAAGAATAATATTCTAATCTGTTAGACATTGAATTAACTGTTGTCAAACAAATATGATTCCTCTGTTCATATTTATCTTCTTAAGCTACAATAATAATGTTACTGGCAGAGAGTTATATCTCTCACTGGGGCAATTTACAATTGTCTCACCCCCACGGGAACTACATTTTTAGGTGGTCGCGGATGAGGAGACAGGAATCCTTCAGTAAGAGAAGGACAGCAACAGCAGTGGCAGGGACAGCAGTGAAGTCTCAGGTGGAGACACTGGCTGTTATGCCTTGTATAGATGTAGATAGAGTCATATGTGTCGTCTCTGTACTCTCATGTCCTCGGAGTAGTAGTTAGTTCTTTCGAGATTTTGGCTCAGTGCCTTGATATTTTCATATTGTCTGTGCTTAGTTTAATAGGGCAGCTAATGCTTATCATTCATAGAAAGAGATGATACAAGATATGTACTTTTGAAAACAAAATGTAAATGTGTTACTTTTGTTCTATATGAGAAAGTTTTCATTTGATAAACCTCTTGGTAAAAAGATTTTAATTTTTAGTGATTTTTGGTAATCCGCTGCTTAGAGAATGCTTCCATGTT
The DNA here is from genome assembly GCA_963693085.1 of Alisma plantago-aquatica. Classification (NCBI taxonomy): domain Eukaryota; kingdom Viridiplantae; phylum Streptophyta; class Magnoliopsida; order Alismatales; family Alismataceae; genus Alisma; species Alisma plantago-aquatica. The sequence continues at coordinate 509,085,481 of OY856415.1, forward strand.
AGTTAATTATGTTTTTGTGAGTTGTATGCAACACTATGAATGCACGAGAGTGTTGGAATGCTAACGTTTTAAACCATCGGTTTTGTTGCGAGGTTTTTGAGTTGTCATCTCGAGAGAGAGGCTTCTTTCAGGCCTAGATCTATCCTCATCTCAAGAGAGAGTGGAATAGACATTTTTGTGGTTGTGTGTAATCTTGATATGAGTAAGCAGGAGAGAGAGAGTATGCATGTTGGAGAGATGCCTCGGTTGGTGAACCCCAATCCAATTAATCCCTTATACCTTGTTACAATCTGTTTCTTTTATTTATTTTGTTTTATTGTTCTTGTCTTCGAGATTTCATTCTGTTGGGAACGCCCTTTTAAATCCTCTTCTTTTCCGGAGTATAGAGTGACGATTTTGCATTCTTAGCACTACCAACCTTGTCCCTATGTTCGACCCCGATTGCTACATCAGACCCGTTATCATTGTAGGGGCCTGGGTGTTGGGTTATATCTTTAAAAGTCTAACTACTTTAAATCCGCTTCTTTTGGACGCGCGATTTAGGTCGTTCAACATTTTGGTGTCGTTGCTGGGGACAAGGCAAAATGGTACTATTAAAGAACCCGAGTCAACCAACTATACTCCGGTGCCTCAAGCTTAGCAATAAGCTCGATAGCACTATCACACTAAGTCTTCTAACCTGGACTTGCGTAGAATAGTTCGTCTTCATCAAGCTTGATTTTTCATACTTGATCGTATGTTTTATCCAGGTACCACCCAGGAAGGAACTGCTTATCCCATACTAACTCCACTCACCATGTCACCCCACGTGGAACCACCTTCGTCTGCAGATGAGCAGAACTCTAGGATAGGACAACACTGACCCCCACCAGAAGTTGACGAAGATGGGCATTATAATGGCAATCATCTCTATGAAGAACAAGAAGAACCTGAAGATAATCCTCAGCGTGAGGAGCATCAACATCACCGCAGGAACAGGAGAAACCATCAAGAGCGACCTCGCAGGGACAGCGCCAGTGAAGAGGATGATGAAGAAGAGAAGACTCTTCAGGAATTGGCGGCTACCAAAGCTAATAACTCAAGATGTCCTGTGCTAATCCCAAGGTTCAATGCAACAAACTTTGAACTGAAGCCATCTGTCATATCTATGATCCAGAACAAGAGTTTTCGAGGGAATTAAAAGAACGATAACTCTTATCATCATCTTGACGCTTTTAAGAATATCTGTGAGACCATCAAAATGTGGGGAGTTCCACAAGAAGTCATTAACTGCAAGGGTTTCATCTTCTCTTTAGAGGACAAGGCACTATCTTGGTACCTCGGTCTACCGCATCAAGCTCTGAATGGATGGAACACACTGGGAGACGCTTTCGTGAACAAGTTCTACCCTACTGAGAAAACTATCAGGAACAGGCAGAGGATCACATCATTTATGCAGAAGCCAAATGAGAATCTTCACGAAGCCAGGGAAAGGTATCAGGAGTACCAGAGAGACTGCCCTCACCACAATTACAAGGAGGGGTTCTTAGTAACAACTTTCTACAATGGTATAACCCCAGAAGAGAGAGTCTCGCTGAATGATGCAGCTGGAAGCGATTTTCGTGGGAAAAAGCCTAGTAGGTCTACAAAGATCATTGCAAACATGGCTGAGTTACAAGATGGGACTGATTATGACCGGGATGACAGAGGATATGCAAGGAAAGCCACCAATGAAGGACCATCGATTGAACCAAAGGCTCTTGAAGCAATCACGTCTAAAATACAAAAGATAGACACTGATGTTAAACAACTGAAGGAATCAGGAGGGAAAGGAAAGAATCCAATTGAGAAATTGATGAAATGTGTTACCTGTGGTGAAGGTGGGCATGGGGTAGACAATTGCGTACATACCCGGCCCGAAGAATCTAGTGAAAGTGAGTCTGAAGAGGAGGAAGCTGAAAATGTCTCTTATGCTAACTTTAAGAGACCAGATCACCCGGGATTCAACTATGGGAACAACGATGCAGCAGGAAATTCGCATCAATTGAATAATCAACCCAAGCAACCACCTGGTTTCGAGAAGAAGAGTGGGCAAGGATAATACACCAAGACAAGCACTATCCAGACAAACAAAATGAACTATCAAGGTCAAGGTAAGTATCAAAACTGCCAACCTGCTAACGCAAGTCAAGGACAGGGACAACCCCAAGGACAGATCCAAGAAAGAAGTACTAGTCAGCCTGACTTAGTAGGCCAACTATCTAACTTTATGAAGAGGCAGGACACGATAAGAAATCAACTCGCGCAAAGTGTGTTGTCCAACTCTGGCGTATTGAACAGCATGCAAGTGCAAATGGCGGATATGCAAACACATCAATGCCAGATAGACCAGCAGCTCGCTCAGTTGGCCGAGCTCATAAAGAACCCCTCAGGGAAGATCCCTTCTAACACAGAATCTGCCAAGATGGCGATCCTTAGATCGGGGAGGACAATAGAGCGCCCTGAGGAGATAAGACTTGAAGAACTGGCGCCAGAGAATGTTACAGACAACCCGACCAAGGGGGAAAACCAGCACCCCCCAGTGAAGGAACCAGAACCTGAAGAAGAATTCTTTTCCAAGAGGAGTCACTATTCACCAAGATTACCTTTCCCTTACAAGCTCGTAAAGGCTCACCTCAAGAAGAGGTATGAGAAGTTCATGGAATCGGTAAAAAAGCTACACCTGGAAGTACCATTCCTGGACGCATTGGAATAAATGCCAACATACACCAAATTCTTCAAGGATCTGGTCACGAAGAAGAGAAGAGGAGGGAAGATTGAAACTATACACTTGGCCAGCATGTCGACAGCTTTCATAAAGGCGGAACTACCTACCAAGAAGAAGGACCCTGGAGCCTTCACCATACCTTTTGCAGTAGGGGATAATATCGAAAGGAAAGGTCTCACCGACATGGGGGATAGCATTAGTTTAATGCATTTAAGCCTCGCAAAATGATTAGGACTGACTGAGATGGTCAGGACTAATATGAGGATCGAGTTGGCAGACCACACCTTCAAAAGACTGGTGGGAGTAGTCGAAGATGTTCTGATTCGCGTGGGGAAGTTCTTCATCCCATGTGATATTGTTATCATTGACACTATCGAAGACCCTAAATGCCCTATTATCTTTGGACGTCCTTTCTTAGAAATCGATAGGGCTCTAATTGATGTTGTTGAAGGCATTATAACTCTGAGGGTCAGAAATGACCACATAGATTTCAAGGTGAAAGACGCTATGAAGGGATCGTCCCTACTATAATCTGCTTACTTCGTGGATAGCTACAACTAATATTGCAAAGAAGAGGAAGAAGACACAGCAGTGGTAGACCCTCTTTTGAGGGTGTTAAACAAAGAAGATTCAGAAATCGACGACCCTGAGGTTGCTGAGATCCTTGAATACCTGAATCAAAATATAGAGGAGTGAAGCGACGAAGAGGAGGTTGTAGAGATTGTAACATCCCTGACCTGGGTTATGTGTTAACCCTAGGTGATTTGCCTAATGAGGTTGAGTAGATTCTTAATCTTATCTTGTGAAAAGTAATTAAGGTTCAAGAGGAACTTATATTTCAATTTTAGTCCTTTTTGAATAATGTTGAAACATTATTTTTCTTGTTTTGGACTAAAATGCAAATTACCCAAGTTGAGGGGTTAAATTGAAAATTGTACATGATAATATGTTCCTCATATGTTGAAGCATCATGATAATAAAGATGTTGCAGAGGTATGGCTTGTGGTAGCCTGAGTACCAAAAACGAGTTGATAAAAGCAATGTTTGTGCATTAAAACCTAGTTTTGGTATAATGTGCAATTTACCCAAAATCTAGGGTTCAATATGTAAATTACCACTTCAATAAAGTCCCTAATATTTCTTGTCATCATGTAGAGCAAAGAAAATTAGAGGGGTGCCTCATTTGAATTAAGTTGGAGGAGAGAGAATCTTGATATTAAAATAATCAAGATTTAAGCATAAATGGAACTTTAATTCTTTTTCATGCAAAAAGAAATATATTAATTGAAGAGACCCTCAACCAAAAGTTGAGGGATGATTTTGTAAAGGGGTTGGACGAGCTTTTGCCTTGTAAAGGTACGAAAATATCCAAGGGAGTGGATAACTCACTCACAATTTTATAAGAAAAAGAAATATCCACTCACATATGGATATTATTATAAAATGATTTAAGGTGCTTAATTTGCTTTCCTTTAAATAATGGATAATTGAGGGTAATATGAGGAAAACAAGATATCCTCGGATCCAAGGAGTTGAGGGGGAAGAGGTGGCACTATTTTTGGGATTAAATGAATTTTTATAAGGCATTTTCTCTCTCATTGATTTTCTTATAAAAATACCCTTTCAAGCCAAACCAAGGGCTTTTTCATTTCCACTTCTTTTCCATTGCTTGGAAAACGACCAAGTAGCTTTGGAGGATCAGGAGGACGACCCCCAACCTGTTGGTAAGCTTCTTGACCTCCTTTCACCTTGAATCTATGGTGAAAAATCGAAAATCAATGCATGAATTCTTCTTATCTTGATCCCCTCTTCAATTCTAACCAATCCTTTTCACTCAAATCTTAAGGACGAGACTTGGAATAGTGAAATGAGTTGCATCCACCATTTTTAATGTGATCTTGGAGCTTTGTAGCTCAATTGGAGGCGGTTTTTATAACTTGAACCCTTAAAATTGTTATTGCACTCAATTCCTTATCAATTGTTGATGCTTTCTTCATTTCCGAAATTTATTTTGGTTGATTGATGCAACCACCATGGAAATCACAGAAAACTTCATGGGTTTGGATCTTGATGATGATGACATCATCATAAGCACACACCTCCTCAAATAACACTTGCAAACGGTTTCCACTTTGTGAACCAAACGGTTTCACCAAACAGTTTGGAGACCAAACAGTTTCCAAACCGTTTGAAGGATTGGACTCCAAACCGTTTAGAGGAGTTGACCATTTGGATGGGTTGACCATTTGAGGTCTGAACCCTAGGATGTTTTGGATGATGATACAATGGCTCCAATTGATTAACTCAACATATGGACAATCCTTCAAATAGAAACCCTAATCGACTAAGTGATGTTTTTGCAATTCAATGAGTTGAGGTTTTGGGTTGATTGATCCAAATGGTTTCAAAACCATTTGGGAATCACCCAAGCGGTCTCAAGACCATTTGGAGGTCAACCAAGTCCGTTTGGAGATCCAAGGTTTAGTATGGTTGAGTATTTGAAGACCCAAAGATATCAAATTGAATTACAATCAACATCTCAAGTGATGATTGATTCAACGATGCAACCCCTAAGTGAATGTCATAAATGTCAATGGTGGTTTGAGGAAAATGGTCTCAAGACCGTTTAGAGATCATCCAAATGACCTCAAGACCGTTTGGGGGTCATTCAAGACCGTTTGAGGTCAGGTCATATCATGTAATGATGCTGGTTGACTGATTTCAATTGAATTAGTTCCACAATGTTAATCATTGATGGATCCTCAATTTCAAAACCCTAAGTGATGGTTTCTTGATTATCAACCCTAGTTTAATTGGGTTCAAAACCCTAATTGGAGGTCCAATTGAAGGGTGATTCCATGGTTCAATTGAAGAATACATCAGTGGTCCAATTGATAGATGGTTCATTGATTGAAACCCTAAATTGACTAAGTGATGGAAGACATTTTTGGTCCATTTGGTTTTGAGAGGGTTTGGACCAAACGGTCTCAAGACCATTTGAGTCCAAACAGTCTGAAGACCGTTTGAGTCCAAAAGGTCTCAAACCATTTGGAGACTCAAGTTCATTTGGTTTCAAGATGTGTTGTCTAAACGGTTTCAAGAACTAATTTTGCTAAACGGTTTCAAACTGTTTGAACTTAATTGGTCAAAACCGTTTGAGGCCTAAGTGACCAAGACCGTTTGAGGTCTAAGTGATCAAGATCTTTTGCGGTTCAAATTGGTTAAACCATTTGGACACCTAATATGATCAAAGGTCAATTAGCCACTTGGTTATTAATGATGTAGATCAATGGTGATTATGAAGGTTAACCCTAACTGTGTGTACATAGTTGAAGGGTTGACCTAGATCAATCTTGGAGTAGTTAACATCCTAGAGAGGATGAGAGACAGAGAAAGAAAGAAAGATATGATTTCTTACATAATAAGCCCTAATTCTCTCATTATGAAATAATATGTAATCAGGGTTGAATCCATAATAATGAGATCATGAAATCCTTATTGAAAAGATTGATGTACATTGATCCTAATTTAGGGCAAGGATATGTGAATCCCTAATTTAGGGAAAAGCTCAGTGAAACCATAATCTAGGGTGATGATGTAACCCTAACTTAGTGTAACAATGTAAGAAGCCCTAATTTGATGAGAATTGTACATCCTAACCCGAATTGGGTAATGGGGTATAAAGAACCTTACTTGGATGTGAATGGTAAACCTTAATCCCTAAAATGGGGTAAAGGTGCATGAAACCCTAATATAGGGTAGTGCTACTAATTCTATGTGAAGACCTATCACTGGGTGATGTGTTGTGAAATCCTAATTTCACATAATACTAGGTGAAACGCTGATATAGAAGGATGTTATGTGAAACTCTAATGAAGAGTGATACTAGGTGAAATCCATAGATATGGGAGATGCTATGTGAACCTCATATTATATATATGGAAAATCCTATTCCTAATAATGGAATAGTGATTAATATATTGATAAATGTAACATCTAAAGAGGTTTATGATGAATATCCTTTTATTAATAGTTCCTAACTCAAGGATGAGTCCATACCATTGGCAATGGCTGTATTTTCTAAATAAGTGACTTATGACCAATACATTACATGATAAATGTGATGAACTGGTACATAAAGTATTAGGATGGGGAATACCCTAATACAAGTTAAGTGGATGAACTCAAGTAAAAGAATGGTGTTGAGAGAAGTGATACTTCAAGATATGATAGATATCACATTCAATACCCCAATACTAATATACCTTGATGTGTTCTAAATCCAATATAATTGGATTAGTGACATATGAAATGTGTCATGACAATTGTTACATTGAGATGCAATGCACCTTGTTGAGTGTAGGCTAACATGCCTTATGAAAAGGTTAATCCAAACCTATAAACTATGATGTAATCATATTCTGGTAAAGATGAGTGAGAAACTCATACTGTGTGTTGATAATTCCTTCAACGATGAATGATGAGAATAAATAAGTATGACTGAATACTTATGTCATCCATATTGATTCCTAGCTATGTGAAGAAATGAAATAGGACTTGATCATTAATAAAATGATCTTGAGAACCTATATGGTTATTTATGTGAAACCCTTATACAGGGTAATGCTATGTGAAACCCTAAAATAGGGTAATGATATGTGAAACCCTAATACAGGGTAATGTTATGTGAAACCCTAAAATAGGGTAATTCTATGTGAAACCCTAATACAGGGTAATGTTATGTGAAACCCTAATATAGAATGATGCTATGTGAAGTCTTAACATAGAGAAATCCTATGTGAAGCTCAAATACAGATTGATGAGTTATGAATGTAATAAGAAAACCCTTGTATTGCATGGTACTGATATATGATTGTTATCATGAGTACTAATCATGCAGGTATGTTGAGATGATGAACATAGCCAGGTATGGGCTATGATGCACTGAATACTAAAAATGTTTCATGGGTATAAGTCTTCATATGCTTTATTGCTTAGTGAGAAGAAATTTGAAAACTTATGAGCCCTGTGTGCCATATGATGTTTTAATTATTAAAATTGGTTATGGGCTTCATAAGCCACAATGTGCCTTGTTTCCTATTAGGGAGTATCAAGAGGTGATATGAGCTTTGTGAACTATGTGGAATGCTTTGTGTAGTAAGAATCATAATGTCCTTGGTTAGATGATCTGAAGGTATTAAGTTACCTAATAAGTGGTAACAAGTGTTCTATGATGAGTTAAGGGTTCAAATACACATATCCTATAATCATGATGATGAACTTGTAAGGAAATGGAAATGTACTTGATGAGATGAGGGATTAAGATCCCAATACTTTGTGAAAAGAGTATGGCTACATGCCATGACTCCACAAGACAATACCAGGCATTAGATATGTGATCTAAGCCTGAAGAGAGTATATGTTGTGGTTATAACTCTATATTGAATACATGTTATACATGTTCTTCATATTCCTTAATGGATAAGTGACATGTTGCTCTATCAAGTTATATCTACAATGCTTTTGATAAAAATAATGCTCTAATCTGTTAGACATTGAATTAACTACTGTCAAACAACTATGATTCCTCTGTTCATAATTATCTTCTTAAGCTACAATAATAATGTTTCTGGCGGAGAGTTATATCTCTCGTTGGGGCAATTTACAATTGTCTCACCCCCGTGGGAACCACATTTTTAGGTGGACGTGGATGAGGAGGCAGGAATCCTTTAGTAGGAGAAGGACAGTAACATTAGCAGTAGGGATAGCAATGAAATCTCAGGTGGAGACACTAGCTGTTATGCCTTGTATAGATGTATATAGAGCCCTATGTGTCATCTCTGTACTCTCAGGTCCTCAGAGTAGTAGATAGTACTTTCGATATTTTGGCTCAGTGCCTCGAGATTTTCATGTTGCATGTGTTTAGTTTACCAGAGTAGTTGATGCTTGTAATTCTCAGAAAGAGATGATACAGGACATGTACCTTTAAACTAGAATGTAAATGTGTTACTTTGGTTCTATGTGAGAAAGTTTTCCTTTGATGGATCGCTTGGTAAAAAGGTTTTAATTAGTGATTTTTGGTAATCCGCTGCTTAGTGAACGCTTCAGCGTTAATTAATTATGTTTTTGTGAGTTGGATGCTACAATTTAGTGGTATCAGAGCTCTAGGTTCACTGAGTCTACAGAGACATAGGACTAAGGTTGTTGAGTTTGTTCTAAGTGTCTTCCAGTTCATCTTATAGTATCTTCTACTCACATAGTAGAAGAAGAACTTGAAGATGTCTGGACTACATGAAGAACATGCTGCTAAGAGCAGCACTACTGCACCAGGAGGAGGTGCAAGAGACCAGAATAGGGAAGGGTATGTACCTAAACAGCCCCAGATTGACCCAGCTGTGATAGAAAACCCAGCCCTCCATGCTCTATTTGATAAATTCCTGACAACCATGACACACATGGCAGACAAGATACCACCACCTACACATACGGAACCAGCTCATCATGAGGGTTATGGAGCCGATAAGACTTTTGAGAGACTTCGCCGGGTTGGAGTCATAGATTATGCTGGTACATCTGATCCAGCAAATGCTGATTTGTGGCAAACAAAGATGGAAACGGCTTTTAGGATCCTTGATATTCGTGAAGCTGAAAAGGTAAGACATGATGTGTACCTCCTAAAAGGGAGTGCTGGTCATTGGTGGATTATAGAAGAAGATAAAACACCAGGTGAAGAAATTGGATGGGAGGTATTCTGACGAGAGTTCATCAGTAGATACTTCCCTAAAACGTATCTAGATGAGAAGATCTCTCAATTTGAGAGGATCAAACAAGGACAGATGAACGTTAGCGAGTATGAAGCTAAGTTCATGGAGTTGTTGCGGTTTTGTCCACAAATGACAGTTAATGATGAGGAAAGAATTTGGCATTTTGAGAAGGGATTGAATGCTGAACTGACCACTCATGTATCTGCTTTAGAGAACAGGGAGAGGTTTTCCACCTTTTTGGATTCATTAAGGAGGATAGAGAGGTCTGAAAGCGAGAAATGACAGACTAGTGTCAAGAAGGTATGCACTCAGTCTCAAGGACAAAGATCCAAAACTTTTAAGAAGCTGAGATTTTCTACATCGGTAGCATCATCGAGATTCCATACCCAGATGCAACGGACGTCAAGTAGGAGTAGGGATCGTAGTGATGTTACAAGTAGAGCCCCTGACATAGCATCAACATCGGTGACTGGATCTCACAGACCCTATTTTGCACCCAAGATATGTTACCAATGTAGACAACTGGGACATCTAGCAAAGGATTGTCCAGACAGGAATTCGATGATGACTCAACCCCAGGGGCAAAGTCAGCAAGGCTCACAAAGAAGGCAGTTTTCTAGTAACAATAGAGGACGTGGACAGACGTCCCAGACAGGTCAGATGAAATAATGTCATTTTAATATTTCATTTCATGATTCTATGTGTTAAAAATAAGAAAGTAGTTTCTTTTGAACTTCCTCTGACTAGTCCTATAAGGACATAAGGGAGATGAGAATTTACATTTTTACTCAGTGCTCCTTAAAATGCTTTATAATCTCTCTTATCTATGTAATAAAAGATGAGATATAGAAGTGATGTCTGAAGAAAATTCAGAAATGAAAAATCTTTTGTGTATAATGATATGAAAAGTGAGGAACATGATAGTAAATAAAGTGCATACTACCTAATCTCAATACTTGTATACCCTGGCCAGGTATATGATTATTGTATATAAGGCAAGTATGAAACCCTTAGGTTGTCATCTTTTTTATTACTATGATCAAGTAGTCATTCTGAAACAATCTAGAGAGTATAATGAAATTAAATAGGAAAAACTAAGTGAACATTCCCAATTAAATAGGAAAGGCTAAGTGAACATTCCTAATTAAATAGGAAAAGCTAAGTGAAATTAGAAAAGCTAAGTGAGCATTCCCAATTAAATAGGAAAATCTAAGTGAGAATTCCCAATTAAATAGGAAAAGCTAAGTGAGCATTCCCAATTAAATAGGAAAAGCTATGTGAGCATTCCCAATTAAATAGGAAAAGGTAAGTGAACATTCCCAATTAAATAGGAAAAGCTAAGTGAACATTCCCAATTAAATAGGAAAAGTTAAGTGAACATTCCCAATTAAATAGAAAAAGCTAAGTGAACATTCCCAATTAAATAGGAAAAGCTAAGTGAACATTCCCAATTAAAAAGGAATAGCTAAGTGAGCATTCCCAATTAAAAAGGAATAGCTAAGTGAGCATTCCCAATTAATAAGGAATAGCTAAGTGAGAATTCCCAACTAAAAAGGAATAGTAGAGTGAGCATTCCCAATTAAAAAGGAATATCTAAGTGAGCATTCCCAATTAAAAAGGAATAGCTAAGTGAGCATTCCTAACTAAAAAGGAACAGCTAAGTGAGCATTCCCAATTAAAACGGAATAGCTAAGTGAGCATTCCCAATTAAAAAGGAATAGCTAAGTGAGAATTCCCAACTAAAAAGGAATAGCTAAGTGAGCATTCCCAATTAAAAAGGAATAGCTAAGTGAGCATTCCCAATTAAAAAGGAATAGCTAAGTGCGCATTCCCAATTAAATAGGAATAGCTAAGTGAACATTCCCAATTACATAGAGTCTGCTAAGTGAACTTTCCAAAACAAATAAAGGATTGTTGAGTGGATTATCTCTGTTAGATATATATTTTCTCTTTTGATAAACACTCTTGGGTGATGACAGGAGTATGTTCTTTTATGCTTCTTCCTTTCAAATAATATGGACATCATATGTTAGGGGTTTATGCTCTGCATAAACATAAACATTGATAAGGTTGAATTAGTGAAAGGAACTTTGTGTGAATTATATATCTATGGTATCTCCATGACATTAAGAAGTTATGTGGAGACTTGACGGTATGATAAATGAATAAATATATCCCTCCTTTTTCCTGGGATTTCGGGGACGAAATCCTTGTTAGGGGTTTATAATTTGTAACATCCCTGACCTGGGTTATGTGTTAACCCTAGGTGATTTGCCTAATGAGGTTGAGTAGATGCTTAATCTTATCTTGTGAAAAGTAATTAAGGTTCAAGAGGAACTTATATTTCAATTTTAGTCACTTTGAATAATGTTGAAACATTGTTTTGCTTGTTTTGGACTAAAATGCAGATTACCCAAGTTGAGGGGTTAAATTGCAAATTCTAAATGACAATATGTTCCTCATATGTTGAAGCATCATGACAATAAATATGATGTAGAGGTATGGCTTGTGGTAGCCTGAGTACCAATAAAGATCTGATAAAGCAATGTCTGTGCATTAAAACTTAGTTTTAGTATAATGTGCAATTTACCCAAAATCTAGGGTTCAATATGCAAAAAACCACTTCAATAAAGTCCCTAATATTTCTTTGCATCATGTAGAGAAAATAAAAATTAGAGGGGCACCTCATTTGAATTAAGTTGGAGGAGAGAGAATCTTGATATTAAAATAATCCAGATTTAAGCATAAATGGAACTTTAATTCTTTTTAATGCAAAAAGAAATATATTAATTGAAGAGCCCTTCAACCAAAAGTTGAGGGATGATTTTGTAAAGGGGTTGGACGAGCTTGTGCCTTGTAAAGGCACGAAAATATCCAAGGGAGTGGATAACTCACTCACAATTTTATAAGAAAAAGAAATATCCACTCACATATGGATATTATTATAAAATGATTTAAGGTGCTTAATTTGCTTTCCTTTAAATCGTGGATAATTGAGGGTAATATGAGGCAAACAAGATAGCCTCGGATCCAAGGAGTTGAGGGGGAAGAGGCGGCACTATTTTTGGGATTAAATGAATTTTTATAAGGCATTTTCTCTCTCATTGATTTTCTTATAAAAACACCCTTTACAAGCCAAACCAAGGGCTTTTTCATTTCCACTTCTTTTCCCTTGCTTGTAAAATGACCAAGGAGATTTGGATGATCAGTAGGACGACCCCCAACCTGTTGGTAAGCTTATTGACCTCCTTTCACCTTGAATCCATGGTGAAAAATCGAAAATCAATGCATGAATTCTTTTTATCTTGATCCCCTCTTCAATTCTAACCAATCCCTTTCACTCAAAGCTTGAGGACGAGCCTTGGAATAGTGAAAGGAGTTGCATCCACCATTGTTGACGTGAGCTTGGATCTTTGGAGCTCAATTGGAGGTGAGTTTTATAAATTGAACCCTTGAAATTGTTATTACACTCAATTCCTTATCAATTGTTGATGCTTTCTTCATTTCCAAAATTTATTTTGGTTGATTGATGCAACCACCATGGAAATCATAGAAAAATTCATGGGTTTGGAGCTTGATGATTATGAAATCATCATAAGCACACACGTCCCCAAATAACACTTGCAAATTTTTCAACTTTGTGGACCAAACGGTTTCCAAACCGTTTGGAGGATTGGACTCCAAACCGTTTGGAGGATTGGACTCCAAACCTTTTAGAGGAGTTGACCGTTTGGAAGGGTTGACCATTTGAGGTCTGAACCCTAGGATGTGTTGGATGATGATCCAATGGCTCCAATTGATTAACTCAACATATGGACAATCCTTCAAATAGAAACCCTAATCGACTAAGTGTTGTTTTTGCAATTGAATGAGTTGAGGTTTTGGGTTGATTGACCCAAACGGTTTCAAAACCATTTGGGAATCACCCAAATGGTCTCAAGACCGTTTGGAGGTCAACCAAGACCGTTTGGAGGTTTAAGGTTGAGTATGGTTTAGTATTTGAAGACCCAAAGATATCAAATTGAATTACAATCAACATCTCAAGTGATGATTGATTCAATGATGCAAACCCTAAGTGAATGTCATAAATCTCAATGGTGGTTTGAGGCAAATGGTCTCAAGACCGTTTGGATATCATCCAAACGACCTCAAGACTGGTTGGGGGTCATTCAAGACCATTAGGAGATCATCCAAATGACCTCAAGACCGTTTGGGGGTCATTTAAGACCGTTTGAGGTTAGGTCATATCATGTAATGATGATGGTTCACTGATTTCAATTGAATTGGTTCCACAATGTTAACCATTGATGGATCCTCAATTTCAAAACCCTAAGTGATGGTTTCTTGATTATCAACCCAAGTTCAATTGGGTTCAAAACCCTAATTGGAGGTCCAATTGAAGGGTGATTCCATCGTTAAATTGAAGAATACATCAGTGGTCCAATTGATAGATGGTTCATTGATTGAAACCCTAAATTGACTAAGTGATGGAAGACCTTTTTGGTCCATTCGGTTTTGAGTGGGGGTTTGGGTCCAAACGGTCTCAAGACCGTTTGGAGACTCAAGTTCATTCAGTTTCAAGATGTGTTGTCTAAACAGTTTCAAGAACTAACTTTGCTAAATGGTTTCAAACCGTTTGAACTTAATTGGTCAAGACCGTTTGTGGCCTAAGTGACCAAGACCTTTTGAGGTCTAAGTGATCAAGACCTTTTGAGGTTCAAATTGGTTAAACCATTTGGACACCTAATATGATCAAAGGTCAATTAGCCACTTGGTTATTAATGATGTAGATCAATGGTGATTATGAAGGTTAACCCTAACTGTGTGTACATAATTGAAGATCTGACCTAGATCAATCTTGGAGTAGTTAACATCCTAGAGAGGATGAGAGAGAGAGAGAAAGAATGAAAGTGATGAGTGCTTACATAATAATCCCTAATTCTCTCATTATGAAATAATATGTAATCAGGGTTGAATCCATAATAATGAGATCATGAAATCCTTATTGAAAAGATTGATGTACCTTGATCCTAATTTAGAGCAAGGCTATGTGAAACACTAATTTAGGGCAAAGCTCAGTGAAACCATAATCTAGGGTGATGATGTAACCCTAACTTAGTGTAACAATGTAAGAAACCCTAATTTAATGAGAATTGTACATCCTAACCCTAATTGGGAAATGGGGTATGAGGAACCTTATTTGGATGTGAATGGTAAACCTTAATCCCTAAAATGGGGTAAAGGTGCATGAAACCCTAATATAGGGTAGTGCTACTAATTCTATGTGAAGACCTATCACTGGGTGATGTGTTGTGAAATCATAATTTCACATAATATTAGGTGAAACCCTGATATAGAAGGATGTTATGTGAAACTCTAATGAAGAGTGATACTAGGTGAAATCCATAGATATGTGAGATGCTATGTGAACCTCATATTATATATATGGAAAATCCTATTCCTAATAATGGAATAGTGATTAATATATTGATAAATGTAACATCTAAAGAGGTTTATGATGAATATCCTTTTATGAATAGTTCCTAACTCAAGGATGAGTCCATACCATTGGCAATGGCTGTATTTTCTAAATAAGTGACTTATGACCAATACATTACATGATAAATGTGATGAACTGGTACATAAAGTATTAGGATGGGGAATACCCTAATACAAGTTAAGTGGATGAATTCAAGTAAAAGAATGGTGTTGAGCGAAGTGATACTTCAAGATATGATAGATATCACATCCAATACCCCAATACTGATATACCTTGATGTGTTCTAAATCTAATATAATTGGATTAGTGACATATGAAATGTGTCATGACAATTATTACATTGAGATGTAATGCACCTTGTTGAGTGTAGGCTAACATGCCTGTTGAAAAGGTTAATCCAAACCTATAAACTATGATGTAATCATATTCTGGTAAAGATGAGTGAGAAACTCATACTGTGTGTTGATAATTCCTTTAATGATGAATGATGAGAATAAATAAGTATGACTGAATACTTATGTCATCCATATTGATTCCTAGCTATGTGAAGAAATGAAATAGGACTTGATCATTAATAAAATGATCTTGAGAACCTATATGGTTATTTATGTGAAACCCTTATACAGGGTAACGCTATGTGAAACCCTAAAATAGGGTAATGCTATGTGAAACCCTAATACAGGGTAATGTTATGTGAAACCCTAAAATAGGGCAATGCTATGTGAAACCCTAATACATGGTAATGTTATGTGAAACCCTAATATAGAATGATGCTATGTGAAGTCTTAACACAGAGAAATCCTATGTGAAAGGTCAAATACAGATTGATGAGTTATGAATGTAATAAGAAAACCCCTGTATTGCATGGTACTGATATATCATTTTTATCATGAGTAATAATCATGCAGGTATGTTGAAATGATGAACATAGCCAGGTATGGGCTATGATGCACTGAATAGTAAAAAAATTCCATGGGCCTTATAAGTCTTCATATGCTTTATTGCTTAGTGAGAAGAAATTTGAAAACTTATGAGCCCTGTGTGCCATATGATGTTTTAATTATTAAAATTGGTTATGGGCTTCATAAGCCACAATATGCCATGTTGCCTATTAGGGAGTATCAAGAGGTGATATGAGCTTTGTGAACTATGTGGAATGCTTTGTGTAGTAAGAATCATAATGTCCTTGGTCAGATGACCTGAAGGTATTAAGTTACCTAATAATTGGTAACAAGTGTTCTATGATGAGTTAAGGGTTCAAATACCCATATCCTATAATCATGATGCTGAACTTGTAAGGAAATGGAAATGTACTTGATGAGATGAGGGATTAAGATCCCAATACTTTGTGAAAAGAGTATGGCTACAGGCCATGACTCCACAAGACAATACCAGGCATTAGATATGTGATCTAAGCCTGAAGAGAGTATATGTTGTGGTTATAACTCTATAGTGAGTAAATGTTATACATGTTCTTCATATTCCTTAATGGATAAGTGACATGTTGCTCTATCAAGTTATAGCTGCAATGCTTTTGATAAAAATAATGCTCTAATATGTTAGACATTGAATTAACTATTGTCAAACAACTATGATTCCTATGTTCATAATTATCTTCTTAAGCTGCAATAATAATGTTTCTGGCGGAGAGTTATATCTCTCACTGGGGCAATTTACAATTGTATCACCCCCGTGGGAACCACATTTTTAGGTGGACGCAGATGAGGAGGCAGGAATCCTTCAGTAGGAGAATGACAGCAACAGTAGCAGCAGGGACTGCAGTGAAATCTCAGGTGGAGACACTGGCTGTTATGCCTTGTATAGATGCATATAGAGTCTTATGTGTCGTCTCTGTACTCTCAGGTCCTCGGAGTAGTAGATAGTGCTTTTGAGATTTTGGCTCAGTGCCTCGAGATTTTCATACTGCCTGTGTTTAGTTTACCAGAGCAGTTGATGCTTGTAATTCTCGGAAAGAGATGATACAGGACATGTACCTTTAAACTAGAATGTAAATGTGTTACTTTGGTTCTATGTGAGAAAGTTTTCCTTTGATGGATCTCTTGGTAAAAAGGTTTTAATTTTTAGTGATTTTTGGTAATCCGCTGCTTAGTGAACGCTTCCGCATTAATTAATTATGTTTTTATGAGTTGGATGCTACAGAGACTGTCAAGTATGCTTCTCTAGAATTAACAAATGAAGAAGAGGAAGAACAAAAACCCAAACCTGAACTTAAGCAATTACCAGAAGGTTTGAAATATGAGTTTCTCAATCCTGAAGAGAAGTATCCAGTGATAGTCAATGCTAGTCTGACCAAAGAGAAAATGGGAAGACTTCTTAATGAGCTGAGGCTCCATAGGCAATCTATAGACTATTCAGTGGATGATATCAAGGGGCTTGACCCTACTCTATGTATGCACCGAATCAATCTAGAAGAATAAGCAAAACCTCTGGTTCAACCCCAGAGGAAGCTGAATCAAATGTTGAAGGTAGTTGTAAAGAAGGAAGTCATCAACCTGAGAGATGCAGGTATTATCTACCCTATCAGCAATAGCAATTGGGTGAGCCTAATTCATGTTGTGCCAAAGAAAGGAGGGATGACAGTGGTGAAAGGTGATAAAAGAGATGAAGTAGTCGTTCGGACTGTTATCGGATGGAGAATGTGCATCGACTATCGAAAGTTGAATCAAGCAACGAAGAAAGATCACTATCCTCTTCCCTTTATCGACCAAGTACTAGAAAGACTGGAACACCACGAATACTTTTGCTTCTTAGATGGTTATTCCGGATTTTACCAAGTTCCCATCCTACCTGACGATCAGGAGAAAACCACCTTCACCTATCTATATGGTACCTATGCTTTCCGAAAAATGTTGTTCGAACTGTGCAATGCCCCTGCAACATTCCAACGTTGCATGATCTCGATGTTCTCGGACTTTTTGGAAGACATCGTGGAAGTCTTTATGGACAACTTTTCTATTTATGGAAGCGATTTTGATAGTTGTTTGAGGAACCTATCGTTAGTCCTGCAATGTTGTGAAGAGAAGAGCTTAGTCCTTAACTGGGAGAAATGCCATTTTATTGTGCAAGAAGGCATAGTCATGGGGCACAAGGTCTCAAAGAGAGGTATTGAAGTAGATATAAGCAAGATCGAAGCTATCTCTAATTTGCCTCCACCTAATTCCGTGACAGGGGTGCAAAGTTTTCTTGGACACACCGGTTATTATAGAAGATTCATCTAGGACTTTTTGAGGATATCAAAACCCCTTTCAAACTTGTTGGTTAAAGACGCAGAATTTGATTTTACGGATGATTGTTTGAAGGCTTTTCAGACTTTGAAGGAAGCCCTAGTAACCCCACCTATCCTCTGAGCCCCAGATTGGGAGTTACCCTTCGAGCTAATGTGTGATGCTAGTGACTATGCTGTAGGGGCAGTCCTAGGGAAGAAGAAGGATAGAAAACATCATGTTATCTTCTACACCAGCCGCACCTTGGATGAGGCGCAAGTAAATTACACAACCACGGAGAAGGAATTGCTAGCTATTGTTTTTGCTTTTGACAAATTCAGGTCCTATCTGATTGGAGCAAGGGTAAAGGTTTATACTGACCACGGAGCTATCGGATATCTAATGCAAAAGAAGGACACTAAACCTAGGTTACTGAGGTGGGCCCTATTACTTCAAGAATTCGATCACAAGATCATTGACAAGAAAGGAGCAGAAAACGTAGTGGCTGACCATTTGTCACAGATCATTGTCGAAGATGAAAATGAGCCACTATTTAATGATAACTACGCAGATGAGGCTTTGCTCATGATAGGAGCCGAAGAACAAAACTTTCCATGGTACGCGAACATTTGCAACTACCTTGCTTGCGGGGAGTTACTGCCAGATATCACATACAATTAGAAGAAGAAGCTTTTGTATGATGTGAGGAATTACTATTGGGACGACCTGTTACTATTCAAGAAATGTTCGAACAATTTGTACAGAAGATGCATACCAGAAAAAGAAGCCTCACTGATATTAAAGGAATGCCACTCTTCATCTTATGGAGGTCATCATGGCAGGGACAGAACTACCGCAAAGGTCCTTCAATTGAGATTTTACTGGCCTTCGTTATTCAAAGATGCTGGTGCGTATGTGAGAGTATGCAAGGAGTGCCAATCAATCGGGAATATAGGAAAAAAGAACGAAATGCCTATGACAGACTGGGTAGAGGTTAAGATCCTTGATGTATGGGGAATAGACTACATGGGTCCCTTCCCCTCATCGGAGGGTTATCAGTACATATTAGTGGTTGTGGACTACGTATCTAAATGGGTGGAGGTTGTTGCTACCCAAACTTACGACTCTAAATCTGTGATTAAGCTTTCCGAGAAAACCATCTTCCCATGCTTCAGAGTACCCTGCACCATGATAAGTGATGGCAGATCACATTTTGGGGAGAAACAATTTGAGGCGATATTGAAGAAGTACGGGGTCAAGCACAAGGTTGCAACACCCTATCACCCTCAAACCTCTGGACAGGTGGAGGTATCCAATAGGTAGATTAAGAAAATCTTGGAGAAGACTGTCAACCAAACTCGAAAAGACTGGTCTATGAAGCTCGATGATGCTCTGTGGGCCTATAGAACTGCTTACAAGGCACCCATAGGCACCACGCCTTACAGGATGATCTATGGAAAGTCTTGCCATTTACCCTTGGAGTTAGAGCACAAAGCCCTTGGGCGATTAAGTTCCTAAATATGGATTTGGAAAAGGCGGGACAAAAGAGATTCCTACAGCTGCAAGAGCTCGAAGAGCTGAGATTACATGCTTATGAAAGCACAAAGATCTAAAAACAGAGGACCAAGCTGTGGCATGATGCCCACCTAAGAAACAAGGATATTAGTGAAGGAGACAAGGTTCTTCTTTTCAATTCTAGCATCAGGCTCTTCCCTGGGAAGCTAAAAACCAGATGGTCAGGCCCTTTCACTGTGAAAAAGATTTATCCATCAGGAATGATGGAGATCCAAGGAGAAAAGACCGAGATATTCAAGGTCAATGGCCATAAGTTGAAAAGATTTTACGAGGATGAAGCTTTTGCCAGAAGATCTGAGATCAACCTAGATGAACCAACCAGACTCGACAAGGAGAGGGATCGAGTGTTGTCTCATCCCACTGAAGGGCTAGAGGAGTGAAGAATTTATGAAGTCTAGCTAAGAGACTTTAAAGCAAGCGCTTCATGGGAGGCAACCCAAGTCTTTGATCTCTCTTCGCTTAAATTTTTGCTCTAGGTTTCTTTCTTCTACTCTAAGTTTTTCTCCTTGTTTTCTTTAAGTTAGTGGTTTGGCTTAATAATAACTGCGACCGCAAATATAATCACGACCGCGACCTTGGTAATGCTAGTTGGATTTTTGCGACCGTGGTTTTTCCTTAGATGGATCGCGACCGAGAATATAATTGTGACCGCGATTCCCTTCTAAAACATCACGACCGTGAATATAATCGTGACCGCGATAAAAATCGCAACCGCGGTAATTTTGCTCGGTTAAGTCAGCAGTGATCTGTACACCTATAAATAGACCCGGTTGTTGAACGACAGACTCTTTACACTCCCTACGCTTTTGTGAGATTCCCCTAGATTTCCTTTGTCTGCTCGACTCAAGAACCGCTACTGCAGCCGTGATTTCACTGTTCGACGCTCGAGCTGCTCGCCACCGCACGCCCGCCATGATCGTTCACCTTGCCGCTCCCAGCCTTTGCCGTCGTCACATCCTCTCCCTTCAATCAGGTAACCCACTTGCACCGACGCACTTTATTTTTGATCTCGGGACCTCCCTTCATCGCTACGACAAGCTGCCCTCGCCGTTTCGCCGACTTTTGCCTCACCAGCACCTTGTTTCCGGACGACTAGCCTCGTCCTCTTTCTTGACCAATATGAAGGTCCTTAAAACCCTAAATATAACTGGTCAATAAACATATGTCTAAGGAATATAACGAAGTAGAGAGGATCAAGAGTTTGGTCATGGCTATCCGCCACAAGGTGTTAAACCCTAAGGCTAGAAACCATAAAAACCCTAAAAATAGTTAATTTCGGCTTTCCTAAAGAAAGAACTGCGACCACGATTATAATTGCGACCGCGAAAAAGATCGCGACTGCGGTTTTATCGAAGGAAAAGATTTGCGACCGTGATCTTTTTAAGAGGTAACTGCGACCGTGATTAAAAACTGCGACCGTGGTCCCTTCAAAATATCGCAACCACAATCCCTCCGAACAATAATGATCGCGACCGCAAGTTACACCGCGACCGCGGTTTCATCCTCAGAAAAAAAAAGATTCGTGACCGCGATCTTTTCGAGAGATGAGTGCGACCGCAATTAAACCCGTGACTGCGATCCTTACTGACCGCTTAATAAATTTAAAACCAACAAGTTAAAAGGATGATAACCTATAACCAGATAACCACCATCAACTTGATGGTAGTTATGTCTAGGAAGTCAATAGAATATCTTTTTTGGACTAATTCATTTTAACCTGCAGAATGTCTTCCCCAGCCTCCAGCGATTCCCTGTACCAGAGAGCCACCTCCCTTAAGGAGGTGGAGATGATAGTCAAAAACCTGACCGCGAAGCTGAAAAAGAGCATAGCCCTGCCAGTCCCCAAACGCTTAGAGATACAACTGAGACTGGATCAATACCATAGGTTATTGGCAGGAGTGCCACAAGAACAATCCACAGAAGCAACCGAGCAGAAGGAAGACACAGAGACCTCCGAGTATCGACCTAACGAGTCAGGAAGCCCAGTGCACGGGAAGAAGTGGAAGGCCACATTTAAGGGACCCAGGCCACATTTAAGGGGCCCAGGCCCATTAAGAAGACAAAAGTTGAAAAGGCAGTAGAACAAGTCCCTATGCCTCAATCCCCCACTACAAAAGGGGAGCCAGAGTTCGTACCCCGGGACATCATGCAACAGTCCGCCTACGACTGGATGTCATATAACAAAGATTGCATACCGACACGTTACTTCAACGTGGAGGATTTCAAAAGGCTGGGGCTATACGACAGGACAGTTAAATTTTTGGAGGGCGCAAACCTACGCAATATCTGCATGCCCGAAGTAAGGTCATACCAGAGGCTGACTCTGGAATTCATGTCCTCTCTGACAAAAGTCACAACTGGCGATGGGACAAGAGCAGCAGGAGGAGGGGACTACCACCTTGAGGTACGGTTGGGGGCGAAAGCCATATTATAACGGAGACAGATCTGAACAAGATCTTTATCGTATCTGAAGAAGAGGCGAAGGCCTGTTCAGGTGCACTGGGAGAGAAGGAGATTGCTGCGTATGACAACAACAAAATGTGGGAGGAGTTGACTGGAGAAGAAAGGCATAACCCGAAGACTTCCAAAGCCTCCAAAATCAGCTCCTGCTTCATCAAGATAATACAGAAAATCACCGCCTTATCTATAGATGTCAGGTCAGAGACCGGGACAGTCAGCAAGGGGGATCTCTTCCTTATATGGTCTATGATCAATAAGCGACCAGTGAAAATAGGAAGGATCCTTATAAAAAGGTTGTCTTCGGTTGTGGGCGGTGAGGTGAAGAGGAAGTCTGCCTTCTATATCGGCAGTCAAATAACAAGGATCTCCGACTACCTGCTGGAAATAGGCGAATTGCAAAAATATGAAGAAATGGAGGGACAACAAAGTATCGATACAAAGTCTCTCGCCAGCATAGGAATCTTGGAAGTAAAGGGGGAGAAAGCATACTTCAAGCACTCAGGACTTAAGAAGCCACTTCCCCTTACAGAAATGGCGTTCTATGACGCCCACAAGCTGCGGCTGACTCTTGATGATATCGAGAAGATGAGCTCTGGGACACTGCACGCCAGCATATCACCAGAACCGACGATCGAACCAGAAATAAGCAGTGTCCCAACACAAGTATTGAAGAAAACCCCAGAGCCACGAAAGAAACTGGCGGTGGAGAAAAAGAAACCAGAAGCCACCAATAAGCCAGCTGAAATTGAGAGAGTCACAGAACAACAGGTGGACGTACAATTCGCGGACCCCGCTTCCCTGAGACTGCAATAAAAATCAACTGTCAGGGAGGGTGAAGCGGGGAAGACTACAGACACAGACATAGAACCGCAATGCGCCAGCCAACTGGAGGTAGAGCAAGAAAGACAAGGCTCCCAAGCCATACTGGAGTCAAGACCAGAGGGGGACCAACCTGAAGAAGAAACCCCTCAAAGCACCAACGCACCGGAGGCAGAGGCAGACAGACAAGCCTCTCAAGGCACACCAGTGGCAGAGCGGAAGAAGAGTCAACCTGGGGAGATCTCCCACCGCCACGACCTAAGCAGTTGATTGTACCGAGCGTGCCAACAACGCACACGGGATAGCAGCTACACCAACAATAACAATGGGCATCCTCTTTTGGGGGTGCCCTAGGTAATAGGTTTGATGCAATGTGGGAACGCATGCATCAAACGAATACAATAAATGAGAAAATTTCTACTTCTTTATCTTCACTAACAGTGCAGGTGAAGGTGATAGATGAAAGGACATCAACATTCTCAGAATTCATGCAAGAAGTCTTCAGCAATCAATTGAGGATGCTGGGAATGCTGACGAAAATGCAGGAGGAAATGACAATCCTGTGAAAAGAAGGGCAGGTCGTACGCGCAGACAATGAGCAAATGCGCCAGGAATACGAAGAGGCAATGGTTACCCTGGAAGAAGAACGACAAGGAATACAAGAAGACCACCGGAAGCTCAAGCAGGAACGTGTGGAGCTCAAAGCCAGGCAGGCAAAGAAAAAGGCAAAGTGCTATGCTAGCCCAGAATGCTCCCTGGCCAACCCTTACAGCCACGACGACAACGAAGGGGGGTCTGGGGCAAGAACCGGCACAACAAATAATGGGAGTACAACACGAAGACACTCTCCCATTGTTGAGCAGCAAGGCAACCTACTAGTAGGAAGATCAAGCCCCCAATATGAAAAGCATACAACCCAATCAAGGGGGTTTGACTTCAACTGCGACCCAAAGGAGGCAATGGACGAAACCGCCAACGAAAATGAGCTGCGGGTAGGACATCGCCTTACTCCTCCCGCACTCACTCCGATGGTAGCAGAGCAGGAAGCAACAGCTCACCGGGAGGAGATGGACGTAGCACTTAGCTCGGCCGACGCAGTAGAGTTGGTAGGCTAATAGCCAAGCTAGGAGCTGGGATGGAGGAATCCAATGACTTCCTCCTCTTCCCATCGCATGAGGAGCACAAAGACTACATTTACAATGGGAAGATGGAGGTCACGTTAAAGATGATGGACGAGGCCAAGCTAGGGAAGACGTTAGAAGAAAGTCACGCAAAAGACGTTGCCACAGAAGCCTCATCAGAAGAAGTTGGACATGAGGCCACAAAACAACCTCTGACAAAGAGTGCTAAAAAAGTGGTCGAATCTATGCCCACCATCAGGGAAAGCTCAGTACCAACAGTGTACGAAACCACGTCGGAAGACGAGGAGGGTGGGCTAGCAACCTTCTTTACGGAAGAGCCCGCCAGGGAGAGGCAAGCTGAAGAACAAACTTTGCAACATGTAGCAGCTCCCCCTCTGCCATGTAAAATGAAGGACATGGACATAAAGACTGTGTCGTGCATCTCTTGCAGAGATGTCCATGTCCTGGCAGATGTCCTCAACGACGATCTACCTAGGTCAGACACTTTGTATATCAAAAAGGGTAGACGTCTGACCAGAGAGGATTTCCAGAGGGTCTTTCTAAAGAAGGCACAAGTACACAAAAGGATGTTCAAAATACTTTGCGCCACCCTCTTGGAAGAATTCCTCCATCATGATAAGCCGCAGCCAATCTTCAACGGCACCACACGACTGGCCAGCCTATTATACAAAGAAGATTACATAGCGGTAGAAGTGTTGGAACTTCAAGCGGCGGTTAGGAGAAGAGAGACCAGGACAGTGGTGATACCCATCCATAATGCAAAGCACTGGGGCCTAATCGTCATCAACCTTATGGAGTGGAAGACGATGGTGCTCAACTACTGCGTAGCAGAGATGGACATCACTTCTCTAGTCTACAAGAGGAAGGATGCCAGGGACGCCTTGAAAATTCCTATACGCCTACATCGGGCTATTAAAGAGGCAAGTCCAAGATTCCAAGGGTCCTAGAAACTATTCTCCATAACCAAAAACGTTCCCCAGGAAGGAGTTGGTTCAGGGGATTGCGCCTTCATCGTCCTATGTATAATGGAAGCAATCAATAAGGGCATTCACCTGGAAGATCTAAACGAGGAAGACCTACATGGACTGCGGGGCATGTACGTAATGGAGGTCATCTACGATCGCCGATTCTTTAAGGACCTGGCGATGGCTGCTGATGTCGTGCCTCGCAGGTTACACGCAGATATCCCTCTCCCTGAGAAAACACCTTGGAGGGAACAACTCAAAGGCATGTGGGTCAACCCAACAGAACCAGCTAGAGATATGGCATGGAAAGCGGGCTGGGGTGTTGAGAGTGAAGAGGCTGCAGAGCAAGCAAAGGATGAACACCAGCCTTCAGCATTCAACATTCCTGAAGCCCCTTCTGTAGAAGTACAGCCCGTAGAAATAGAAGTAGAAGAAGATCTGCAGAACAAAGGAATAGAAGGCCCAGTCGGAGATATAGTACCTTCTTTCGAGAACTTTGACAGATGGAGCCGCTTCAGTCTGTCGATGGAAGAACTAACAATTATCATGAGTTCTCTAAAAGAAGGTGATTCTCTGGATGATGTCATCTTCGAATGAGATGGTGCTCAAAGATGACCTCCGTGAAACGTTGAAGACAGGAGGGTACCTCTCAGTGAGCACGATGTCCGCCTACCAGGCACTGTTAGGAGATTCAATGCCAAATTGTCACATGGCATATTTCCTACTAGTGGACGACATCCTCAAGGACAAGAAGACTGGAGAAATAGAGTGGCTCCAGCGATAGATTCAAGCAGGCACTCCTGAACACATCTTTCTATCGATTCTTCACGAAAACCATTGGACCTTGCTGCACGTCAACCTGTTAAAAAAAGCCACAGTTCTGTATAATAGCTCTGATGCAGCCTTTTAAATAATGAAAATGACTAATATGACGACAGCAAAAACTCCCACAGAAGAAAAGGCTAACACCTGCGTTGAAGCCATCGTCCAAATGATACGTCAGCATTGCAGAGGGTTCACAATTATACAAGACAAAGACTTCAGAAAGACCCAATACTGCCATAGAAGCCCTCAGCAGATACCCCTATCAAATGACTACGGGTTCTTCTGCCTATCATGGATGGTAGCTATTGCAACTACCGGCCTAAAGGTGGAGAACATGCAGTACGAGAAGTATCACGCACTTAGGGGTATCTACGCCAGCATGCTCCTAGAGTCCAAGTGGGCTTTCCCCGCCAAGTAAATAAATAAAGAAGGCCCGTTTATACTTCTTCTCAAATTTTGACGCCCCGAGATGGGGCTCAGGATAAGTTTGGGGGAGGAGTCATAAACGAGCCACAGAGGTACTAAAACTCTTCCATTACTCCCCTTTTTATTCCACTTTCCTTTTGCTTACATTCTTACGCAAAAATTTTGAAATCTTGAATTTTTCGTTGCAACTGACCTATCATAAGCTCACCCCCTCTCACTAAAATTTGAAAAAAAAAGTAGTGTTCCAGCCCCTGAGAGAGAAAAATATGAGCAACATACAGGAAAGCATGAGTAAAACAACTGTCATAGAAACACTGCTATACCTCATTCTTGCAATAAGATGTTGTAGATGTAACAACCTTAACTCATGAACCCCTGCAAACTAAGAGAACCTTAGTCATACTCCTAAACAACCTTCCCCACCTGATGCTCGCATCCAGAAAATCCTAGTCTCTGTAGATAGGAAAAAGCTGCCCTGTTCAAGAAAAATATCCAAAAGAGGCTTGGTCGCCCAGAAAAACAAACAAAACCTTCAACCCAAGCTTGAAAGGAGAGATAAAAAGCCAAAAATCAAATAAAATAAAGAAAATAATATGAGAGATGTTCCCTAAAAGATGCCAAAGGTTCCTACCGGGCTAGTATATTGCTGCACTCATGAATGCAGATATGTCGCGCCCGTAAGCAGAAACTGGAAGCCAAGCTAAGCTTACACATCTCCAATCCTGAATGGAACTTCACATACCACCTGACTTAAAGTCATAAGCCCAAAAAGGGCAACACTGTTCTTACGATAGTTGTGGGTGAGGAGTTCGGGAGGAAGAGGACACACCTTAAAGCTTCTAGCCTACCTATACACATTAGCATAGGGCTCTCTGAAAATAAAGAATAGGTGTGAAGGCTACCTTTCAAAAAGATGTGGCACTAGTACGGATGCTAGCTAAGGGAGGGTTATGAGTTGAGAAGGAGAAACCTTTTACAATAGAAGGTTATGACAAATAATACAAGGTTATGCAACCCTTAGTCAAAAGGGAGAGATTGAGACCTAAGGGATTGAATACATGCGACAACAGTCTTGACGCAAGAATGATATATTTCAGTCGTGTTATTATGTTATCATTGTTCATCCTTTCTCTCTCATGGTTCTTGAACCTGCATTTAGCCTGAGGATAGGCTTGATTCTAAGTTTGGGGGAGTTGATGACACCGCACTCTAAGTATTTTCTATATATATTCTATATCACTGTTTGTATAACTTTAGTCGATTTTGCACGCATTTTGTCTATCTTATTGACTAAAACCTGGTTTTGCAATTTCAGGAATCAGCCCAACCGCGACCGTGATCTTAGAGACCGCGACCGCAGTTATTTCACAAAGAACCGCGACTGCGATCTTAGAGACTGCGACCGCGATCTTAGAGACCGCGACTGTGGTTATTCACAAAGAACCGCGACCGCGGTCATTCGACCGCGGTCATTCAGCAAGGATCGCGACCGCGGTCTCACCAAAGATCGCACTGCGATTATTTTCCAAAGACCGCGACTGAGGCCGCTCACCAAAGAACCGCGACCGAGGTCACTCTCCAAAGAACTGTGACTGCGGTCTCACCAAAGATCGTGATCGCGGTTATTTTCCAAAGATCACTACCGTAGTTGTTCAGCAAAGATCTGAAAACCTCTAGAGGGGGGGGTGAATAGAGTTTTATGATAATTTTAAATTAATTTAAACTCAAGCAACCACAGAGAAAGATTGGACAAGGAGACACAAGGGTTTAGAGTGGTTCCTAGCCTTAGCAAATACTAAGGTAGTCAGTCCACTACCCGGTTGCTTACCCAACCGGGATTTGAAAAGAAATTATTTTATTACCTCGCAAGGACTTTACATAAAATACATTTCTTTTCCCTAAACCCTTCAAGCAGCCTTCACCTAGAAGTAATCGCCCAACTCGAAGCAGCCTTCCCTTGAAGTAGATGCACCAACACCCGTTGCACCAGCCTTCTGAAGTAGCTTCCCGTGCGATAGCCTTCTTGAAGTAGCTTGAAGTCCCCTTCTCCACCTGAGAAGTCCACCCTCTCCAATCCGCAGCCTCCAACCCTAGGAGTAGCAAGGAGAGTACAAGGAATAAATAGGAACAAGAAAGAAATACAGAAATTACAATACCGTTGTAAGCACAAGGCTTGATTTTCCTATATCAAGCGTTTGGATCTCCCAACCAAGATATATAGCAATGTGATTATTATGTGTAGGAGATCCTAGTCTATAGGACATGAAAACGGTAGCAATATGAATGTATAACAAGTGTGGGAATTGCACTATTGCTCCAAACAGATTGCCAATGTAGTGTATGCTCAAAGAATGCACAATTGAGTATATGAGTATATTCTAGTGTCCTATGGCTTGTCCTATTTATAGGAATGGCCTAAGTATGCTTAAGGACATTCTAGACAACTTCTAGGGGGTTCCTAGTGCTTAACTAGCCGTTAGGAATAAGTTAGGCACATTAGCAACGGCTAGTTAATTAATTCTGCAGTTGCTGTCAGAGACCATCTCGGTCGAGGACTTGTCGACCGAGATGCCCGGTCGGTCGAGGATTTTTTGACCGACAGGCTCTCTGGATTAACGTTTATTTGCAACTGTCAACTGCTGTGTCTAACGACTACTTTTGGTCAATCTCGGTCGAGAAGTTTGTCGACCGAGAGTGTCTCGGTCGAGGAGTGTGGTCGACCGAGATTGACTCTGTTTTCAATCTTTCAATTAAGATACTAAGTGAGTGCATGAGTGTGCATTATGTGATCCTATTAGAAGGAGATGTCCTAACTAAGTGTAGTGTTTAGTTAGGGAGATCTAACGCTTGATTTACATGAAGTCTAAGTACTTGTACATTATATATTTGTACAAGTTTACATATGATTACATTGCATGACATTTATAAACATTCAAGCGTAAGGATTCCCTAGAACTTTGTCATCACCTTGTTCCTGCACACTTAAGTAGCTCGTTAGATTAATAAGAATGAAATGTTTGTCATCATCGAAACAAAGGGATTTATCATAATATCCAATTTATCCAACAATCTCCCCCTTTTTGAAGATGACAAACATTTCCTAAATATGAAATAAGGAAATATAAAGTATATGAGTTTCATACCTGAAAATTTACCTTTTGTAGCCATTTATGTTTTTCAAGTAAGTGCTGGCCAAGATGTGATGAAACTCTTTTATATATATTTTTATATTCTTTCTCCCCCTTTGTCATTTCAAAAATATCCAAGTTGAATGTTTTAGTTTTCTTCTCCCCCTTAATATAATGCTCCCCCTTAATTAGATATCCTATTAGGAACATTGATTTTTATCTAATTTATCCACAATTTGTTTCTCAATCATTCGCAAAGGATGTTAAGCCTTGAAATTAAATGAGATACCTTTAAGCATATGATGAAATGTATATGGATTTCTCATATATCAAAGGATATTCAGTTATACATAGTGATTTCAAAGTTTTTTTTTTGTAAGCTTCTTTTAAACAATGATCAAAGTTTTAATGATCTCCCCCTTTTTCTTATGCTTTGCTCCCCCTTCGATAGATATCTCAA
Source organism: Alisma plantago-aquatica (assembly GCA_963693085.1). Taxonomy (NCBI): domain Eukaryota; kingdom Viridiplantae; phylum Streptophyta; class Magnoliopsida; order Alismatales; family Alismataceae; genus Alisma; species Alisma plantago-aquatica. Next base: position 509,115,515 of record OY856415.1, read on the forward strand.
ATGAAAGTTTGAATACTGAGTAAATATATAAAATGTCCAAGATTTTAACAAAGATGTATGCAATTATGTCAATCTGGAAAAACAGAAACCCAGTCGGTCGACAATTGCTCGACCGACAATGTTCTCGGTCGACTAGTTGCTCGACCGAGAATGTTTCTGGAGAACTATTTTGTTATTTGAAAATTTAATTTTAATTTGTAATAGTTGCCTGTTTTAATTATTATTATTCCCTTATTTGTTATGCTCTACAATAATGAACTGATAACCCATATTTTGAAGATGTCATCATAAGCCAAACGAAGAACCATGCAAATTTCATTCAATATCATGAAGAAGATTACAATCATATAGAATTTGACTAATCATTTGTATTACAACTATTACAACTCCAACACTTCACAGGAAAGATTTAAGAATTACATCGATGTCCGGATCTTTCCCAAGAAATGGCTCGGCTCCATAGTATTGAACCAGAGTTTTCCAATCCAAAGCACCAGTTGTAGTCAACGCATATGCTTCCAGGAAAGTGGGAACTCGGTCAAAACGGAAGTGAGCAGCTATGTCTTGCAATTGTATGGAAGAAAATTGAGTATGTGCAAGATCCATTGATGGTGAAGGTGGAGGTTGATAGTAGTTGTATGAGGGGTTAAATGGGTTGAGCATGCCAGGGTTTAAAGAATGCGGATATTCATCGGTTTGGTTAGGAGAAAGGTTTTGCATTCTTTGATTTAAGTATGTCATGGCATGGTGATTGTAGTTTAATTGTTTACTAAGATGGTATTGGGAGCCAGCAATATAAGTAAGGGTATTTTGGATGGGATCAATGGAAAGGTTAGTAGGAGGAGGGGGTGGTATATCCTGATGTGATGACTCTCCTTCTACTCTTGCCCTTTTATGGCCAAAGTCAATTCCCATCTTCTCTACGGTGTTCTTACTTATCTTTGGTGGTCTACGCTCCCATATGTATCCCATATCTTCAATGTTTGACTTAAGAAAATGTTGAGTAATTTGGCATACAAAATCGGCATATGGTGGATTGCCAGAAAACTCAAGCATATTTTTAAGTATTATGCGAATGAAGTTGATGGGAATTTCTTTTATGATAGCATAAATTAGACACATACGGAAGATAGGAACCTCGGATTTATTGGCTCGTGGATGTATGTTGGTGGAAACAATGAGGTTTACTATTCTACATGCCGGTTTTAGGTTTATTGCATAATAGGTTCCCCTATCTTCATGACAAGTGGTATTGGCTTGAAATATGGCTCTTTTTATATCACTAAGACTAGTGGTGTGGTCATCATGGGAAAATAAATTTATTGGATTGCCGGTGGAAAGGTCAAGGAAATCTTGATATTCATCTATATCAATTTCAAGCATGTCAAGAATATCCCCTTCGGAAAATTTAAAACTATGCCCATTGACCATGGTATAGAAGAAAGTGGTGTCATTTTCGGTGTGGGATAGAAGATTGGCATAGAATTCATTGACTACCTTAATGGAGTAGGAAGGAAAGGATGGATTGATGAAGTCCTTCAGCTTTTGTACTCCAAAGAGATGCTCCAGGTCGACTATGTTGATGAAGTCCATCACTTCGACCGGACGTCGGGGAAGAGGAGCTTTAGAGGAAAGCCGAAAGTATCTATCTCCAGCATCTCCGTCGACGAAAGCTATGTCATTGATGATCGTCAGTGGCGGAGTGGCTTCCCTCTCTTCTCTTCTTTTTCTTCCAGCAACTTTCTTCTTTCCACGGACAGTTGATGATGAGGCCATTGTGTTTCTTGAGAGTGGAGAAGAAGCAAGGAAGATTTTGAGAGTAAGAGTGCTGAAGGATTGCACGAAATTGCACTAGAGATGGACTATGGAAGCAAGGAAATGCAAGTGTGAGTAAGTGGCTCGTTTTTGCACTTATTTATAGAATTCCAGCGACCCGGTCGGTCGACGACTCGTCGACTGAGCGTCCGCAACGGTCGAGTTGCAGACGTGCCACTTGGTCCTCCAACGGTAAAGAAAACGGTCATAACGGTCGGGTCGCAACGGTCATATCCAACGGCTATTTCTCGGTCGAGCGCTTGTCGACCGACATTGTCTCGGTCGAGCACTCGTCGACCGACAGTTTGTCTGATACTGAGTTTGTTTAGAATTTGTCGGTCGAGTGAGATGGGCTGACCGAGTGGTTCTCGGTCGAGCATTTGTCGACCGACTAACTTACTGAGTTCAATTTTTGGCTGAATTTTAATGCAAATCATAGAACATTTTTGTAGAGCATATGTATATTCCAAGGGAGTAATAATATTTAAGGCTTCTAATTACCACAAATGATTTGACGTTTTGATTTAAAAATATGCTAAGATTAAGTTCAATAAAATAATGTTCAAATAAACAATTTTTATCAAAGTTTATTTTAGGTCGCCCTTGATTACGACCATAGCGCCCCTTGGTCAAATTTTATTTTAACCAAGAGGCATATTCTGCAGGTTTCCAGTATGAATCATTCATATGCGAAGTATGAGTTCTGCAGATAGCTTGCAAATATCAATTTGAGACACATTAAAGTGTACTAATTATGAAAGCTTAATAAGGACATCAAATATGGTGAAGCATATTCAAGAATAATATCCATTCATGAATTTAAGATTACTTTGGATAGACTAAAATATAAAAGCACACAAAAATTTATTTGAAACATTTTATTCATTGCAAGTATTTCTGAAAAGAAATGTGCAATAAAAGAATGATTAAATAGAATCTTTCAAGAATAATCTTTCAAGAATCTTTCAAGAATAATTTTCACATACAATGTAAAGATTTTCAGCAGTTTGAGATAAATGTATGTGTATCAAGGTGCTATTAAATCTTTTTAATTTTTTGATTTTGTTATCCCTAAATGTTAAGTTGAGATAGACATAAGGATATACAAATTAAGGTCTTTGGTCATATCTCAACTTGGTCGAACCTATTTAATTTGGGGTTTTTGGAACCCATACCATCTCGACATGCTTTTTCTTGTATGGGCATGAAAAAGAATAATGTCCAAGGCGTGAGCAATAATGACAACAAATTGAATCAACCTCAAGCCTTTTTCTATGGTTTTGATCTAGGTTATCTTTGGGTATATACATTTTTGTGCCTCTAGGTATATAAGCAGATTGACTCGCTTGTGTTCTTCTAGGTTGTTGATGGGATTTCTTATTAGGCTTATAACCTAGTCCTCTTCTCCCTATTTGATGATAAGAATTTTCTAATATTCTATCAAGGATTCCATTGTTGCTTAACCTACTAACTTCTTGTTGCAACTTAACGATCTCATCCATTCTTTTCTTGATATCTAATTTTGCTTGGTCTAGATTGGATGATAACATATTTCTTTCTTTCACTATATTGTCATAATCTACATGGGTGCACAATATAGGTTGTTTTTGAAAACCATTTAATTTTGTAAGCAATTCAGCTTTTTCTTGACATAGAAAATCATAGTTTGTTTCTAGAGTAAAGATCTTTACTTCACTGTTACTTAGAGATGATTTCAAGGTACGATTATCAGACATAATGCTATCTTTTTCAAAACCAAGAGTATTCAATTTAGCATATAAATCGTCATTTTCGGATGTAAGAGCAAGAAGTCTAGTATTTAGATCATCATTTTCTTTACTGAATTTCTTTAACTTCTTTTTGCATTCAACATATTTATTATATGTTTCTTCAATAATAGCAACTAACTCCTCCTTGGGTAAATCAAGCAAGCTTACCTCTTCTTCTTCTTCCTCACTTATTGTAGCAACGAAGCACTCTTTATGTGCATCTCCTTTCTTTGACCTCCATGGACATTTAGACGTAGAGTGCTTTGTTCCTAAGCACCAATTGCAACTTGTCGAACTTTGGTCCATGCTCCTTTTCTTGTGGTTGTAGTCACCTCCTCCCTTTATCTCTTCAAGACCTTGTTAGGGCTCCTTGAAGCCTGCTCTGATACCAATTGAAAACCTCTAGAGGGGGGGGGTGAATAGAGTTTTATGATAATTTTAAATTAATTTAAACTCAAGCAACCACAGAGAAAGATTGGACAAGGAGACACAAGGGTTTAGAGTGGTTCCTAGCCTTAGCAAATACTAAGGTAGTCAGTCCACTACCCGGTTGCTTACCCAACCGGGATTTGAAAAGAAATTATTTTATTACCTCGCAAGGACTTTACATAAAATACATTTCTTTTCCCTAAACCCTTCAAGCAGCCTTCACCTAGAAGTAATCGCCCAACTCGAAGCAGCCTTCCCTTGAAGTAGATGCACCAACACCCGTTGCACCAGCCTTCTGAAGTAGCTTCCCGTGCGATAGCCTTCTTGAAGTAGCTTGAAGTCCCCTTCTCCACCTGAGAAGTCCACCCTCTCCAATCCGCAGCCTCCAACCCTAGGAGTAGCAAGGAGAGTACAAGGAATAAATAGGAACAAGAAAGAAATACAGAAATTACAATACCGTTGTAAGCACAAGGCTTGATTTTCCTATATCAAGCATTTGGATCTCCCAACCAAGATATATAGCAATGTGATTATTATGTGTAGGAGATCCTAGTCTATAGGACACGAAAACGGTAGCAATATGAATGTATAACAAGTGTGGGAATTGCACTATTGCTCCAAACAGATTGCCAATGTAGTGTATGCTCAAAGAATGCACAATTGAGTATATGAGTATATTCTAGTGTCCTATGGCTTGTCCTATTTATAGGAATGGCCTAAGTATGCTTAAGGACGTTCTAGACAACTTCTAGGGGGTTCCTAGTGCTTAACTAGCCGTTAGGAATAAGTTAGGCACATTAGCAACGACTAGTTAATTAATTCTGCAGTTGCTGTCAGAGACCATCTCGGTCGAGGACTTGTTGACCGAGATGCCCGGTCGGTCGAGGATTTTTCGACCGACAGGCTCTCTGGATTAACGTTTATTTGCAACTGTCAACTGCTGTGTCTAACGACTACTTTTGGTCAATCTCGGTCGAGAAGTTTGTCGACCGAGAGTGTCTCGGTCGAGGAGTGTGGTCGACCGAGATTGACTCTGTTTTCAATCTTTCAATTAAGATACTAAGTGAGTGCATGAGTGTGCATTATGTGATCCTATTAGAAGGAGATGTCCTAACTAAGTGTAGTGTTTAGTTAGGGAGATCTAACGCTTGATTTACATGAAGTCTAAGTACTTGTACATTATATATTTGTACAAGTTTACATATGATTACATTGCATGACATTTATAAACATTCAAGCGTAAGGATTCCCTAGAACTTTGTCATCACCTTGTTCCTGCACACTTAAGTAGCTCGTTAGATTAATAAGAATGAAATGTTTGTCATCATCGAAACAAAGGGATTTATCATAATATCCAATTTATCCAACAAGATCGCGGTCAAGAAAGATCGTGACCAAGGAGGAGTGAAGGAAAGACTGTGACCGCGGTCTTAAGTCGGTGGAAGGCGCCTATAAATAGCGCCCCCACCTGTCTTGTCAAAACATCAGATGAGGGAGATACGATCATGGTGCCACGAAGTGTTGCCACATCCCAACCTCATAACCAAGGATCCATCAGTCTTAGATCTCTAGAGCGAAAGCCGAGGAGAGAGAAGATGACCACCCGCGCCCGCCACTTCTTCGAGAGAAGGAGACGTCCCTGTGGTAGATCCAGATCTGAAGAAGTAGTATGTAGTATCACATTTCTTCTCATCTAGATCTATCATTTCCTCTCACTGTACTAACCTCCATTCTTCGTGGTACCTCATGGATCTATCTTTCTGTAACGCCGCCATGTTATCCACAAGCATGAGCAGCTAAGCACCTTAACTTGGGTTGGGAGTAGCAACTAAGGCTCTCCCAAGATGTATATTGTCTCTTTCTTTTGAATATACTTACCATTATCAAGATTATCTCCATGCACATGTTTTAATGCTTCACTTGTATGCTTAGCTACCATCTTGTGATGTTTGATTGTTGATATCTCAAGAGAGTAATATCACTTTTATCCCGTGTTATGGAGTAGTATGAATGTATGAGAGTGTTGGAATGCTAACACTTTAAACCATCAGTTTTGTTGCGAGGTTTTTGAGTTGTCATCTCGAGAGAGAGGCTTCTTTCATGCCATCATCTCAAGAGAGAGTGGAATAGACATTTTTGTGGTTGTGTGTAATCTTGATATGAGTAAGCAGGTGAGAGAGAGAGAGTATGCATGTTGGAGAGATGCCTCGGTTGGTGAACCCCAATCCAAGTTATCCCTTATACCTTGTTACAATCTGTTTCTTTTACTTATTTTGTTTTATTATTCTTGTCTTCGAGATTTCATTCCGTTGGGAACGCCCTTTTAAATCCTCTTCTTTTCTGAAGTATAGAGTGACGATTTCGCATTCTTAGCACTACCAACCTTGTCCTTGTGTTCGACCCCGATTGCTACATCGGACCTCGTTATCGTTGTGGGGGGCTGAGTGTCGGGTTATCTCTTTAAAAGTCCGACTACTTTAAATCTACTTCTTTTGGACGCGTAATTTAGGCCGGTCAACAGACCCAAGAGCTAAGTGAGCTTGGCCCTACGTGGCCCATTCTTCACCCAACTAAGTGAAATCCTCCCAAAAACTCCAAAATATGGTATGATCTTATAAACCTGGTATCTTCCTCATCTTATAAGCAAATATTGAAGTATTATATACCATTTTGATCAGAAAAATATAATCTTTCTAATGGTGATATCTACTGTGCCTGTTATTCTCATACCTCTTCTGATCTATAGATTAGTCACATTCCATGACCTTTTATTTTCTAAACCTTATGCAAATCTTACATATCTTGTATCTTTAATGATATGAAACTCCGTTGTTGTTCACAATAATAACTTTTGCTATTTTGAGACGTGTTTGGATGATCTATCCCATCTAGTTGTGATTAAATGGCATCTTGACCCATCAAGACTTACAAGATTGTTCTTTTATGTACTTACATGCTATAACTTGACCAAGACTTGAACTTTAGTTTAAGTTGTGATCTTCTAAACTTGTAACCTTGAAATCAGTAACCCTTATTATGTTTTGTTCCATGCTAATATAAGATCTCATGATAAGTAGCCCACAATTGACTCTTGAGGCCCCAAGTACCTATCATATGCACTACATGACTTGGTACATAGTTTGTCTCCATATAATTAAATATGACTTTATGGAATCCTCTTTCTCTATCTAATTCAAATCAGTAAATTTAGCATGCTTGTAACATTAAAAGCCAGCCTAACTCCAACATATGTCCCTAATGCTTCTATGACTTAAATATGACCCTATTGCATGGAATTGATCCAATGTGACTTAACCATGGTCTTGAATATTGATAATAATCTATCTCTCATGCTTCCTCACCAAATCAGAACTTATCTATATCTTTCTTTATTCATAATGTGGATAGACCGCCTGGACCTAAGGTATAATATTGAGACGTATTATGATTGAATCAAGGCATGCATGTTTGCCAAGAAGAGACCGTAATTGAACTATATGATACTTAGGTTTAGGAGACCATCCATGTGACATAATTCATGTTTATCTTAATCAAACCTAGCTATCTAAGACTTTATGTTGTTTATGTTTACTACTAGGTCCACATTGGCTAGGGCCTTCTCTAGGTATCTTACTCAAGAATCTTAAGGTGTTGTTATGACCTTTGGTGTATGATTGAATACTTGTATACTTGGTTTGGAACTAAGATTAAAATATTTGAAACCTAGGTCTAAGGGAGCATCCACGTGAATTATATGATGACTTGATTATCACAATACTTTTGATCTAAGACACCATGTTACATCTTATGTGTCATAGGTCCCCTCGGGTAGGACCATCTCTAGAATCTACTCATGGATAATAACTTGTACTCTACTCATAAGGTACACTTAATCTCTTGACCCTACTATGGTATTGACTTGTTTGTATGTATGCTCATATGAATGTTTGGCTAGATAATTACTTGTTTGAGCTACCAGTTCTCTATGATTAGTACTTTCGTTTTGCTTGAAATATGTTGAACAAACCTTGAACATAATTGAACTTGTCCATTATACAAACCTAGTGTACCTGCTTGTATTATCGGGGTAAGGGCACAAGGTTAGGCGCCTTACTTGAGATGTCCAAATAAGGCAGATAATGTCGATAAAAAGGTTGCTAATCTTGAACACCCTTACATACCTTTCCGATGCAAAGCTAGTCAATGGTCATAATATGTTGTTAAGTATAATGGAAATATACTTAAAACACACTTTGTATTGAACAATATCGTTAAGTGTTTCACGCCTTGTTTCTACTTCCAGATTTATATGATGTTTCTAGCCAAGTAACTTTTATTATACTCTTAAACAGTTTACGTGCCTTTTCATGGCGACTTAATATTTTAGCATTGATATGTTATGTTTGTCGAATTTGTAGTTGACAAATGAAAATCCGTACTCAAGACTGTAAGCTCTGAAATGCAATACAAACGGATATACTTGAATCTAAAAATGGATATATATATATATATATATATATATATATATATATATATATATATATATATATATATATATATATATATATATATATCTTATCTTCATGTTCAATATCTTGTTATCTCTTGTTGTTTTTGTTTTTACATGTGAAATATTTATGTCATTCTACGGACGAGTGTCCAAGTCCATTTGTCTTTGGCTATGTAGCTATTAGGAGTGTCGACCTAGAATAAGAATGATAGTCCATGTCAAGATTTTTTTTTAAATGATCGAAGTCATCTGTTAATCAAAACGAAAAGGCGTGAATTACTTAATTATATGAATGAAATTTAAAACGAAGAAGGTGATGAGTTAGTTTCATATGCTATCACTTGGACCAATTGTGGGTTGATGCAGCTCGGTGGTACCTTCACATTGTCGGGCGACTAACAGTTTAAGATTCCTAAAACAAACTTACACCACAAGGCATCCTACGTCATCGGGCGACTGGCAGTTTCACATTCCAACAAAAACTTACACCACAAGGCATCCTGGGACCGAATTCCCTGTGACGAGTCCCTGTAACGGCTGTGTTCCGACTAGACCTTACACTGAGATGCAATTAACAATGACTTCACTCCACTTCCAAACATGTGTTGTTGAGATCTACTCGTCACAGCATTGCCGGCACAGGGAATCTGATCCCAGCATCCTACGTCCTTATACATCCAAGAACCTCTCTTTGCGCTGTTTGCAAGTTTTTGGTGCAACGGACGCCTCCAGATCGGCTGTTTGGTATTGATGTGACACTTGCTGTTGCATTACATCTGAACCTTCCATTCACCCCCAAAGACTCACCCCTAAAAGAAATAAATAAGTGTTTAAACGGTAGAGATTAGACGCAACACCCTCGCAACTGCGTTTTCGTAACTGCGAATTTGGACTAGCAACGGACAGGCATTCGAACCTAGCGTTTAAGCCAACAACTTGTGATGGATACGGGTGGACCAACCGATCGTGTAAATTGGGCACATCGCACACGCCTATAAAGGGGTCAGAATAGTTTAAGCCATTCGGCAAAGCACCCCATGGGTAGGTAGGGGTAGGTGGTTTAAGTGGGTGAGGGAGTGTGAGCGTAATAAAATTTTAATGACTAATTGACAGGCATTCGAACCTAGCGGGCGTTATCAGGCAACAAGTGTGATGGAAATGGGTGGACCAACCGATCGTGTAAATTGGGCACATTGCATCGACCCGCCTTTATAAAGGGGTTAGAATAGTTTAAGCCATTCGGCAAAGCACCCCATGGGTAGGTAGGGGTAGGTGGTTTAAGTGGGTGAGGGAGTGTGAGCGTAATAAAATTTTAATGACTAATTGACAGGCATTCGAACCTAGCGGGCGTTATCAGGCAACAAGTGTGATGGAAATGGGTGGACCAACCGATCGTGTAAATTGGGCACATTGCATCGACCCGCCTTTATAAAGGGGTCAGAATAGTTTAAGCCATTCGGCAAAGCACCCCATGGGTAGGTAGGGGTAGGTGGTTTAAGTGGGTGAGGGAGTGTGAGCGTAATAAAATTTTAATGACTAATTGACAGGCATTCGAACCTAGCGGGCGTTATCAGGCAACAAGTGTGATGGAAATGGGTGGACCAACCGATCGTGTAAATTGGGCACATTGCATCGACCCGCCTTTATAAAGGGGTTAGAATAGTTTAAGCCATTCGGCAAAGCACCCCATGGGTAGGTAGGGGTAGGTGGTTTAAGTGGGTGAGGGAGTGTGAGCGTAATAAAATTTTAATGACTAATTGACAGGCATTCGAACCTAGCGGGCGTTATCAGGCAACAAGTGTGATGGAAATGGGTGGACCAACCGATCGTGTAAATTGGGCACATTGCATCGACCCGCCTTTATAAAGGGGTCAGAATAGTTTAAGCCATTCGGCAAAGCACCCCATGGGTAGGTAGGGGTAGGTGGTTTAAGTGGGTGAGGGAGTGTGAGCGTAATAAAATTTTAATGACTAATTGACAGGCATTCGAACCTAGCGGGCGTTATCAGGCAACAAGTGTGATGGAAATGGGTGGACCAACCGATCGTGTAAATTGGGCACATTGCATCGACCCGCCTTTATAAAGGGGTTAGAATAGTTTAAGCCATTCGGCAAAGCACCCCATGGGTAGGTAGGGGTAGGTGGTTTAAGTGGGTGAGGGAGTGTGAGCGTAATAAAATTTTAATGACTAATTGACAGGCATTCGAACCTAGCGGGCGTTATCAGGCAACAAGTGTGATGGAAATGGGTGGACCAACCGATCGTGTAAATTGGGCACATTGCATCGACCCGCCTTTATAAAGGGGTCAGAATAGTTTAAGCCATTCGGCAAAGCACCCCATGGGAACGGTACCGGAGATGCATTCCGAGCAGCAATCACAGCTCCACATCATCATCTTCCCTTTCCTGGCACAAGGACACTTGATCCCCGCTATCCCACTGGCAATTGCTTTCGCTTCACGTCCATGCACCACCGTCACTCTGATCTCGACCCCTCGTAACGCCGATCGACTTAGATCTTCCCTGCCACCTGATTCTACCGTACGGGTCCATTCCCTCCCGTTCCACCCGCCTGATCATGGCTTGCCGGAAGACGGCGAGAACTTTGACTCCCTCCCCGTCGAGCTCCTTGTCGTGCTCCTGCATGCGACACTCTGCCTCAGGGAACCCCTCTGCACCCTTCTCACCGACATCAAAACCAAGGAAGGCGAGGGCGCACGGATCGCTTTGCTTGCGGATCCGCCCTACGGGTGGACAGTGGAGGTGGCGCGGGAGTTCGGGGCGACACATGCCATCACGGGCACATTCCCCGGGTACAGTTCTGCGGTGTACTGCGCACTATGGCGCCACCTGCCTCACCTCCATATGGCAGAGGGAGAAACGGAGTTCCGCCTGCCGGGGTTCCCGGAGACCACCACGTTCCACCTCGACCAGCTTACCGACGAGATCCGGTTCAGCGACGGCACCGATGCATTCACGAGTTTCATGCGGGAGCAGTTCAGGCTCACAGAGGCCTCCGACGGGTTCATCTGCAACACAATAGAGGAGCTCGATCGCGACGGCATAGCGTTGTTCGAGAAGAACGAGAAGCTCAGATTGTATCCTGTTGGTCCGCTCCTCCAATTCGCAGACCCGAAGACGCAGCAGCAGCGAGCGGGGAGGAAGACCAGCGTCAGCGTCCAGGCATGCACGGAGTGGCTAAGCTCCCACCCGCCGGTATCCGTCCTCTACATCTCCTTCGGGTCCCAGTACGCCATCAACGCACAACAGATGATGACCCTCGCAACAGCCCTGGAGGAGAGCGGCGTGGCGTTCGTCTGGGTCGTGCGTCCACCTGTCGGGTTCGACATGCGGGAGGAGTTCCGTGGTGACGAGTGGCTGCCTCCGGGGTTTGAGTCACGAGTCACGGGAAGTGGGAAAGGTTTGTTGATTCGCAGATGGGCGCCGCAGATGGACATCCTCGGCCACCCGTCGACGGGAGGGTTCGTGAGTCACTGCGGGTGGAACTCTACCATGGAAGCATTTACGTTCGGTGTACCCATCCTCGCGTGGCCCTTGGCATGCGAGCAGTTCTTTAATGCCAATATCGCTGAGAACCTCGGGGTGGGCGTGGAGATCGGGAGGGGATGCAGAAAGGAGATGGACATGCAGAAACTAAAAGAGGCAGTAATGAAGGTGGTCGGAGGGAAGAAAGGGGAAGAGATGAGGCGGAAAGGCAAAGTGGTGGCCAAGATCATGAAATCGGCAACGATGGACGAGCAAGGGGAGGACGGCGTTCACAAGAAGGGCTCTTCCATTGAGGCCTTGGATAGATTCATCCAATTCGCACTTCACAGATAAACGTCGGATAAATAAGTATTCATTTACTCTGCTAGGTATTTCATTGTCGTGATTTCGATATGTACGAAACTACTCTAGGTCGTATGGATGCAAACTTTAAGAATTCCGGTGGTTGCCTGTACAAGCGGACGGCAGGCAACCTGCTCTGCGTGCCGAATGACATGTAACAAAGCTGAAAGGGACGGAGGCCTGAAGCAAAAGCGGCAATTGCGAAACCCGCCGTTTCAGACGTTATTTGCAACTGTCAAACTTTGTGCTAAATTCAGTATACAACGGTAAAAAGCAAATAAAGAACGCGATCTGTCATCGTTATTTTCATGCATATGTTATGCTTCAATTACTGGGAGTTCAAAATACAGCAGCCAAACAAGGTAGCTAGTATTTGTAATCCTGGATCTTGACTTGAATGCTTCCGGTTTCCTTGAGCGTTTTTTTTTTTGAGGCCTAAGTTTGGCCCAGAGTGGCTCACATGCCTCCCTCTTGTCTTTGTGAATGTCATTAGTGTTTATGTTTTCTTTATAATTATTACTCACGAGGGAGGCGTCCACTTTTTTTATATGTTGCTGTAATAACACAATTCTTTTTCTATAATTAGAATTTTTGTAGCGACTAGTGAACGCACACGTGCACATGCACATGACATATAAAAGTTGTTGGAATTGCAATAGAAAAATACCATAATATTAATATTGTTAAATAAGAAAAATTAAACTATTGCTTTCTTAAATAATAAAAATACATATTTATTTTGTAACTGAAAGTTCATTATGTGACAAAATTCTGTAGGTGATGTGACGCGTCTGTTTTCCCATCCAAAATTGAAGTTTAATGAGCTCATCCTCATACGAACAATCAAAGAGAGATGGACACCTGATTGGAGAAGAAAATATGAGTTTAATTATTTAATAAGAAATAGGAAATAAATAAATAATAAATATTATAGTACAATATCTCACTTATTATCAATGCATGTGATCACTTTCTGGTGATTTAATCCTAAAGTTTTTATAATTTGATTTCGAACCTTTCACATATGAAAAAATGATTAGTGTAAATATTCAGACAATTTAATAATATAATCGTATATGCAGTCAAAATACTTACAGTTCTAGTGATTATTTTGGCAAAATGTTGTATTTTAACTGTAATTATTGATGATTTTATATTTGTTGTCACTCCTAGGTAGTAATCTATTTATGAAATGATACATATGACCCTGTACTCGAAAAGTATATATGTCATTCCACATACTACGCAAATTTTCATCTAGATGGATATCGTGTGATGTGAATGCAAAGTGACTATTGTAACTTCAAATGGACCTCAGAAACGGTGTTTGCGATGTGTACAAATCGTATAGTTCTGTTGGAATAGGATAATTGGTGGTTCAAATTGGAAACATTTGACACCACAAAATTTGCACAAACTACGTGTGGATAATTTATGTGGTTCATTGAGAAGATTGTCAAAAATTGGATTGGAAATATCAACACCAGAAGAATCTTCAACATTTTGATCCATGCTTGAAATATAGAAATCCTCCGTCTCTTCCACGATACCTGCATCTAGTTTGTTATAACACAAGATGAGTACAAATGTTAACTCATAGAATAATGCATGAGGATTTGTAACTATTACCTTCACTACATGGGACTGCCAAATCAGCAACCTCATGTGGATTGTTACACTCCTCAAAGGAACTATCATTAATTGTAGGGTCGGAGGAAACAGGCATATCAACATGATCTCCATTGGGAACACTGTCAGTCCGAGGAAGATAGAAAGTTCTCGGTTGTTTCAATGAATTCGTTGCAACATCGTTCAACTGTGCTTGACATCATTTCAGGAATTGGATCAAGAATCTTCATTGCCTTGCTCGCCTATGAATTCCGCTGAGAACATTATCCACATGATGTTGGAAGTTGTTATCATTCAAGATAACAGGCCGAAACAATGCTCTTTGACTAAGTGCGGAATCCACACCTTCATTGAGAACTTGAATAACTTCACTGACTCCGTCAAAATATAGGTGCATATCAATCCTTAACTTCATATAGGGTGGCAAACTATTGTAAATTGTAGCATATCTTGCAATAAGTTCTCCACCACCTTCACATCTGGCATGCCTATACATCCGTCTACTTCTAATAACCATTCGATGATGGTGTCTACACATCCGTTGAAAGGACCTCAAATCATAACTGTAAATATATGTTCTTTCAAATCGTTAAGATCTACGTGACTCTATTGAAGTAAGACATGACGTAAGCGTGTCACAACTTTGAAATGTAGTGCTAGAAGATAGGCACGGTTCCACCATAGTTTGCACGACTCCTTCGTTTTAGAAAGTACAAACAATGAGAAGGATTCTATATGCAGTGATATGACTCATTATTTTATTATCTTAAATTCTCGTATGACAAATCAAAATAAAAAGTGAATGTGTTCGACTCAGACAGTGCAAATTTTGTTAACATTTGGTGACCAAGAATTATGGAGTATACATAAGTTGACCCCATATTCCCATCCTTCTCATTAAATCATGCCCTTCAGTATAACCCCCCCCCCCACATCTTCCCATTCCTTATCCAACTGCCCTCTCTCTCGACTCTCTATTGTCTTAACCCTAAACCCTATTTCCTGACACTCCATCTTCTCACTCGGGCAATCTAGGGTTTCCATGCTCACCGTCTCGCTCTCCGATTTCCACCAGATTTAGGGTTCTCACTGTCTCTGGCCTCCACTAGGCACCAGTTCTAGGTTTCTCACCGTCTCCATTCTCTCAAATACTCTACAACCTAATCACAGCAGCCACTCTGCCCTTCCCTTCTGAGTCCCGACACCACAGATGCAACTCAACCCTTCCAATAGTCTACTCGGCCTGATGGTCTAACCTCCAACCCCAACGATGCCAAACGCCACCAACAACGCCGAGCTCTCTAACACCGACAGCTCTTAGGATCTTCTCCGGCCACTGCTTCCCTGCTTGCTGGCGCCACTGCCAGGAAATGTATTTCCTCCATCTGGTTTGTTTTTCATTTCCATCAACTGATTTCGTCATTTTAGCACTCCCTGACCCCCAAGCTTCTTCGTGCCCTACTATGATGCCCTAACCCGACAGCAGAGTCCTCCATTTCCTCACTCTGGTTCCATTTGTGTTTCGGACAACCGATTTCTTCATTTTAACACTCCCCGACCCCCAAGCTTCTTCGTGCCCTAATCACAGCAACGACGATTTGGACTGCTCCGGTGACCTAACCTAAGATCAGAGGCCTCCCTTTCCTCCCTGTAGTTCGATTTGTTTTCCGACAACCGGTTTCTTCATGGTTTCTATTTCTCACAGACATGCATCACTACCCTAGCCCAATTTCTCTGTGCCCTAATTATATATCCCTGGATTTGTGGTTCCAAGAGTAGATCGCGTCAGATATTGTGTATCTCACTCCTAATTATAAATGTCCAATTTCTATGTGTCTCACTCCTTCTCATTCCCCTACCTAGCCCTAATTATTTTCTCATCTGGTCAGCTAATGCTCGCGTATCTAAGGCTTTGTCTGCCTTTCCAGTTGGCTGATGCTTGCGGGTCTAAAGATGTCTTCAGTGCTACTCCTTCTTTGGCTTGAAATGAGATATTGCTTTGTATGTGTATGTTGGATTTCTTGGTATGATTTCGATACAAAGAAGATAAGTCATTTTAGGTGAGGTAGATTTACAATCTGATCTATTTCAATCTGAGCTATTGCATGTCTGATTTAGGTGTCTATAGGTTATGCTTCTATTCCATGTTATTCTTAGCATGTGTAGTCTAGGTAAACTTAGGTTCATTAGATTAGGTCAATTTATTCAAATGCTAATGCCATGGTTCTAATCCATTCTAAATTCATCTAAAATCCCTATGAACATGTGTATTTAGATTATGCTTCTGTTCCATGTTCTTCTTAGCATTTATATAGACACAGGGAAGCCTTAGGGTCTCTATTGGTCCCTAAATGATTTGGCCTTTACGATCCTTTATATTATGTATATACCCTTTAAGGATTTAATGTTTACTTGGTCACAAATCTTGTTGCAGGTACAGGTCCCTTCATGTAGGGAAGCACATGTATGTTATGTGAGATCTGGCTTCAATGACTTGATATATGATTATGAACTGTGTTCTGATTGGCATATCAATGATTTTATAAAGGTAACAGACTTGGTGATTTCAAGTCTATAATAAAAATTTCAGATGACCGCATTATAATATAGATAAGTAGTGTATACATCTGATTAGTGTGGACTCCCTATTGTTGCAGGTCCCTTCATGTAGGGCAGGACATGTAAGCTATGTGAGATATTGCTTCAGTGACTTGATCTCGCCTTGTCAACTATGTTCTGATGGGCATCTCAACTAATTTATGAAGGTAACAAATTTGTGATTTCAAGGTATTAATTCATGTCTAAAGTCCCTATGAACATGTGTATACATTATGCTTCTATTCCATGTTCTTCTTAGCATGTGTAGTCTAGGTCAACTTAGGTTCATTAGATTAGGCTAATTTATTCAAATTCTAATGCCATGGTTCTAATCCATTCTATCTTCATCTAAAATCCCTATGAACATGTGTATTTAGATTATGCTTCTGTTCCATGTTCTTCTTAGCATTTATATAGACACAGGGCAGCCTTAGGGTCACTATTGGTCCGTAAATGATTTGGCCTTTACGATCCTTTGAATTATGTATTACCCTTTAAGGGTTTAATGTTTACTTGGTTACCAATCTTGTTGCAGGTACATTTCCCTTCATGTAGGGAAGCACATGTATGTTATGTGAGATCTGGCTTCAATGACTTGATATCGGATTATGAAATGTGTTCTGATTGGCATATCAACGAATTTATAAAGGTAACAAACTTGGTGATTTTAAGGCATTAATAAAAATTTATATGACCGCATTCTAATATAGATAAGTAGTGTATACATCTGATTAGTGTGGACTCCCTATTATTGCAGGTCCTTGAATATATGACTCATATGTTCTGTTTCTGTTTTACTGAGGTATATATGGTGTATTTACTTTTTAAGGTTTTAATTTTTACTTGGTTACTGATTTCATTAGTTATATGTGGTAATTATTGCATTTGTTAACTGTGTCCTATATGTTGTTGTAGGTAGAGGTCCCGTCATGCAAGGAACTTAGTTGTTTCTTCATAGGTCCAATCTACTAAATGCAAGAATGGTCAACTCTCCAATTTTTAAAAAAAGATAAGTCCTATTTCAACCAACTCGTCTAACTAATTTGGTTCATTGGTATTTTGAGTTTGCTATATCATTTCAATTTAAAAAGGCTTGAATGAGTAAGGGAGTGTCTTTTTTGCCTATTTGTGTCTAGATTATTAGATATAAATGTGTTCTTATACCAGTTGCTTGAATGAGGTCCAGTCCATTTTTATGAATATTCTAAATATTAGGCCCTTGAATGTGTAGCTCATGTGATCTGTTTCAGTTTGACTGAGGTATACTTCGTGTATATTTGTTTCTATTTGAAGAAAGACTGGTCCTATTTCAACCATATCATCTGGCTAATTTGATTCATTAGTATTTTGAGTTTGTTCTATAATCTACTACTTATTTGATCTGTTGTTTCTGATTAGCCACAAATGAGTTTGGTTGATTTATTTTAACTGGTTGGAGAACTTACTCTTTTTATATCTGTGTCTATGTTTCTGTTTGACTGAGAATTAATTGTATCTTATCATATTATACAACTTATTTGTATTTACATGTGAATATAAAGTGGTTAAGAATTTAGAAGCTGGAAGTCAATATGAATTTGCACATAAAGATAAGTCTAGATTCAACTAAATCTTTGCCAAAATTATATATCTTATTATCTGGATAATTTGCTTGCTTTGATTTTTCTATATGGCCTTATGAAATTTGGTGTTCAAACCTAATTATTAAAGTGTATTAAAAAATGTAATGCATGATTGACATGTTATAACTGTTGCTAAATAAAGTCTCAATGATGATTAGACTCTGGTACTTAGGTGACGGCATACTTTAAATACTCATGTCAGATTTAAACATGTAATAGTGAACACTTTGAAGATAAAAAAAATATTTTGTTTCAAAAGTTCTAAAAATATGTACCGTGCATTCCCCAATTTAGTTGAATTACATTATACTTTCTTGCAACAGGTTGATTAGGTTTTACTACTTAACAAATAGGGATACTAAATGCATGTTACGCATATTAAAATAATACCAACTGAGCATGATAAATCTATTTTATTGTGCTCTACGATTAAAATATTTCATACAACTTATAACACTACTAGATAATCATATTTGAAGTACATAATATTTGTGTATATTGAAACCATTCGATCTCAAATATTGGCCATAATTCTTAAATGTCATTTTCTACTCTAAACTTAGACTAATTGTACATGTTTGGATTGGTACTTGATTTTCCTTCCCCAAGAATTGTACATGTTTGATTTGGTACATGATTTTCCTTCCCCAGGAATTCATTTTCTTCTGAGATTAAAGTTTAGTAGGGATACGACAATAATACCATATAGCTTTTTGCAAAAAAATATTATCCAATACTTTGTAAATGCTTAAAACATTATTTTATTACTAAATGTCTTACTTGAATGTGTATTCCTCTAGTTTGATCAACTGCTTGACTGAATATGTGAACTTTGACTCTCAAATAACAACAACAATAGGAAACTGGATTCCAATGTTTGATCTTGACTGGTGAACTGTGACTCCTATAGTTTGATCAAGAGGTCGACTGATTAGGTTAAATGTGTGACGATTAAGGTAAAAACATTATTATTATGTATTCATATGATAAGTATATGATGAAATCGTACCTAGATTTATTTTCTTCTAAGAACAGCTTTCACAGATTGTTGCATCTCCAAGTAGTGGGAAACCCATGTTCTGCTTTGTATGCTCTCATGTGGCGCAACATGTGTCTGTTTAGGATCCTGCATGATGGCTAAGAATGTGAGAACACTCCTAGATAATGGTATTTGATGCACACAATATCTATGTAAACATTGAAAAAACTTGTAATATAAAGTAAAAAATATATAAGCAATGGTTGAATGTCTCACCTGCAGGTGTTTTCTTCAAAGAGAAGTGAAGAAAATATGGAAGAACATCCTTTTCTGGTCGTACGCAGCAGTACTGGATAGATTGAGACCAAAGGATGGGATTGGAGGATTTGGTGATTATGCTTCTACGTGAGGTTCTAAGAGGCAAAAAAACTTGTAATATAAAGTAAAAAATATATAAGCAATGGTTGAATGTCTCACCTGCAGGTGTTTTCTTCAAAGAGCAGTGAAGAAAATCTGGAGGAACATCCTTTTCTGGTCGCACGCAACAACACTGGATAGTGGTTTTGGGCTATGTGATTTTGATAATGGTCTTGGGTGGTTGTTTAAGAGGTGGGTTGTATTATTGTACGTGGGTGTTGGACGTGGGTGATGTAACCGAATTCTGTTTTACGTTCAAATTTTCACAGATAATTTGTGTATTTTGTTGATTTACGTTGAGATAATGGTCCATGTGGTGGTAGACGTCGAATGTTGTTGTGACAGAATGTTATTTTATAAATAATTTTTTAGAGATAATTGCAACTCACAAAATATTGAGATAATATCAAACGTGCCAGTTTCAGTTTGACCAAGTAAAACATGCTGGAAATGAGTTTGACTGATGGTTATGGGTGAGAGAGAGAAGGGTGTGGGAAATTCAAATTCAAATGTGAGAGAGTTCAAAAAGAGTAGTTCTAGTTTTTCAAACTAAAACGTTTTTTGGAAGTTAAAAAAGTTGAAAAAAATGTGAGAGCAGCTTGAGTGAAGGAGAGTGCAAGCTTTTGCCACGTTGGCAAAATCGTTCTATGTGATTGGTCAATATGACTTTGGGCGGGTGTATTTGAACTACCTGTAAAACTCACTCTTTTTATAGTAGTATAGATAATAGTGATCTTGAGTTTTCGATATGTAGGAAACTACAAGTATCATGATCTTGATGTTTCATATGCATGTTTTTTCCTCTTATTGGTTGTATGTTGTTGTTTTAATTGTTAATTTTCTTATCAACAAAGTCTCATCTTCTATCGTTAGGGGGATATTCCCTACAGAATACCATCCCTGTCACCCACTCGTATCTGTTTTAATACCCCATTTCTAACCTCCCAAATAGTTGGACCCAATGACAATCAGTTTCATTCTCAACCTCCAAAATAATCGAAGCCAATAAAGAGACTTTTTTTCTATACAGAAAGTAAAGAATAAATTACGAGAAGTGGGAGGTGTAAGGAGTGGGACCCGAGAGGGATCCACTCCCTACTAAAATTTGATGAAATAAACTATCTATTCCAAACACATTCAACATGTATAATGAAATAGGTGAACTTTTTTGAGATTCAAAACCTATAATGAAATAGGTGAACTTTTTTTCTCAAATGACGATATACAAAATAAAAGTAGAGTAATGATAATTCATGACTATATTTAATTTTACAAAAGTACATCATCATCTTTCATAAAAGACTCACATGAAAAAAACTATGTTTGGATCTAAGCAGAAGGATATTCACCTATTTATATTCTATCGCCCATTAATAGTCTTCTCAATAAGTTAGGTCTACGTCTGCATGTAATGTCCTCTAAGTCCTACACTTGGGGTTGTGCTACCTCAGAGTGGGTTGAAAAAAAAACACCCAAGAGAGGAAAATAAAAAAGGAGGTTAGTGAAAGCGGAGTTTGTGTAGAAAATACAACTAGACAATACTTAAGATATTTGGAAAGGCAGTGCAGGCACTACTACAGAAAAGGCATTTGGCGTCGGTTATTTAGAGCCTTTAGTATCGATTTCCAAGCAACAACTAAGTGGGCGCCGCTAAAAGTGGACACCTTCAGTTTCAGTTTCTAACCGACGCCATAACCCTTCCCGCCACTGAAAACGCCCCAGTAGGGAACTATAGGCGTAGGTTAGGAAAGAAAATCGACACTATATCATAGTTAAAGACGTTGGTTATTAAACAAAAATCGATGTCATTACCCTTCCCTCCACCAAAAACGCGCCAGTAAAGGAACTATAAGCGTCACTTACGAAAGAAAATCGTCACTATATTATGGTTAAAGAAGTTGGTTATTAAATAAAAACTGACGCCATTACCCTTCCCGTCACCGAAAACGCGCCAGCAAGAGAACTATAAGCGTCAGTTAGGAAAGAAAACTGACATGATATCATGGTTAAAGACATCAGTTATTAAACAAAAACCGACGTCATTAGCCTTCCCGCCACTGAAAACGCGCCAGCAAGGGAACTATAAACGTCGATTAGTAAAGAAAACCGACACTATATCATAGTTAAAGACGTCGACTATTCCGACGCCATTACCCTTCCCCCCACCAAGCTAACAAGGGCACAAAGACGTCGTTTTTTTTCTAATAACCGACGCCGTATGTCTTTGGTGTCGGTTTTATACAAATAACCGACGCCTATATTCTGATTTTTTTCTTATCAGTTTGCAGGCCTGTTGTATGGCTGGTCAGCAGGATGCAGAACCTGCAGTTTAGTTCTGAACTACAAGTTTACAACATCCATTGATATCAGCCAACAACAAGCCACAAACCTGCAAAGTCATTCACATTCAGACACATGTATTAATCAGATACATGTAGAAGCCTGCAAAGTCATTTACATTCACATTCAGTTCCATTCATTTCATCTCTTTTCACATTCAAACATTCATGTATTGATCAGAAAAAGTCATTCACATTCACACATATGACAATTCAAAAAAAGTCATTCACATTCACACAAAAACAATTATGAGAAAAAAGTTTAGAAATATCATTCTTTATTCATCATCGTCATCATTGTCATCAGATACCCAATTATATTTAAAAATTCCCACTACTTGTAGGACTTTTACCCATTCTTCTCTTACAACATCTAATTCCTCCCTCGTATAGGGAGTATGTACATCTAATAACTTTCCACCTATACTGAAGTTAATTTTAAACACTGACATATATATATATAATTAATAATATATAATAAGATTGATATATTTTATATTATCTAATGAGACTATATATAATACCTTATGTATAGTATCGATTTCCATTGCGACATATTTGATGATTAGGTCCATAAATCACATCACATAGTAGGCACATGCCCAACCGTTGTCTTGTGTAGCACACTATAAATTGAAACATACAAAATATTCAAAAATACAAATAAGTATAGTTCACATAAATAATATATACATTGGAGTCGGGAAATTACTTTCACATTCTCCCAAATTAGTGGTTGATTCTTTTTCTTGCAGACCTTTCCTCCAGCTTTTTTGAACTCTTGTAAAGCCCTACATGTTAATGTAACACATTAAATTGCATAATTAAATAGTAATGTAATAACAGATGTTAACAGAAAAATATGAAATATTTCTCACAGGAATAATGGACTTTTAATTGTGTGTCCATATAATGTATTCAATTCGTTCCCCGCAGGATCTAGATAATAGACAGTGAACGTCTTGGAGACAATAACTAGTAACTCCCAATGCCTAACACTACAGGTAAGAAAGTTAAAAAATTAATAACTTAAAATTCACAATAAAAATGTAATTTTCTTAAGTCCAAATTATAAGCAAAGTAAACTTACTCAACATTGAATGGAGATATTATCACCGTCTTCTTATTTTTACCAAAATATTCAAAAGAAGCATAGCAGTATGAAGTAACTGAAGAAGGGTCTGTATCTACAAGACTAATCAAAGATGGAACCAAAAATCCACATGGGAAAATGCAAAATTTGTACATATCATGTGTAAGTGGCTGCAAAACATGTATTATGTATGCATGAATATATAAGAAACCAGATCACCGTATATAAAATAAGGTATACGGATGTATAAACAAGATCTCACCATATCCACAACTCTGTCATAGATGTGTTCAGCCAATCATAACGAAACAACTCCAAAATATCTTGTATAAATAGCTTGTTTTCGTATGATTGACCTGCATTAATACCTATGCATTAATACGTATGCAAAACTTGTATAAATAGATTGTTATCGTATGATTGACCTGCAGCATCCTCTGGAATTGTAACATTTATAGGGAAATTTCAATCATGTTCATCGATCCATATTGCCATACCCCTACAATTAGGACCTCATGAGGCGTGTAGGTCCCTTGGAAGCCAATTTGGTAGTTGAGGAGGTGGAGGTAGAGGCCGAGATGTAGCGGGTGTCATCTTTTTGACCTGTATATATAATTTCAGATCAATTGACTCATATATACACACTAACAAATTAACGTAATGTAAATTTACCATACAATATTAGTATAGACGACGTCTGCTTTGGGCCACATTATCACTCCGCCTTCTGTCTCATCAAGCATTTCAACATTTGGGTGGGCATATGGCAGTGGAAGATCCCTCTAATCGGGGAGTACACGTATCGGGGTCATACGAACTGCATCAACTGGTACTGGAGTCCCGTGACATATGTCTCCTGGAAGGGCTGGGTAAGCCTGTGCCTATGCAACGACATATTCTTGACTTTTTAGTCGGCATGGCTTCAACCCCTACAAATTTACGTAAAGAATGTTATATGCATATATACACAAACATATCATCTTGAAAAGACTAGCTACTATGTCATAAAAATACTTACAGAGGATGTGCTAGGTGGTGGGTCTATAAGATTACTCCCAACCTCTACAGTAGGATATTAGAAGCACGACACGTCACAAGTACTGTCTGAGTGGCCGTATGAGACGCCTGCCACTTCACCATTGCTTCTTGGACTTTCCTCTCAATTAATTCATCTACCTATACATGAATAAAAGAAATGCTAGCTATCGATTATTGAATTCTCTTTCGCAATAACATTCTAAAAAAGAATAGGTTACCTCAACTTATGAAAGTCCCGCTTTTGGGACAGGTTTGCGCTGGGATGGCCCAAAGAATGCTTTGATGCCCACACCAGCGCATGCACCCCTAACATGTCCAGGATGCTCTGGGTTACCCAGAGCAACTATCAGTTCATCACTTTTGCCTTAAGGGATGAACTTGCCTTTCTTCCTCTGCTCGTGCAGCTCCCTCTAATCACCATCAACAGAAATTGGTAAGTAAACATAACAATAATCAATATCGATCGATTGCTCTAAGAGTTGATTTTTACCATTTTTGCAGCCGCCTCAGCAGTTGCGGGCTTCATTATATCTCCCTTCTTGTTTTGCCTCCCAGCTATCCATATAGTATGGCGAGGCAGAGGTGCGGGAGCAGTAGTAGAGGATTCTACAGTCTCCTGAGTAGCAGTAGGTTGAGCAGTAAACTCAGCCTGTAGTCTTTGGTAAACGCCTGCATATCCTCTTGGACCCATTGTGTGGTCATGCACATTCAATGCACACCTTGATCATTGAGCATCGTTGATAGCCTAGTTAGTAAACATATTGATTTGGTTAGTAACACTAAAGGTTAATCTTGAATAGGTGAATACATAAGAACGTATATTAATTAAATTGGGAGTGGCGCTTAATACCTTGAATTCATCCATTTTTCTTTGGGTAACAAACTCCTTCCAGTCTCTGGGTCCAGGTAGTTCCATTGTTCTGTTGTTGTCTTCTTCCTAAATTTATTTTTTAAAGAGAATACAAACAAAAATTATTAGTGTAGAGTTAGTCAAACAATGATCAATGTCTAGAATTGGATATCAATCAAAAACCTCTTCTCAGCATCGTGTATGTAATCTTGGGTGAGATTGGTCCTATAGTTCCTTAGGACCCTCCCACAGCATTGCATCACGCATTTATGATGCAGCTTTTCATCCAGATCAAATATGCTCTGCAAAATAGAATTGCTATTAACTAGTATTCTAAAAATTAGTAATTTACAAATATAGAATTCCAAATAATAATAACTCATGCATAGTTTCTTCCATACTAAGTCTTTCTTCCCCTTAGGAACTTTATGCTAGGATTCTACGTTAGGATTACAATGGCTGCGAATAAGAACCCCAAGATATGAAATAAATGAGTTGCAGTTCACTCCAACTGGATTTCCTGCATGATCGAAATCCACAGCCAGTTTGGGTCCATTTCCCCTTTGCTGTAGTAACTTGTTCATCATTGTGATGCCTCTCACTTTCTCAATTTTTTTTTGCTGCTCATCAAGTGCCCCAATTTCTTCAGGGGGTACATCACCAACCTAAAATTTGACAAAAAAACACACTTGCAGGATATAACTATAAATGAACATATAGATAGAAACCTCAGGGATATATTTTTAAAACTTACATTGTGAGGCGGCACATTGACATCCTCACCCTCACAGTAATTATCAACACGGTCATCAAGAGAATGCTCAGCCATCTAAAAGTTCACATTCACATTGTAAAGTTCACATTGTAAATTAATTGACATTGTAAAGTTTGCATTCACATTGTAAAGTAATTCATATTATAAAGTTCAAATTCACATTGTAAAGTTCACATTCAGAAAAATAAAACATATAAAAAATATAAACATGCATGCCTCTAATATTGCGATCTTTTATCAATTAACAATCCTTCATTGTGATCTTTGTGCACATACAAGTCATCATTAGCTTCAATATTTGGTGGTGTTGGCAACCCAACTGAGAATGGACTGGAGTCATCATACTTATCATAGTACTGTTCTTCATCTATAGGATCTTCAATGAACTGTCTTTTACCATGAATAACAACTGACCATTTATCATTTGCATGATCATCAATATAAAATACTTGTTTTGCCTGTGATGCCAATATGAATGGTTCACCCTTCTCACCAATCTTTTCAAAGTTCACTAATGTGAAACCCAATTCATCCACTATAACTCCTTTTGTGTTATCAACCCAATTACATTTAAATAGTGGAATTCTGAAATCTACGTAGTCAAACTCCCATATGTCTTCAATGACACCGTAATATGACATTTTAGCTTCGCGTGGACTCTTATCCTTTGCACTTGCAAAAAATAATGAAGATGCTTGAAGGGTGACCCCACTGTTTTAGACGACACTCTTATCATCTTGACGCTTTGTGTAATATGAGAATCCATTTATGTCAAACCCTTCATAAGACATAACATTCAATTTTGGTTTAAAGGAAAGGCATTTGATAGTTTCATTAAGATCATCTAGTGTTTGAGATAGTTGACGTAAGACTTTATCTTCAAACCACTTAATAAATGTCTTGTTATGCTCTCTAGCAAGCCACATTGAATTGGCTTGAGGATATTGTCTCTTGATGAAATTGGTATGTTCCTCGATATAAACACTCACTTCGTCGATGTTGTGTAAAATATACAAGTGACCTTGTTCCAATTGCTCACGGCTGATTAATTTCATCTATGATCCCAAAATTCCTTTGCCAAAATGCTCCTCAAAATTCTTTTCATTAACAGGAGCGTCATTAGCACTCAGAAAGTCATTACAAAAATCCATAACCTCTCTCGCCACATAACCCTCAATAATACTCCCTTCAGGCCGATAACGGTTTTGAACATCACCTTTAAAAACGCCCATGTATCGTTCAAAGGAATACATCCAATGCAAGAAAAATTGGTCCCAACATTTTCACTTCCCTAGTCAAGTGGACAACAAGATGTACCATGATATCAAAGAACGAAGGAGGAAAATACATCTCAAGCTGATATAGGGTAACAACCACTTCTCTTTGTAATTTATCAAGAGTATCAGGGTCAATAACTTTGCTGCACAGACTGTTGAAAAAGAAACAATGTCTGGTGATTGCAAACCTTACATGCTTCGGCAATATAGATCGAATTGTCACGGGCAATATTTGTTGCATTAGAGTGTGACAATCATGAGATTTAAGACCTATCAACTTTAGATCTTTCATTGATACTAATGTACGGATGTTGGATGAATAACCTTGTGGCACCTTAACATTTACCAAGCATTCACAAAAAGCTTTCTTCTCCTTTCTCGACAACATGTAACAGACGAGAGATAAGTATGTTCTCCGATCGCTACTAACTACTTCTGTTAATTCTTTCCTTATTCCCATTTCACGTAGGTCCATTCTAGATTTTATCCCATCTTTAGTCTTACCTGGTATATTCAACAGAGTACCGATGATGCTATCACAGACATTTTTTTCAACGTGCATGACATCGATACAATGCCTCACTACCAAAGAACTCCAATAAGGAAGATTCCAAAATATTGAATCCTTGTTGAATAAAGATTTGTCACTCCGTGTGGCCATCGTACATTGTGATCTCTTACCAAATTCATTGGCAAAGTCTTTTACTCTTTCATAAACATCCTCCCCTAGTATAGGTTTAGGTGCACTCCGTTCCTCATTCTGTCCATTGAATGCTTTGTGCAGCCTACGATACATGTGGAATTTTGGAAGAAACCTTCAATGACCAAGATATACAGTCTTGCCACTGTGTTTTAGTCGTATTGAATCAGTCTTCTCTTCACATATAGGACACGCTTTAGATCCTTTGACACTATATCCAGACAAATTCCCATATGCTAGAAAGTCATTCACAGTGCAAAACAATATAGCGTGCAAATGAAATGTCTCTCTTCATAAAGCATCATAGGTCATCACACCTTCACCCCAGAGTTTCTTCAAGTCATCAATCAGAGGTTCAAGATAAATGTCGATATCATTTCCAGGTTGTTTAGGGCCCGATATCAACAACGACAGCATAACATACTTATTTTTCATACACAACCAGGGAGGAAGATTGTATATAATAAGCAGAACTGGCCAAGTACTATGTTGGTTTCTCAATGTCCCGTACAGATTCATCCGATCTGTACAAAGCCCAAGTCTTAGATTCCTGACTTCTTCACCGAATTTTGGGTACAATAAATCAATCTTCTTCCACTGTGGGGAATCAGACGCATATTGTAGGATCCCATCATTATTTTTCTTAACATCTGCATGCCACCTCAAATTCTTCGCATCTATCAGATTGGAAAACAAGCGTTGAAACTGTGGTATTATAGGTAGATACCACATCACCTTGGCAGGAGAACCAGTTTTGGACTCCCCCGAAGTTGTCAATTTATACCTTGACGCACCACATTTGGGACAATCTTTCAAATCCACATAGTCCTTTTGAAATAATACACAATCATTCGGGCATGTGTGTATCTTCTTAGCCTCCATTCCCATTGGGCACAACAATTTCTTTAACCGGTATGTTGAGATTGGTAGCTCGTTTCCTTCAGGAAGAATTTCTTTCAACAAAGACAACAATGATGTGAAGCTTTTGTCGCTCCATCTATTGTTAGCTTTCAGCTTATACAATCTCAACACAGTGCTAAGCTTCGTAAACTTAAAACCTGTGTATAATGGTATCTCATCATCATGCACAATATTTATAAACATGGGAGGTGGATCGGTGTGCTCTACCCCACAACTATCCAACAACGCATCAACGATGTCTACTGGAACTAGTTTGTTCACATCTACGTCATCAGAGGAAATTTCTTCTTCCACACAAGCACTGTTATCGACATCCACTGATTTCAAGTTTGAAATCTCTCCATGCCAGTGCCATTCTATATAGCCTTGTACAAACCTGTTGCACATGACATGACTTTTGATTTCGTCACCAGTGTTGACTTTCAAGTTTTTACCGCAATGCCTACATGGACAATAGAACCTATCTCCAGGTTGTTTCCTATGTTTCTCGACAAATCTAATAAACTGATCAAGACCAGAAATAAACTCTGGGGTGCAGCGATTTGGAATGGACATCCATGATCTATCCATTCTATGATCAAAGAGAAAACAAGTATATATTAGAACAAGATTAGGGTCTAGGGTTAAAAGATTAGGGTTTTGGTTAAAACTTTAGGGTTTAAGGTCTTATATATAATAAATGTGTACCACCTATCCCATTCTTGAACACCTAATCTCACTAGTAAGTGTATAATGTGTATTGGGTTTTCAAGAAAATTTCAGCAGCATTTCCCCGCTATTCTCCAAGTACATACTTAGAGAACAAATGGGGAAATGCTATTGAAATTTTCTTGAAAACCAAATACACATTATACACTTACATCCTAAGTGAGATTAGGTGTTCAAGAATAGTCCCTAACTGGGGACTATTCAAGATTTACTCCTAATGAGTAAATCTTGTATGGGTTTCTAGGCCAACAAAATATAACACCATAACAACAATTTTCTTATAAAAGCACTTGTGGACAGCCATAACAATATATCAATACTTCCTAAATTAATCAATGTATTATTTTATAACACAAATCGTGGTGGGTATAACATAGCAAAAAACTCAACATGCCACAACAGAAACATGTCCTTAACCTAATATACAAATATTTGTAACAAAACTCATTAGGATGACCATTCACAGATATTTGTAACAAAACATGTCCTTAATACAACATTATTTAAAAGATATGATGTTTATGTGACATCAAATTAGGGTTACAACAACATAGAATTAATTTTACAAAGAAAATGTTGTTTATATTAGCAATAGCATGTAAGACTTGTATTTGATGTAGTAGTACTTGTAAAAGAATTAATTTTACAGGCTTTTTGAACAATAATGGTTTGTTCCTTGGTCTTTTTTTTTGTGTGATTGCAATATGGATAACTGACTCATTTTCCCTCTCCAACCCCAAACCCAAAATACAGTGCAGATATAATCATACATAAAAACTTTTGGGAATTTAAAAGAGAAAACCCAAACAGAGGCTCAACTTAATTAACCAAATTGGCCGAACTTAAACTATAATAATCATGTTAAACCAACCCTTGTTGACCCTAGTAGCATCATCTTCTAATAATCATGTTAAACTAAACCCTTGTTGACCCTGGTAGCATTATCTTCTAATAAAAACTAGTATGAATTTAAAAGAGAAAACTCAAATAGAGGCTCAACTTAACTGACCAAATTGGCTGAATTGACTATAATAGTCATGTTAAACCAACCGTGGTTGACCCTGGTAGCATTATATTCTAATCAAACGAGTCAATTCAGATACCAGTAAGTCATCAACACTGCATACACAGATGTTTTCAGGTTCTATCGTTTGACCTCTAAAAGAAACTAGAACCAAACTAGATGAACACAATGTTGCATCCTCTTTCAGGTTCTATCATTGAGCAGGTACCTTTTGATCAAGAAGATGAGAGGTGCGGCGGTGACAAGCAGGCGAGCAGGTCACAGCTGGGAAGAGTGGCAGCAGCGAGCATGGAGCCGGTGAGCAGGGAAGGAACAACACCAGTGGCGGCGAGCAGGGAGAAGGGCGGCGGCGGCGAGCAAGGAGAACGAGCGGCACGGTGGCGACGAGCAGGGAGTAGCAGGGAGCAGCTGGCGGCGGCGCACAAGGAGGAGGGAGCAGGAGGCGGAATCGCCAGACCTAACGTTCAATCGCAATGAAATAGAGAAAGGGGAAGATTCTGGCACGTGCAAGTGCTGTTAAGTTAACCATAGGTGTCAGTTATCCAAAAAAACTGACACTTAAAATAATAGGCATCGGTTCCCACCAAAAAACCGACACCAAAGGGGGGTGAAAATTTTCGCGGGGACAGCGCACAAAAACACATTGGCATAAGTTATTGTAAGATAACCGACGATAAAAATGGGCTAAATTTATGTCTCATGAAATATCTTTAGTCGTCGGTTAATTAGTTAATAACTAACGTCGTATGTTAATTTTTGGAGGTAATTTTTTCCCATTGGAAAATTTAGATTTGGCGTTCGATTTTAGGTGTCGGTTGCTTATTAAGGAACCGACGCTAAATTAAAAGTGATACCCAAGTCTAGCCTCTCTTCACAGATAGATGTCGGTTTTCGTATTCAACCGACATTGTAGGGTTTAGGCATCGGTTTCTGGTATACAAACAACGCCTATAAATGTGACGTTATAAGCCATTTCTATAGTAGTGAGGATATCAAATAAAGGAAAAATTTAAAGGAAAAAGTTCTAAGAGGATTTAATAGGATTAAAAATGAAACATTAAAATCTTGTCATATAACAACAATAACAATTCATAAATATTGCATGTAAACAATTAGACTATTTTTATTTATGTAGGGTCGAGACCCATAAAACTCAAGACTAAGTCGGGTAGAAAGGCACACTTTGGGTGGAAAGGTTACAAGTACAAAAATGATATATAAAGTCACATTTGATGGCATCGGTTACACATAAAAAACCGATGCCATAAACCAACGACGTCAGCTGAATACTACAACCATCACCAATATGTGAAGTTCGGCCGATTTACAAAAGACACGGGTATCGCTTTTACTGTAACGTCAATTTATTTGCCAAAAAAACTGACGTCTAAAATTACCCACAAAATACAATTTTCCAGGGAAAAATGTGCTCCAAAATTTTCAATATGGCATCGGTTGTACAGAAACCGACGACAAAGGTTTTGCACCATGGTCTCACAAAAAATTTTATCTCTTATTAGTCGTCGGTTCTTTGTCAGCAACTGACGACTAATCACCCTTCGTGAAACAAAATTTATTCCCTCATTAGTCATTGGTTTTTCACAAAGAACCAACGACTAGATGTTTATGCGTGTTGACCTCGCGAAAATATTTTCCCCCCAATATGCTTCTTCAACGTCGGTTATTATTAGGTAACCAACAACTATGGTTACAAATTTTTTTATTGTGATTTGTGAATAGATGTTGGTTGTATACCTAGAAACCGATGACTAAAACCCTAATCGGGTGCAATTTTTTTTTAATTGCACTTAGTTGTCAACTTTTCACGTGTGACCGACGCCTATTGGTATTAGGCGTCTGTTTTGGAAAACAACCGACAACCAAAGTTACCTTCATACACCCACGCGAAAAGACTCTTCTTCTTCTCTGTTTCAGCGCGATTTAGCTAGGTCTCTCGATCTCTTGCGATTTCCCCTCCAGCCACTGCCGCTTCCTCGCCGGTTGTCGCTCTTCCTCCAGTCGTCGCCGCCACCTTTGCTTACTTGAGCGGACGTAGAGCCGCCGCAGCTGATATCCG
Source organism: Alisma plantago-aquatica (assembly GCA_963693085.1). Lineage (NCBI taxonomy): Eukaryota > Viridiplantae > Streptophyta > Magnoliopsida > Alismatales > Alismataceae > Alisma > Alisma plantago-aquatica. The sequence goes on from OY856415.1 coordinate 509,147,933, forward strand.
CCCTCCACTTCTCTGCCTCTACCGCCGTAGTTGTTGTCCGCCAGTCGTTTTCCTCCACCTGCTAAGTTGGTCGCCTCCGCCGCCATCGTCTAGCCTGTTGGCACCGCCACTCCAGCCTTCAGCACTGCCACTCCATCCTGTCAGCGCAACTCCTCCATCTCCACCTCCATCTGCTGCCACCGTAGCTTGCTCCATCCCGCCATTGCGGTGAGTGGTTAATAAAAAGTAGATTTTGATTAATTAAGGTTAATGATGTACGAATGAACTTAATTAATTAGATTTGCATATAGTCTCTTTGTTGTTAGTGATTGATTTAATTTAGTTTTTGCTTGTCAAGAATGTGTAGTTGATTAATATTGATTAATTAAGATTAATGATGCATGAATGAACTCAATTAATTAGATTTGCACTTAGTTTCTCTATTATCAGTGATTTATTTAATTTAGTTCAATAATTGCTCATCAAAAATGTGTAGTTGATTAATTAGAGTTACTGATGCATGAATGAATTTAATTAATTAATATTGTTTTCTTTCTCTCTTGTTAGTGATTGATTTAACTTAGTTCCATAATTACTCTTCAAGATTGTGTAGTTGATTAATATTGATTAATTAGGGATAATGATGCATGAATGAACTTAATTATCCAAATGGAAGAATAAATTGAATTAAATGATGTTACATAAAACCTAGCTATATGAATGATGAAACTATGATCATAGGTATAAGAATGAAAACATATATACATATATTTTGTTGGCCTAGAAATCCGTCTGGGATTTACTCATTAGGAGTAAATTTTGGATAGTTCTCAGTTTGGGATTGTTCTTGAACACTTAATCTCACTTAGGATGTAAGTGTATAATGTATATTCAGTTTTCATGATGTTTCATCAGCACTTTCCTGTTTGTTTTCTAAGTACATATGTTGGCGGGCATTTTCCCATGTACATCGGTGTACTTGGAGAACTGCGGGGAAATACTGCTAAAATTTTATTGAAAATCGAATACACATTATACACTTATTAGTGAGATTAGGTGTTCAAGAATGGGATAGGTGATACACATTTATTGTATATAATCCCTAATCTTTTAACCCTAAACCCTAATCTTTTAACGCTAAACCTAATATATACGTGTTTTCTCTTTGATCATAGAATGGATAGATCATGGATGTCCATTTCAAATCACTGCACCCCAGAGTTTATTGTTGGTCTTGATCAGTTTATTAGATTTGTGGAGGATCATAGGAAATAACCTAGAGATAGGTTCTATTCTCCATGTAGGCATTGCAGTAATAACTTAAAAGTCAGCACTGGTGAAGAAATCAAAAGTCATGTCATGTGCAACGGGATTGTACAAGGCTATATAGATTGGTACTTGCATGGAGAGATTTCAAACCTGAAATCAGTAGATGTTGATAGCAGTGCTTGTGTGGAAGTAGAAATTGCCTCATATGACGTAGATGTGAACAAACTGGTTCCAATAGACATCATTGATGAGATGATGGATAGTTGTGGGGTAGAGCACATTGATCCACCTCCCATGTTTAGGAACATTGTGCATGAAGCTGAGAGACTATTATATACAGGTTGTACTAAGTTTACAAAGATTAGTGTTGTGTTGAGATTGTATAAGATGAAATCTAACTATAGATGGAGCAACAAAAGCTTCACGTCAGTATTGTCTTTGTTGAAAGAAATTCTTCCTGAAGGAAAATAGCTTCCAATCTCAACATACGAGTTAAATAAATTATTGTGCCCAATGGAAATGGAGGCTAAGAAGATACATGCATACCTGAATGATTGTGTATTATTTCAAAAGGACTATGCAGATATGAAAGATTGTCCAAAATGTGGGGCGTCAAGGTATAAAATGACGACTTCGGGGAAGTCCAAAACTGGTTCTCCTGCCAAGGTGATCTGATATCTATCTATAATACTACAGTTTCAATGCTTGTTTTCCAATCTGATAGATGCAAAGAATTTGAGGTGGCATGTTGAGGTTAATAAAAATAATGATGGGATCCTACGACATACGTCTGATTCCCCACAATGGAAGAAAATTGATGTATTGTATTCTAAATTTGGTGAAGAAGTCAGAAATCTAAGACTTGGGCTTTGTACCGATGGGATGAATCTATACGGGACATTGAGCAGGCAACATAGCACTTGGCATATTATGCTTGTTATATACAATATTACTCCCTGGTTATGTATGAAAAATAAGTATGTTATGATGTTGTTGTTGATATTGGGCCCTAAACAACCTGGAAATGATATTGACGTTTATCTTAAAACTCTGATTGATGACTTAAAGAAACTCTGGGGTAAAGGTGTGATGACCTATGATGCTTCACGTAGACATTTTGTTTGCATGATATGTTGTTTCACACTATTAATGACTTTCCAGCATATGGGAATTTGTCTGGATACAAGTGTAAATGGATCTAAAGTGTGTCCTATATGTGAAGAGAATACTGATTCAATATGACTAAAACATGAAGGCAAGACTATATATCTTTGTCATCGAAGGTTTCTTTTAAAATTCCATTTGTATCGAAGGTTGTGAAAAACGTTCAATGGATGGAATGAGGAACGACGTGCGCCTAAACCTATACCAGGGGAGGTTGTTTATGATAGAGTAAAAGACTTTCTCAATGAATTTGGTAAGAGATCACAATGTACCATGCCCACACAAAGTAACAAATCTTTATTCAATAAGAAGTCACTAGTTTGGGATCTTCCTTATTGGAGTTCTTTGGCAATTAGGCATTGTATCGATGTCATGCATGTTGAGAAAAATGTATGTGATAGCATCATTGATACTCTATTGAATATACCAGATAAGACTAAAGATGGGATCAAATCTAGAATGGACCTACGTGAAATGGGAATAAGGAAAAAATTAACAAAAGTAGTTAGTATTGATCGGAGAACATATATATCTCCTGCTTGTTACACGTTGTCTAGAAAGTAGAAGAAAGCTTTTTGCGAGTGCTTGGTTAATGTTAAGGTACCACAGGGTTACTCATCCAACATTCATAGATTGGTATCAATGAAATATCTGAAGCTGATAGGTCTTAACTCTCATGATTTTCACACTTTAATGCAACAAATATTACTCGTTGCCATTTGATCTATACTGTCAAAGCATGTAAGGTTTACAATCACCAGACTTTGTTTCTTCTTCCACAGTCTATACAGCAAAGTTATTGATCCTGAGAATCTCGATAAGTTCCAAAGAGAAGTGGTTGTTACCCTATGTCAGCTTGAGATGTATTTTCCTCCTTCATTCTTTGATATCACGGTACATCTTGTTCTCCACTTGAATAGGGAAGTGAAAATGTTGGGGCCAATTTTCTTGCATTGGATGTATCCTTTTGAACGATACATGATCATTTTTAGAGGTGATGTTCGAAACCATTATCGGTTTGAAGGGAGTATTATTGAGGTTTATGTGGTGAGAGAGATTATGGATTTTTGCAATGACTTTTTGAGTGGTAATGACAATCCTATAAATGAAAAAAATATTGATGAGTATTCTGGGAAAGGGATTTTAGGATCACCGATGAAAGTAATCAGTCGTGAGCTATTGGAACAAGCTCACTTGTATATTTTATACAACGTCGACGAAGTGAGTGTGTATATCACATAACATACCAATTTCATCAAGAAACAATATCCTCGAGCCAATTCAATGTGGCTTTCTAGAGAGCATAACATGACATTTATTAAGTGGCTTGAAGATTAAGTCATACATCAACTATCTCAAACACCAAATAATATTGTTGAAAATATGAAATGCCTCGCCTTTAAACAAAAAATTAATGTTATGTCTTACGAAGGGTTTGACATAAATGAGTTCTCATATTACACAAAGCGTCAAGATGATAAGAGCATCGTCCAAAACAGTGGGGTCACCCTTCAAGCGTCTTCATTGTTTTTTTCTAGTGTGAAAGATAAGAGTTCACGTGAAGCTAAAATGTCATATTGCGGTGTCATTGAAGACATATGAGAGTTTGACTACGTAGATTTCAAAATTCTGCTCTTTAAGTGTAATTGGGTTGATAACACTAAAGGAGTTATAGTAGATGAATTGGGTTTCACATTAGTGAAGTTTGAAAAGATTGGTAAGAAGGGTGAACCATTCATATTGGCATCACAGGAGAAATAAGTATTTTATACCAATGCACCTACAAATGAAAAATGGTCGGTTGTTCTTCATGGTAAAAGACAGTTCATTGAAGATCCTATAGATGAAGAAGACTACTATGATAAGTATGATGACTCGAGTCCGTTCTCAATTGGGTTGCCAACACCAAATATTGAAGCTAATGATGACTTATATGTACGTGGAGATCACGCCAAAGTAATGTTAATTGATAAAAGATCTCAATATTAGAGGCGTGTTTTTATTTTTTGAAATGTTACATGTTAATTTTTTTGTATGTTAAATGTTAAATGTTAAATGTTAAATGTTTGAGTTTTTTTGTATGACACTTTCAGATGGCTGACCATGAGTATGATGATCGTGATGATGATTACCATGAGGGTGAGGTGCCGCATCACAATGTAAGTTTTACAATATATCCTATATCTAGTTGTATATATGTCCATTTATAAGTTATATCCTATATGTGTTTTTTTTATCAATTTTTAGGTTGATGATGTACCCCCTGAAAACCTTATGGCACTTGATGAGCAGCAAAAAAAAAATTCAGGGGCATCACTATGATGAACAAGTTACTACAACAAAGGGGAAATGGACCAAAATTGGTTGTGGGTTTTGATCATGCAGGAAATCCAGTTGGGTGTCAATTGTTGCTCGTTTGTTTCATATCTTGGGGTTCTTATTCACAGCCATTGTAGTGTAAATGAAGAATCTTGGCATATAGTTTCTAAAGGGAAGAAAGACTTAGTATGGAAAGAACTATGTGTGAGATATTATCATTTGCAATTCTATTTTTAAAGTTATTTACAATTCTATTTTTTTAAAATACTCTATTAAATATATAAAATTTTGTAGAGTATATTTGAACTACATGAAATCCTACATCGTAAAAAGGTGATGCAATGATGTGGGAGGGTCCTAAGGAACTGTAGGACAACTCTCAACTGACAATACATACAAGATGCTAATAGGAGAAAGAAGTCAACCCTTAAGCAATGGAACTACCTGGACCTGGTTGAGTGGAAGGTGTTTGTTGTCAGCATAATACTAATGAATTCAAGGTATTAAGCGTCACTCCCAATTTCATTAATATACATTCCTATGAATTTACCTATTCACAATTGACCTTGCTTGTTACTAATCAATTCAATGTGATTACTATATGGCTATGAGCGATACTCAAAGAGCAAGGCGTGCACTGAATGTGCATGACCACACGATGGGTCTAGGTGGCTATGCACCTCTTCACCAAAAACTACATACGTCTTCCATTCAGCAACCTACTGCTCCTAATACTGAGACTGGTGAGTCCTCTACTATTACTCATGCACCTCTGCATCGCCATGATATATGAATAGCTAGGAGGCAAAACAAAAAAGGAGATATAACCAACCCTGCAACTACTGAGGTGGCTGCAAAAATAGTAAAATTCAACTCTCAAAGCAATTAGTATTGATGATTGTTATGTTGACTTACCAATTTCTATTCATGATGATTATCGGGAGCTTTACAAGAAGAGGAAGAAAGGCTCATTCATCCCTGAGGGCACAATGGATGAATTGACAGTTGTTCTCGGTAACCCATAGCATCATGGACGTATTAGGGCTGCAGGGGATGGAGTGGACCTAAGAGCATTCTTTGGGCCATCACAATGCAAACATGTCCAAAAAGGGGGAATTTCAAAAGCTGAGGTAACCTATTCTTTTTTTAGAATGTTATTGGAAAGGGAATTCATGAATCAAAAAGAATTTATTTTTTCCATCTATAGGTAGATGAGATAGTTGATAAGAGAGTCCAAGAAGTATTGAGCAAGTGGCAGTCATCTCATTCTGCTACTCCGACAGTACATGTGGCATGCCACTCTTCCCTTACGATAGAGGTGATTGGGAGTGATCCTGTAGAGGTGGTTGGGAGTGATCCTGTAGACCCACCACCTAGCACATCCACTTCAAGTATTTTAGTGATATAGTAGCTAGTCTTTTCAAGATGATATGTTTATTTATGCATATAACATACTCCTTGTAAATTTGTAGGGGTTGAAGTCATGCCGTCTAAAATTGAAAGAATTCATTATTGCAGAGGGTGAGGCTTACCCACGCTTTCCAAGGCACATGATTCATGGCACTCTAGTACCTGATGGTGCGGTTCGTGTGAGCCTGAGGCTTGTGTTCACTACTTGGAGGCAACATCCATTGCCATATGCCCACCTAGATGCTGACACACTTGGTGAAGCAGAAGGCGGAGTGATATTGTGGCCCAAAATGGATGTCATCTATACTGATCATGTATGGTAAATTTACATTACGTTAAGAAAGTATATATGTATATACGTGACAATTGATATGAAATTATATATACAGGACAAAGGGAAGAAACCCATTATAGCTCGTCCTCCTCTACCTCCACCTCTTCCTAAAGTACCTGGTTGGCTTGGAAAGGACATGTACGACTCGTTAGGTCATCAATGCAGGCGTATGGCAATATGGATAGGCAAACATCTTGAAAATTGTCCTATGAATATTTCTATTAAGGGGGAGGCTTCAGGCCAAGCATACGATAATAATATATTTATACAAGATTATTTGGAGTTGTTTACTTATGCTTGGATGAATACATCTATGATAGAACTATGGATATGCTGAGATCTTGTTTATATATCTATATACATTATTTTATATACGGTGATATGTTTTCTTATATATTAATGCATACATAATTTATGTTTTGCAGCCACTTACATAGGGTCTATACAGAATTTTCATTTACACATGTGGGATTTTTAATTCCATCCTTGATTAGTTGTGTACATAAAGACCCTTCATTAGTTACCTTATATTGCTCTATCCCTTTTAGATATTTTGGTAAAGCAAAGAAGAGTGTGATAATAGCTCCATTCATTGTTGAGTAAGTTTACTTGGCTTATATTTGGACGTAATAAAATTACATTTTATTTTGGATTTTGAGTTATATATTTTTAACTTTCTTATCTCTAGTGGTAAGCATTGGGAGTTACTGGTTGTTGTCCTCAAGACGTTGATTGTTTATTATCTAGACCCTGAGGGGAAGGAATTAGACAGTTTGGGACACACAATGAAAAGGCCATTATTCACGTGAAATTTTTTTTATACTTATATCCATTAACATCTATTATAACATTACTATTTAGTAATGCAATTTAGTGTGTTACATTAATGTGTAGGCCTTTAAAAGATTTCAAAGAAGGTGGTGGAGATATGGGCAAGCAAAAGAAATTGTTAGTATGAGAGAATGTGAAAGTAGTTTCCTGACTCCAATGCATTATATTATTTATGTGAACTATGCTTATTTTTATTTATTAACATTTTGTATGATGAAACTTATAGTCAACTGTACAAGACAATGGTTGAGCATGTGCATACTACGTCATGTGGTATATGGACCTAATTGTTAGATTTGCTGTAGAAGAATTCGAAAACATACATTAGGTATTATATATTCTTGATCATCATATATAGTATAGTCTCATTAGATAATATGAAAATATCAAACTTATTAATTATATATATACGTCATTCTCTTTGAAAGTGTTTAAAATTAATGACTTCACTACAAGGGAAAAGTTATTAGATGTATGTGATCCCTATATGATGGAACAATTAGATGACACAAGAGAACAATGGGCAAAAGCCTTTGAAAGGGAGGCAATTTTTTATTATAACTGGGGTAGTGATGATGATAAAAAATGACATTTCTAAATGTTGATGTCATAATTATTTAAGTATTTGATGACATTTCTAAACTTTGAAAGATAATATTATATGTACATGTGTGAATGACTTTTTTTGAATTGTCTCATTGAAATTTGATCTACATACATGTGTGTGAATGTGAAGATGAATGAATGAATGTGGTTCTAAATGTGTGTGAATGTGAAAATGGTTGAATGAATGGAACTGCAAGTTTGTACATGTGTGTGAATGTGAAAATGGTTGAATGAATGGAACTGTAGGTTTCTACATGTGTGTGAATCATGTGAATGAATTAATTGTATTTCTACATGTGTGTGAATCACATGATGTATATATAATCCTGATCATCTTATATTATTACAGGTTTTTGGCTTGTTGAATAGCTGAAATCAAAAGATGATGTAAACCTATAGTTCAGAACTGAGCTATAGGTTCTACATCCTGTTGACCAGCCAGACAGCATGCTTGCAAGCTGATAATAAAAAATAATAATACACAGTCGTCGATTATTTAAAAAAACCATCACCCAATGTCAACAACGTCGGTTAACTATAGGAAACCAACATGAATGCTCTAACTCGGGCTAAATTTTTTTGTTTGAGTATCGAGATAAGCGTCGGTTACATATTATAAAACCAATGACTATACCAGATTTTTTTCACGATATGGTGATAGGTGTCGGTTTTCTAAGACATAACCGACGCCTATGGTCCTAATGGTGTCGTTTTTTTTGTTGCAATCGGGACCAAATTCTACCTTCGGTTCTGGAACCGTTGCTATATGACTCTACCTTCAGTGACACCCACTTGGAAGTCGCTTGAAAATCAACGTTAAAAGCCCATTTTATATGACGTTAAAAGTGGTATCTGTACTAGTGGGTGCGCCCGATATATATGATATGAGTAGATAGACACACTCGGGTTGGAAATCCGCACCCAAATATTATGGTAAGTATAGATGTGCATACTACTATAAATAAGCCAAATATTTTTGCACATACACAAGATATAAAAGCAAGATATAATTTCAGTCATCATCAACATGATTCAAATAAGAAAAAGAGACTATCTCAATAAATAGGTCAGATGACCCCCAAAGGTAGAATCGCATGGTATCACCAATAAATCAGGAAGTAGTAAGAAAATAAGGTATATTCCAAGATGAACAATATTTAATCAAGAATGTCTCATATAAGAAATTTGTTGGTGAACATATTTGCCTTGATAATCGAGAAAGTTGCACAAACCTCAATTTGAGTTTTTTTTTGGTCGGCAACTCAATTGGAGTTGTTAAATCAGAGATTGAGTCTATATACATTCAAGGTCAAAATACTAATTCCATCTCAATCCACAAATCCTATTAAAGACATATATAAGAATAGGGTCACATTTACATTAATCATATAAACACTAAAAATCATCCTTTTATCATTAGTGAGTTAGGTCTACAAAACATATTATGTTGTGGATTATATTTTACTGAGTTCATAACATATTTTAATTTATTTTTTCTAGACTTATAGATTATTAGTTATGCTTTTTTAGAAAGTCCAACCAATTAGATAAATCTATAAAAATTGTACATTTATTACATTAGAGTTAGGTAATTAAATCCATATCATTGGATATATTAACATTTTATAATTACAAAACATATCTTATTTTGATTTAAAAATTAATATATATATGTATTTTTATAAATTTAACCAACTATTTCTTAAAATTATATTTTTATATTGAAATTAAGTGTGAAACCAATATCATTGGGTGGAGAATAATTCCATGATGTTGAATATATGTTATCTTTATTTTTTGACAAATACATTAATATAATGAATTGTCTATCATCTCCTCCCATGTTTCTATCAACTCAGGCGGCAGATTGTAGAACCACAACTTTGTGTTGTCTGCAAGTGACTATGGAAAGAGCTTCAGATATATCACAGTCGCAGACACTCGGTCAATCTTTACCATATTGCAACTTTCAACAAAAGTGTTGATATGTGTCATTGGGTTTTCAGTACTATGGCCATGGAAAGTATGTGATTTGACCAATGCCACCAACCCAAGATCAATCATGTAGCTTCCCACTTTGATTGGCCCTAGTTGAGCTGTTGAGGAAGATGCCTTGATCTTCTCCCAAATAGTTTATTCTTCTGCTAGGTCTTCCATCTGAGCAAGCTATGGTTGTTCGGGTGGAGGTATCAGAGTCTCAGGTGATGGTGTCTTAGGTGGTGGAATCTAAATCGATCAAGATGCTGACCCACTGTATTCTTGTGCTCTGCATAGGAAATCTTCCTGAAAGGAACTCTATGGAGATGAGGCTCCATAATCGGTGCTTCTTGTTTGCACCATACACTAGTACCTGAAATAGTAAAAAACAATATGAGAACGAGTACTAATGATTGAATAAATGATATTTGAAATTCATCTTAGAAAGAAAAATAAAAATAAAAGATGTGGTCTATAGTAGTCGATCACAACACTCGTAGTGTTGGATTTGTCATTTTCCCGACAAGAACTACAAAAACTTGACACAAATAAACTACACGTCAAAGGTTTTAGGCATTAGTGGTGGCTCATGAGAAGAGACCATAATCAGGAAGCATTTTGGCAAGGATAAAATCAGAAGATCTTTAAAAAAGCTTTCTAAGATTGAAAAGACTTTTTCTTTCTTTTGTTTGATTCTTGAGAATGTCTTCCATTTTTTGATGGACGGTTCAACTTTATCAAGTTTTGAAAAGATGTTTCCTTGAGAAGATTTGTAATTGTTCTTTATCTTTTAAAAGATTGTTATTTTGAAAGGAATTTTCTTTGAAAAAATTGTTTTAGGGAAAAGATTTTTGTTTTGAAAAGATATTTGTTTTTTTGTTTTGAAAAGATCTTTCTTTTTTATTTTGAAAAGATTTTTTAATTTCTGAAAAGTCTTTTCTTTTTTTTATGAGAAAGATGTTTCTTTTTTTAAAAGGAGTTGTCATTTTTTCTATTGAAAATATTTGTCTTTTGGAAAGAATTTGTTCTCTTTTTGTTTTTTGAAAATATATTTCTTTTGAAAAGTATGTTTTTTTAAAGAGTTTTCTTTATTTTTAGTTTTAAAAACAATTTTTTTTTAAAGTTATTCTTTTTTTTAAAGGTATAAAGAATCTTTTCTGGAAAGGTTGTTCAATGAAGATGGTTGAATGAGAGAAATCATTTTAGATTGTTGGATATCTTTGAAATATTTTCAAGATAGAAAAGATCATGGATCCAATATTATTGATGTCTAAGATCATTGTAATCATTTGGATCCTTTTAGATCATTAGAGATTATTAGCTTGAGATTGCTTGAAATCATGTGATATTATACGAATGTTGATTGGTGATTTTTTGTTTTGATAAGATTGTTTAAAAGATGAGGACTTTAGCTAATAACAAATAATCCAAACTAATGGTTACAGTTTTAGAGTGTAGATATTTCAACAATCAGAGTATTATCAAAGTACACAACAACCTTAAAAGTTATAAAACAAGCATCCACAATATGCATATGTAAAAGATAAATCCCCCACTTTTAGCCCATGATTTTAGATGTAATTTTACGTCTTAACCCAAACATGATTTGTATAGGAGGGGATAATCCTTATCTTCTCTATGGCATGATGACTAATTGTGGAAGTAACTTGAGTTCTTCAAATATGGTATTGATCCCAATACATCTTGCGACTACAAAGGTTGTAGTCAGTTGTGAGTGCTAGGAAAGGGGGTGTTTTCAAGACCTTTAGATGCCCAGCTTAACATTGTGTTGGTTCCTTTACTGGAAACCCAATGTTACCTTCAGGGATCCAATTTGAGTGTTGGTACATGTTTCATGATGCATGAGTTTGTAGGTGTGTATTGTGCATTTATAAGAATTTCGTGTTTTTTGATGGAATCCCACAATAATAAAGTATGAAAGATAAATGATAGGAATCTAAAAAAGCAATCATACAATTATTAAAAAAAGAAGATCTTATTTATCATGAAGACCTCTCTCATGATTTTCTCTCTTTCCTTATTATATTCCTCTTAAAAAGTAAATAAAATAAAATAGAAAGAAAAACAAAAAAAGAGGGAAGCAGAGGCTAACAATTAAAGGGAAGTGGAGGCCAACCCTAGAGAAAAACATAGGCTAATCCTAAAAGCAGCCTTGATAGAAAACATGACAATTTTCATATTGTCAAAATTAAAATGATCAAAACTAAAATGATTTTTTTCTACTATCTGAACAGATGATTCCGCCGGCTTTGTCAAGATCCTAAAAAATAAAAGGCGGTGATAAAGAAAAAAAACTTTCTTTTTTCTAGTGGAATAGAGTGGATGCTACTTTTCTATAGGGTAAGTTTTTTTCGGTGATCTTTTTATTGGTGGATTACTCCAATCCATAGGTCAAATAATGTATTTTTTGTAGAAAAACTTTGGTTTCGGCCAAAACCAAAAGTAAAAAAAGAAAAATAAACAAAAAATAGAAACATTGATTGATCAGCACAACATGAGATGATGAAAACAAAAACACAAAACGAATCATCTGACAACTCTTCATCAAAATCATCAATCTGTTGTACCCGTCCCATAAAATCCAATGGATCAAATTGTCTTAGAAATAACAAAAAAATAATAAGGAAATAATAAATCAATAAAGCTCAAAATTGCCACTAGGTTTTATACGTAAAACAAGAAAAAAACAAAGATAGATGTTTAAATAAGCGGGTAAGCACATAAAAACCTGATTTCAAATACACCATTAGGCGGATAAGAAAGATATACATTAACTTAGAGATCATATTTGGCGATCCTGTTATGAGTAGGGAAGGATTAACACCCTCATCTGGCCCAATAAACAATATTGCAACCTTTTTAGTCTACTAGGATAAAAATAGTGGTAACCGAGGTTTATTGTTAAAGAAACACTAGTAAACATGATAAAAAATAATTTTTATTATTGGTGGGATTTTGGGGCTGAATACGGTTGTGGCTTTCTGAACATAGCTCTAAATGTCTTAGTCTTTAGGTTTGTTGTGGTCTCAACCGCCTCAGGACCTCCCACGACAGAGATTCCTCACTAGCAGTTGAAATTGATATATAGGGAGAGAGAGAGAGAGAGAGAGGAGAGCAAGAGATTTGGTAGAGAAATATTAGATCTTTGAGAAAGAGCTTACAAATATGAATGGTTATGAACAGATCACAGCAAGAAAAAGTTATTGATATGAATATAATAGAGAAAACAATAGATATTGTTGTGAAACCTACCCATTTTAAGCAGAGTAGTTGGTGTTATAGGAAGGATCCTCTAATCACATGTAGAAAATAAAAGAGAGAGATAGTCATTTCTCTGGCCTCGGGAGAGACAGGAGGGGCATAAAATATGTTGAAAATAGAGGTCTATTTATAGGTGGATTTTAGGATTTGAGATTCTAGAAAGAAACTTGTTACAACCTCAATTTTGTTTGTGTTTTCATAATTGAAATATAATGATTTGTGAATTTGGACTCAATTGAAAAGATTGTACGCCTTGCTTCAAAGAAGGGATTTCTTTGCAAACCTCCCTTACATTAGGAATTTCGTGGTTCTTATTATTATATTAATCCAATAATGGATATAAAAGAGAATAAAAGAAGAAAGTCCAAGTAATGGAAAAAGATACATGATAATGGATATTAAGCAAAAGCATTTATGAGAAATACTTGGAAGTATCTAGAAAGTGGCATTAATGGCCACAATTGAGTAAAATTCATTTACATATGATTTCTAATAAAAGAAATATGAAAAGAGGAAAAAGGAGATGAAAGATAATGAGAAATCCTTGCAAAAGAATATCTTAATAAAGAAATAAGTAAGATAATGAAAAATGAAGGATGTAGATACATCTAGAAGGATAATAAGTATCCTTAAAAAGGAATTTCGAAATATAAGGATTTCTTGGCATCCAAGGAGTCCCAATGGAGAAAAAGAAAGAGAAAAGGCAAATAATACAAAATAAGAGGATAATGTGATACATCATTAATGACTTTTTGATAATATCAAAAAGAGATATTATTTGCTTTAAGAAAGTAGAATTTTGTGACCAATGGATTAAAAGCCAAACCCAAATATGATAAGAGAGATAATTTTCAAATTCCTAAATATCCAATGAACATGGTTTATTAAGAAGATGTTTAAGAGAGAGAAGATTGCTTCTCATTGAAGGAATAGGATTCCTATTGGGATAGGGCTTTGTTTCTTCATGGGCAAGCATACTGGGGTATGGCTACCCCCCCATATAAGGGTAGAGCCCATGGTCGAGCCCAAGGAGATCCCACACGCCTCTCTCTCTTTTCCTTCTTCTTCTTCGTTCAAACCCTAACCAAGAAAGCATAGGGCTATCTTAGGGGAAACAAGCGACTGTGGTGAGATCTCGGTGTAGGCATGAAGCTACCCCGAAGATCTGGGATGGTTGGCTTTCATCCCCTTTGCTCCCAACTACGCTCAAAGCACCTAGCAGACCTACAGGGTCCGCCGCTTTGGATGTCACTACTAGCCCGACTCCGGCCACCTTGGCCACAGTTGGGTGGTGCCCTAGGTGAGGCGGGACGCTACATAGCTAGAACAATGGTGGGCGGCGGTCGTCGGACCCTAGGAGGGGAAGACAAACCCCCGCGATCGGACCTAGTCGGCGGACAAGCAGGGTTTCGCGAGGAATAAGATGAGCCTGGAGGTTTTTGACATTTTTGCCCCTCCGTGCTGTACATCGCCGATCACTTATGTGAGGGCAGAACCGTCATTCAGTTATGTTTCCAAGTTGAGCGGGTTACGTTGCATGGAAAGGGACATGTGGCGCTCGATGATTGGCCCAAGTAAGTAAATATTGCAAAATTCGTATCTTTTTATTGGTAGCTCGGATGGATGCGTATAAAATATGAAAGTTGCTCACAAAATTGCGAGGAATCTACTAAAAATAGATTTAAAACCTAATTCCTCTTACAATTCGAAAAGTAGTGTAAGTTATCAACTTTAATGCATTAATGATTAAGAAACCCTAATTTGAGATGATTAATGTCTTTAGAAGGGTTTTATGGATGATTAAAGTTGATATTAACCTATTAAATATAAAGAGGTACATTAAGAACAAAAAGGATGAACTTAGCACGTAATTGGATTAATTTAGGGTTCCATGTGCATAAATGAGCTTTAATGGGCGTTGAAACCCTAATGTTAGTAATTGTGACTCTTAATGGCTTTAATTGTTCAAATTCATGAATAAGATGAGATATGATGGTTCTAAACTAATTCGAGTATAAAAGTTCCTAATTGTGGATAAATACCCTTAATATAGTAATTAGGGTTTTCTAAGGAATAAAGGTGGAATTAGTTATAAATAGAGGTCATGAAAGATAAGTTGTTAATTTGAAAGGAACCAAAGATGATAATTGGGCCTAATGATCTTATCATGAACTAAAAGGATAAAAATGGTAGCTTTAATGAAAATGGGCATAATAGACTTAATGGACTTTTAATTATGCCTTTTATCCGAAATTAGGGTTATATGTTGTTAAAAGGTAACCTTAATGTCTTTATTGAGGAGTAGATGAGCTAATTAGGGTTTGTGAGTAATTGTATAAAATTAGGGTTTAAAATAGTAAAAATGAAGTGAAACCCTAATTGCAATGGAAACCCTAAAAGTGGACTAGAAACCCTAGGAAGCGAGCTAGGTTTAATAGATCTTGATGGCATGATCAATGATAGGAAATTATATGCATATTTCAGGATGTTGTTGATTTCTGGATTGATTGTTCTTGAATATTCTTACTTGGACATCAAGTTACTCTAGATCAGGTATGTGGTTACGCTTATGATTAATCGCTATAGTTTCACGGCGATTCCTGGATGTTTTATCGGTTGCCTAAAAATAACTGCTTGGATGACTTTTATTTCATGCAACTATAAAGTGACTATGATTATCATTATAAATATGTATACATGACTAGCTCAGATCATGGTCCTCCTCTGTGGCTTTGCTAATGATGAAAAGGGTAACCTAGTACAAGGTCTACTTGTTAAGTAGGACCATCAGGTTATCAAGAGTTATGGATTGGGCTACCTATGGGTAGTGCCATGCGACTCTTTAGAATATCATGAGTTAGGGATTGGGCTACCTATGGGTAGTGCCATACGACTCATCAACCCTAGGTATTGATCTACCTGTTAGGTAGGATCATGTGGGCTTTAATTGGGATCTACCATATGAGAGGTAGTATCCAAGTCCACTGCAGGGACAGCGCAGAGGATAGGGTATGTATGGATTGAGTAGTTATGTTCAAAAAGTAAAGTTGGCTTGCTAAACCATAATTGCTTGCAATATGTTGTTAAATTTAATTGCATGATTATTGTTTTTCCCCACATACTGACATATTCATTTATGCTGACCGACATTTTGTTTGTCGGCGTTTTAGGTACAAATTGAAATGGACAAACAGTAAAGTGGCATATTGTGAAAATAAGAAATAAAGTGCAAGGAGGATTAGTTAGAGTAGATTCCAGTCATGGATAGAAGTTAGATATCTAAGTTTTTAAAAGGTATGCAAAGTTTTATTTTATTCCAGCTTTTCAGTATAGTTTTGGTAGAATTTAGTAATTATTATTGATTATTTGTCGAACCATTGATCATGTTAATTGGGATAACGGCTCTGACCTTTTGGTCTCCCTTAATTGGGGGTTACCGGGAGGCAGGGTTGTTACAAAACTTCTGGAGGAGGCATGCGCCTTGTAGAAGGGCATGTGGATCTAGACGATCCCCATGTGTCATGGTGGATGGCTGTGATCCGCCCAGTGTGCCTAGGTGGAAAAATGTAGTCTCCCATTAAGAATGTTCTGGTGAAAATCGGGGAAAAACTTGCACAAAATATAAGTCAGAGTTATCTATCAGATTTTTCTAGAAAAATAGTTGAAAAAAAAGAACTATTCTATTTCAGACAATTCAATTGGATAATTTATACATAATAGCCTATTTAATGCATAATTGAAGGACGAGTGCGCACAGAAAGATAAGTTTGAGTTATCTCTCAGATTTTCTAGAAAAAGACAGTTAGAAAGAGAATATTTAAATCCAGACAATTCAACTTGACAATATGTGAAAAATAGCCTATTTAAGGCAACAATTGAAGGACGAATTGTGCTTTCGATTTGAAAGAAGGTTTCTTTGCAGAAGACCCTAAAATGAGTTAAAATAGTTGAAAATAGATTTAGTTAAATAGACAAAAATATGAAAAAAATGTAAAAAGGGGATAAAATGTGATAAACTCTGTCCTTAGCGAGAGAATCATCATTTAAATATGATCATATTACTGTTGATTGAGATGAGGTCAACACAAATGCAATTTTTGTAATGTCATGTAGCATTGTCTCCAACTTGGGTGTTCGAGGATGATGTTGAACGTTGAATTTTTAGTACTATGGTTTTGTAGGTGGTCCTTGTACCTAGTTTTACTTTTCTTCGAACTACTTAGAATATCACGTTTATGATGTCTTTACTTATATTGTATATGTTTGGAACATTTGTGAGGGAAAAAATAAACGTGCGACAAAATATACCGTATTTTCTACTGGTGGTCGACAACAAACCGGAAGTAAAATTTTAATTCAACCTTTCATGCCTATCTTAGAAAATCTGAGCTTTGAAGACCACGTATGTTTTACCCGTGCGCGCTGCTCTTGTTGCCATTGGAAATAATGCAAATAAGTTTTTTCGATATACAGTAATACAAAACAAACTTTCATGGTTTGGACGAGTTTTTTCGATTATTGTGTGCTAGTAAATGAGCTCTTTTATCTCTTCAGAAGACAAATTCATTTACGGGTGAACAATAAATGAAAGTTTACAGTATCCTCCGCCCGTCTGTCCCTGCACGCTCCTACAAGCCGGAAGCCGTACTGAATCCCACTAGCGCCAACGGTCTAAAATCGGACCGTTGCGGGAGGTGATGAGCGATAACCCTTCCTTCCCCTTATTTCGCAAGACCTCTTCAAAACAAAGTCACGGGTGGTCCGCTCCACTCTCTCCGCCCAACAGTTCCCTTCTTTTCTCTACTTGCGAACTTCAACGAAGCACCACAGGTAAGGCAAGTCACAGTCGCAGACGCAGTCAGTAGCCGTCCGACGTCGGCAGCAGCTACCTTTCGGCAGGATTCCGACGGATGGACTCGTCAGGGTATGGAAGGAGGAGGTCCTCCTCCTCGGCTCTCCGAATTTCAATGCCGGCGGCTCTCCTTCTCTCTGCAGGTGCGGTCTCTGCGGCGGCGGCTGCAGTGAAGCTGCTCCTCCCAGCGATCGTGGCGTTCGCGTCCTCCGCCGTGCCTACGGCTTACGACTTCCTTGTCGGCTGGCTGACGCCGCCGTACCTCTACATCGTCGTCAACAGCATCATCCTCTCCATCGCCGCAACCGCGCGGTTCACCAAGGCCGCAGATGGTGCTGGCCAGACGGATGCGGGTTCGTCCTACCCGCCGCCAGTCCCCGCGCCGATATCAATGTCGCCGATGAGAGTTAGAACGCAGCCGTGCTTCTACCCTCCCGTGACCTACCAGGTGGCGACCCCTGTTGCTGTGGACGGAGGGGAGAGGAAAGATGAAGACGCGGAAGCATTGAAGCGACCAGCGGAAGCTTACAAGAAGGAAGAGACGGAGACGGAGGAAGAGGACGAGGGCTTTGTGATATCGAGATCTAACTGGGTTCCAGTAAGGGCAAGGGAAGAAGAAGAAGAAGAGGCCACCGTCGAGGTGGCAACACCAGCGACTCTGCTCCCGCCGGTTTCGTCTATAGTGGCAGCGGAGAGACCTCTAGCATCATCACGGTTCAGCGGGAGGAAGAGCAGAGCTGGCGGCGTCGGCCCGAGGTCGAGTCCTGAAGTGGCCAAGGCGGCGGCTCTGCTGGGTGTGTCCCGTCCGAGGCGAAGCGGGGAGGCCCTTGGCAACACATGGCGGACCATCACCGAAGGGCGCCGACCCATGCCCCTTGTGGCTGCCCGACGGCTGAAGAAATCTGAGACCTGGGATGCGGCTGGACAGAATGGGGCTGCTGCTGCTGTAGGTGGTGAGACTCCAAATAGCTGTAGTGATGTGTCAGTAGCCTCACCGTCGTCTGCCTCCTCAGCATCTCCGCGGTCAAGAGGGAAGAAGGCGGCCGTGCTGTCGCCGAGTCACGACGAGCTTAACCGGAGAGTGGAGGCGTTCATCCGAAAGTTTAATGAGGATATGCGGATGCAGCACCAAGAATCGTTCCGCCAGTACCAGCAGACGGTGCTCCACAGAGCCGCCTGAATTGAGGCACACTCATTTTAGCAGAGGATTTTGGGGGAGAGGAGGACCTGCAATGCAAGTCTTCTTGACTTGATTCAGCAGACGAAAGGGTGGGGTACAGCTAAAAACTATTTCATTTTACTTGGCTGGTTTGCTAGTTGGTCTGTTTTAGGATCTCTATGAGAGTCGATCTGTTTGTTCTTTTCATGTTCAGGCATTTTGTGAACATATCAAAGCCAACCTGTTAAGGCACAACCCTATTATATTATTTACATTTTGATAGAAATCCGAACTCAACACGATGAAAAATGTATCCAACACCACCAACATTTTGTTAATAAACCGTGTTTGATCAAACTATTTTGCAAAACATAATTTTATCCCCTTTTTTGTATCTCATGCTTATAAAAGGGTTATCACCAAGGTGTTCAGTAGAGTACGAAATGACATTCAACTGCTTATATCGCTTTGAAAGCAATGGGGTCGATGGAAGTTGGTTTCATCACCCCAACAGGACCCAAAAATTGAAATTATCTTTGAGATTTGTAGCTTGGTGTTTGATCGGTTCCAATAGCTGTATTGGTAATTACCTCTATGCTTGTATGAGTCTGAGTGATCATCTGATGTTTAGTAATGTCCAAATGCCTAATATAAGCAAATGCAGAATATGGATTGGTACTTTGTGCTGAATAATGGAAGAAACTTGTGTAAAGAACTATAATGCATAACAGGATTTTCAATTGGTTTTCAGTCTGCAGTCTATTGGCTTCTCCAATCACAAACAATGAAACAATCAGGATTATAACCCAACTGAATGGTGCAACCAGATCATTATTAGAAACTCTAACCCCAAACCAACAGCAAACCGTGCCTCTTCTTTTCCAAAAAAATCACGTCATATGGACCAAATTCCCTGCTTTGAATAAGCAAAAGTGCCATAAATAAATTATTTTTGCTTCTTACAAAACATCACCAAACACCCAAGTTTGTGGTAGTATATCAACCCCATTATCAATTGTAAACCGCAGCTGTGGCGTGTAAAGCAGAGAAAATAGGTCTGATTGGGTGGAGCAGTGGGCCTCAATCTCACCGATAAGGTTCCTTCACATTCAGTAGAAGCCGGAAGGTTTTTTGTTTTATATATATTGCAAAACATGTGTATGCCAACTTGCCTAGGTTAAATTGGATGTCCCAAGTCGAACTTTCATCTTCAAATCTCTGATTGTCCTGGCTTCTGCAGGGTAATTCCTACAGATGTGTAACAACTAATTTGTTGAAATAATGCAACATAACTTTGTATCCAATAACAAAGACAAATGATGATTGCACGTTACATCAATTATACGGGTACAGAGGTGCCTCTATTGCATTCACAGTTGCCTGATTCACACAACCATTTTGTTCCAATGATGCACACATTAGGTTTGTGAAGCTCAAGGGAGATTTACCTTGTTGAGTAAGGTGACAAGGTTCATCCTACATAGAAATGTGCACACATTAGGTGTGTGAAGGACCAGGGAGATGTACCTTGGTGAGTAAGGTGATATGGTTCTTCCTGCATAGCAGTGTGTACACTCAGGTTGCAAATGCTTTTGGGATATTCGTATAAAGAGGTGGTTTAAGCATATCATTGTCAAGTTTGGAGTGAAAAACGAGTTGATGGGGAGGAGATGAGTTGCTAGTAGACAAACAAGAGCGGGGGCATCTTTCAGTTGTCATTGTAATGCTGAGACAGTTAACAATGGTGGTATGGGAGGACCGGATGAGGAAGAACGAAAGTTTCCAGGTATGATGGTGCAGTTGTTGAGTTTATGGTGGAATGGTGGACATCACTGAGTAATGGAGTCTAGAATTCAACACCTTTAGAAGGTGTTGGGATAAGGAGGAGGAGAATAGCACTGCTGGTATTCAAAAGGTTGGCAGCAATTTGATGATATCTCGTTGTATAGTATTGTGAGTGTTGCTTTGCACTCACATCCTTGTGAATGTGGCATAATACTTCACCACAATTAACATATTCTGTAGGTATCATTCCAAGCTTGTCATAGACGAATTCCAGCTAATTTCTTGGAAGTGCTTTAGTCATCACATCTGTTAATTGGTCTTTTATGGAAACGTACTTGACCTAAAGAGCACTCATGTCAACAAGATCTCAAACAAAATGAAAGTCTATTTCTATATTACTTTTGTGGGGATGAAAAATATGATTTAGGTAGTTTCAATATTGACAGCACCATTATATTGACAGCACCATTATATTAGTGGTTTGTAAATTGATTATTGTAATACTTTGACAAGCACTTGAAGCCAAAGGGACTCAATACGCATTTGCATTTCGGTTGAAAAATGTGACACGGTTTGTTCCTTGCTAGAAGACCATGATATAAACTAGAACCATAACAGATAGCCTAGCCTCCTAAAGGTTATCTGATAACTTCACTTTGTAGGGTTTGTTTGCAAATATAGTATTTTAGGACTGTGAATGTGTTGGTTTTTTAGATATGTCACACTCTAATTTTGATGATGCAAATACTACTCGTTAAAACTAAATGTATAAATTATGTGTTCTAGGTGATCAAGGAATTGAAAGAAGATCGAATAACAAAGAATGTATAATTATTGTGTTTGGATATTTGTACATCAAGTTGTACCTAAATGATGTCGTGTGTGTGCAAATTTTATAACTTGATAGCAATGATGTAAGAACGAGTGATGATCACTCAAAACCATCCTAAACCTAGTTTTATACTAGTATACATCCTTAAGGATAGGTACGTCGAATTGCAAAAACCAGTTGACCCATTTTCCATAAATTAGAAAATTGAGTTATATGCACTTTAACCGATGGTCGATTCACAAGTTGACCCATAGTTAGTTTTTGCTTGTAATTGCATACAGTTCGATTGTATTCTTTTCAATTGAGGTCAAGGTAGTCGAAAAGAAGTGTGACCGACAGCCAATCTGCATATTTTTTAGTTGGTGTGTAGTTAGTTGTTTCAATCCCACTAGTTGTCCTATAAAGGCTAGTTCCCACTAAATTTGATCTAAAAACTCTCAACAACTATTTTAGATATTTATAAGTGTTTTCTATATATAGGAGTGTTTTATGAATACTTAGAGCACACTTCAGCAAGCCATCTGCATTATATCCTTTATAGATTAGAATATCCATTTGCTATCTCCAGCTACGTCCAACCTAGTTTAAGCTATAGCTCAACATTAGTGTCTAAGCTATGTGGAGTTGATCATCACTTATACATGGTGCTAAATTATATATCTTATGAGAATAAGTTGTAACTTTCTTCTTCCCTTCTTGTTTACCATTACTTCAGTGCTTCATGCTACTTCTCGTGAGAAGGCTGCAGTGAAGCTTCATTGGAGCTACTTCACACGAGAAGGTTGCGTCCAAATGTGGTGGATGTAGATTTTGATCTTCTCCAAGGAGGGTGATCTTCTAGCATCACATAAATATGATGATAGTTATCTTTGAGATAAAAAGAATATTTGTCTTGAGCCACAAAAGACACCCGCATTTATGTAAGTTTGTATTGATATAGAAAAGGGAATAAAATACATATTTGAAATTTTGTTTGGAAGAATTAGGCAGTGGACTGACATCATTTAGATTGTAACCATTATACATCATGTGTTATTTGTGATTGCCTATTCTTTATCCACTACTTGCTTTACTATTTCCTCTACTGTGTCTTACTACGAAAATTATGTTTAACTAACCTTGTGTTTAACGTGATAAAAATAGAATTTGCTTTGTTCACCCCACCTCTAGAACTTACAATTGGTATTAGAGTAAGTCTTCAAGGAGCTTCCCTTAGTCTTGAAGATTGGGGAGATTTACTGGGCCAACTCAACCTTGAAGGAATATATGTCTACCAGCCTACTGTCTTTGATGGCTCCAACTACACATGTTGGAAGAGGCACATGCAACTCTTCATTCAAGGCAAAGCTTTGAAATTTAGAAGATGGTTATCCTATTACATGAGCATCCAAAAATGGAGCTCGAGCAATGAGATGTGGCATGATCCTATAAGAAAGGCTACTTTTAATGGTAAAGTTGTAAGTATTCTATATTCTTATCTTTCTTCTAGTGACTTTAATAGAATATCTTCTTATGAAACTAATTATGTATTTTGAGAAAATTATCTATTATTCATGAAGGAACCAAGCTAGTAAAGGATACTAAACTTAATGTTGTTAATCATAAACTAGATTTGTTTTACATGGAAAAACATGAAAATATTTCTAAAATGCACTCCAGATTTACATCTATTACAAATACAATGAAATATCTTGGAAAGAATGTAGAAGATCATGAGCTTGTTACTAAAGTTTTGCATTCTCTAACCTCTAAGTATCAAATGAAAGTTACTGTCATTGAAGAATCTTTAGATCTTTATACTTTGCAGCTTGAAGAAATTATAAGTAACTTAGAGACAAATGAAGTCAAGCTCCAAGAATGTGAAATGGAAGATGAAGAAGAAAAGCATGTCAAGAAAAATAACACATCCCTCAAAGAAAGGGTGTGAAAACAAGTTTCTTCTTCATCAAGTGATACATCTAGCATTGAGGAAGAGAAAAATTACAAAGGTGAGAAGTTCAAATTTTCCTCTAATAAAAATTGCATCTCTCACTGCTAGATGGCATCATTGTGGGGAAAAGGGACACTGGAAGGACAAATGCTCAAACTCAAGTTTCTACTCTTTTAGAAAAATTGAGTAACATAGTGAAATAGCCTATTGTTGCCCACATTTTGATTATGATCTTATTCTTGAAGTAAATGATGATCTAAATAATAAAATTGATATACTTGAAGAGAGCATTGCTAGTATTAGAAAATACTTACTTTTTAATACTAAAGACTCACTAACGCTTTCCAAGGAAAATGAACATCTTAAGAGGTCTTTAAATAAATTTTCAAATAGTAAAAATATGCTGAAAATATACTATATTAAACAATGGTTAGGTAGGTACAAGTGGTCTTGGTTCTATTCTAAGAAACGATAATAGGAAGAAGAAACAAGGTTCTGTATTTGTAAAACCAAAAGCCAGTTATTCTTTTGTCATTAACCATGTTATATGTTTTTCTTATGGGGATTTGGTCATTATGCTTTTTCATGTCCTTTTAAGAGAAAAAGTGACAATAACATGGTTTGGGTACCAAGAACCTCTCTTCATAGGAGTTGTGTACAATCATGGGCTTCACTGGATATCTATTTTTATCATAACATATTTTCTTTCAATTGGTTTTTCCTTAAATGTTTAATTTTACAATTGGTAAAGGTGTATATTTTCTAGTTTAATTTTTTCCAGCAAACCGCTCTCGGTCAAAATGGACTTCGATCGAGGGGTAGATCGATTCAATTTGATCGAAATATTGTTTGTCAAGTTTTAATTTGGCTATCTTGAAATTGGTATGTAGAGTTAGTTTGGTACATGTTTATGTCATATTTTAAGTCTGAAATGATTTATTTCACATATTATAAATGTTGTTTCTATTCTTAAATTGATATCTTTATCATAGTGTTTAGTTCTTAATTTGAGCTCAATTATTATAAATATGAGTTTAAAGGGGATCTCAAATTATGTGAATGGATTACTATGTTTGTTGGATAACTTTCTTAATCGCTTCTTCAAATCACTTATAGGCTTAACATCTTAATATTGGTCTAGAGATTCATTTTTGACCTCATTTTGTTCTTCATGACCTCTTGAAGGACTTCACATTCCTTGCATTGGTATTGAGATGTATTTTTAGAAAGATCAGGATTTCTATATTAATGGCTCTCTTTGACAATGATGGACTTGAAATTCTTTGTCATTGGTATAGAGATCATTTTGCTTAAAAGGGTCTCTTTATCATGAAGGACCTTACATTCATCTCGTTAGTATTGAGATATATCTACATGTGTTGTGTCTTTTTGTATATCTTT
Organism: Alisma plantago-aquatica; assembly: GCA_963693085.1. NCBI lineage: Eukaryota > Viridiplantae > Streptophyta > Magnoliopsida > Alismatales > Alismataceae > Alisma > Alisma plantago-aquatica. The sequence continues at coordinate 509,173,063 of OY856415.1, forward strand.
TCATGCTATGTAGAATACATACAAATGGTATTCTCTTGTTAATTGGATATGATACATCCCATCCACATGATTATCTTTTTGAGGGGGAGTAACTCCTTGAGGGGAGGTTTGGTAAGTATGCCTACCTTTTTTACTTCAAAAAAGGGGGAGAAAAACCCATCATATAAGTTTCTTATTCTTTAAAAAAAATACAAGATATGATGCTCTCAATTTGGCTAGATCGAATTTATCTTATGGAAATATTTGTCATTCTGAAAAGGGGGAGATTGTTGTTCTTTTTGGGATATGCCACACTCTAATTTTGATGATGTAGATATTTTCCACTTGTATTGTTAATGTGTGAATTATGTGTTTTGGGTGATCACAAAACTTAGAAAAGATTTAATAACAAAGAATGTCAATTATATGTGTGTTTGGATTCTTGTACATCACATTATACTAGATGATGTCTTGTATAGGTGAAAATTGTACAACATGATAGGAATGATGTAAGAACAAGTACTGATTGGATCAAAACTATCATAAATCTAGTTTTATGCTTATATACACCCTTTAGAATAGGTGGGTATCATTGCAAAAATTATTTGGGACATTTACAATAAATTAGAAAATTGAGTTACATGGACTTTTTCGGTCAAACTCTTTCCGACTGAGAATTGGTTGATCCAATCACAAGTTGACTGACAGTTAGATGTTGCCTAAAATTTCACACAGGATGCCTCTTGGTCGAACTCTTTTTCGATCGAGGTCAAGGTCAATTGCAAAGAAATTCGACTGACAAGTAGTCTGTAGACTTTTCAGTAAGTGCACAGTTAGCCATTTTATTCCCACTAGCTATCCTATAACAGATAGTTTTTCATTAAACTCGGCCTAAATAATCCTAACAACTATTTTTCTATTCCTAAGTGTATCCTGTATATAGGACTGTCTTATGGACACATATAGCACACTTAAGCAAGCCATCTACATGTTATTCCTCCAAGCTTAGAATATCCATTTTCTAATTCCATTGGCATCCAAGATATACTAAGTTATAGCTCAACATAAGTGTCCTACCCCACCAGATATAGCCTTGCCTAAACCTATGTGGAGTTGATCATCACTTGTTCATAGTTCTTGAATTGTATTTTGTGATATTGAGTTGTAATTTCCTTCTTGTTTAGTATTGGCAATCCTTCATGCTACTTCTTGTAAGAAGGTTGGGATGAAGTTTCTTTGGAGCTATTTCTTGCAAGAAGGTTGCATCCAAAGGTGGTGGAGGTAGATAAAAATCTTTTGCAAATAGGGTGGTATTTCGACGTCTCATAAAGAAGACAATGATTATCCTTGAGCTGAAAAGGAGGTTTGTCTTAAGCAACAAAAGGCATTGTTATTTACATATTTTTATATCAGTACAGAAAAGGAAATTAAATCAAGGTTGAAGATCTTGATTGGAAACAACTAGGTAGTAGACTTACTCCGTTTAGGACATAACTACTCTACATTACGTGTCATTTGTGGTTGCCTATTATTTTTCTACTACTTGTTTTACTATTTCTGCTGCTATATCTTATTAAGCGAGTTACACCTAGCCAACCTTGTGTTTAAAGTGATGAAAATAGAAATTTTCTCTATTCACCTCCCCTTTTATATCTTACATAATATTCTATAGATGGTTGACCCAAAATGTAAGAATTATTAATCATATTATAGTTTCTTTTCACCTAAAAAATATGATCAGAGATACAAATGAATATTATGACATAAAAATGAGTTCAATTATGGTGAATAGCTTTTGTTGATCATTCAAGTATTTATGAATCCAAACATCCAAGTGAGGGCTTACATTGATCAAAATGGTTGAATGTATGGTTTGTTATGTGTTACATGCACATAAAAAGTATTATCAAGGATTTTTTGAGGCTAATTGGTAATTGCATTGATCACGATACTCCTAAATATGAAGATATTTGGATGAATTAAATAAGTTGTCAAATACTATTCTTTTGAAGCTATTTTTACAAATATCTAGAGTTTGTCATGGTAGATGTGTGTTTCATATTTCATGTGATATTGAAAAATCAATTAGGAGATTTCATAACATGAAGATCAATGTTTACTTGGGAAATTGCTCATTATCTCAGTTATGAGTCTCTTCAAATTCATATTTAATAGTTGGCCCATGTGGTGGAAGTGTGTTAGGCATGGCCTTGTGACACCCAAACCCAGGATGCCACACAAAAAGTATAAAGAAAACAAAAATGGTGAACCAACCAATCCGAAATTACTTCATAGACCATTAAGGCAAGGGAAGTGTGGATAAATTTTTGACAATATTGGCATGTAGACCACTGTAAAAGTAATAAATGCTTCTCAAAACTAAACAAGGTCACTACATATTTATACAAAACATCTTCTTGATTATACTCATAACATGAGAAACATGTACAAGTAATAAAAGCATGATATTGAGTCGTAGGTACACCAATTTATAAAAACATCATGTCTGGACTTGAGTATACATGGAAGACTCATTACCACACTAAAAATTCACATATCCACCTTCTTATATTATTGTCTTGGGGAAGATTTCCTTCATTATTATACCATTGGGTATGAGGTTGAGCAAGTATAAAAGGGTGTAGAACCATGAGCATGAGATCCATGTCCCAATGAGAGATACATCATTTGTAAAGCATTGTAAGTATGAAAGCCCACCATATATATAGGATCAAATTGTAAGTTTAGCATTAAAGAAAATTTTAAAAAATATATTCAAAGCGTACTATAGTATAAGATTAAGGCATGCAATATACAAAAGTTGCATAAGAGCAATATAATATGAAAATAGTAGAATACAATAAATAATGCTACACGACTTGAGTACATATTTTATTTTTAAGCTCTAGGTAGTTGGGATGCACTGCCCAAAGTATAGACCAGTGACCGGAGAATCTCCTTTCCCATCATAGAGTATCTTAGGAATTTTATGGTCCCTATAAGTGTTAGAACCCATTACACTAAATGAGATTACTCAAAGCATAAAGCACAATAGATCACTAATTAATCACATACCCAAAAATATGGGTAAATTAAAATCGATTTCAACGTTAGCACCTACTCAAAAACATTTGCATAAGATCCCAATATCTTTCTCTTATCCTTAATATGACAATAATTTGATACAAATTGTTCTATCACCTTAGCCACAACATATATACACAGGATAATAATATTTGTATATGCCACACAAACAAGCATTAACATACTTACAAAATTCTGATTCATTTGAAACACCATATACAAACTTTTCCTGCCCAAACCTGAGAGTATAGGGACGACTCTAGGACACACTAGACATCTAATCAACTTTCTCATAGATTCATTACTATAGCTCCTCTTTGTTGTCACATGTAATGACCCATTTTCAAATTAGTCATCTAATTAGGGTTTACTTGGATGATTGTATGCTTAACCAAGCTAATCATTATTTAAACCTTGATTAATGATGGTAGTTAAATTTTGATGTTTTAAATATAATAATAAGGTTTAATCATACTTTGATTCACATAATTAGGGTTAAGATTTGAAATCCCTAATCGGGCCAAATTAGGGTTTTGATGACATATGAATACAAAATTTGATAAGTATAGTGTCTAACTAAATTATTTTTAGTATTTTATGTGTAACTATAATTTAACTAAAATTTGTATATGATTTGAATATATCAAATATGAGCATTATTGAAAAATATCAGAAATTTGGAAGAATGTTCTGACCTATTTGTCGGTCGAGTTTCAAACTCTACCGACCATATTTTCAGATTGATATAGCAGTGTGGTAATTGAATTTTATCTTTTTATTGGTATACAAAATTAACCTCAAATTTTAATTTTAATTTATAAACTCAATTATAGGCACCTTAATAAATTGGTGTAATTTTTGGATGATTTTTGATCTCTAAAGAGAGCGGTGCCGGCTGACTTCTGTGAAGGACAAACTCGACCGACCATGTTGTTGACTACAATATAACAGTGTAGTATTTGATTTTTAATTATTTATTGGTAATTCCAAATGATCTAAAAAAATTACTATTTATTAAAAACTCAATTTAAAACGTTTAATTAAATTTTAATAATATTTTGATGAGTTTTAAGTTCTAAAAAGTGTGGTTTTTGTCGAGTTTATAACTCAGCCAACCAACCAGTCTGAGCAAAATAAAAATACATTGAGGGGCTTGTTTGCAATTATTATAAGCACCTCAATTCATCTATATGACTAACCTAACACACAAGGAGATCTCATAACTTGTCATTCCTGTCAAAGAAATGAAATTCTCGAGAGAGAGGAGAGCTAGGGTTTTGAGAAGAGAAAGTGGTGGAGAAGTTGACCTAGGGTTTCTCTATCCAAGATATGATGAAATCAAGTCAGTTTAGCTTCTTTGCATAGCATTTCATGGTGAATCTTCTCTCACAGGTCAACATTCCGCCCCTACTCTTATTTGATTTTAAATCACATCAAATATTCCCCTTTTCTCACTCTTTTTCTTCTAATCCCCATTTCTAGGGTTTTCGAGTTGAGAGGAGAAAGATTTGGATTCTTTTGTGAGATTTTGATTGGGTTTCCAAAAATTCAGAGGTTGACCTACGAATTTAAGGTACTTGGCACCTGAGGTGAGTGTTTTTCTCCCACCTAAGCTTTGTATTCATGTTGAAAGCCTAATTCTATCTGGTTAAAACAATCAGAAACCTTGTTTGTATATGTATGTGATTGGATTTGATTTGGAAAAGATATTGGGGGATCCAATTCTACTGATTTTGATTATTTCTCATTGGTTGGAACTTGATTAGTTCCTGATATATTGATTGAGAATCCATGGGTTTTCTTATGGGTAGATGACTATGCTATTTCATGTGAATTTTGCCTAAAAATTAGCCCAATGGCCGATATGCTTGGAATTGAATTGACATGTATACAATCATATTTGAATTGTACTAGATTGTATTATACAAGTGTATTGTGAAATGTTAATGGAATTGAATGACCACATATCCTGATTAGGATTTGTGTTGAGGAAGTGAATCAAATGAGTCAATTAATCAATGTATACTTATGATTGATGAATGAAATGTGTGAAAATGGAAACTACGGTTTCCATGTTTGTGAATTACCCTAATGAACCCTTGAATCATGATTGGATTACTGAATGATATGATTCTTATGACATGCTGAACTACGGAATGACTTCTTGAAAAATGTAAAAGTTTGTTATTAAGACGATTATGAGTGATAAAGCTAGAACTTGTATATGATGTTGTAAATGTGATCAAATACTGAAGTCGAAAGTATTAATACTTCAATTGAATATGATGAGTCTTACTAATATCATATAAGTCTAATGTATTTTTTTAGTATAATAAAGAATGAGCATTGTTGATTATGGGAATGACATTACAAGTAAATGACATGGTACACTTATCTAAATATAAGAAATGATATGAAGAAAAAATGTATTGATGGTGATGGCAAGTTAAAGATGAAACTAATGAAGTTATTATGATGAAGTCTTTAATCCTTTATTTTAATTACATGTGGCTTAATCCAAATTGAATGAAACATACTAAAACTAGACTTTGATGGATATCAATGAAAAGAGAAGTATTGTATATCAAGTGAGTTAATTGGTTCCAATAATTTAATGAACATGACATGAGAGAAGTTGAGATTAATGAATGTGAATTGAAGGAAAAAGTGAGAATTAGTAGGTGAATTTAAGAAACAAACTCTAACCCTAAAATGTTGAGCGAGATGGAGCTAATGAATAACAATCTCAAATGAGGGATTAAGGAATGTACATAATTGTAGTTTAATTCAATTAAAAGATGAGGTTCAAGCATTTGAATTGATTTACAAGAATGTGTTCTTGTATTGTGATTGTTTGATAGAATACTTATACTATGAGAATGAACTATTTTGATGGAATTCAAATGATAATCAACATGTGTTGATTAGTAACCCCATATGGCGAATGTGAAATAAAACAAGAAGAGAACTAAATCTGTTATGAATGTATATGCATGAAATTTATTTTCATCTATTGAGATTGGATGGAACAAGCATATGTTGTATGATAAATCTATTCTGAGTATGATGAATGATACATGATATCTATATGCTTTTACTGTTGCTATTACTACTTCCTCTTCTAATATTTGTTCAGAATTGTGATATACAATGAACTGATAAGATTTATGTTGAAATTGAATTTAATATGCACTATTTACATTGAGAAACCCTAATAAGGGTAAATGTTGCATAATGATATTATGTCTAGGGCTGAAAGCCCACTGATGATAATAAAACCCTGATGGGGTAAATGATGGACAATAAGATTATATCTTGGGCTGAAGGCCCAGTGTTGATGATTACTATGAGTTGATGTAGAAGGTAGAAATAATCATATTTGTTGCAATCTATAGACTTATTGTGCTTCTTGCTTTGATCATTGCCCTTATTGATAAACTTAATCTATTTCATATTATTCTAGTTACGTGAGAATACACATATATGATATATGATGTTTTGAATTCTTGTAAGATGAGTAAAAGAGATTAATAACAAGTGAAATGATGGAACATCTAGTTAGGTGCCCTGAACACCGTGAGTTTCCCTCAAGGACCACACTGGGGAAACAAAATAGATCTCCTTGTAGTAATAAATGAATTATGAGAAGGATTTCCAGAGTGTGGATCGAGACCTCAAAGGTTAGACCACCAGGATTTAGGAGTGAGTCATCTGGAGTGGCTCTGACCCTAAATCCTTACTGTGAAAGTCTATGTACAAATGGAATAGACTCTGATGAAATGAAATATGGTGAAATGTGAAATGAAAAATATGTGAAATATTGTGATATGTGATATACTATTTTGCTAGTTCCTATATCGTGTACCTGAGATGAGGACGTGAGCCTCTTTAGGCAACCCTGAGGTGGCTAGGGTCTGTTGTTGATATCTTAGGGTGGCCGGCTAAACCCTAGTATAGTGACAGTGAGTCATTGACACGAGAATCAGGTGTGGCGACTTCTACTTGGTGAGGGACAAGTGAAGTAGTTTCAGGGTAAATGAATAAAAGATGTTAAGTCGTGTAGAACATGATTTGAATGGTTGTTACATTCCTTGTACCACTACTTGATAATTTATCATTGTTGATTATACTTCTTATTGTGGAAAGTAATCATGTTGATATGTACATTTTCTATTTCATATTATGATCTATCATGCTGACAAGTTATAAATGTTGGGATTTATATCCGTTCTGAATATGAGTTGGATTGCTTGCTATTTGATAATATTGTTTGTTAGATATGTATTATGTGTACTTCAACTTCAGGACTGCAGGATGTGTTCCTGGTCCTGCTGATGGAGTGTCACAAATTTAATGTTATTGTTATGTATTGATTCAAAATACTTAGAACTTGACTTATTTTTCTTATAGCAGGGTCTGAATTTGAACTAAGAAGTATCTGTTGATTTGTTCATAGACATGCTCTAAAAAGTTATTTCAAAGTTAAAATTGGTTTAAGTGATTACCGTATCTGTTGGATTAGATTACCATTATAAGCTAGATTTGACTCATGATAGAACTATCTGCTAGACTTTTCAATATGTGCATGTTTTTGTTAAGTTTATTATACTTAATATGATGTTGATGCATGTACCTATCTTGAGTGGCAGGTATTTCACTGGGGCTCTATATGAGTATCATGAGGTTGTTTCAAATATTTTTATGTATAATGCTATCCAACAGATAGGTCATGACAAAGAAGATATAAATAGCATAATCTAGATTGATTAGAATGTCCCTGTACTCTCTCTTTCCTAGGATAGGTTTTAGATTAAGTGTGTACATCAATGTACATGTATCTGATGTAAACTGAACAACATATGAGAATAAGGTTGATTCTGGTTTTAATGGAGATGAATAAGATTTGTGATATCTAAAATGTGATGCCCTTGATGTGACATTGATTTATGAATTTGTGAAGAAAGAAAAAGGAAAAAAATTATCTGTGTTTTTGTGTATTGTTTATTCACCTTTGTCAAGAATTCATTATTTTATTTCATAATATGGGTTTAGGTTTTGGTATTATCTCTAATGGTTGGTAATTATGTTGATCAAAAGAGTGGGTCCCATCATCACAGGTTTGTTTTTGTCACTTTTCATTACCTAAAAAAATGTGACGAACAACAAGGGTGAGGCTCATGTCCCAGCAAGAGATATAACCTCCAACAATGTTTATTGATTCCAACATTTTTAGGTCATGAGATAGTTTAATTAGTTTAATCATATATAACAAATATTCTCAATAACACTGATGATTAACAAAATACATAAATGAGCAGATAATAACTACCTTCATTAGCTAGACTATTCTCATGTCCCTATTAACAATATAAGGAATCTAGCAGCATGACCATCTCTAACATCTTGAATAAATCTAGTATCATATACATAGCTAACAACATTAGCATGTCTAACAGGTTGAACATTTCAACATCATAAGATGAGCTAACAACATAAGCACAACTATCTGGATAAGCATGATTAGCAGTATATGAATCTCTAGTTACAAAGGCATGGCTAGCATGATAAACATAACTAACAACATGAGATAGCTAGCATCGTAATTATAATTAGTAGTAGTAGTATAGTTATCAACACAAGCATAGCTACTGTATGTACGCATCTACAATCTTAAGAATATCCACAACCTAAGTATATCTACTATCTCTTAATTGCAATAAGCATCATCTTTATGTCAAGATAACAAACAAGGGTTATCATCCGATGTGAAACGTCGTGTATAACCCTAAACAAATATGCTACACGGTTGTATTACATCTTTTATTACACCATGGGGAGTTTGAGTCGTACTACTCAAAGTCCAACTGACCACAACTTGGTTGCAATCAGTTCCATATAAGATCTAGTAAGAGTCAGACTCCAAGATCTTCTCCATACACGGTCACTATGAGTTTGCACTGTAGTGACATATAGTAAAACTACAAAACAATGACATATAGTCATGTAACTAGCCCACCTTGGTACATGACACGATGCTAGAATCTAGGGTATTCAAACCCAATCACTAAGGTACAACCACATTTGTCCTCTAATCACATCATGTTATAATCATTGAGACCCAAACAAAGTCATTCTCAAAAAGTAGGCTAGGTATGACCGCAACCATCCTCCCAAAACACTTGGTGTCAGGATGAAAAGTACCCCACATACTCAATAGTATGTGCTCCGAGTTTCCCTTAGGAATACTTGTTTCACCATCTAGCAAGTTCTTACATTGAAGATGGTTCTACGGCACATGGCACTACATGATTAGAATTTTACTTGACTAGTTAGATCCAATTGGGTGAATTAAGGTTGCATCAAACAAATGGACATACAAACCCTAATTCACATCTAGAAAGCATGTAAGTATCACAAATTCAAAAGTTATAAAATGTGTAAAACACAATTTCTCATTTCATCATCACATGGTACTATTCACTTTTCATTGATGAGACTACACTAGTCATCATACTATCACAAGATATAAATCCTTTTCACAATATCATAGGGTATCAACCCTTATCAACATAAGAGGATTACACCTCATTCACGGCTCAACCATGCCCAAAGGTCATTAAGACCATCATACTATCACATGATATAAATCCTTTACACAATATCACAGGGTATCAACCCTTATCAAAACAAGAGGATTACACCTCATTCAAGGCTCAACCATTCCCAAAGGTCATAAAGACCATCATACTATTCCCTACAAGATCATCATTATCTTTGCATGCCTTATAACAAGGCTCAACAACATCACTTACATATAATACAGTAGATCAACACAATATTGCAATAATGAGCTAGGAGATATTCATAAACAATCATAACAAGGTTATATTAACATTAAGAACATTCCTTTATTACATCAACATACAAGGAATCTAGATATGATTAACCTTCATCATATTCATAATGCACATGTTTAGCATAAGAAAGTATCAACCATGTGGCTATGATAACCACCAATTAACATATTAAGGTTATGATCATATTAAAGAGGTTATTCCACCATCAATCCATCATATAAGAATGTTAAACATGAATACTCATCTTTATCTATTTGCATTAGAGTTAGGTTCAACAAGATAAATTATATTAATGTTACTAATCAACACTTATACCCAAACCCTAACTCATGACATCCCCATTGGATCATGGATGCATAAGGTGAAGCATGACCATCACATTCCATACTATTCTCAAGTATGAACCCACACATAAATCAAGGTGTAACCATTGGTTTATAGCATACTAGGGTTTCAACAATAGTAACAGAGTACTCCATGATTGTATTAATCATTCAAGGACTATTCATACCCAATTACCATCATTTAGTTATATTAAAGCTAGGTATAACAAGCTATACCTCATTTGGGTTACATATCCACACAATATGGTTATCATCCCTTATATTCATATGAGTGAATAGGTAAACCTTATTAAGGGTAACCATCCATTTGTTCCATCATCATTCAACCCATATCACCATACCACAATGTCACCCAGAACCATTGGATGTTTAAAAGGTAAGACCATTGGTTGTTTACATAAGTAAACACCTTGGATAAACCACCTATGAAGTCCTTGATTTGTTCTCTAGAAATAGTCACCATCTAACCCTAGACTTCCCTTGATTAACAACACAAAAAGTTCCATTGAGAGTAGGGTAAAACCTGCAATTGACTGTTCATTTCAAACAAGCCATCCATTATCAACAAGTAAGATCCTTAAGTTGATCATATGAAGGAAACCATATAAATCACATTATTAGGAACAACATATTACATTAGCCATCATTCTACTTTATTGGAGGAATAAACATTAGATCTTGATGATTGGGTCAAGTTCATATGTTAAAACCATCAATTATAATATAGGTCCAACCATTGCATCAAGTGACCAAAGAAACCATTTGTCTAAGACTTAATTGACACTACAACTATATGATTAACTTGTCATAGGTTTTCGAGACCTGATACAGCACCATTAGTGACTATTAAATCACCATAGGTTGTTATATCAGCACTACATTCATTAATCAACATCAAATATCAAATTAATATCACCATTGATTGATAGCATCATTAGGGTACTTAGTTGTTAATTACTAGGCTTATAATTAGGACAAAACATGACCTAAGGGGTGAAAGTCAGTTGACACCATTGGTTACCACCATAAATTTTCATGAATACAACACCATAGGGTTGTTGCAATGGTACCATCATCGGGTCATGGGTTTATAGAAGAAAACAGCTTAAAACCCTAAAATTGACCATTGGTTGATAGGTGCTTCGCACCATAGGCTGTCAAACCAACCTGATCCAAGTCATATTTTACCTTAGGAATATCGTACACATGATCAAATGTTCATCTAGAACTGAAATAAGAACTGGGAACATTATAAAAATTGAAATCCAAGTCAAGCATAGCTTTTTAGTGCATGGATCATCATTTTCAAGCAAGAACGTAAACTAGCAAGATGATGGTAAGCAATAAACGTGGAGCAAGTTATAAAACTTGCCTCTAATTAGATGATAAACTCCCAAACATAAGAAAACATGAGAAGATAGGGTACGAAATCCAAGCATAAGCTGTGAACTCATCCATCTAGCACTTTTCTTCATCAAATGAGCAAACCCTAAGCATAAGGAGTAAGAGATGAAGGGTTTTAGAGCTTTAGAGCAATTTCTACCATGGAACAGCAAGGTTCCGACCTGTATAAAGGTAGGATGAAGGATAAAAAAGAAATAAATGGAGAGAATAAGGGGATTCTTACTCTTTTAGGTCAAGAACACTAGAAGGAAGCTTTTCAAACCCTAAAAGGAAGTCAATTGCAACCCTAGATTCTTTTTCCAAGAAGATCCCCTCTTTCTTCTTCCTTGGATAGGAAATTCGTAGAATCACAGAGGGAGAACAAGGTTCATAGAAGGAGGGAAGTGGTGGATATAAAATGGCTCGTTTTGGTGCTTAGCGATAAGTATATGAATCTTTAAGATAAAGAAAAAGAAAACGTTGAAGTTCTAGTATCTTTCCAAGTGTTCATGGCCTTAAACTATTAAAAATATACAAGCACACACACAAGAATATCCACCACTGTCCATAGAGACATTCATATCCCTCGTTTCTTGAATTTCCAAGCAAAACAAATAGTTCATTAGTTGATAGCTACTAAAGGTAGCTCATCCATGAAGGGGTAAACCCTAAAATACACTTGAGGAAAACACCTTCAAACCAAGCTTTAAATAGGCACCCCATGGCTCAAAAAGATCAATAATGATGATAAAATATCCAAGGAACATAATTCAAGTGATAAATTGCAAAGAAAACCTCTCAATTGGGTAAATTGCAGAAAAGTCCTAAATGTACATAAAATTGCATAACTTGGTCAAACAATCTCCAAATTGGACCAAATATGAAATTTAAGCTTGTATTATGATTTAAAAGTATATCACAAGGTTATATTTGGGTTATAAGAATTAAATTATGATAATTAAGATTATTCAACTCATTAAGCAAGTTTAGGGGCCTTATAACTATAAACTCCTCACATGGATTTTTCCCCCAAAATCTAAGGTAAACAAAGATGGGTACTTCCTTTGAACCTCATGCTATTACCTTTACATTGTTACTTGCATGTCATGGTGATTTCACATCATTCATACATATCTCATCTTGGGTCAGCACAAAAACCCCCACATAAGAAGACATTTGCAAATATGGAACATAGAAACTTGTTGTGCCACTTGTATAAGTCTGATAGTAACTTTCAACTTTAAATTATAGCTATCATCCTGAAATTATATCTATTATATCAAAAAAGCATCTATCCTTGATAGTGATCTTGCCCAACTATCACTAGACCATACACAAAATTATAGAGTCACTTTTGTTTTTCCTTCCAAACAACATTTATAGGATCATCATCAACTCTCTCTCTCTCTCTACGGGGGAGGAATACTTGGAATGTTCATTTAATAAACATCTCCAACCTTCACATATTTCTCATACTGTGACAAAGTGGTTTTTGCTTTAATTTTGAGGATGAAATTTGTTTTAAGGTGTGTTGGATGTGATGGAGTGGACTTTTGGAACCTCTAAATGTCCAATGACTCAAGTGAAGTCATACATATTGTGTTTTTTTTAGAATCCCAAGTGTGTTAGTGAAGTTGGAGTGTTGATTGATGTTGATATCATGATTACGATCTCTAAGTGTATACCTTTGTGAAGTATTTAATTGAAGTGTCTAATAACTGAGTTTTGTCACCAAATTCGAGTAGAATGTAGCTTGAGAGGTGTTAAATCTATGGTTAAAGTTTGGTGGCCATTAGAGTTTTCTATATGGATTTATTTAGGTTTGAATACCATGTAATAATATGATTTTTGGTGTATGTATTTACCAAGTTTTGATTATTTAGCTAGGCTTTGATCAATATCTTAGTGTCATGCAAATCTTGTGTTGGATAAGCAGCATGGCCTTTGTTTGTTTTGGCATGCGATTGGATGATAGTATGTTGAGTAGAGAGCCATGGATCAACAGTGAGGGCCTGACCCATCCATCCAATAGGATGATCTGATAGAGTAGCATGTCTCTTGCCTTCACGCCAAGTCAAGTAGTAGATGTGGGCAGAGCCACGAGTCACCCACGATCACCATGTTGAGGAGGACGGGGCTACATGTGCGGGTAAACAATCAGTTTCCTGTGAGGGTGATCACTCTACCTACCCACCTGACCAAAGCAGGAGAATAGAGCAGTTCAACGGAGGATTTTTGTGCCCGCAACAACCTCACGTAGGTCGGTGTTAGGGAGGACGACCGTGGCTGAGTAGCACCAAGAAGGGTTTCTCCCGACCCCTTCTGCTCCATCATGACACCACTAGTGGCGTCGTGCTTTTGGAGAAGAAGATCTAGAGCAAGCCCATCGCGACAGAAGTTCCCGGACACCGAAGCAGACTGCTCGTCAGAGTACGTGGTGTTGACAAGAAGCGATGAGGCTGAGAAGCAGTGCCGAACATACAGGGATGAGTGGTCGGGTAGGTGACACTCCATGCATTGCAATTGCAGAACCAGACGAAGGTCTTCCCGTGGCACACCACGACGGCGCTGGGGACCATCACCGTGCTGTCGGATCGTGCACAGCAGACTAGAGTCCCGCTGTGGACTCTGCTTTAAGTAAACACGAGGATGTGAGAGGATGTCTGTGGCAGTGTAGAGCCATGTGGTGGCGGCGTTAGGAGTTCTTGCTGACATTGATCTTTACGGCGGTGGCATGGGGCCAGAGGAGCGCAATAGTGCTTGCGTCGGCGGTGCACGAGCAACGGGCATCAGGCATTCACGTGAGAACGAGAAAGAGCGAGGCCAACGGGTTAGCGGATCCAATGATCCACGGATCCAACCCTGAATCCGGCCGGCCCAAGGCTGAGTGGAGGAACTAGCACACCCTGGAGCCACGTGGCTGATTCTCATTGGAAGGGAGAGGTAATATTGGTCAGATCTTCTATAAATCACTATAAATATCCCACTTATTAGAAAAATACATATAATATATTGAAATGCTCAAAAAAATGCGTAGAACAACATCAAACCATAATATCAAGCTTTTAATGCATTTATCTCAGAAATATCATGTAAGTTGTATTATACTTGTTTGATGTATAATAAATATTAAAAGATGACCTAAAATTATGAGAACATGTCAGTAAATCTACATTCTCGTTTATAATCCATCTAGTGTCAGTAAACATGATGTTGATACACAAAATAATATAATTTGCTCCATATAGCTAATTAGGGCTAATAACCCTAAATAAAATGCAATAAATACATACATGCTCAATAAATGATGGAATTTATGGAACACCCTCATATCTATAAATAGGATATCAGTTAAATGCATGGAATGAATGTTATATGAAGATGACCCTTAAAACATGTGATGAAACCCTAATTTGAGTAATGCATGTAACCTAGGGTTAATATGTATAAATAATAATATAGAACCTAATATTCAGATTAGGTATGCAAATATGGAATATAACATCAGTAACATAAATACCACATAAGGATGAAGATAAGACAAGTAATAATGTACATATCATAATGATCTAAGTGAAACCCTATAATGGACATAACTAGGGTTGAGATGATGAGAACCTAACGATGGTATATGATCTTGTCTTGATCAGGTTTAACAAGATATAGATGAAATGAGGAATATATGGTTTAGATTATCTCTTGATGAAGGTACGCCATTACCTCTTACTTGGCTTATTATACAATATCCTTGTGTTATATGTGTAGTAAAATACTTGGCATATGATATTGGATGAATGATTGTTCTTGAATGATATCTTGCTTGATTTTCCATACTTATGGATATGAACACATGAAACATAATATATCTGATCCATTATATGATAGCACTAAATCTCTTTGGTAGAATAGTGCATTGATGGAAGTACTAAATCTCTTTGGCAGAGTAGTACATGTGAGCACTAAATCTCTTTTGCAGAATAGTGCATTTATTAAAGTACTAAATCTCTTTGGCAGAATAGTACATGTGAGCAATAAATATATTTGGTAGAATAGTGCATGTGGTTGATCAACTTTACATATAATTGAAATGAAATTTAAATATGTGTTCTCTTTTGTTAAAAAACATTTTTCTGCAAGTATACACTTTTCTTTATAACTACTAAGTATTAGTTTAATCTTATTGCCAAGATATGATGAGAGGTAAATAAAAGACACATAGGCATACTCAGTACAATATTCTTGAATATTGTGCTGACGTGTATCACATGTAATCTTTTTTTTAGGTTGTGGTTATGCTCTTGAAGATCCAGGATAGTTGAGAGTTGTGTGGCGAGCTGATGTACATGTGGACCTGTTGTCTTAAGATCCTGTTGTTTAGTTGTAGTACATGTATATGTAGAAGTTTTCTGTTTGATATGTAATATCAAATGTTGTAACAATTCATTATGTAATTATATGTTGAATGGTGAACATGTGTTAATGGTTTTATTATTGTTCATGTACATGTGCTGCTACTGTGTTTCCTTCTGACTTTCTCTGATTTTCTCTTTCTTAGCCTTGTGTGTGATGTTTAAATTGGGATTTTCACTGAGGTGAGGGTTTCAATTTGGACGTCACACATCAGATTAAGTTTTATTAAATCTGAGGACGTCACAGGAGGTATCATAGCATGAACAATAGAAAAGTCTGGCATGTGCTCATTATGCAATTCAAAACTAAAGAACCTTGAACATAATAATCTTTTAGGGTTAGATTAGTCATCTTTTAGAGACTAGATCTGACCTAGCCTCTAGGTTAGCACCTAGATGTCTGAGAACTAGGTCTAGACTGGTGCTTGTTGTATAGAAAGTATTTAGATGTCGTTCTTTCCATATAGGGCAACAGTATGGGACGTTGCATTATTTGGAAATGACGCACATCAAGGGAAGAGAAACCCTAGACATATGGCGCTCGTTTTCTAGAGTAGCTACACTAGTCTACACCATGTTCTCACACTTTTCACTAGTTTTCATGGCACTGTACTCTCTACTATGTGTGGGACACTCATTTTCTGGATTTGGTTTTTGATTCCAATCGGATCAAACCTTGATAGTTTTCTCGGACGCTTGTTTTATCGGAGAACAACTATATAATATTTTATTATATATATGTATTACAAAAATGTGTCCCCACACATGTACAAGTAGGAGATGGTCATGCAACCTAAGTGAAATTGAATGACATCAATCTAGAAGAGAGAGTAGTTCTAGATTAGATGTCTAGAGCCTTGTTGGAATATGTGATAGATGGAATAGACGAAATAAGTTTTGATGATATGATGTAAGTCTTATATAGTTGATATAAGATGGTTGTGATGATCTATGTTTGTCTTTGAGAACTTAAGTTCAGATAAGTTTTTATGATGCAAGTATGTATTCTTTTATGAGATAAGATATGTTAAAGTTAAGACAAGGTTGTGAGTCAGCACAAGCCTCAAGCACTTTTACAAAGGAGGACCTCTAGTGTTAGGACCAATTTAGGGTTAACTCTAGAGAGAGTGAGGCCCATTGGAAGAAGGTTAGAGAACCTAAACTCCAAGATATGAGAATTATGAGAAATAAGTTTTATGATATGTCCTAAACTAGAATACTCCTGAGTGATTGAGATGAGTCACTTTATGCATGATTCTTATAGACCTGTTAAACGCTAGATGTCCTTGGGAGGACCAAACCCTAGAGACAAAGAGAGGCTGGCTATATGTGCATATGTGAACATGAAGATGAGTGCCTACTATATGGGTGAGGGAGAGAGCCCAAGACCCTAGAGGAGGTAGCTATGTTAGTTTCTGTGAAGCCTCATGCTCGGGTTGGTGGTTTCCCACATAGGAATCTAGTGGTGTATATAAGAGCGCTTTGGGTAAGATGTTTAATGGTTAGAGATCTATGAAGAGTATGTCATATCATGTTTTGGTTTGTGCTTATGTGGCTAGAGCTTGTAAGGCTATCACTAGTGCCAATGAGGTAATCCGAGAACCCTAGACTAAGAGAGAAAAGATAAAGTATATGCATATGAGATACTCATAGAGTTGAGTTGGCTCAGAGAGACTGAGCATGTAACTACCCTCGTGATATGGGTTAGGAGAACCTCAGTTGGACTAGATAAAGTTTTAATATATGTTTTATTAGCCAATGACATAAGTTTGTTTAGCACAACCATGATATAATATATATAAGGATGTGATCTGATCTTGAGATCTAATACATGGATATGATCCGATGGAAACCTAAGAAGGTTTAATAAATATCAATGCACAAATGATTAACCATATAAATGAATAACAATGATAATATGATAGTGTTGGTTAATCTTGTGATGAAATCATTAGTAAATGTTGCAATCTAAAATGAACAATGAAATAATTAAGATCATATGAATGAAACATGTTACATGAGGTGTTAATCTTAGTGCTTAATAAAGATGAAAAATATAATTTGACAGTTAGTAGAACATAATGCTTTTGACACCTTGATATGATCCAGATGGACAAAGAGAGTTAATGATAATTAACTCCCTCCTAAAAGACGTATGTTAATTTTGAACATGTTCTAAAATTAGCTCAATAATATGTTGATGACACCATGATATAATCGGTTAACTTTAGTTAACTTCTATGGAACATGTTAGTATGATGTTGAATAATAATGCATGAGTTAATATAAGGGAGAAACCCTAATATATGAGTTATATAATGACATATCCTAAGCTTCTAAACCCTTGTTTGAGCCTTCTATGAAGTGAGGTTTCACTCTAGATGATTTTGAAACCTCCTAAGAGTGGTTTGGATATGAGTATGGAGCTTATGCTTTTGGATATGTTGCACATAGAGTATTTCCCTACATATGGAAGAAGATCCTTAGTTTTTCCTTTGAGTATGAGTATGGTTTACTTTCGAGGATGAAAGTTCTATTAAGATGTATATGATGTGACAAAGTGGTATTTGCTTTAATTTCAAGGATGAAATTTGTTTTAAGGTGTGTAGGATGTGCTGGAGTGGACTTTTGGAACCTCTAAATGTCCAATGATACAAGTGAAGTCATACATGTTGAGTTGTTTTGAGAATCCCAAGTGTGTTTGTGAAGTTGGAGTGTTGATTGATGTTGATATCATGATTAAGATCTCTAAGTTTATACCTTTGTGAAGTATTTAATTAAAGTATCTAATAGCTGAGTTTTGTCACCAAATTTGAGTAGAGTGTAGCTTGAGAGGTATTAAATCTATGGTTAAAGTTTGGTGGCCATTGGAGTTATTTAGGTTTCAATACCATGTAATAATATGATTTTTGGTGTATGTCTTTACCAAGTTTTGATTATTTAGCCAGGCTTTGATCAATATCTTAGTGTCATGCAAATCTTGTGTTGGATAAGCAGTGTGGTCTTTGTTTGTTTTGGCATGTGATTGGATGATAATATGTTGATTATAGAGCCACAGACCAGTAGTGAGGGCCTGACCCATCCATCCAATAGGATGATCCGATAGAGTAGCATGTCTCTCACCTTCACGCCAAGTCAAGTGTAGATGTGGGAAGAGCCACGAGTCGCCCACGATCACCATGTTGAGGAGGATGGGGCTACATGTGCGAGTAAACAATCAGTTGCCTACGAGGGTGATCACTCTGCCTTCCCGCCTGACCAAAGCTGGAGAATAGAGCAGTTCAGCGGAGGCTTTTTGTGCCCGCAATAACCTCACGCAGGTCGGTGTCAGGGAGGACGACTGTGGCAGAGCAGAACCAAGAAGGGTTTCTCCTGACCCCTTCTGCTCCATCATCACACCACTGGCGGCATCGTGCTTTCGGAGAAGAAGATCTGGAGCAAGCCCATCGCGGCGGCAGTTCCCGGACACCGAAGCAGACTGCTCATCGGAGTACGTGGTGTTGAGAAGCAGCGATGAGGCCGAGAAGAAGCGTCGAACATCCGGGGATGAGTGGTTGGGGAGGCAACACTCCAGGCATCGTAGTTGTAGAAGCAACCGAAGGTCTTCCTCAGTTCGCACAAGACCACACGGCGGCACACCACGACGGCTCGCACATGGCAGATCAGAGTCCCACTGCAGACTCTGCTTGAAGCGAACGTGAAGACGTGAGAGGATGTCTGCGGAAGCATAGAGTCCTGTGGCAGAAGCCTTAGGAGTTCTTGCCATCATTGATCTATGCGGCGGTGGCGTGGGGCCAGAGGAGCGTAGCAGCGCTCGCGTCGGTGGCGCACGGACGACGAGCGCCTTGCATCGAGCATTCACACGAGAATGAGAAAGAGTGAGGCCAGCGGGTTAGCGGATCCAATGATCCATGGATCCAACCCTAGATCCGGCCGGCCCAAGGCTGAGTGGAGGAACTGGCGCACCCTGGAGCCATGTGGCCGATTCTCATTGGCACATAGAGGTAATATTGCTCAGATCTTCTATAAATCACAATAAATAGCCCGCTTATCAGAAAAATACATATAATATATCAAAATTATCAGAAAAATGCATAGAATAACATAGAACCATAATATCAGGCTTTTGATGCACTAATCTCAGAAATATCATGTAAGTTGTATTATACTTGTTTGATGTATAATAAATATTAAAAGATGACCTAAAATTATGAGAACATGTCAGTAAGTCTACATTCATGTTTATAATCCATCGAGTGTCAGTAAACATGATGTTGATACACAAAATAATATAATTTACTCCATATGGCTAATTAGAGCTAATAATCCTAAATAAAATGCAATAAATACATACATGCTCAATAAATGATGGAATTTATGGAACACCCTCATATCTATAACTAGGATATCAGTTATATGCATGAAATTAATGTTATATGAAGATGACCCTTAATACATGTGATGAAACCCTAATTTGAGTAATGCATGTAACCTAGGGTTAATATGTATAAATAATAATATAGAACCTAATATTCAGATTAGGTATCCAAATTTGGAATATAACATCAGTAACATAAATCCCACATAAGGATGAAGATAAGACAAGTAATAATGTACATATCATAATGATCTAAGTGAAACCCTATAATTGACATAACTAGGGTTGAGATGATGAGAACCTGACGATGGTATATGATCTTGTCTTGATCAGGTTTAACAAGATATAGATGACATGAGGAATATGTGGTTTAGATTATCTCTTGATCAAGGTATGTCATTACCTCTTACTTGGCTTATTATACAATATGCTTGTGTTATATGTGTAGTCAAATACTTGGCATATGATATTGGATGAATGGTTGTTCTTGAATGAAATCTTGCTTGATTTTCCATACTTATGGATATGAACACATGAAACATAAGATATTTGATCCATTATATGATATCACTAAATCTCTTTGGTAGAATAGTGCATTGATGGAAGTATTGAATCTCTTTAGCAGAGTAGTACATGTGAGCACTAAATCTCTTTGGCAGAATAGTGCATTTATTAAAGTACTAAATATCTTTGGCAGAATAGTACATGTAAGCACTAAATCTCTTCAGTAGAATAGTGCATGTGGTTGATCAACTTTACATATAATGGAAATGAAATTTAAATATGTGTTCTCTTTTGTTAACAAACATCTTTGTGCAAGTATACACTTTTCTTATATTTTTCTTTATAACTGCCAAGTATTAGTTTTATCTTATTGCCAAGATATGATGAGAGGTAAATAAAAGACACGTAGGCATACTCAGTACAATATTCTTGAATATTGTGCTGACATGTACCACATGTAATCTTTTTTTTAGGTTGTGGTTATTCTCTTGAAGATCTATGATAGTTGAGAGTTGTGTGGTGAGCTGATGTACAGGTGGACCTGTTGTCTTAAGATCCTGTTGTTTAGTTGTAGTAAATGTATATGTAGAAGTTTTTTGTTCAATATGTAATATCAAATGTTGCAACAATTCATTATGTAATTATATGTAGAATGGTGAACATGTGTTAATGATTTTATTATTGTTCATGTACATGTGCTACTACTGTGTTTCCTTCTGACTTCCTCTGATTTTCTCTTTCTTAGCCTAGTGTGTGATGTTTAAATTGGGATTCTCACTGAGGTGAGGGTTTCAATTTGGACGTCACACATCAGATTAAGTTTTAGAAAATCTGAGGACGTCACACATGTTGTTGATACATCTTGGATACTAGGATTCATTACCTTGGTATCCACCTCATGTTCTATAAGGAACTCACATCATTATCTCATCCACTTTTACCAACATAACAAACCTCAAGACATATAAGAGGAGTCTTCCTAATTATTGGAAGGCTCAAAAGCAAAATCATCACAACTTTATAATCTTGGAACCATTGTCCAAACAACCTTATTCTATAATTAGCTATCGATCCCCATGTTTACTACGAATCCACACGTACCAAGTGGCAATGATCCACTTGAAAGTTTTACCCTTTATAGGAAAGACACAAAGGGAAATACACTTCCCATACCGTAGCAACATTGTTCAAGGGTCTCTAGCAAAAAGGTAACTAATTCCATTTTTATTATGCAAGTTACATCTTCTTATGTATCATTTTACCCTTTTCATTTTGGGTTCCTTGCCATTAGCATAGGAATCATCATGATTAACATATCTCATTACTCCTTCCTTGATGACTATTTACCCCACTAGGGTATGTTCTCTTATTTTATTATGTTTTTCAACCACTTATCAACATGTAAATCATCATATTCCACATTTTCTTCATTAAACATGGATCATTTGCCTTAATTTCTTTCAAACGTCATGCTTATTTTACATTAAAATTTTCTTACACACATAGGTTGGTATGAGATTAACTCTGGTTCCACCTTATTTCTTTGTCATTGTTCCCATTCATCTTCTTATTTTATACTTATCATAGGAATTCTATCCATTTTATATGGATTTCATACCTTGAATCACTTTATAAGTACAAACTTATATGTCTTTTAGTATATTATCTTGTTGAATTACATCTTCAAGAACTCCTATTTTGCTTATTTGTATTTAGATCACGGTCTTGTATCTTTCTCTTATAGTTACCAACAATTCATGTTTTGATAGATAATGATGTAATCCTCATATTCTCTTGAGGTAATACTAGGTTATTCGCACCATGATTTTTTTTATTATTCATTATACTCTTTAGATTGTTTCAAAGTGACTACTTGATTAGGGAAATCAAAACAATAACAATCTAAGAGCTCCATACTCACCTTCTCTTCAATAATTGAATATCTGGCCAGGGCATCCAAATACTGATATTAGGCAGTATGCACCATATTTTTATGTCATATTCCTAATTTTGACATCATCCTAGTCCTAAGTCCTAGTGTCCCTGTAGACACAGTGAGCATAAAGCTCTGATACCAACTTGTGAGAACCCATTACACTAAACAAGATTACTCAAAACATAAAGCACAATCAATGACTAATTAATCACATACCCAAAAATATGCGTAAATTAAAATAGATTTCAACGTCAGCACCTGCTCAGAAACATTTGCATAAGATCCCAACATCTTTCTTTTATCCATACTATGACAAGAACTTGATACAAATTGTTCTATCACCTTAGCCACAACATATATACACTGGATACCAATATTTATATATGCCACACAAACAAGCATTAACATGCTAACAAAATTCTGATTCGTTTGAAACACCATATACAAACTTTTCCTTCCCGGACTTGAGAGTACAGGGATGAATCTAGGACACACTAGAAATCTAATCAACTTTCTCATAGATTCATTACTATAGCTCCTCTTTGCTGTCACAAGTTTGTTTTCGTCACTTTCGATTACCTTAAAAAATGAGGAAAACCACAAGGGTGAGACTCATGTCCCAACAAGAGATATAACCTCCAACAACATTTATTGATTCCAACATTTTTAGGTAATGAGATAGTTTAAGAAATTTAATCATATATAACTAATAAGCTCAACAACACTGATGATTAACAAAATACATAAAGGAGAAGTTAGTAACTATCTTCATTAGCTAGACTATTCTCATATCCCTATTAACAATATAAGGAGTCTAGTAGGATGAGCATCTCTAACATCATGAATAAATCTAGTATCATATAAATAGCTAACAACATCATCATGTCTAACAAGTTAAACATATCAACATCATAAGAAGAGCTAACAACATAAGCACAACTATCTAGATAAGCATGATTAGCAGTATATGCATCTTTAGTGACAAAGGCATGTCTGGCATGATAAACATAACTAACAACATGAGATAGCTAGCATCATGACTATAATCAGCAGTAGTAGTATAGTTATCAACACAAGCATATCTATTGTATGTACGCATCTACAATCTCAAGCATGTCCACTACCTAAGTATATCTACTATCTCTTAATTGCACTAAGCAACATTTTTATGTAAAGATAACAAACAAGGGTTATCATCCAATGTGAAACGTCATGTATAACCCTAAACAAATATGCTACACGGCTGAATTACATCTTTT
Source organism: Alisma plantago-aquatica (assembly GCA_963693085.1). Lineage (NCBI taxonomy): Eukaryota > Viridiplantae > Streptophyta > Magnoliopsida > Alismatales > Alismataceae > Alisma > Alisma plantago-aquatica. The sequence continues at coordinate 509,197,196 of OY856415.1, forward strand.
ATTTTTCCCTAGGGAGTTTGAGTCGTACCACTCAAAGTCCAACTAACCAACGCTTGGTCACAATCAATTCCATATAGGATCTAGGAAGAGCCAGACTCCAAGATCTTATCCATACCCGGTCAGTACGAGTCTACACCGTAGTGACATATAGTCAAACTACAAAATAGTGACATATAGTCATGTAACTAGACCACCTTGGTATAGGTCATGACACTAGCATCTAGGGTATTCAAACCCAACCACTGAGGTACAAATGCAGTTGTCCTCTAATCACATCATGTTATAATCACTGAGACCCGACCAAATTCGTTCTCAAAAAAGGGCTAGGTATAACCACAACTATCCTCCCCAAACACTTGGTGTCAGGATGACAAGCTCCCCACATACTCAATAGTATGCACTCTGAGTTTCCCTTAGGAATACTCGTTTCACCACCCAGCAAGTTCTGGCACTGAAGATGGTTCTATGGCACATGGGACTACATGATTAGAGTTTCACTTGATTGGTTATCTCCAATTGGGTGAATTAAGGCTGCATCAAACAAATGGACATACAAACCCTAATTAACATCTAGCAAGCATATACGTATCACAACTTCAAAAGTTATAAAATGTCTAAAACACAATTTCTCTTCTCATCATCACATGGTACTATTCACTTTTCATTCATGAGACTACACTAGTCATCATACTATCACAAGATATAATTCCTTTTCACAATGTCACATGGTATCAACCCTTATGAACACAAGAGGATTACACCTCATTCAGACCTCAACCATGCCCAAAGGTCATTATGACCATCATACTATCACAGGATATAAATCCTTTTCACAATATCACAGTGTATCAACCCTTATCAAAACAAGAGGATTACACCTCATTCAGGGCTCAACCATGCCCAAAGGTCATTAAGACCATCATACTATTCCCTGCAAGATCATCATTATCTTTGCAAGCCTTATAACAAGGCTCAACAACATCACTTACATATATTACACCAGATCAACACAATATTACAATAATGAGATAGGAGATATTCATAAACAATCATAGCATGGTTATATTAACATTAACAACATTCCTTTATTACATCAACATGCAAGAAATCTAGATATGATTAACCCTCATCATATTCATAATGCACGTGTCTAGCATAAGAAAGTATCAATCATGTGGCTATGATAACCACCAATTAACATATTAAGGTTATGATCATATCAAGGAGGTTATTCCATCATCATTCCATCATATAAGAATGTTAAACATGAATACTAATCTTTATCTATTTGCATTAAAGTTGGGTTCGACAAGATAAATTATATTAATATTACTAATTAGTACTTATACCCAAACCCTAACTCACGACATCCCCATTGGATCATGGATGCATAAGGTGAAGCATCACCATCACATTCCATACTATTCTCAGGTATGAACCCACACATAAATCAAGGTGTAACCATCGAGTTATAGCATACTAGGGTTTCAACAATAGTAATAGAGTACTCCATGATTGTATTAATCATTCAAGGACTATTCATACCCAATTACCATGATTTAGTTATATAATAGATAGGTATTACAAGCTATAACTCATTAGGATTACATATCCACACATTATGGTTATCATCCCTTCTATTCATATGAGTGAATAGGTAAGACTGCCTTATTAAGGGTAACCCTCCATTTGTTCCATCATTATTCAACCCATATCACCATACCACAATGTCACCCAGAACCATTGGATGTTTAAAAGGTAAGACCATTGGTTGTTTACATAAGTAAACACCTTGGATAAACCACCTACGAAGTCCTTGATTTTTTCTCTAGAAAGAGTCACCATCTAACCAAGACATCCCTTGATTAACAACACAAAAAGTTCCATTGAGAGTAGAGTAAAACCCACAATCAATTGTTCATTTAAAACAAGCTATCCATTGTCAACAAGTAAGATCCTTAAGTTGATCCTATAAAGGAAACCATCTAAATCACATTATTAGGACCAACATATTACATTATCTATCATTCCACTTTATTGGAGGAATAAACATTAGATCTTAACCATTGGGTCAAGTTCAGATGTTAAAACCATCAATTACAGTATAGGTCCAACCATTGCATCAAGTGACCCAAGAAACTATTGGTCTAAGACTTAATTGATGCTAGAACTATATGATTAATGCACCATTGGTGTTGGAGACCTGATCCACCATCATTAGTGACCATTAAGTCACCATAGGTTGTTAGATCAACACTATATTCATTAATCATCATCAAATATCAAACTAATATCACCATTGATTGATAGCATCATTAGGGTACTTAGTTGTTAATCACTAGGCTTCTAATTAGGCCAAAACATGACCTAAGGGGTGAACATCAGTTGACACCCTTGGTTACCACCATCAATTGATGTAGCCACCCTTGTGCTGATATTCCGTGATCGGGAGCTGGGTGTCCATAGGCCATTGTGGGTCTGCACTGAAACGGGAAAGATATTATGAGGCCTTATAGTTGAGCCTTGACGAGGACGTCAAGAGCCTAAGTGGGGGATATTGTAACATCCCATGATTTGAGGCCTCAGATAAGTTGATCTTAAAAGGAATGATTGGAATACCCATATTACCAAGATGCACCTCCTTTTCCGGGAGCCCATCACTAAATAACTCCATAGTTCAGCGTGCTCAGCTTGGAGTAGTACTAGGATGGGTGACCAGTCGGGAAGTTGATCCTGGCTTAGGCATCAGTGTGGACAAAGTGCGCAGTTAAGGCTAGTGGTGGTCTGTGGGGCCAATCATCATTCCTGAAACTCTACTAGAGCCTAGGGAAGTGGCCCGATTGTTACAAAGACAACACCATAGGGTTGTTGCAATAGTACCATCACCGAGTCATGAGTTTATAGAAGAAATCAACTTAAAACCCTAAAATTGACCATTGGTTGATAGGTTCTTAGCACCGTAGGTTGTCAAAACAACCTGATCCAAGTCATATTATACCTTAGGAATAATGTAAACATGATCACAGGTTCATCTAGAACTGAAATCAGAACAGGTAACATTATAAAAATCGAAATCCAACTCAAGCATAGCTTTTTAGTGCATGGATCATTATTTTCAAGCAAGAACATGAGCTAACAAGCTTATGGTAAGCAATAAACATGGAGAAAGATATAAAACTTGCCTTTAATTAGAAGATAAACTCCCAAACATAAGAAAACATGAGCAGGTAGGGTAGGAAATCTAAGCATAAGCTGTGAACTCGTCCGTCTAGCACATTTCTTCATCGAATGAGCAAAACCTAAGCATAATGAGCAAGAGAGGTAGGGTTTTAGAGCTTTAGAGCAATTTCTACCATGGAATAGCAAGGTTCCAACCTGGAGGAAGGTAGGAGGAAGGATAAAAAAGAAATAAATGGAGGGAATAAGGGGATTCTTACTCTTTTAGGTCAAGATCACTAGAAGGAAGCTTTTCAAACCCTAAAAGGAAGTCAATTGCAACCCTAGATTCTTTTTCCAAGAAGATCCCCTCTTTCTTCTTCCTTGGACAGGAAATGCATAGCAGCACAGAGGGAGAATGAGGTTCATAGAAGGAGGTAAGAGGTGGAGATAAAATGGCTCATTTTGGTGCTTAGGGATAAGTATATGAAACTATAAGATAAAGAAAAAGAAAAAGCTGAAGTTCTAGTATCTTTCCAAGTGTCCATGGCCTTAAACTATTAAGAATATACAAGCACACACACAAGCAGCTCACCCACCATCCATAGAGACATGCTTATCCCTCATTTATTGAATTTCCAAGCAAAACAAATAATTCATTAGTTGATAGCTACTAAAGGTAGCTCATCCATGAAGGGGTAAATCCTAAAATACCCTTGAGGAAAACACCTTCAAACCAAGGTTTAAATAGGCACCCCAAGGCTCACAAAGCTCAAGGATGATGAGATAATATCCAAGGAACATAATTCAAGTGATAAATTGAAAAGAAAACCTCTCAATTGGGTAAATTGGAGAAAAGTCCAAAATGTGCATAAAATTGCATAACTTGCTCAAACAATGTCAAAATTGGACCAAATTTGAAACTTATGCATGTCTTATGATTTAAAAGAATATAACAAGGTTAAATTAGGGTTATAAGTATTACAATATGATAATTAAGCTAATTCAAGTCATTAAGAAAGTTTAGGGGACTTACAATAAGTTCCTATCACGACTCAATCAATATGAGTAGTACAAGTAGGGGCTCATCAACATGTGAGCTACATGCATATACATCAACCCCTTTATGAGTACTTGAGTCATGACACCTATCATATCATATGGAGATCACTCCTCATATATCATCGTATCACAACATATTTCCTAATCCCACAAGCATGACTTCCATATAGAGTTGGGTGACCTCAACCACACTCATATAATGGGCAATTTTAGGGCATCGAGGGTACCATATATTGTCGATTCTCGATAACCCATGTATACTCAACCATATATGCAACTAAGGAATTTCTTAATATCCTAAAGTTGTTACAAGGATGATGATGAATGTATATTTATCCTAGTCTTAGTTGCATTTTATCATAGTTTCTCATTCAATTCCCATATTTTACGATATAAATAGATTGAATTTAGGTTTTCTTAAATTCATGTTGATTTGTAGGATTATGATCCAATTTCTTGGTTCCAGTGGAGGGTTTGATTTTTATTTTATATGAACCAGCATATGGATAGTGTTTTAACTAGTCATAATAGGCCCTTTCACACAATTAGACCATATTTTCATTGAACCATCCCTTCGTCAATTGATTCTTTGATAGAATAGGAGATTCATTAGTGCATGCCATTTCCCACAAGAAAAAACCCCTAATTGTGTTTTTTTAACCTGAATTACTATATACCCCCATCATTCAACCTCCACTGATTGGGCTTGTGCAGATCTACCAATGCTCGTTGCCCTGTTTGTGTCAGTACTCCAACAAAATAGGCCTTGATGACTAGCCTGGAATCGAGAATAGATGGCCAACCCACCGATGGAAATACTACTTTTTCACTCTTATGCTTGGCTTTCACTGACCTCCAATGGAAATCATGCATCATGTACTGATGGGAACCCTATATGTATTTAACCGATGAGTGTCCTGCACTAGCACCGATGCCCGTTCTGCACTTCACCCGCCAATGAATGGCATGTGTCTAACTTTGGTGACCATCCAGGTTCCTATCTATCGATGAAATTACTGTATTTTGCATTGATCAAACTCATCCATTCACAGACCAATGGTTAGCAAAACTTTTCCAATAGACAATCAACCATACTTTTCGATATGATGACTTGGAAGACTCCACCAATTGATGGTCGGCATGTACTAAACCTCCAATGAATACTCTATGTGACTCAATCGACACTCCCAAAACTGATGCAAATACTAAGCATCGTGAGACTCTTTGTCTACCTCCCATGAATACCCCTTCGTATCCATGGTGGTTGAGATTTAAGTGCAAGGTTCCAAATCCTAACCCCTTCCTATAAATACAAGACCAAACCTTTATTGACCTAAGGGTTATACATTGTCCATATTTTGATAATGACTTAACCATTCCATTCATATGTATCTAATATGTTTGTTCAAGATTGATTTTAGGCTTTAGGTACATGAAAAGGATCAAATTACACAAGCCCTAGCTTGTCCAAGTTCAAGTCAAATGCAATGCAAGTGTGCTAATTAGGAAATCACTTCAAATGGCCTTAGAAGATTTTTGTAATCACTTGTATTGATGATATGACTTGTAACTAAGATGAGAAAAATATTTGGGACACTTAATACCAAGGTTTAATCACCCAAAAGTCAATTTAGAAAATTTATCATAGGTTGTTCATCGGTTGAGTTGTATACTCGACTGATCCTATGATGGATTTTTTGAAGATGACCCATCGGTCGAGTTGTACACTCATAGAACTCGACCGACCGACTCACTGAGAAAACTCAATTTTAGCTCATCGGTCGAGTTCCCCAGAACAAACTCGACCGATAGTTTAAAAATTATCTTTGTCTTTTAGTTGATCGGTCGAGTTACCTTTATTGAAACTTGACCAAATGTACTGTACAAAAAATGTAGAAAAAGTGATTATAACCATTGGTGACTTGTTTTGGGTGAAACTAGATCCATTGCACTATGGAAAATGGCTATATTTTGACCCTAAGTGTTCCCCAACTCAAGAGAGCACCCCCAGCTATAAATAGGACCCCTTGGAGTTCATTCCAAGTTTGCTCATTGAAGATATTCAAGGTCCTTGCTATAGTTTAGTGTGCTACTACTCCTTGAGCCCCTTTCACTCTCTAGTTTACACTTCATTTCATGATTGTGAGTGAGTTGGGAATATTGTAAGAGAGCTCCACCCATGTGCATGTAAAGCCCTCATGTTCTCCTACTTCCATATCTCCTTCCTACATGAAGAAAAGGTGAAGCAAGCTCCATCGAGTGAAGAAGGAGCTGTATTTGGTCCTCTTTAAGGTTGATGAAGAGGTGGTGATCTTCTCCAGGTGAAGGAGAAGGCAAAGGTTGAAGATCCAAGAGGAGTGGCAAAGTCCTTGAAGGCGGAAGACTTGTGCTTTAGTGGGTAACACCTTGGTGAAGGCTGAATACTTAAGCTAAGTGGGTAAGTCCTTGGTAAGGTGGATATCTCCTTGTGCTTGGATGGGTAAGTCCTTTGGTGGTCTTGTGTTGTAACTCTTATTGGTGATTATATAGAGAAAAACACTTGCAAAGTCCTAGAGGTTGACCTCTCTAGGTAGTGGACTGACTCACTTCTAGTTTAAAGTATTGAGCCACTCTACATACCTTTGTCAAGTGCTTGCTATCAATCTCTCTCATCCTTGCTATGCTTGTTAGATTGGACTTCAAATTGCAAGTTAAGCTATATTGCTTTAAACTTGATATAATTTGAAGGTCTAATCTGTTTTGTGAGAAATTTTGTAGCTATATTCACCCCCCCTCTAGAGCCCTTAGATACAACAAGTGGTATCAGAGCTGAGGATCTTCTCCAACAATCTCCCATGAGATGAGAAGATGGGCAACAACCTACTTGGTTCTCTCAACCTAGAGGGAGGCTTCTCCATGTGTCCTCCAGTCTTTGATGGAACCAACTTTCTCTATTAGAAGAGGCATATGTAGTTCTACATTCAAGGGATGAACTTTGACATGTGGAAGGTGATGGTCACACCTTATAAGGAGCCAACTAGAACTGTAGCTACATGGAGTAAAGTTGCACTCAAAGAATCCTAACTCAATGCCAAGGCCATTAGCATCCTCTATGCATCCCTCACCCTTATGAAGTTCAACCTGGATCTCATCTTGGGACACCACCTATGAGATTTGGGAGAAACCGTGCATCAACTATGAAGGCACAAAGAAAGTCAAGGAGAAAAAGATCTACATGTTGAATAGCCTTCTAGATAACTTCAAGATGGGTAAGAAAGAAGGGATTGTGGATATGTACTCAAGACTCAATGTCATCATCAATGGGTTGGCTGCATTGGGCAACACTTTGGATAGAGGTGTAATCAACTCCAAGATCTTGAGGACTCTACCAAATAGATGGGAGTCAAAGGTCACCTCCATTGAAGAAGTGAGGAGCCTTGGTGACATCCCAACCAAATAGCTCATTGGCAACCTTCAAGCTCATGAGCCTAGGCTTGACAAGCAAGAAGAAGCCAAACAAGAAGAGAAAAAAGCTAGAAGATCAAAGATAGTGCTTTCAAGGCACAAGTGGAGGTTGTCATCCTTCAACAACAACTTTCTTGTCAGACTTCTCCCTCCTCCTTTAGTGAATATGAAGGCCCTAGTGAGCATGAAGACAACTACATCAAGGGAAAACACTTCAAGGGAAAGCAAGCCTCCTCCTCTTCTACTTTGAGATGCTACAAGTGTGGGAAAAAGGGGGCACTACAAGAGTGAATGCCCCAAGTCAAGAAAGTCACACCACAAGGGCAACTCAAAGAAGGAAGAGGAATACAAGAAGGAGAAAAAATATAAGAGAGAGGATAATAAGGAGAAGAGACACAAGAATGCAGCTCATGCAACTTGGGAAGCTTCATCTTCAAGCAGCTCAAGCTCAAAAGAAGATGGAGAGTGCCACCTTGCACTCATGGCCTCTACTAGTGAAGATACTAGTGAGGTAAGAGAGGTAAGTGAGGTAATCTTTCATGAGTTATCTAAGGAATCTGTTATTGACATGCTTATTTCTACGCATTCATCTTTTGCTAAATGTAAATCTAAAAGAAAACGGTTAGGAAAAATTATTGATGATCTTTATGCTAAGCTTGAAACTCTTAAATTGAATGAGAAAATAAACCTTGAGAGTATTGATAATTTGCAAGGGCAATACCTTGATCTTGAGCTCCAATACTATGGGGTTGAAGTTGAGAATGGTGTCTACCTTAATATCATTGAGAATCTTAAGGAAGAAAACCAAAATTACCTTAAAGAGCTTGAATTGGTTAAAACTAAAAATGTTGAATTTAAGCTTCTTATTTATGCTCATAGAGAAGAGAGATATGTCTATATTAAAGAAATTCAAATGATTAAATCTAAAAATTCTAGGTTACTTGGTCAAGTAAATTATCTATCTTCTAGACCTTTATTTCCTAGTGTTAATGTTGCTTCTATCTCTCTTGAAAAGGATTCATGCTTAACTAAAGCTTTATGTCTTGAGGTTGATCTTGTGCATGCTAGGGATGCCATATCTAGTTTATCGTCTACCATTATTTCTCTAAATGATGATAACCATAGATTCAAAGCATCCCTATAGAAACTCCTCAAAAGGAAGAACTCCCTAAATGAAATCCTTGACCATTCTACCAAACAAAGTGGTACTAGTGGTTTGGGATTTGTAGGGGGAGCATCAAAGGGCAAGAGCAAAGCCAAAGGTAAGAAAAAGAGCAAGGAGACCTCTTTCTTTGTAGTATAGTCTTTCGACACTAAGAATCCTATGGTTTGTTTTTATTGCAAATGTGATGATCATACTCTACTTATTGTCCTTACAAGCCTAAGGAGGCCAACTCAAAGATGAAATGGGTCCCCAAGCTAACTCCAGATCCCAAAGTTGAGTTGGGAACCGACATTATTCTTTCTGGTAGGAAAAAGGTAGATGGATTTTTGATAGTGGTTGCACAAAGCACATTCTCGATGACATAAGCAATTTCAACAATTTCACCAAAAAGAAAGGAGGATCAGTCACCTTTGGGGACAACAAGAAAGGTAAAGTCAAAGGTGAGGGTGATGTAGGTGAATCATTGTGCATCAAGAATGTTCTTTTTGTAGATGGCCTACATTACAATTCAATTAGTGTTATTCAATTATGTGATAATGGTTACCTTGTGCTATTTTCTTCTTTTGAATGCTTGATTCTAGATTCCCTCACCTACCAAGTTATATATAAGGGAACTAAAAGTGGTAATCTTTATGTTATTATTCTTGACTCTATCAATCCTATTGTTGGTAGATTCCTAGTAGTCAACTCGAATGATATTTCTCTTTGGCACCACTGACTTGGTCATGTAAATATGCATCAGTTGAAGAAGTTGAGTAAAAGGACTTGGTCAAGGGACTTCCCAAATTGGATTTTGAAAAGGATGAGGAATTCCAACCTTGTACCCAAGGAAAGAAAACCAAGTCCTCCTTCAAATCCAAAGGAGTCCTTAGTACCAAGAGAGCTCTTGAGCTTCTTCACATTGATCTATTTGGACCAATGAGAATTTAATCGCTTTGTGGTTCCAAGTATTGCCTTGTTATTGTTGATGATTTTTCTAGATATACTTGGACCTTCTTTCTCATTTCCAAGAGTGATAAGCTTGATGTTTTCTCGATCTTTTGTAAATGAGTTGAGAATGAAGCTTCTTGCCGCATTGTTTCTATTCGTAATGACCATGGGGGAGAATTTGAAAATGAACTTTTTGAGCATTTTTGTCAAGAATTGGGTTATGCACATAACTTCTCTTCACCTCAAACACCTCAACAAAATGGTGTTGTAGAGAGGAAGAATAGGTCTTTACAGGAGATGTCTAGGACCATGCTTCTAGAATAGGATACTCCTAAGAATTTTTGGGTTGAAGTTATCAGTATCTCATGTTATGTGCAAAACTAGGTTTTTACTCATCCTTCGCTGAAGAAAACCCCCTATGAGCTATGGCGTGGTAGGAAGCCTTCTATCAAGTATTTCTATATTTTTGGATGTCCTTGTTTTGTTTTGAATATGAAAGATTCTCTCGACAAGTTTGATCTGAAATATTACAAGGCTTTCTTTCTTGGCTATAGCACTACTAGCAAGGCTTATAGAGTTTTTAATGTTGATCTTGCTAAAGTAGAAGAAGCTATTAATATAAAGTTTATTGAGACTTACCCTCTATTACCAAAGATATTGTTCCAAATGATGATGTTGCAGGTGAAGTAATTCCTATTCTAAAAGAACTCAACATCACTCAAAAGGAAAAAGAGGTGGCTACTCAAGAAGAAGACAAAGATGACGAAAAGAAGTATCCAACCCCCCCAGTTTGTAAAAAATCATCCAAAGGAACTGATTTTAGGTGATCCCTTTGAAAGAGTGAAGACACAAGCTACTTTCAACAAAGAACAAGCCAACAACACCTTCATCTCACAAAATGAGTCTAATAATGTCAAAGAAGCTTTTAGGGATGAAGAATGGATCCAAGCTATGCAAGAGGAGTTGGTGCAATTTGAGAAGAACAAAGTTTAGATCCTTGAGCCAAGACCAAGTGATAGAAAGATCATTGGCACCAAATGGGTCTACCGCAACAAGCTTGATGAAAGTGGCAAAGTGGTAAGAAACAAAGCAAGGTTAGTGGATCAAGACAATCAACAAGAAGGTCTAGACTTTGATGAGACATATGCACATGTAGCTAGATTTGAGTCCATTCGTATGTTGCTTGCTTTTTCTAGTTATAAGGACTTTCTTTTGTATCAAATGGATGTTAAAAGTGTGTTTTTGAATGGTATAATTGAGGAGGAAGTGTATGTTGCACAACCTCTAGGCTTTGAACATGATAGTCTACCAAACCATGTTTATTTGTTGCAAATATCTCTCTATGGACACAAACAAGAACCAAGGGCTTGGTATGCAAAATTAAAGAACCTTTTTTTAGATCATGGTTATATCATGGGCAAAGTGGATTCTACTTTGTTTCTAAAGCACACTTCTAACAATTTTCTTATTATACAAATATATGTTGATGATCTCATTTTTGGCCGAACTAACCTTGATCTTTGCAAAGTATTTAGTGGTCTTATGCAGAGTGAATTCAAGATGAGTATGATGGGTGAACTCACATTCTTCCACAACTTTCAAATCATGCAAACAAAATATGGGAACTTCATCAACCAAGGCAAGTACACAAATGATCTACTTAAGTGCTTTGGGATGGAGAACACTAAGTTGATGCACACACCCATGTGAAACACTGTCAACCTTGATAAATATGAAGAAGGTGAGACGGTAAATGAGAAGGTCTATAGAGGTATGATTGGAAGTTTACTTTACTTAACTGCCTCTAGACCTAATATAATGTCTAGTGTTGTCTTGTGTGCTTGCTTTCAATCAAATCCTAAGAAATCACTTCTCATAGCTATTAAGAGGATTTTAAGGTACTTAACCAAAACTCCAAATTTTGGACTATGGTATCCCAAGCCAAAGGACTTTACTCTTACTGCCTATAGTGATGCGGATTATGCAGGGTGCTTGATTGATATAAAATGGACAAGTGGCACTTGTTTTCTCCTAGGATCATGCTTGGTGTCTTGGATTTTCAAGAAATAGAGCACAGTGACATTATCAACCACCAAGGATGAGTGCATTGCAGTCGGGAGTTGTTGTACCCATGTCCTATGGATGAAGCAAATGCTCCAAGACTTTAACATTCATTTTGATGCTTCTCCTATCTATTGTGATAATACTAGTGCAATCAACTAGTCATACAATCCTATCTTGCATAGTAGAGCTAAACATATAGAGGTTCACCATCACTTTCTTCATGATCACATTGCCAAGAAGGATATCTATATCGCGCATGTGGACGCGGAAATGGCGAACATTTTCACTAAAACCTCTAGATAGAGAGCAATTTAACTTTATTAGATGAAAATTGCTTATAACTAATTTGAATGAATTTGATATGCCTTCTAGCTAGTTTTTATCTATCATATATGTCATGTCTCTATTTGAATCATATTTTCTTGATAATATGCTTAAAATTGTTTTTTCATGTTCATTTTTCCTCATTTTTTCTCTTATTTCTGGGAATTTTTCACTAATTCTTGTTTTATCGCAAAATAGTACCCAATGATGAGTGATATGTGCCCAAGTATGTTCAATATACATAATGGAATTGAAAAATAAATTTAATTAGCACTCTAATGTCTAGAAATTAAGTTTGATGGTTTTAGGTCAGGTTGACCATCGGCCGAGTTGCCAACTCGACCGATCGATGGCCGAGAGCTTTTTTAAAAAGCTAATCGGTTGAGTTTCTAAGTTCATAAAACTTGACCGATGGCTGGGCAGGAGCACTCTTAAGTTGGGTTCAGTCGACTAATCTCCCTCTCAACTAGAGAAAAGTCGACCGATTCCACCTATACTAGCCCAAGCTCTCCACCTTTGCCCTTCCCTTCCTCAACCTAGCCCTAATCTGACCTAGCTAGACCATCCTTGACCTTCCCCCTTGCTAAACCTAGGTGTGTGTATGTTTTTAGGGGTGCATCTCTTGCTTTTTCTTCCTCTTTCCTCTCTATTTCATTTCCATGGCTTCAAATAGAAGGAAGAGAGCTGCCCCTAGCAATGCACCATCCTCCTCTTCATCTTCCTACTTGATCCCCTTTGATGAGACTCTCTTTGTCTGAAATAAGGTTGTTAATAGGTATAAGGACCTCCTCCCATGGAATCCTTTCACTTTTCATGCCCTCTTTGAGCCTAGACCTACACGCCAAGAGTTCACCGATCAAGTGGTTAAGTTGTTACACATTCACCATTTCTCAGCCCTGGGTGTTGAATGTGTGTGCTATAACAATTTGATGACTAGCATGAAAGCGGTTCATGAATTCTACATGAACTTGCATCAGAATTACGACACCCTTGTACCCCCTCCTAATACTCAAGTGATCCTAATGTCTATAATATCCAGGAAGAAATTCCAAGTCTCGGAGGATACCTTAAACATCTTCTTCTGTGGTACCGATGAGACTAACACCTGGCGTAAGGATTACAATGAGTATTTTGACCTTCTAGACACTGAGGCTTTCTACAAGAAATACAATCTCACTCTTCTTGACATTCATCATTACTTAATGAAACCTCAGTTCCCCTACAAGAAGAATACCACCCTTCCCTCCTCTGCCTTGGATCTCAAGAGGTGCATCCTTGCCCTAGTGGTCAACTACAACATCCATCCTAAGAAAAATCAAACGAAGATTGCAGAGAACATTGTGATTATATAGAGAAAAGCACTTGGAAAGTCCTAGAGGTTGACCTCTCTAGGTAGTGGACTGACTTACTTCTAGTTTGAAGTGTGGAACCGCTCTACATTCCTTTGTCAAGTGCTTGCTATCAATCTCTCTCATCCTTGCTATGCTTGTTGGATAGGATTTCAAATTGTAAATTAAGCTATTTCTTTAAACTGGATATAATTTGAAGGTTTAATCTATTTTGTGAGAAATTTGTAGCTCTATTCACCCCCCATTTAGAGCCCTTAGATCCAACAACCTCCAAGAAAAGGATCTCCTATGATGTTTCCAGACTTCTAGTTTCATTCCTTAGCATTCACCTATGATTTCCATCAGGGGACTTCATTGGTGGATGAGTGTCAACCAAAAAAGCCTCCACCTTCACTTCTACTAGGGATCTAAGGTTCAAACCTTGAGAGAGGTTTTTCCCATGAGCTACCTTCATTGGTTGATGATCTATGTCATCTTTAACCTTTGTATCTATCCTTACCATGATCAGATCCAACCTTAAGGAAAGAAGAAAATGCACATGAGGTCTCCTCCAACAACCATTAGAGGAGTCATTTTGTTGCTGCATCGACCACCATCATACCTGACATTAAGAATGAGCATTTGGACACCACAATTTCCCCTTCGTTGTCTACTATGGCAATGGCTTTCTCTTTCCTTTCCTTTTTAATATTGTTACTGATGTGATGAGATATTAGTTCTCTTTCTAGGATATGGGGAGTAACCTCACTACCCATTTTTATTCTCTTTATTACACTCTATTGTTTTCTAAACCATTATATGTTTAGAATAAATCATTTTATGTTTTACTCATTTTATCATTGAATATACATGTTTAACAGATTTTGGGTGTAGTGAAATTTGAACCCAAGATCTAGGATATCGATTTATTCTTGTTAAATGCTTGATGAGGATTTCAAATAGGAATTTCCTAAGGTGATAATGTATGATCTCTAGGTATGCAGCGTTGATCTTGGAGACATATATAACTATCTGGGTTTTAATCCTAACAATGACATTTGCATTTTCATACTTATTGTGATGTAGTGAGAGAGTGAATTATAGGTAGTAGTGGTGAAACTCATTCCACTCTAGTGTTTCCATCACTTTTCATTATTTCCATCTTAGTTTAATTAAACCAAGTCCAATCTTGTGCTAGATACTAGTTATTGTGTGGTTACTTTGAATGAGTTGTTCTTATATATCTTGTCCTTTGGGTTAAAAGTTGAACTATACTACAATAAGATTCGTCTGTTTCCATGTGGTGATTATTATTTGCAATCTAGGTAGAAATCTGGAGACTTTTCTCTATGTGAATTTTCCTATACAATAACCAACACATCAAATACCCATTTCACTACCTTAACTCTCAAATGCTGGGATAGTTATACATTCATAGAACACTAAATTTTTTGGGTTTCACTAGTTAATTTATTCAACTTCTTATCTTTCATTAAGAAAAATAGTAGAAATCAAAATGTATTGCAATGATGCACTACCATTCAAGCAATGGACACATAAATCATGTTCAAAATGGACATATACATGGCCAAATTACCATTTTCAGTCCTACATTAGTCATGAAATTAAAAGGATTTATAAAGTATGTTTAAGAGTCAAAATGTCATCTAACAATAGTAGGGATTCATCATGCCTAATTTTGTTAAGAAATCCTATAGCAAGGGAGAAGAAATGTGGCGAAAATGCCTATAAAGGCCATATTATGGTAAGAAACTTGTGGATCTTAGAATTTATAGCAACATGGTAGTAGAATGATTCATTGTATTTAATTTTTGCAGAATACAATAGTAAGAAGGGTCACAATTCTTAACTTCCTCATATAATAGCCTACAAGGCCGTACAAATCACATCTTTGACCTTTATAACATTTATTTAGTGAGATTTAAGGAAATACTATATGTGTTGTTGCAATGTATACCAAACAGAGGCTAAATTACTCACTTTATATGAAGAACATGATCTAAAACAAGGGTACAAAAGATCTAAAGCTCAAAGCACCACCAAATAGCCCACAAATGTACTCCCTAGAAAGCTTTATCTTCAATTAGGACAAAGAAGGTGAAAAGTATATGCTCTTAGGTAAAGGAAAGGATTTTCATCATGGTAGACAAGATCCACAACAAGGTTTGAATAAGTAACAAGAACAAGAAAAGATGAAAAATGGAAGAGCCTACATGATATAGAGCCAAAATCTCCTTAGAAGGTGATCTTTAGCCTTTGATCCTCCAAAGTAAGATAAAACTCAAACATACATGCACATACAACAGATACACCCTAGATATCTCTCTACTCTCGCTCTAGTAGTATTCTAGCATCTTAAAATTATGTACATGTGCTCTAGGAATGATGGGGTCATGTGTGTATCACCTAAGAGATGAGAAAATTACAAAAATACCACTAAATATTCCCATCAGGAAAAAGAGAAAATTTGAGTTAGATCCACTTGTGTTGGGCACTGAGAATGTGAATTTTTATTTGCCTCATCTCTCACTAAGAATTGGTGACTGATACGACAAGCTGTCCACATGGCACAAGGGAAATTGACCTAAGTTCAAGGAAAAATGGTTAGAGTTCAAGGGAACTCGACAAATTTGTCTATCAACCAACTCAACCACATCACCAAAAACTCAAGTACACTCTCAAATTGGTCGATTTGAGCATGAGATCAACCCCATTTCACCACCAAGCACATGATTGATCCCTAGATAAAAATGTTGGGTTATGACCAAATTATCATCTCCCATCCACCATGAACCAATCTGGTTTGGCACAACTCTATCTAATTAATACCATCACTCATCTAGTTTCCAAAAATAATAACCAAGTTTAAGAGTCAGGAAAACAACCTCGTACTACAAGGTAAATAAACTCTCATATAAGAAAACCAAATCCTAACTAGGCCACATATACATATTCAAGCGCTCAAAACTGTAAGGTGCCATCTTTGCAAACAAGAAACAAGATTAACAATCTAAAATATTTTATTTTATATCATAGGGTTATCATATTTTCAAAATAAATCCATATTAGCTCTAATGAATCATGCAACATGGTAAAAGAAACAAGTTCATGTACACTAGGTTTAGCGTCTTACATGTCTGATGATGGGAGACATGCCTAGATTGCAACATTCCCTAGATGGTAGAGTGGATTACTTTTTGTGTTAAACCTTTGTCTTATCCATAAGTAGAGACTTTGACCCATCCCAATGAAAATCACACAAATGGATCAAGGAATAACTATTAGATTTGTGGGAGTTGTTGTCTTATTACACATATCTCTCTGTAGATTAGAAAGTCCCCTCACTTGAATATGATGGTGAAGTATGCCACAAGATCTACCCCCCTTTGATCTCATTGTTCTCCACTCGTTTGTACAAAAAGAAGGTAGAGAGAAATGATAACCTTGTGTGAGAGTTCTCTAGAGGAAGCTCATCCATGGGAGACCATCA
Organism: Alisma plantago-aquatica; assembly: GCA_963693085.1. Taxonomy (NCBI): domain Eukaryota; kingdom Viridiplantae; phylum Streptophyta; class Magnoliopsida; order Alismatales; family Alismataceae; genus Alisma; species Alisma plantago-aquatica. Next base: position 509,214,180 of record OY856415.1, read on the forward strand.
TGAGCATTGGGGGACTTCCCTAATTATTAGATGACCTTGTAGTGGTGTTGGTCTTCTAGAGAACACCAAACTTGACACTACAAAGTTTAAGGTTGTCATGATTTATAGCAAATCATGCCATGATTTAGACCCATCACTAAGCTCTTAAAGGTGTGTCATTACTCCCCAATGACTCTCTAGAGTGTGGGGCACTAGGGGGAGCCCCAAAGCACAACTCCCTCTTTGTTACAATCTCCTACCCACTTCACATGTATTGCATTGACCTTCACTAGATAATGAGCCAAAATGCCAAGATCATGCATTGTGAGAGCATGAAGCATTGCACATCGGCATTTTGTGACAAGGATGAGTGGGTCATGGCATTTTCCCAAAAATATCACTAGACACAAAAAAATCACTAGTTTCTTATAAAACCCATGGATACAACATTTGAGTGTCAATTAATGATGGTAATGATTCTTTTAGGATGTTATAATTAGAAAAATTGTATCAAATGGATATTAATTCCAATAAAGTATTTCTAAATTCTAATATCACAAGGATATTAATTCTAGAAAGATAATGAGACAGAGCAAAATGTCTTTGTATTCACATGGAACACCTATATATATGGAATTGGGTGGTGACTAATAACCCAATTACACAGTGTGGGACTAATCCAATACATACAACTATATATAATGAATAATGAATAATAAGTATTTATTATTCTAACACTCCCCACAAGCCAGTTCATAGATATCATAGGCACCAAGCTTTTTACATAAGAATTTGACCTAACAACCATTAAGGCATTCAGTAAATAGATATGCCACTTGTTCTTTTGTTTGGACTGGAACACACATAATTTATTTATCTAAGTATCTTATTCCAAACTGGGGAAGCAATGTGGACAACAACTTGGTTATCACAGTGGAGCTCTATAGACTCAGACTGGATCTATCCAAGTTCTTCTAGGATGTTCTTTGTCCAAAAGAGATCGCTAGACACATGATCAATGTCTTAGAATGTACATTCAACACTAGATCATGCTATGACAATTTGCTTTTTTTATTTTCCATGATACTAGATTGTCTTTCACAAATACACAATATCCTAAAATAGAGCTTCGATCATTAACACATTGGGCCAATAGACATATTAGAATCCATGTACTTTAAGATATTCATGATTTGAGTACGATATTCCTTTTCTTGGCATATTCTTGAGATATCAAAGAATCCAAATGACAACCTTTGTATGACTAAGATCTATCCATTAGTTTACTAATCACACTAGTAGCAAAGGATATATATGGATGAGTGATAATAAGATAATTAAGTTTTTTGGAAAGTCTTATATACCTCTAGTGATATTCAGATGGATTCCCCTACTCCTTACATACCTTGACTCTAGATCCATTAGAGCATCCATAGGTTTAGCTCCAAGTAGACATGTTTCATCAAGTAAATTAATAGAATATTTAGCCACTTCAATACCCAAAAAGTATTTTAGGGGACCTAAGTTTTTAGAGTGAAATATATTTTAAAGAAACTGTTTGAGCTATAAAATACCATGTTGATTATATCCAATAATAAAGATATAATCAAATACACAATAAGGAGGACAACACCTGAGGATCCTCGCTGATAGAAATATGAATGATCAAGATCATACCTTAGGAGACCAAATTCCAGGAGTGTGTGACTAAACTTACCAAACCACTCTCATGGAGTCTGTTTAAGTCCATAGAGTGACTTATGAAGCCTACGAATAGGATGGGACTCCCCTTGAGAAACATACCCATGAGGTCGATCTATATAAATTTCCTCTAATAGATCACCATGGAGAATAATGTTTGTAATATCAAGCTGATGCAGAGGCTAAGAAAAGTGAGCATCTAGGGAACTAAGAAGTCAAACATATGACATGTTATATACTAGAGAAAAATTCTTAAGGTAGACTTCTCCATATACTTGTGTATATCCCTTGGCTACTAGTCGAGCCTTATGACAATCAACAACACCAGTAGGCCCTACTTTCATAGAGAAAACACATCTACAACCAACAGTAGCTTTGTATTTTGGAGTAGGGACAAGACTCCACATGTGATTTTTCTAGAGAGTATTCATATCATCTTCCATAGCAAGTCACCATCTTGGATAACCCAAAACAATAGATATAGATCTAGGAACACTAACATTGAATATGAATGAGATAAAGGATTTGTATGAGGGAGATAAAAGTCATATGAAACAAAGTTGTAAATAGGATGAAGAGTACATTATTGTTTTCCTTTCTAAGTGCAATAGGAAAATCAAGATAATTATTATTGCTGACCATATCTCAAGACTGAGTGGTGATTAAAAAAGGGTTTCCATATGCATTGTCTAGTACTTGTACTGGATTGTTTTCCTCCTCATGTGATTCTATGTTGACTGGGGATTTATATGAAAAGATATCGATAAATGTGGGAAGTGGGAGAGCTCTCTCAAATTTCCCTACAAACTGAGAATATCCAAAGCAAAGTCAATAAAGGTGACATCAGTATACACTGTAAATTTGCATTCGGTAGGGTCATAAAATATGAAACTCTTTTGAGTCTTGGAATAACCAAGGGTCACTCATTTGGATGTCTTTGAGCTGAATTTATCTCGACAAGGTCCTTTAACATTGTGAACAAAACAAACACATCCAACAATTTTGGGAGAAACACTATAAATGGGATTGCTTGGAAAAAGGAGTTGGAAAGGGTATGTGATTATTTAAGGTGGACAATGGCATGCGATTAATCAGATATATAGTAGTAAGAACAACATCACCTCATAGCTCCTTTGGGTCTTTCATATGTAAAAGAAGGGTGTGGGTTGTTTCAATCATATGGCAGTTCTATCGTACACCCACCCCATTTTTTGACTCATATGTGTGGGAAAGAGGATTGGTGAGCAATCCCTTTAAAAGACATAAATGGGATTAAGAGCATGACTAAAATACTTATCGGCATTATCAGTTCAAAGAACATAAATTCACTGAGAAAACCAAGTTTCAATTTCATTTTAAAAACTTTGTTTATAAATATAATCTCTAAATGATCTTTTATTAAATATAACCATGTGACTCTATAAGAATCATTAATAAAGGAAACAAAATAATTATCACGAAGTTTTGAAGGAACCTGACACTATACCCAAACATCCAAATGAATAATCTAAAAGTGTGACTTAGCACTCATCTGATGGTTAGCTTTAAAGTTGGATCGATGATGCTTTCCTAATTGTCATGACTCACATTATAATTTAACAAGAATAGATAGTTGAGGATGAAGGATCCTAAGTTTCTCTAGAGACATGTATCCAAGACGACTATAAAAATGAATAGTAGTAGCTTCTACACATGCTTTAAGTCAGACCAAGATATAAGAGACCTGCAAATTCATACCCACCACCAATGACTTGTTGCGTCTGAGGTTCTATGTAACACAATCATTAGGGTTAAATGTAATTGAGGATCGAAGAGAATGAGCAAACTTGCTTACAAAAATTAAATTAAAGGGAAAGTTAGGAACAAATAAGGTTGATGGTACAGTGATGGTAGGTAAGGATTCGATAATTATTGTTCCTTGTACATGCACTTTAGAACCATCGACAATGGTGACTGGTGATAGTGATGATTTGCTAGTGGATAGGTTAGAAATAAGGTTTCTATACCTGTAATGTGATCTATTACACGCGAGTCAAGAACCCACGAAGACAACCTATATAAGAAGGTTGAGATATGGATGTAGTATGATCACTAGGGTGTTGGACAAAGGAAGGCATAGATGTAATAGATGATGAAGCTTGTCGGTACACATTGTACTAAAAAAACTAAATGTACTCATTATCAATCACTTGAATTTGGAGGTTTTCATCTCTTAGAGTGTCTTCAGTGGATTCTATATTCACAGATGGAGTTCTTGGAAGATATCCATGGATCTCATTTCATGTATATTTGTAGTGCCCCTTATTTCCACAATGGGTGCATTCTAGGTGGATTCAACCTCTAGGAGGTCTGCCTCCTCATCCTCTTCCACAAGTAGTGAAACTTGTATTGGTGTGACTATTTGTGGTAGAAACCATAATAGATTTATCAGAATGGGTGTGTGAAATATGATCTATAAAGTCATGGGAGACTCTCTGATATGTTTTAGCTAATTTAGGAGGTTTAGATGCAGCATGGATTTGACTGCACACTCCTTCATATTCACATAGAACACCATCTAGGAATTTTATTACCATCATCTGATCTCTGTATCTCTAGATTTCTTTGAGAATCACAATCGATGGGTAAGGAATGAAGATCATTAGTGATTCATTCTACTTCCCCAAAGTATTCAGTTAGAAACTTAGCATCTTGTTTAAGATCATACATCTCCACAATCATCTCATACATGCATGAGATATTTGATTCATACATGAGATTGAGATGATTCAGAGATCATTACATTTATTAAAGAGGCTAGTGAGGTCGTAAACATGTGCCTCCATGGCACTCCACAAAATAGATAGTAGATTTACATTAGTTTGCTCCCATTGATCTAAAGAGTCATCTCTTGGAGGACCTTGCTTGATGTTTGTATACTTCCCTTATCCTTTGAAACACATTTTGACTGAGTGACTCCATTGAGTGAAGTTCTTTTTGTTGAGTTTTCTAGTGTTGATAACCTGATCATGAACAAGAAGAGGGGCCATTGATACCTTCACATCATCTTTAGACATGATGACAATAGACTCTTAACATGGTGTGTAGGAATATACATGACATGTAGTATTGAAGGGACCAAAGAATAGATTGTTGAATACACGGTGTATTTGAATGTGACACATACTGCATGCATAAACTCTCCTTTCACAAACACGACATGTTGAATTCCAACACAGTGTGTAGCTTGCATTACAGATGGGAACTCCTACACTTCTTGATGAAGCATGCAACATTTAGGATGTGGAACATAATGTGTTATGTACCTCTGGGGTAGATCTATGGGAAAATGTTTAGAAACGTTTAAGCATAACTTCAAGAATGACCCCCTCTTCAAGAAATAAGCCTCTTTGATATAGATCCAGGTGAGGAGGAGAGAGGGGAGATGATCCCAATAAGGAAGATGATGATCCAGGTGATGGAGATGACTTCCACCACAATATACATGACAATCTAAATCTAATCAAAAAGGTGGAGATACCTTTCACCACAACAAAGATGATGATCTGGATATGAGTGGAGATGACTTCCACCACGGTAGAGATCACGATCTAGATATCTGGGTGATGGAGATGATTTCCACCACTATAAGGAAGATGATGACCATGGATATGACTTCCACCATGAAAAGAAGTGAAAATGACAATGTTAATGATGACTTACACTGTGAAAATGAAGAGAAGACAATGATGCCTATTGGGATGACTTCTTGATAGTGGCAGCTGTCGGCCGAATCTCTCTTGGGGGAATTAGGGAAACACTGGCTCTAATACCATAATAATAGAAAGATAACGAGGTAGAGAAACTTTTCTTTGTATTCATAGGTCACACCTATACATATGGACTTGAGTGGTAGCAAATAACCCAATTATACAATATGGGACGAATCCTATATATAAAAGGAATATAATAAAAAAATAATGAATAATAAATACTTATTGTTCTACAGATACCTTTCTCTAAAGTTGGTTCTGTTCTAATACACACTAATCTTAAAAAATAGAGCTAACATAGAAAAATGAAAATTAAACCAGACCCTAGTTATGACAACTAAAAGGATCAAAGATTGGTTGTGACTTGGTTTTATTCCAAGTTTAGATAAAACCCTAGTATGGACCTAAATACCAAGAATAATGACTATCCTTATATAAATGATGGTTAGTTGTTGTTAATTAGGTGATGTACAAAGGTCTAGATGGTCAAGGATAATTAGAAACATATAAATAGAGATATACACGCTTGCATGAATTATATGAATTTTTTTTAAACTTGAAACCTAAAAGTATTGAAGTATGATTTCTCCTACATGTGAATATTATAACTTATACAATAGTTTTATCTCATTGTTACTAAAAACATAGATTATACAAATGAACTAGATTATACAAATGACTTGTAGAATGATGGTGGACATTAACCATTATAAGGAGATGGATTAGATAAAAGTTGACTAGTACCTCCCTAGACTACTTTGTACTTAGGAAAAACCTAGATTGCTTGGTGCAAAGGCTTGGGCTCAACATTTATGTTTATATACTAGTCCACTTTAGTAATGTAAGTCTTCGAAATTTATTTAAATGGGAATTTTCCTTCATTAATACTAAGGAATCACAAACTTTTAAGTATGAAAACATACACACACACTACACACACACACATACACACACACACTATATATATATATATATATATATATATATATATATATATATATATATATATATATATATATATATATATATATATATATATGTGTGTGTGTGTGTGTGTGTGTGTGTGTGTGTGTGTGAGTGAGTGCACACGTATGTGTCTTTTGCCCATGTACAAACACCTTGTTGTTGACACTGATCTTTAATAAGCTTCTAAGGTTTTAGGAATACATAAATGGAGAAAAGTACTTGAAAGTAGTAGATAACCTCTTATAGAGGGTTTGCTATAGTTTTTAGTTTCCTTCCATATTATCATAGTTATCTAGTCCTACTTTTCCCTTCCTTAAAAGATGCAATATAGGTTGTTAGCATCAATCATGGCTTTTTATAGTTTTTTTTCCAAGTAATGTAAGAGTTATTCGCCTTAATGAATGAAATGGTTTATGAAAATGTGTGTGATTGTGAATTTTTGCTTTCTTACACAACTCTAAGAGAGATATAGCTAGACGAACACAAGTCTAGTTGTTATACTTTCTAAATAGTCATTACATTTGATGTGGGCTTGCCAATCAGATATTCATCTAGGCCAATAAGATAAAAAATTAGATCATAACATTTGGTTCCATAGTAGTACTTCACATGTCATGCCTTTGAATAAGCATGCCATTTTCCATATTATAAGCCTTAGTAGTTCTAAATATAGTGAATGTGTATAGGAAACACTACTAGTTTTCTGGTGAGAAGTCTTTGATCCATTTGAAATTGAGATTACCTTAACAATGGTAAGCATTACCTATTTGAAGACCTAAGTGTCATTATGCAAGAATATACCTTTATTGAGGGCTTTCTCATCTATATTTTTCCCCCCTTCACCTCTATCCTACGTAGGGTGTGTCACACTCTATTTGTAAGCCTATGGTTTTCATACTCATACTAAATTTTTATTAGTATACCCTCCTTAATTGGTAACATTAAATCACATTGATCACCACCAATATTGTACATAATCTACTCTAGTCATATTTCATGATTCCTCCTAAAACTCATTTTAATCCAAGTAACTATGAGGAATCATCAAACCATATTCTCAAGAAAATAAAGGAACATGAAGAACTTAAAAATCCTAAACATGAATCATCTCATAGGACTATCGTTACAAGGATTTGGAATGAGAAAAGGTAAAATTTTAGTGGACTATGTGCTTACCTTTTCCTTAAGGAAGCCTTTAGATACGAAGATCTCCAAAATGCCTCATCCAACACCAAAGAGGAAGTGACTACACCCGACATTGTGAAAGTTAACTCATATGTCATTTAGGGTGAAGACAAACCCAAAGTAATCGACAAATCCAATGCATGGATACCATTTATAGAGAAAACCTTCAAAATCCTTGAAGTTCCCTATGCAAAGAAATTCAGATTTTCCTCATACCTACTTAAGGGAGAAATGGAAGTATGCTGAGAAAAATGTTGTGGGTAGACCTAGAGAGTGAAACCTTACAATGGTGTATTCAAAACCGTGTTCATGAACATTTCATGTCCAAATATGAGAGAAAGAACATGAAGATGTTGTAATGATCCTAAATAAGACAACCTCTAAGTTCTAGACTATGTTTGGAAGTTTTGTGTAAGGACATTGACCTTAGTTTTGGGCTTACCCTATTTTCTTTTCCTAAACCTTGTGTTTAGATGTTTGCTAATCACCTGAGTCATGATTAGGGTTTGTTTGTGCCTTGTTGAGAGGTTGAGGTGCAACTTGTAATTTACCAAAGTTTTAGGGTTGGTGTGCAAGTTTGTCACCTTGAGAGATGTCTTTCTCTCTCCTTGCATCCTCTAGGGTTGAGAGGATGGGTCAGGCTCTTTGCTTGAGTAGCTTTGGGCTTTATTGAGCCTTGTTGGGCCTTGTTGAGGCTTGGTATTGGGTTGGACCTTAGTGTATCAGCCAGGAGTGCTTGCTTGTATCAAGAAAGCTGTGTATTGACCATGGTGTGTCGGTTTGCCATGTTTGGCAACACACACCCTCTTGACCTAGCCTTGTTTGTGTCACCATTCTTTGGACAAGTGGTCGTTGCTTTGCTAGTGGGTGGCAAGTCATGGACAAGTGGTTTGGGGTGCTAGCATGTGACATAACCCTTGGACAAGTGTGCTATGGTCGGGTGCCACCTTGCCATGCTCTCCCTCTTCACCCCTTAGTATATAAGCAACCCTTCTTGCTTGCTAGGCCTCTTTGGTACCCTTAGCTGGTCCCTTTCCTTCGGTGGATGAGCTAGGAGAAGAGAAGAGGAAGTGGTGGCCGATACAGTTGGTGTCTTGGCCGATACCCTCTGCTTGGTGGAGTTTGGAGGGCGACATAGCTCTAGTCTTCCTTTTCCTCTAGTGGTAGTCGAAACCCTAGAGAGTGTCTTGCTCCTTCTTCTCTTGTGGTGAGTATCTCTCCCTTCCTTAGCATCTTCTTCTTCTTCCTTTCTTTTCGGCCATGGTGGTTATGGAGTTCTCTTCTCTCCTAGTGTTGGTCGAAGGTGGTTCTTAGAAATTGGAGCTTGGATCTTGGAGCTTTATAGCTTGCTTGAGATAGGTTACATAACTCCTACCCTAGAATTATTACCTTCTTTTTATGTTGCTTGTTTATATGCTATCTTGGACGGCCATGCTTATCTTGTTAGTAATATCCTTGCTCTAGTATGTGCCCTTGACATTGTGGGATATGATGACATAGTTATGTTGTCTAGATGTGTTCTTAGACCTTGTTGGTTGAACCTTAGATTAGGGTTCCTTGGGCAAAAACCCTCTCTCTTAGTTGTTGAGAGGTAAGCTTAGGGTTCCCTAATTCAATAGTGTGTACGGTGTGTGCTTGGGGCAAAATCCTTTTCTCTCCCTTTGGTTTTGAGAGATGAGATTGAGCTCTAGTGGTGTAGGCAAAACCCCTCTCTTCCTTAGTCATTGAGAGGTGAGTCTATACTCTAGTTGCTTGGGAAATACCCCTCTCTTACCATGGACTTGAGAGGTGAGCTTTTGGCCGGTGTTGACCTAGTTGAGGTTGGAGCGTTGACCGATATGGTGATGACCCACCTCGCTACCCGATATGTGATGGAAGTTGTGCAAAACCCCTCTCACCTGGTTGTTGAGAGGTGAGCCAACTCTCTTGATCTATTAGGGTTTCTTGGTGGTAGTCTTGAGGTTGAAGATGACCAACCCGATATGGTACCTTTCCGAATAGGTTATGTGGTTCTTGGCCGACATGGTTACAAGGTTACCTAACTTGATGTGGAGTGTAGTGTGTTGGATGCTTGAGTTTCCCGTTATCCCTTTTCTAGGGTTGATCTTGGGCGTTATGCTTGATGGATTTCTTGTTGACCTTCTGTCTGACATAGATCCTTACCCAGATATTATTGAGCGATATGTCCTTAGACGATATGGTTCTCAGTTGACATCCCCTCTTAAGTACCTTGGTCAACATGGATAGGGCATGCCTTGACGACTGAGTAACACCCCTCCTTCCTTGAATTGTGAGGTGAGCTCTAACCTTTGGCCGATATAACCCTAGCTTGGACGTTAGATTTGCCTTGGGCGACAGGGTAGCTTGTTGCCTCTTTGTCTTCTTTGGGTGATACAGTGGGTGGTTGTCTTGGTGTTTCGTTAGACGATATGGGGTTTGTGTTGGGCGTTAGGAGGTTGCGTCAGGCGTTGGACGTTGCACTTGGCGACATGGCCCTGCTTCTTTGCATGATACCCTCTTGAGTGTGCTTCCCGACACTCAGTCTTGGAGACATTGCCCGCTGTGACGCGTTACTCAACATGTTGTTACCCGGTATAGCGTTGCTCATTATGGCGTTGCCCATTATGGCATTGCCCTATATGGGTGTTAGCCGATATGGTAATGCTGACCTTTTGGCTGGGCGTCATGGGTTGCACCTTTCACCTTGCATTGGTGGTGTTGCCTGACATGGTGCCTTAGTGACTTGGGCGATATGAAGTGGAAGTTAGGATTTGCTGCCTTAGGTGTTATAAAGCTTACCCTCTTCCTTGGTCGATATCTTCTTGTTTGATGCTTCCTGATACGAAGGTGATAGTGGTTGGCCGACATGGTTGTAGCCCTATATGGGTGTTGGCATCATACTCTTTGGTGAGAGACGCTGTGCCTTTGGTGAGGGCTATCCCTTACCTGAGATGCTTTTGGTGAAGGTTGTTCCTTACCCGATACACCTATAGTGAGGGTTGTACCTTGTGTTTGGTTGGTAACCCTAATGCTTGTTATGCTTTGGTATATGAGGTCGTTATGCTTGATATATATAAGAATGCTATGCTTGGATACATTCATTTATGTTGCATGGTTGGCTCTCATATTAAAGTAAGGAGTTTTAAATGTTCCTTGTACAATCATTGCTCCTTTGTGATTTCACTAACCGTGTAAGTAACAGTTGTACGATGAGGCCATGTGTAACATAATGAATCTTAGATGTAATATCCATGTAAACTTTTTTCCCAAGTTTCCCTCTCATTTCTATCCTTTATGTCATTTATGTTTAATTAGTGGAATTTATAGTGGTTTAGTGAACAATTATTCACTAATTGTACCAATATAAGGGTTTATGCACAAATACCTCAGTAAAAGCTTAATTACCATAATTAAGTTCTATAAAACTTAATCTAACTTTTTGATATGATTTGAAAACATAAAATGAGGCTAAGTTTCAAATTTGGTTTGATTTAGATGTTGTTTGGAGACAAGATTGTAGTAGTCTAGACTTCCCTCTATCTAGATCCTGATTGTGTGTCTTGATGTAAACCCTAATGGGAGAATTTGATGTATTTTTGTAAAACTTTTATGAAATTTGAATACGGTCAGTTATTTTTTATTCCGCTACTTTCTAATGGTCTTTTGTATACCAATGTTTAATAAGTTTGGAAAATTTATGCCCATTCCATCATACCTCTGAGAGTGTTTGGAATGGATGTCAATTCTTCAAATTTTTAGTAAAGGAGTGATTTCACTCTCTCCTTTACACCATGGTAATGGCATGATAGTAACATGATGTGGAACATCAAGGGTTATGATGAACCCAGTACTATGTGATGGGTGTTACCCATGGAATGGTATGGAATATCTCGATGATGGGATTGAGTCCCTGTGATGTTGATCCTTGTGATGGATCAAGATAAATTGGCAAGAGGCCAAGTGGTAACATGTGATGTTGGATCCTTATGATGGATCAAGATGATATTTATGGCACTGAAGGCCTTAGTGACAATGTAACACAAGATAATGAGTTTTATGTTGATTCATTCTTGTTATAGTTGTATGTTACATAACTTGGTTGAATCTTGCAATCCATGCAAAATATACTAATTAATTACATAAGAACCTTTCATGTAGTTTGCCCTGGCCATAGATCCATCATCGTCAAGAGCCAGTGATGGTGAAACGGGTTATCCTACTGGTTAATTTGGAGCACATATTGTTGAATATGCGGGGTTTCGCCTTGCCGAAAATAGGAGGATTAGAGTGAAACTGTGGTTGTAGACTCAGATGTGTATAAGAGCATGGTGGATAGGCCCATGGCTCAGTGTGATAGAGCATGAATGTAGTCATGGCTCAGGAGCACTGTGAATAGGCCCGTGGCTCAAGATATACTAGCGCCGAGACCTGTACCAAGGAAGCTAGAGAAAGGGGTAGCCTGCGGGAGCTGACCCTGTGACTGAGGTCACTTAAGCAAGAGACTGTGTTCCTACTTTGGATATCATGCACTGACCACGAGGAGGTTGAGGTCATGGAGTCTGGCTCTTCCATTGACCTTGTATGGCACCGGCTTTGGGTTTCACAACCAAACGTTGGATTTGAGCGGTACAACTCATTTCATCAGGGCATAATAAACCGTAATCCAACCGCATAGTATATATTGCTTAAGGCAAAATACAGAACATTGGTTGAGGTCTTGTTTGTATAGTTATCCTAGTTACATCTTGATGTTAATTATTTTCCTCATGTTTTATGATAAGATCTTATATGACTTATCTTGTCAATCATGTTCCATATTACTATATGTTCATATGCTTCCTAAGTATCCTGGTAAGTTGTTATGACAAGTTAGTTCTTCTCAATATGCTGCAAGTATAATCTTCTTATATCAGTCACTCACTTTATCTGTTATAGCTCTCCTTTGAGGTTTTATAGTTTCAATGGGGGTTATGTTTCCCGCTGGGACTGTGTGTCTCACCTCGTTGGTTTAAAACATTTTTAGGTGGACGTGCTAGACGTGAAGGTGACCGTGGTGTTGTAGCCGAGTAGCAAGAAGAATAGTAGAATGCAAGAGGTGGATATGCTGCTATTTTGGGTGTTTTGTGGTAGAGTCCTAGAGTCATCCTTGTACTCTCGGGTCCTTGGATGTGTTTTGACAAGGTTTCATGATGTATAGTTGATATGGCTTTCTTATCGTGTTGTTGACATGGCTAGGTCTGTTATCTACATAAACAGGTGATGCATCCTTTATGGATAAGAGTCAGCTGGATCCTATGAACTATGGACATGTATCAAGTTTATGTATATTTATATAACATGTTTCTTTGCAGGATGTGGATCTGGTTGAAATATTTCATTTCTTATCTTCTTTCCACAATCAGTTTTAATTAACCCATATTTTTGATAATACGATGTTTATGACAGTTCCGCACATTTTCGCGTGACATTTCGTTGTGTGTGTGATAGTGGGATGTCACAATTAGGTTGGTATCAGAGCTCTACATTTGCCGAGTCTATAGGGATCTAGGACTAGGTTTTGTGTCTATTCTTGTGATTTTTCCAAATTTTCTCACATTAACCTTCTGCCCCCAGCAGAAGATAAGGCAAAAAGATGTTTGGAAGTCACAAAGAACACGTTACTGTGAGCAGTTCCGCTACATCAGTTGATGGAGCGAATGTGCAGGAACATGAAGATCAGGTGCCTGAGGTCCCCCTAATCGACCCAACTATTCTTAAAAACCCTGCCTATCAACACCTCATGGGACAGGTAATGGCAATGATGAATCTCATGGTGGAGGGATTACCTGTGCCTCCTCCAAGAGCACCAGTTCCCCATGGTGAATCTTTGGGTATTGGGAAGACCTTCGAGCAACTTCATCGAGTCACAACTTCAGATTATGCTGGAACGGCTGATCCAGCGGTTGTAGATCTGTGGCTGACAGGTCTTGAGAAGGCCTTCCGGATCCTCGACATCCCCGAAGTAGGCAAAGTCAAGCACGTTGTCTACCTTCTGAAGGGTAATGATGGCCACTGGTGCGCCATCGAGGAAGAGAAGTGATCTAGTGAGGTGATCTGTTGGGATGTCTTCTGGAGGAGTTCATGAGTCGATACTTCCTAAAGATGTATCAAGACGAGAAGATCAGTCAGTTTGAGTGTTTGCGTCAAGGTTCTCTGAACATCACCGAGTATGAAGCCAAGTTTATAGAGCTGCTGAGGTTTTGTCCTCACATGGCGGCAACGGATGATGAGAGGGTCAGGCGGTTTGAGTGTCGAGTTGTCAACACCTACTACTACTTTAGAAAATTGGGAATGGTTTTCCACATTTGTGGAGTCTCTCTGAAGGATTGAATGGTCAGTCAAGGAGAAGAGAGATGCCATGTCTAAGAAAAGGCCTAATCAGTTTCAGAAATAGAGGTTTGACAGCCACAAGAAGTTGAGGTTTTCTGCACCTTCTGTGATCCAAGGTTCTAGTGCACCATCTCGGTGGTCACCAAGTAAAGAAAGATGGCATGGTTATTTGCCATCCAGAGCCTATAGTACAACTTCAATAGAAGTGATAGGGTCATCTAGGACATAGTTAGGGAGCATTTCATGTTATCTTTGTGGGCATATAGGGCATATCAAGTCGAATTGCCCAAGGAGAGATGTCGAAGTGACACAAAAACCAAAACATAGTCAACAAGGTTCAGATAGACATCAGCTTAGTGGCGCCCGAGGGCGAGGATGCGACCAAGCGTCACAAGCTAGATCGTCTGCTCAAGGAAGCAGAGGGTATGGACGACATCAAGCAATGACTCAATTTTATGCTATTAGTCAGCCTGAGGCGATAGTCAACCCGCGAGTGGTGGCATGTCAGATGGAGTTATTTCATTCTTATTTGTCTTCTTCTTGCCTTATATCTATTTTGGTTGACTTGGGTGCTACACACTCTTTTATCGCTCATAGTATGCTTGATAGTTGTCTTTTACCTATTAGTTGTAAGAAAGATAGCTTGTTGTTAGAAACTCCTCTTGATGGTTCCTCGATGCTTCGAGAAGTGTGTCCATCTTGTGTTCTATCCTTTTTGGGACACAACATACAAGTGGATCTCGTACCACTTGATATGCATGGATTCGACGTAATCCTTGGAATGGATACCTTAGAGAGGTATAAGGTTGTTCTGGACTATGGTTCCAAGCAAGCGATGTTCACTGATGATGGCGAGAAGTGGATCTTCCAGGGAGATAGGAAGATTCTTTCGACATGTTTAGTATTAGCTATGATGCTAGAGAAGTTGTTGCGGCAAGGTTGTAGGGCGTTCTTGGCTCATGTTGTGGATATTAAGGTAGAAGGTTCTAGCCTTAAGGATGTACATGTGGTCAAAGAGTTTACAGACCTGTTTCCCGATGAATTTCCCAATGTTCCCCCACCTCAAGAGATTGATTTTGAGATCAATCTAGTTCCAGGGACACAACCAATTGCTCAGACACCGTACAGGATGGTCCAGCTAAGATGGCAGAACTAAAGAAGCAATTACAGGAGTTGTTGGATAAGGGTTTCATCAAACCGAGCACATCTAGGGTGCTCCAGTTCTATTTGTCAAGAAGAAGGATGGATCGATGCGTCTGTGCATAGATTACTGATAGTTGAACAAAGTCACAATCAAGAACAAATATCCTTTACCGAGGATAGATGATATGTTTGATCAATTATGTGGTGCTACAGTGTTCTCGAAGATCAATCTATGGTCTGGATATCATCAGTTGAGGATCAAGGACGATGACATACCAAAATCCACTTTTAGGATGAGGTATGGTCACTTTGAGTTTGTGGTTATGCCGTTCGGGCTAACCAATGCACCTGCTGCTTTCATGGATCTAATGAATAGGGTGTTTCGTCCGTTTCTAGATCAGTTTGTTGTGGTCTTCATATATGACATCTTGATCTATAGTTGAGACAGTCAACAACAACACAACATCTTTGACAAGCATTGACTCTCCTTCGCCATCATCAGTTGTATGCCAAGTTCAGTAAATGTGAGTTCTGGCTGAAGGAAGTAAATTTCTTAGGTCATGTGATATCGACAGAAGGAGTTAGAGTGGATCCCAAGAAGGTGGAGTCAGTTGCAGAATGGGAGTAATCGAAGACGCTGACTGAAGTTTGTAGTTTTCTGGGTTTAGCCAGATACTACTGGAGGTTTATAACGGACTTCAGTGTGACCGCGTTACTGTTAATGAAGTTGACCAGGAAGGATGTACCTTTTGTTTAGGATGATTGTTGTCAGTGTACTTTTCAGAATTTGAAGGAGAAGCTGACTAGTGCTCCAGTGTTGGTGCTGCCAGAGCCTGGGAAAGGTTATTTTGTTTTCTATGATGCTTCCAAGAAAGGCTTAGGTTGTGTGCCGATGCAGGAGGATCACATCCTTTCTTTTGCTTCGTGGCATCTTAAGAAACACGAGGAGAGTTATCCAATACATGATTTGGAGCTGGAAGTGGTAGTCCATGCGTTGAAGATATGGAGACACTATCTTTATGGGGAAGTATGTCAGATCTTTATGGATCATAAGAACTTGAAGTATATCTTCTTGCAAAGTGAGCTGAACATGCGACAACATCACTGGATGGAGCTGGTCAGTGATCATGATTGCACCATCGAGTATCATCCTAGTAAAGCGAACATGGTAGCTGATGAACTCAGCAGGAAGTCTTCTTCTATGAAGAAGGCATAGTTGAGTTCTTTGCTATGCCATAGGAGGGATATGTTTGTCTCCTTGTGACAGATGAATGTATAGTTGGAAGTCTCCTTGTTGGAAGGACTGTTGGCACAGATGTAAGTGAAGCATACGTTGAGACAACAGATCAAACAAGCACAACAAGCATATGTTGCAGTTCATTTGATCATATCAGAGTTCGACATCAAGAAGCGCGAGGGTTTCCATGAGTCTGGAGATGGGCTAGTTTGTTATCATGACAGGATGATGGTTCCCGATGCTGATAATCCAAGGAAGTTAGTGCTTGAGGAAGTGCACACATCGATGTATGCTATGCATCCAGGTGTCACCAAGATGTATCATAATATGAAAGACCTGTATTGGTGGCCTGGCTTGAAGAGAGATATGGTCGAGTTTGTGGCTAAGTGTGCAATATGCCAGCAGGTTAAGGCTGAACATCAAAAGTTGACAGGTACGTTGCAACCCATTCCGATACCGTAGTGGAAATGGGATCATGTAACCATGGATTTCGTAGTTGGTCTTCCGAAGATAACTAGAAATCATGATTCCATTTGGGTGATAGTGGACAGATTGACGAATTCTTCCCATTTCATACCTGTGTAAACAACATATACAACAAAGAAGCTTTCTTAGGTGTATTTGGATGAGATAGTGTGTTTGCACGGAGTGACAACAACAATAGTCTTTGATAGAGGTCCTTAGTTCATGAGTTGTTTTTGGGAACAGTTGCACAGAGCATTGGGAACGCAGTTGAGGTTAGTACCACTTTCCACCCATAGACAGATGGATAGCCTGAAAGGACCATTCAGACTTTGGAGGATCTTCTCCGAGCTTGTGTTTTGCAATTCCTAGGTAGTTGGGACGTGCATATCAGTTTGATAGAGTTTGCCTACAACAACAGTTACAATGGAGTATTGACATGGCACCTTATGAGGCTTTGTATGGCAGGAAGTGCAGATCTCCTTTATGTTGATATGAGTCTGGTGAGTATCAACTTTTGGGTCCTGAGTTAGTGCAACAGACAATAGAAAAGATCAAGGTGATACAGCAACAGCTGAAAGCGGCACATGATGGACAGAAGTTGTATGTAGATAATCATGAATGACCTCTAGAGTTCCAGGTGGGAGACAAGGTGTATCTCAAGGTCTCTCCATGGAAAGGCGTGTTGAGGTTTGGTCGGAAAAGCAAGTTGGATCCCAGGTATATGAGGCCATATCTGGTGATAGCACGTGTTGGCAAAGTGGCTTACAAGTTAGAGCTACCGCCAGAATTGCACAGGTTGCATCCAGTGTTCCATGTTAGTATGCTGAAGAAAAGTCACCCAGACACATAGATAGTGATACAACCAGTTGAGGTTGAGCTTAATGAAGATGTGACCTATGAGGAAGGTCCAATGTTGATCCTTGACAGAAGAGTGAAGAAGCTGAAAAGAGTGAAGAAGCTGAAAAGCTGTGTGGGAGCTTGAGGAAGAGATGAGGAGGAAGTATCCCTCACTTTTCTCTTCGGATTTCGGGGGAGAAATCCTTTTGTAGGGGTTTATGGCTTGTAAGGACCCTGACCTCCATTTTGGGCTTACCCTATTTTCTTTGCCTAAACCTTGTGTTTAAATGTTTGCTAATCACCTAAGTCATGATTAGGGTTTGTTTGTGCCTTGTTGAAAGGTTGAGGTGCAACTTGCAATTTACCCAAGTTTTAGGGTTGGTGTGCAAGTTTGTCACCTTGAGAGATGTCTTTATCTCTCCTTGCATCCTCTAGGGTTGAGAGGATGGGTCGGGCTTTTTGCTTGAGTAGTTTTGGGCTTTGTTGAGCCTTGTTGAGGCTTGGTATCGGGTTGGACCTTGGTGTATCGGCCAGTAGTGCTTGCTTGTATTGGGCAAGTTGTGTATCGGCCATGGTGTGTCGGTTTGCTATGTTGGGAGATACACACCCTCTTGAACTAGCCTCATTTGTGTCACCATTCTTTGGACAAGTTCTCGTTGCTTTTCTAGTGGGTGGCAAGTCATGGACAAGTGGTTTGGGGTGCTTGCATGTGGCATAACCCTTAGACAAGTGTGCTATGGTCAGGTGCCACCTTGCCATGCTCTCCCTCTTCACCCCTTAGTATATAAGCAACCCTTCTTGCTTCCTAGGCCTCTTTGGTACCCTTAGTTGCTCCCTTTCCTTTGGTGGCTGAGCTAGGAGAAGATAAGAGGAAGTGATGGCCGATACAGTTGGTGTCTTAGTTGATACCCTCTCCTTGGTGGAGTTTGGAGGGCGACATAGATCTAGTCTTCTTCTTCCTCTAGTGGTGGCTGAAACTCTAGGGAGTGTCTTGCTCCTTCTTCTCTTGTGGTGAGTATCTCTCCCTTTCCTTAGCATCTTCTTCTTCTTCTTCTTCTTCCTTTCTTTTCAGCCATGGTGGTTATGAAGTTCTCTTCTCTCCTAGTGTTGGCTGAAGGTGGTGCTTAGATCTTGGAGCTTGGAGCTTGGAGCTTGCTTGAGATGGGTTACATAACTCGTACCCTAGCTATATTACCTTCTTTTTATGTTGCTTGTTTATATGCTATCTTGGACGTCCATGCTTATCTTGTTAGTAATATCCTTTCTCTAGTTTGTGCCCTTGATGTTGTGGGATATGATGACATGGTTATGTTGTTTAGATGTGTTCTTGGACCTTGTTGGCCGAACCTTGGATTAGGGTTCCTTGGGCAAAACCTCTCTCTCTTAGTTGTTGAGAGGTGAGCCTAGGGTTCCCTAATCCAATAGTGCGTATGGTGTGTGCTTGGGGCAAAATCCCTTTCTCTCCCTTTGGTTTTGAGAGGCAAGCTTGAGCTCTAGTGGTGTAGGCAAAACCCCTCTCTTCCTTAGTCATTGAAAGGTGAGTCTATACTCTAGTTGCTTGGGCAATACCCCTCTCTTACCATGGACTTGAGAGGTGAGCTTTTGGCTGGTGTTGACCTAGTTGAGGTTGGAGGGTTGACCGATATGGTGATGACCCACCTCGCTACCCGATATGTGATGGAAGTTGTGCAAAACCCCTCTCACTTGGTTGTTAAGAGGTGAGCCAACTCTCTTGATCTATTAGGGTTTCTTGGTGGCAGTCTTGAGGTTGAAGATGACCAACCCGATATGGTACCTTGCCTAATAGGTTATGTGGTTCTTGGCCGACATGATTACAAGGTTACCTAACCCGATGTGAAGTGTAGTGTTTTGGATGCTTGAGTTGCCCGATATCCCTTTTCTAGGGTTGAGCTTGGGCGTTATGCTTGATGGATGTCATGTTGACCTTCTGACCGACATAGATCCTTACCCAGATGTTGTTGAGCGATATGTCCTTAGCTGATATGGTGCTCAGTTGACATCCCCTCTTGAGTACCTTAGTCGACATGGATAGGCCATGCCTTGACGACTGAGCAACACCCCTCCTTCCTTGAGTTGTGAGGTGAGCTCTAACCTTTGGCCAATATAACCCTAGCTTAGATGTTAGAGTTTCCTTGGGTGATAGGCTAGCTTGCTACCTCTTTGTCTTCTTTGGGCGATATAGTGGGTGGCTACCAAGGTGGTAGTGGTTGGCCGATATGGTTGTAGCCCTAGATGGGTGATGGCCGATACAGTAGGTGGTGAAGAGTTGCATGCTTAACCAATATAGTGTTGGGCATCACACTCTTTGGTGAGAGACGTTGTGCCTTTGGTAAGGGCTATCCCTTACCCGAGATGCTTTTGGTGAAGGTTGTTTCTTACCCGATACACCTATAGTAAGGGTTGTACCTTGTGTTCAGTTGGTAACCCTAATGCTTGTTATGCTTTGGTATATGAGGTTGTTATGCTTGATATATATAAGAATGCTATGCTTGGATACATTCATCTATGTTGCATGGTTCACTCTCATATTAAAGTAAGGAGTTGTAAATGTTCCTTGTACAAGTATCATTGCTCCTTTGTGATTTCACTAACCATGCAGGTAATAGTTTTACGATGAGGCCATGGTAATGGCATGATAGTAACATGATGTGGAACATCAAGGGTTATGATAAACCCAATACTATGTGATGGGTGTTACCCATGGAATGGTATGGAATATCTCGATGACGGGATTGAGCCCCAGTGATGTTGATCCTTGTGATGGATCTAGATGATTGGCAAGAGGCCAAGTGGTAACATGTGATGTTGGACCCTTGTGATGGATCAAGATGATATTGATGGCACTGAAGGCCTTAGTGACAATGTAACACAAGATAATGAGTTTTATATTGATTCATTCTTGTTATAGTTGCATGTTACATAACTTGGTTGAATCTTGCAATCCACATAAAATATACTAATTAATTACAGAAGAACCTTTCATGTAGTTTTCCCTTTCCATTGACACGAATTTACCGTGTGTAGAATGCAAGTGCACGCGTCATAGTAATATAGGACTTTGTGAGGCCCGAGTCGAACTCAGGGAAACATAATTATTGGTAGACTACTACTAACTACTTGCAATCAGCTAGACCGATTAAATTGATTTGAGAGTTGATTGAAAAAGACAAGAAAAATGAAAGAAAACAAAACAATCAATTAAATGTTTAGTTTAATCAATTCAAATGGGAATATTTAGGATTACAGTTTCACCACAGGTTCTCGTTGTATTAATCTCTACATAGTTGACCTAATCTGTCTCTTATTCCGGGTAGTGGCCTGTATTCAGAATTTCTCACTTTCATGATACAATTCACTACCTAAATCTAGGTCGGTTCCACGATAGTAGTAACCTATACCCTAAACTAGGTTCATGAGGACCATACTTTGGGTTTCCACCATTAACCGTACATCACCTTATTCAAAGGATTTATTAGTTAATGTGAATTTTGTCTCTTTTCAACCATTAATTCTTCTTTCAAAGTAATTAAAGGCATTAGATTATCATTAGGGTGATCAATCATAATGATATAATGGAGAAAAAAAATCATACCACAGATTTAAGAGACAAATTATGAAATACTATGGTAAAACTGCCATACAACCATCACCCGGGCTACTCCCGGTCCTTAAGATAAAGGGGATTAGCCCCACATAGCCATCTCAATGAAAGACATGACAAGAGAAAGGGAAAACATGGAGAAAATGTGAATGAAAGTGATGTAAACCCCTGAACGGAGGAGATCCAGGCGTTCCTTGACGTAGAATGCACGATCTACAGCCTTCCGGTGGTGGAAAATGCCTTCTGCGGCTCTCGGAATGATCGAGGCATGGTTCTGGGCTCCGTTCTTCTCTCCTCCTCTCCTTGAGACTTGTGTAATGACTAATGACGTGATACCCTGCTTAGGGCCGCCAAAATTAGGTATATGCACCACTTTAGATTGCCAAAAGATCACCATCGTCTGATTAGAACCGATCTGAAACAAAACCTGATCTAACGGCATTGATACCATCGACGCAGGTCGATGGTATCGACCTGTGAAATTATCGACAAGTCTTCTTTTTCTAACGTTCCGCCTAATACAGACTCGATACCATCGACTGTAGTGTCGATGGTATCGACACCTTTAGGCGTCGCTTTTGTCCCCAGTCCGACACTAAAGCTGGGCAAGGTCGATAGTATTGACTTTGCGTCGATAGTATCGACCAGCTGACTGTTGGCTCGTTGTAGGTATCTCGCTACCATCGACTTCGGTGTCGATGGTATCGACACATCTTGGTTCCTTGCGGCTGTCTCACTATGACCGAGTCGATACTATCGACATCTGTCGATGGCATCGACAAATGCATATATTCATTTTTTTCCTGAAATTTCAAGGTAAATCCATATCAGCCTTCTAAAACACATCAATATGATCATTTATAACCAAAAAGATGAAATACAGTATATTTGATGCAAAAAGAGATTATAGACTAAAACAAGTGAATCATGCGATATTATCCTCAAATGTGACTAATAAACACATAAAACACATGTAAAACCAGTCTATAAAAGCGACTCAAAATCCTCGCATCAAACTCCCATAAGCTTGAACATTGCTCGTCCTCGAGCAACAAAACTATAGAATAAAATTGCAAGGGTCAACTAAAGAACATACTATCACAACAGACATTACTGTATGATTCCCACCAGACATTCACATACCGGCCCTCACTAACCACAAAATGGTAACTACCCTACAGGTGACGATGATCATCCATAATAGATATCCACTCCAAGATTGGTGAACATTGTCAAATAAGGCAGTTAATATAATAAAATCTTCCAGTTCAGGTTTGGTGCATCTTGTGATCTCCTATCTACATTTCTCATAACCTAACTACCATCTAAATGGAAGCAAATCTCCTAAAATACAAAAGTGAGAAGATAATCACTGGTGGCCTACCATTTTGAGCAATGGGTGGATGGAATAGGCGGTTTATGTAAGAAAGAGTAGCACAATACAGTTTGACATGCAATAGTGCAACAATGACCTACATGATGCTCATGCACATGAAAATGACCTAATGCTTACATTTTAGGTAGAATGATGCATGTATTACTATTCCATCCCAACGAGAGACAAAATATCTACAAAACTACACATGTGCTTGTTCTTCTTATTATGCATGTGGACAAGTTCCTCCATCTTTCTGACCTTCACTTATTATTTTTTTCTCTTTTTTTAGCCCTTATTTTGCTTAATGACTAAGATGAAATTTGCACATCTTCATCTTGGGCTTATTCTCATAACTACTATTTTTTCTTTTTTTTTTATTTCAAAAAGTACGAAACAAGTTCCTTATTTTCATAAGAAGCAAGGCAAATCATGTATAAAATGATTAAGATCATGAAAAATGCAGCTAAAATGACATTGACATGCATTCTAAAATTTGTGCATGCATTACCAAAATGCAACATTTTTTTTCATAAATGCAACAGATGTAAAAACTAACTACAATGCAATCATATCTACATGATATGCAATCAAGAGATGACGAACTGTAAAGTGATACTAATTCTTATGGTGGAGTGTAAATGAGATGAGGTGGATAGATCACAAGATTAATTGACAGAACCCTTAGAAGATATTATATGTCCCTCCTTACTGACATGTGTAAAATCAAGGGGTTTTTCTCTCTTATTTCAGATTAAAGTCCCATTACCATTTGGTCAGTTTAGGCTCCACATCCTATTCCATCCACTTTCCTTGAATCATAGGCATGTAGAGTTGTGATCTTATGTTTTAAAGTTGACAAACCCAATTATTTTCATAGGTTAAGCGCTTAAGTTCAAACAAAGCAAGCTTGCAATCACATGAAAAATTTTCAAATTTACCCATACTCCCATATGCCAAACATAGAGATAACAAATTATACTGGATATCCATAGATACACTAGATAGCATGTGGATCCTAAAAGCTAAAGCTAAGAAAATTTCTAACATAAAAGAAAAGGCAATAAATGATAAAAACTAAGAAAAATAAAAGATAGAAACAGATAGAAATTGTTCCATCTCCCCCCTAAGCTTGAATCCGACTATGGCCTCATAGTCAAAAACAATCTTAGCAAGTGGAATAGTGATACCATTTATTGCTCAGGTGGGGGGTACTGCGGGGCTATGGGATCCCATGATGAATATTGCCCCTGGAAGTTTGGATCATATGGGGGCATCAGTGGAGGTTGAGGATATCCCCCGAAGTAGTTCTGGATCCAGTAGTGATCATAAAATGGCTGCTGCTATTGTTCGATCCTCCCCAACTGATCATAGACCTATTTTTGATTGGCGAACAGCTGACGTTCATTTTCAAAGATAGCTTGTTGATTAACATACAACCGATTTGTAGTCTCCTGGATATCAGCAAATGACGCAGTGTGCTGTTGTTGCGTCTCCTGAATGCTCTATAGCATGGTGTACATGTCCTGCATAGAATAGACATCCTCTCCTTGTTGAGAGGGTTGTGGTGGCGGAGGCTACAAAGATGATGATGCACCCGGGTGGAAGCATGGACGCTTCCGCGGTGCCACTCGTGCCGGAAGAGGAGTGAAAGCCTCCTCTTCCTCCTCATGCTTGTGGACTTTGTCATTGTCATTGTCATCCTTGTCTTCTCCACTATCGGAGTCGTCGATGGAAATTATGGGCCACCGAAAGTGCTGAGCTCCCTAGATGTGGAAGACGGGATCTGGAAGCGTGCACTCCTAGTACTCTTTGTTGACATGGCAATGTGCATAGACCACGCCATCACAGAGCGTAAGAAGATTTGAGCGATGTAGGTGATGCAGATTGACTTTATTCTTGTTGACCAGTGGAGTGAGTTGGGAAAAATCCAGCCCAAGATAGAGAGCGAGCGGTGTGATAAGCCCCCCAAAGTGGATAGGGGCTCGTCTAGTACTCCTCCGCATGTCCATCACACACATTAAGAAAAATGTGCCCCAGTTGAGCTCTTCTCTTTTTAATAGCTTATAAAGAAAAAACAAGTCCATCTCCTGAAACTTACTTAGAGAAAGGTCGCCTCGAGCAAATAAAGTAGTGCACAGCATGTGATGCAGAATCCGTACAAATAGATGCTCAAAGTCAGTGACAGCGGCGTTATGATAGCTGACAGACTTGCCTGGAGGCGCGGTCACCAGTTGGGCAAAGATTTCATCATAATCGGTCTGGTTGTCTGGCCTCCGGTGCTGATTCGGAGAATGATACCAGTTGTAGATTGAATTAAACTGGTCGAGGGTGATGGTATAGTTGTTATTGAAAAGCCAGAAAGAAACGCAGCCCTTGATCCATTCCTGATCGGTGGTGACAATGTCGTTGGGCACGATGCATATGTCAAGCGATGCCATAAACTCCTCCACCAGTTCTTTGTACGTCGGCCACTCACCAAAAAAAGATTGCCTTTAGCGTGGTACTAGACACCTTGAAACATCCTGGTTGTATGCCTCACTTGCCCCTGAAGAACATAAGCGAGGTTGGCCTCAAACCCGAGGTCACAGATCATGGCCCGATCAACATATCGGGTCGACTTGATTTTTCACTTGAGCAGCTCCTCATACATCTTCTTCACATCTGCTAATGGATGTACAATCCTGGGGCAGGGGATTGAACCTGGCGGTGGAGGGATGAAGGTCTCGATCTCCGTAGGATCAGCCCGCAAAGAAGATGAAGCTCCTGCTGTCCTCACCATCATGAACAGATAGGGATAAAGAAATGGAGCTCAATGAATGTTGGAGACGATCAGAGAAGATGATCTCCAATGTTGATGATGCGCTCGGTGAAGGTTGCTTGATCACAAAGTGTGCGGTGGATATCTCTGGTTGCTCGGGATGCTCGGCGTGAGAGTTGAGGGGATTCACTTTGAAGGCGTGAATAGAAATGAAAAACTACCCCTCCTTTTATAGATGAACCTGTCACTACTGTTGCTCCGTCGATACCATCGACGGGATGTCGATGGTATCGACACTTGGAGCACAATCCTCTCTTCGCGACCATCGATAGTTGTCAATTGCTGGATGTGGGGGCCCGAATCGATGACGCGTCAATACCATCGATGAGGGTCGATGGTATCGACCCATCCCACGGATCGACTCCTGAAATTGGCGGGCTCTGTTGATTTCTTCTCACGGATCGGTGACGTGTCACGTCGATACTAGTGACTGGGTGTCGATGGTATCGAATCTTCATGGTTCGATTACCCTCGTGAGGCCTAGGCACCGCTTCCTCACTGTTGTCGTGTCGATACCATCTACTGGCTTGTCGATGGTATCAACTTCACTGAGACAAATTCTTCTGTAAATCTTCAGGGATCTCACAAGCATCGACTTCCTAGTCGATACTATCGACCTTGAGCTATATGTTTCTTCAACGTCGTTGATGGTAGGTCGATACCATCGACGAGGTCGTCAATGGTATCGACTCTGTAAATTTTCTACAACTGCTTCCCTGTACCCACATCGCTACCATCGACATTGTGGTCGATGGTATCGACTCTGATTTAGTACTGCACACTGAGAAAAACTATTAGGGTATCATTTTTACACTAAAAACAAAATTAAATAAAACTAACTTGCAAATGCGAAGGAAAAATGAAGGAATGGTGCGCTCCCGCTAGAGGCTTGCAACGAGTGCAATCCACGAGGTCGGGAGGCACGGGATGAGATGGGATCTTTAGCTTTCGAAATTTGTAAGGTCCCGGGCTAACTACCTACTTCTACTAAGACAATATACCCGCAAGCGCACGGGGTCTTGTCGTAGTACAGGTAAGGCGGTAAGTACGGGGTCGAACCTCGGAGATAGAGGGGGCACTAGAGTTAGAGAGGGTGAGCTATGTTCCTAATGCGGAGAGTAGGGTTTTTAGGGTTTGAAGGTTTGTTTGGTTGATTATGCTAAGTGAGCGAGTAAGGAAAGACAAAATGACACTAAGTTATCAAACAACTAAATTAGCAATTTAAGTTAACAAACTATCTAAACAAGAGCAGGAACGAACTACGCTAGACTAAACAAGCAACTGGCAATTAAGAAACTACACTAAGCACTAATAAGAGCAAAGGTCTGGATTAACACTAGCGAGCAAAACTAGGCAAAAGACTACACTAACTAAAGCAATTGAACTAAGCTAGCATTAACAAGCAAAGCAGGTAATTGGGGTTTTAAACAATTAGATGAGGGAGGTGGGCCGTTTGGGAATGTGACCTTAACATTAGTTGGGGGAAGTCACCATAATAAGCAATTAGCATATCTCATTCTAGATTACCAAACCAAACAACGAGGTAGGTGCTATGAGAATTTACCCTAAGCTACTAATTGGAGAACTAGGGCTAGGTGTAATTCTCATAGGACATACCAAGTCTAGGTCTCTAGGATAAGTGGTATTAGTCAATTGAGGACCAAGGGTGAGGATGGGAGTAGAGATGAGGATATTTGACCTCATGCCACTAGCCACCTCAGCCTTTAGGAAATCCTAGGCAATTGAGCTAATCACACTTATACTAGTCACTTAGAACTCACATTTGTATGTAGGAAGGAGGTGATTATGTAGGAAGATAGGGGGCTAGCTAGGGATCCGAATTAGGGACCTAGGAGCCAATCCTATGATAGCTACATAGAGACCAAAACATCCTAGGGACAAATGTTTTCAAACACCACAAGGCAAGCAATTAATGTAATTAAACAACAACCACAAGCACAAGTAATGGGAAATGAGATAAAAGCAAAGGCAATCATCATAGAAATGAAATATGTTCATTACAAATTATATTCCCCCAACATGGTATCAAAGTCACATTTTTGTCCCAAACAGCCCACCCAAGGGGGCTTAGCTACACATAATCAAACTAGGAACAAAAGAAAGGGGTAGAAGAAGGGAAAACGCCATGAAGCTCGATGTAGTTGACTCCTTCTTCACCTCCAAGCAGCTGCAGCCGTCCTCACTCCTCCAATGATGCAAAGGTGCATGAAAATGGCGGGGATTATGGATAGAAACCTAGAGAAACTAGGTTTCTATGGTGGAAAAGAGTGGAAAGTGGATGGAAATGGGGTGGATTGCAAGGAAATGGATGGATTGGAGTAATGGAAGCAAAGGAGCTGCTAGGGTGCGGCTAGGGGTGCTCTAGAGGTGCCTTCCCTCGAGCCCTAGAAGCATCTATTGCTTATATAGGAGCTAGGGTTAAGTGGGGGTAGAATGGGAAAAGCAGTGGAAAAATGCATAGGGTAGGTGGTCACCACGGTCGTGGTGAATGTGCCACGGCCGTGGTGGGGGTAGTGGTGGACGACCGTGGGGTGGTGAACACGGTCGTGGGGTGAAGGTGGTGGTGAAAAAGCAAAGTAGGGTGGTGGCCACGGCCGTGGCGGAGTGCCACGGTCGTGGTGGGTTAGGGTGCACCACGGCCGTGTTGGGTAACACGGCCGTTTTGGAGGAGTCAGGCTGACCGTGGGGAGGGACCACGGGCGTTTTGCTCGTCATTGGCCACGGTCGTGGCCGGGTGGCCACGGTCGTGGGCGAACTCTAAATTCTCCTGTTGCGACCTGTTGAACTTTGGCAATAAAGCCACGACCGTGGCCTTGGGGCCACGGCCGTGTTCTCTTCTCTTGACCACGACCGTGCTGATGGCCACGGTCGTGTTGCCTTCATTGGCCACAGTCGTGGCTGGGTGGCCACGGTCGTGGGCGAACTTTAAATTCTCCTGTTGCGACCTATTGAGCTTTGGCAATAAAGCCACGGCCGTGGCCTTGGGGCCACGACCGTGGTGAGGCTTGACTTCTTTAATTCTCTTCTAACTTTGTCAATTTCGGATGTCTTTGCTCGGGGATGAGTCTTGGCTACTGGAGATAGGTTGAGGGAGACTTTGGGGCCTTCTTTGGGTCCCTCTCTCCCCCTCTTCCATCTAAGAAAGGTCCAAGTACCTGAAAAACAGTGCAAAGAACATCCATAAGCGTATTTGCAATGATAATCATATTGGGGAGAAATACTTGTAATCTAACATGTTTAGATGCAATTTAAACACAAAATGGCACAGGATGGAGCCCTAAAATAGGGCTGCATCACCACCCCAAACTTACAACATACTTGTCCTCAAGTATTCTCCAACTTAATCTCCCTTCTCAGTTCTTTTCAACAAAAACAAACGACAAATGCAAAGCAGCAGAAGATTATTGAATATATGGTCTTGGAAATGACTAAGTGCATGTGTCTCACATCTCTCCTCTCCTTCTTTCACTATCCAATCATGAACTGAGCACTGAGCGTACAAACTTCAAATATAAAGCATAGAAACACAAGTTGTCCATATGTCTTTTATGTTATTCCGGGTAAACCGTTTCATGTTAGTGTTAATCACGGGTGACTAGGAGTGTTGTTTCACTTTCATGTATTTGGTCTTATGTTTCAAACCACACTAGATGATCCACTTGGCTGTAGAAAGGGTAAGGTGAGCTAGATTTGATGTTTTCTAGCCCAATGGGTGTAAAAGGAGAAGAAAGGATTGCGTAAAGATTTGGAGTGCTTTTACACTCTCTTCTTTGCTTTCTTTGAATGCTCTTAAACAGGAGCATCCTTTTATTTTCTTTTTGCTTTTCTTTTCTTTTTCTTTGCCCTTGGTGTAGATAGGGCATATGGTGGATGGAGTGAAGCGGGGAGATAAAGGTGTGGCGACCCCAAACTTTTGGAGGTGGCTACGGCTAATATGTGCACTTTGGCATCTTTTTATGAGGCAGAGGGGTATGAAGATGGTGAAGAAGTGGTCGGATCAAAGAAGGGTCAACAGTGTAGTTTTCAACATACGATTCCCTGCATGAAAGATAATTCAACACTTCACCAAGTAATATCACACCACATGATAGAATTAACACAAAATTCATATTTCTACCAAGTGATTCCATTGGCTTTAAGCGTTTGTCGCTTGCTCAATTCATGATTCAACCAAGGCGTTCACAGACTTAAGAGATGTGGTTCACATGTAAAAAGTCACAACCAAGACCATCTATCAATAAGATCTAGGAATGTAGCATGCATTTGTCACAAGAGTAACCCTTTTCATTTCAAACATTGGAGATTAAGTCGAAACATCCTTTTAGAGCAAGAATATTTAAATCTGGGCAAAATTGGCCAAAATGGTGCCAATTTGCATTAAATCACATCTAAACCTACTTTAGGGTAAAAAGCAAGTAAATCCTAACTAAAACATGCAAAAATTAGCAAAAAACTACATGAGATGCAATGCATGATAAGGGAAAGCAAGGCAAGTAAAATTTTGAAAAAATACTCAAAAATGCATGAAATTAAACTACATGACAGGCAACAAAGCAATGAACAAAACAAAAGCAGAAATCTAAAACAAAATAGCCAGGTGAAACAAAATGACAGAATGAGGGAAAGGGTGGTGCATACCGCCCTACCCACCCCAAACTTTAGAATCATGTTGTCCTCAACATGAAACTATAGCTTAGGGTAGATAGGGGAAGAATCAAGGCTGTGGTGGCTGGTCCGGCATCTGAGGAGGATCTGGAGGAGGAGCTGAGTCTAGAGCTGAGCTGGAACGAGGATGCTGATAGTAGTGCCCCCAGTAGTCGTCCTGGGGTGGAGGATATGCCTGTGGATGTCCAGCTATACCACCCCAAAAGTCTGCACCCCATTCGGGGTTTCGTGCTGCTTGGGCGTGTTGGTATTGGTACAAGTGGTTGATCTGGTAGTGCATCTGCTGTTGATCTTGCCACATGTATTGCTGGACAAGCTGCATGTCACCTTGAGTCTTTTGGATGTTCTTGAGGTGTGCCTAGATGGTGGCCATGTCGTAGGCGTTCCCCGCGGGTGGCTACAGCTGGGATGTTCCCTCATCCCTCCTTCTTGTTCTTCGGGGCTGCCATTCTTCTTCTGCTTCATGCTCCTGCCCTTGCACATTAGATTCAGCAACATCTTCATGTGCGGCAGTGGCTTCCCTTACATAAGTCTCTCTCGGGTGGTCTAGCTGCCATGCCCTCAAATTCTCCCTCATCCTGTTGCCAGGTCCAAATGTGGATAATAGAGGCTTTGCATGGTATGGCAGCTCAAGCTCAAAATCCTGCACACTAGTGGCCAAATAGATCATTCTTTTGTTCTTTATCTTTATTGTGTGCGAACGCGTCAGATAATTGAGGTCAACGAACTCTGCCCCAATCGCGCCTTGTGCCCCCGAGAGATCGTATCCTAGTGCTAGTGCAATCGAAGTCACAAATCCACCCATAACAAAAGGCTTTGAACTCTTATAAGGTATGGATTTCATATGATCTATCAAAAGGACTCCGAGGTCGACATATCTCTTGTATTGCATACTGATCAAGACAAGCATATCCTTTTGAGAAATGCTGCCTTGGTTGTCGTATCTGCCCACAATCGTATTTGCTAGGACCTTTTGCACGTAGCGCATCTGCGGGTTACTTATAGCTGCAGTCTTTGATCTACCCGCGTTGTAGTCCTCCCTGCCCGTGTAGGCCTGCCAATAATACACATAGTCAAAACTGACCTCTCTTTCTAACAGGCCGTCGTCAAATTTGATGGCTTCTTCAGGACTAGGGGCGAAGATGGCATTCAACTCAGTGGAAGTGAGGGTGTGCATGTTGCCCATTATGGCAAATCTGAGTGCATCACAACCCCTCACTTTTGTCTTCTCCAGAGTGGCAAAGAATTCTTGGGTTATAGCAGGATATGTAGGTTGGGGTGTGAAAAGAATGTTCCACAACCCAATCTTCTTTAAGTTCTTTTCCACTGCCTCCTTGATTCCAAGTTCTTCAATTGTCTTCTCGCAGCCGTACCTGGAGGCGACGACTCGCCTTGTCAAGCACTCGGGGTAAATAAGAGGAGTTTTCTTTTGCCTGTGTCCTCTACCATAGGACACTCCCTCCTGTGCTTTTCCCAGGGTCTTCTCTCTGTCCACCTCCAAGTGTGCCAGAATATCATCCTCTTCGGACAAGAGTTCCATCTCTTCCTCCTCGCTATCGTGCTCTTCCTCCATTGCATAAGATTGGGACCCCGAACTGGTATCAAAATTGTACCAGTGGACCGACTGCTCCTCGTTGTGCTGCAATTGCCGCGAGTGTTGCGGCTGCACCTCACGTCTCCCCGCTGCGCTGGATGTTGAGTGGCGGGGTGGTGCGGGCTTTGGAGGCAGTCTGGATGAGGACGGCGCTGCTCTGGATCGCTGGTTTCTTTTTGCGGCCGCCGGCTCTATCTCATCTATGAGGTGGTCCAAGTCGACCCCCATGGATTCCTCTTCTTCTTCGTCCTCCCCCTCGTAGGTAGCGTCTGTGATATGATGACTATCGGATGAGCGGGTGTGGGATCCGCTCACCGATTGCGATCGGCGGAGAGAATGGTGGGCGGAAGTGGTAGGTGATGGGATGTGGGATGGGACGGATACATCGGAGGAAGCGTTTTTAGAACGCCGTTTCCCTCCGGTGAGGATATTGGTCCCCTTTGTGATAGCTTTCCCAATCTTCTTCATGGCGATGGTGGAGGTGGTATGGGTGTGGTTTTATGGGTGGAATGGGAGGATATTGATATGGGATGGCTTTGATGCACGGATGGTAGTTATGTGATTAGTGGTGGATTTGGGCGAGAATGGAGGTGTTTTTGTGGAGGTTTTGTGTGGGGAGGTTGCTAGGCGGAATGGAGATGGGAAAGGAGATGGAGGTGTGATTGGGAGAGATTGGACGGTGGGAGTGGGAGTGGGAAGGCTGGGGAACGATTTGGGATTGATTGGGGATCAAATGGAGGTGGATTTGGGGGTTAAGGATGACCCACGGGGGAGCTCCAGGTCGTTTTCCGCCGCCACGGGTGTTTGTTGTAGGTGGAAGACGAAAGAATGGAGAGGGGGGTCGGTTTGGTCGTTTAAAAGATATATTTTTTTTTCTTGAACCGGGTTCGGCCACGGTCGTGGAAGAGGGCCACGGTCGTGGCCAGGGTTGGGTAGCACGGCCGTGGCGGATGCCACGGTCGTGTTGTCGATGAAGAACTCCCCGGTCTGACCTCGCCACGGTCGTGGTCGCCTTGCCACGGTCGTGGCCGATCTTCGAAACAACCTGTAACTTTGGCCAATTTGGTGCTTTAATTCCCACGGTCGTGGGAGTTGTCCACGGTCGTGGCCGGACGCATTCCCCACGGTCGTGGTCCAGTTGCCACGGTCGTGGGCGTTCTTCGAGACAACCTGTAGCTTTGGTTAATTTGGCAAAAATTTCCCACGGTCATGGCCGTGTCCACAGTCGTGGTTAGCAGCATGCGCCACAGTCGTGGTCGACTTACCACGGCCGTGGTGGATTGTCTTTTCAATTTTCAAACTCAGAAACTTGATCTTTCGGCTTGATTTGTTCTTATTGCCATAGATTTGAATTAACGGCCTTGACTTACTTCCAAAACCTCTCCCTCTACTGTCTAACACCTGCGCATCATCAAAACTCAAACAAAAACTGTAAAGCACGAGTGTGCATGTGTGTATTCGTGTAAAACAAAATGAAAGTATCAAAAGAAGGGTCCGAGAATCTCAAACCGCGTGGGTTGCCTCCCACTAGCGCTAAATTTTACGCCTTCAGCCGGGCTTGTTTCTCTTTTTCATCATGTGTTGACACCCACGGTGCCCTCCTTTTCTTCTATGGTGATCCTGTCGAGCGCTCTGACTACATGTGCTTCGTCCCAAGGAGTGTACATGGAATAGAAGTATGGGCTCGATCTCCACAGCTCCAGAGGGTCACGATAGCACAAACTCTCATCGAAGTCTTCATTGGCCAGCTCGTCTCTCTCTTCCTTGGTGAACATGAAGAAGTCAAACTTTTTCCTCTTGTAAGTAACTGTCAGCGTGCCCTTGCGGATGTTGATTTCTGCGCATGCGGAGGATAGGAAGGGCCTACCCAATATAAGGTACTCTTCTCCATCAATCGGTGAGGTATCCACTATCAAGAAATCGGTCACATAGGAAATGTTCACCCTTTCATCCATCGACACTATTGTGTTCTGCATGATTCCCAAGGGTCTCCGCTTGGTTCCGTCACCCAAGATAATGGCACACTCCACTGGTTTCATTTTGTTTAGGCCAAGCCGTAGGTACATGCTCCATGGCATGAGGCTTGTCCCTGCACCTAAGTCGATGAGAGCATGCTGGACGGGTTGTGTGCCAATGAAGCAAGAAATCAGAGGTACTCCCGGATCACCTCTCTTTTCTGGGAAGCCATTGTCATAGATGAAGTTCACAGATTTTGAGGCAACAATCTCCTCGGTCGGCAGTAGCACTAACCTTTTTCTTCCCATGCATATGTCCTTCATCAATGATAAGAGTGATGTAATTCTCATTGTTCCCCGCTTCAAGTTTCCTAGGAGCTTCATGCCATTTCCGTCCCTTTTTTGGAGAGTCCAACCTTCATGGGATTGCTTTCCGTCTTCCTCAACTATCTCCACTGTACTTGTTGGGACTTGCGGAGGGGTGATGGTGACGCTCGTCTCATGTAAAGGTCTTGGCTCCCATAAGGATATGGCTTCAAGCGCCGCTATGTCCATGGTGTGTGAAACAGTAGACGTGACACCGTCACCAACCGCTGGCTGAGCTATACCTATTGCAATTTTTGTTTCTCCTAGTATGGGTGGAACCAATGAGAGTGCCTCTACATTCGCGTCGGGTGCAGTAGCGATCCGGGTGCAGTTAGCATTCCTTAGTGGTGCTTGGGCGGCCATTTCTTCAGAGTGTCCTTTATCTTTGATAGATCCCTCAAGTATCGGGACTTTGCTTCCAACCTCTTTCACTTTCTTTTCCCTTTTTCCAAAACCTTGAGCAGTTTCTTCACCCCATATGATAGTGATCATACTCACTTGCTCATGTGAAGAAGGGGGAGCTTGTGAGGATGGAGGTGGTGGCAGTCTTTGTTGGGGAGGATTAGGATTTTGGAGTATGCAAGTTGGTTGTGGTGGAGGTGGAGGTTGGTAAGTATGTGGAGGTGGTGGTGGGTATTGGTAGTTTGGCGGGGGTTGGTGAGATGGCAGAGCATATGGGTGTGGTGGTCCTTGATATTGTGGAAGTGAGGTTGCTTGGCCACGTGGTGGAATGTATGCGGCTTGGGTGGTGTTCACATAACTACCATCGCTGTTAGGATTGGTTATAGGTTGAGATGGTAGTCTCCCCTCTTCACGACAAGCAAGTGAAATAGAAATTTGATCGAGCCTTTGCTCAAGACGGTTGATGTTTTGTCCTTGAGAAGACACCTCTCTCTTTACCTCATCTAGATTCCTCAATCTTCCAAGTACTTCCTCTTCGAACTTTGAATAGTAGTGTGGCTTCTGCTGTCCCTGCCCTTGTCCATCTTCATTATGTTGTTTCCACGAGAAATTTGGATGGTTCCTCCACTCGGGAGTGTAGGATTGGGACATCGGGCCCTGGTTGTTGCGGCCACCAAAGGAATGTAAGGCGTTAACTTCCTCATCGACAGTCTCCACAGCCATTGCGGGTTGACTAGAAGAGCCACCCACTTGATTCTTCATCATTTGCATCATATCTGCCATCATTTTCATCATGTCGGGGTTGGCGGTGTTGCGTGCGGGAGCCACGGAGGAGGGTGGGGAGGTGTAGTCCCGGCCGCAATGCCCCCCTTTTGTGGAAGCTCGGTGGCGAGAGTTCTCGGCTAGATGCTCAAACAATGGCCATGAGTCCTCGGGTGGCTTGGCCATGAACGTGCCCCGACAAGAAGAATCGACGTTGTT
This sequence comes from Alisma plantago-aquatica, assembly GCA_963693085.1. Taxonomy (NCBI): domain Eukaryota; kingdom Viridiplantae; phylum Streptophyta; class Magnoliopsida; order Alismatales; family Alismataceae; genus Alisma; species Alisma plantago-aquatica. The sequence continues at coordinate 509,249,616 of OY856415.1, forward strand.
TTGACTCTGCTCCTCGAGCCCAGTGTAAAAGGCCTGCACTAGCTGCCAAAGAGGGACCTCATGATGAGGGCAGTCGCGAAGTAGCTTCTGGAACCGCTCCCATGCCTCATGGAAGGGTTCGTTCTCTTTTTGGGCGAAGGACGTGATGCACCTTCTCATGTAGGATAACTTGGCTATCGGAAAGAACTTCTTCAGAAACTCATTCTTCACTTCATTCCATGTGACGAGCTCTGGCCTCAAGACGTACCATTCCTTGGCTTTCTCCTTGAGGGAGAAAGGGAAGAGAATCCTCCGGATTGAGTCGTCGGTGGCAGCAGGAGTGCGGAAGGTACAACATGTCTCCAAGAATGCGTCTATATGGTGATACGGATTTTCGTTCTCAAACCCGTAGTATGTGGGGAGAAGCCCCAAGAGTGCCGGTGGGATGGAAAACTGCTGCCCGGGCATCTGATCAACTAGCGTGGCGATGGGGGAATTGTAGTTCCCCGGCGTGAAATACTCATGAAGAGGGCGGTGCGGTGGCGGAGGTGGAACATCTGGTGGTGGGTTGTTCTCGGCCATCTCGGCTTCTCGATGTAAGTTGCGGCGAGCTTGACGCCTTCTCCTCCCAATCTCGGGGTCGTAAACCACCAAGTCGGTGTAGGTCGAGCGCGTGCTACGCATGCACAGCTGTCACCTGCGCAAAGCACAAAAAAACAACAAGGAACCAAGTTAGCACACCAATATGCAAAAGTAAGACAAAGAATAAACAATAGCAATGGTGAGGGCAAAAGGAAAGGCTAAGCTACACTATCTAACTAGGCCGAGCGCCTCTATCCCCGACAACGGCGCCAGAAAGCTTGGTGCGCTCCCGCTAGTGGCTTGCAACGAGTGCAATCCACGAGGTCGGGAGGCACGGGATGAGATGGGATCTTTCGCTTTCGAAATTTGTAAGGTCCCGGGCTAACTACCTACTTCTACTAAGACAATATACCCGCAAGCGCACGGGGTCTTGTCGTAGTACAGGTAAGGCGGTAAGTACGGGGTCGAACCTCGGAGATAGAGGGGGCACTAGAGTTAGAGAGGGTGAGCTATGTTCCTAGTGCGGAGAGTAGGGTTTTTAGGGTTTGAAGGTTTGTTTGGTTGATTATGCTAAGTGAGCGAGTAAGGAAAGACAAAATGACACTAAGTTATCAAACAACTAAATTAGCAATTTAAGTTAACAAACTATCTAAACAAGAGCAGGAACGAACTACGCTAGACTAAACAAGCAACTGGCAATTAAGAAACTACACTAAGCACTAATAAGAGCAAAGGCCTGGATTAACACTAGCGAGCAAAACTAGGCAAAAGACTACACTAACTAAAGCAATTGAACTAAGCTAGCATTAACAAGCAAAGCAGGTAATTGGGGTTTTAAACAATTAGATGAGGGAGGTGGGCCATTTGGGAATGTGACCTTAACATTAGTTGGGGGAAGTCACCATAATAAGCAATTAGCATATCTCATTCTAGATTACCAAACCAAACAACGAGGTAGGTGCTATGAGAATTTACCCTAAGCTACTAATTGGAGAACTAGGGCTAGGTGTAATTCTCATAGGACATACCAAGTCAAGGTCTCTAGGATAAGTGGTATTAGTCAATTGAGGACCAAGGGTGAGGATGGGAGTAGAGATGAGGATATTTGACCTCATGCCACTAGCCACCTCAGCCTTTAGGAAATCCTAGGCAATTGAGCTAATCACACTTATACTAGTCACTTAGAACTCACATTTGTATGTAGGAAGGAGGTGATTATGTAGGAAGATAGGGGGCTAGCTAGGGATCCGAATTAGGGACCTAGGAGCCAATCCTGTGATAGCTACATAGAGACCAAAACATCCTAGGGACAAATGTTTTCAAACACCACAAGGCAAGCAATTAATGTAATTAAACAACAACCACAAGCACAAGTAATGGGAAATGAGATAAAAGCAAAGGCAATCATCATAGAAATGAAATATGTTCATTACAAATTATATTCCCCCAACATGGTATCAAAGTCACATTTTTGTCCCAAACAGCCCACCCAAGGGGGCTTAGCTACACATAATCAAACTAGGAACAAAAGAAAGGGGTAGAAGAAGGGAAAACGCCATGAAGCTCGATGTAGTTGACTCCTTCTTCACCTCCAAGCAGCTGCAGCCGTCCTCACTCCTCCAATGATGCAAAGGTGCATGAAAATGGCGGGGATTATGGATAGAAACCTAGAGAAACTAGGTTTCTATGGTGGAAAAGAGTGGAAAGTGGATGGAAATGGGGTGGATTGCAAGGAAATGGATGGATTGGAGTAATGGAAGAAAAGGAGCTGCTAGGGTGTGGCTAGGGGTGCTCTAGAGGTGCCTTCCCTTGAGCCCTAGAAGCATCTATTGCTTATATAGGAGCTAGGGTTAAGTGGGGGTAGAATGGGAAAAGCAGTGGAAAAATGCATAGGGTAGGTGGTCACCACGGTCGTGGTGAATGTGCCACGGCCGTGGTGGGGGTAGTGGTGGACGACCGTGGGGTGGTGAACACGGTCGTGGGGTGAAGGTGGTGGTGAAAAAGCAAAGTAGGGTGGTGGCCACGGCCGTGGCGGAGTGCCACGGTCGTGGTGGGTTAGGGTGCACCACGGCCGTGTTGGGTAACACGGCCGTTTTGGAGGAGTCAGGCTGACCGTGGGGAGGGACCACGGGCGTTTTGCTCGTCATTGGCCACGGTCGTGGCCGGGTGGCCATGGTCGTGGGCGAACTCTAAATTCTCCTGTTGCGACCTGTTGAACTTTGGCAATAAAGCCACGACCGTGGCCTTGGGGCCACGGCCGTGTTCTCTTCTCTTGACCACGACCGTGCTGATGGCCACAGTCGTGTTGCCTTCATTGGCCACGGTCGTGGCTGGGTGGCCACGGTCGTGGGCGAACTTTAAATTCTCCTGTTGCGACCTGTTGAGCTTTGGCAATAAAGCCACGGCCGTGGCCTTGGGGCCACGACCGTGGTGAGGCTTGACTTCTTTAATTCTCTTCTAACTTTGTCAATTTTGGATGTCTTTGCTCGGGGATGAGTCTTGGCTACTGGAGATAGGTTGAGGGAGACTTTGGGGCCTTCTTTGGGTCCCTCTCTCCCCCTCGTCCATCTAAGAAAGGTCCAAGTACCTGAAAAACAGTGCAAAGAACATCCATAAGCGTATTTGCAATGATAATCATATTGGGGAGAAATACTTGTAATCTAACATGTTTAGATGCAATTTAAACACAAAATGGCACAGGATGGAGCCCTAAAATAGGGCTGCATCAAGGAACTACAAATTAAAACTACCGATGATTAGGTTGCCTCCCAACAAGCGCCCTACTTTAACGCCTTAGGCCAGACAAAATCAAGCTCATCAGTTTGGGGCATCAGGGAGTGTTCCTAGGGGATCACTCGGCAGTTTGAACTCAACTCTTTCCTTACCAATTCCTAATGTCAAAATACCTCTCCTGATAGCAGTGATAACATCAACCGTCTCTTGAAATGACCTACCCAGTAGCATCTCACAACCCTTTAGTTGTGGCATGTCCATGACAATGAAATCCACGGGAAAGATGAATCTGTCGACCTTGACAAGTACATCCTCACAGACCCCATATGGCTTAACAATAGACCCATCTGCCAACTCAATAGTCATGGAAGATTTCTTTAGTATCTTCAATCCAAGCTTTTGGAATGTGGATAACGGCATAAGATTTATGCTAGCGCCTGAATCGCACTGTGTATATGGAAAGTGATGGCTGTCAATTGAGCACAGTATGTAGAAACTCTCGGGATCTTTCTTCTTCTCTGGTACACTTCCAGTGATTATCGAGCTCACCGTCTCATTCACAAAGCAAACATCAGTGTCTTTTATCTGCCTTTTCTTAGTGATGATGTCCTTGATAAATTTTCCATATGCAGGAATATGTTCTATCGTTTCCACTAACGGAATATTAATATGGAGCTTCCTAAACATCTCCAAAAACTTCTTGTAGTCTCTATGCTCCTTCTTCAGCTTCTGAACATCCTGAAATGGCACGCTTGGCTCTTTTATGTGCTTTTGCGGTGGCACATATGGGCTATTTGGGGTCTCCTCCCCTAAGCTTGCTTCGTTGTCACCCTCTGACATAGGCTTCAAAACATCATTCACGGTTGGTGTGACTCGTGGCTGCTCATCCTTCTCGGCGGTAGTAGCTTCACTACGTAATATCACTTTCACGTGCTCCTCTTACCTAGATGTGGGAATGACTATGATGGGTTCATCGTAGGATTTCCTGAATGGGAAATATCCGCCTTGTAGTCCATATAAGCTGCAGGGATATGGTACACTAGTTTTAGCCTCCGTATCAAAATGCATTTTTTTCTTGTCATGGACCTCCACCACTCGGGGCTCTGGTTCCTTAATCACAGATATATACTTCACTTGATGATGTGTTTGAGCAGACTCTACATTACCAGCTGGTCTTTGTTGATTTGTATGCTTCATGGCCGCAACTTCATTGGCGATTTGAGTCACCGTCGTCTCTAGTGTCCTCATCTACGCTCCATGACTTTGCAATGTCTGCCCAAATTTATTTAAAATCTCACCCTGGGACTGTAACTGCTTGGCGAACGTACTCATCATCTCTTGATTTTGTTGCACCACTTGACTAAGCAACTCGATGCTTTTATCCTCTGCTTTTGATTGTGGTTTTGAGTCTGGATCTTGCAGGAAGTTGTTTGGATCCTTCCATGAGAATTTTCTATCCTTCCTCCAGGCGTAATCATTGTTCCTATAGCCCTGTTGTTGCATGAATCTGGCTTGGGCCTCCTCATCAGATTCATCCTCTTTCTCCACAAGCTTCTTGGCTATGAGATCTAATTTGTCATTCAATTCTCTGATGGATTTGGAATCCCCTACATATCTAACTTGTTCAGGTGCATCTCTAGTACCCCAGGACTGCTTCTTTGCCATATTCTTAAGGATCTCCCAACACCTTGTATCGGTGTTGTTAAGAAAAATTCCTGACCCTGCTGAATCCAAATTGCTTCTGTCATGCTCATTAAGCGCGAAGTAGAAGATCTTCACCTATTTTTTCTTATCTAACCCATGATGAGGGCATCTTCTCAGCATTATCTGGAATCTTTCCCAGGTCTCTGAATAAGTTTCCCCTGCATTTTGAGTGAAGTTGTGGAATTTCCTGATTAGATCATTAGTCTTCTCAGGGGGAAAGAAACACTCAAAGAAGACCTCGATCATCTGGTCCCACGTCTCAACGATCTCATCATCAAGATTATGAAGCCACTCCCTTGCATTTCTTGCAAGAGAACTAGGGAATAGTTTCAAATACAGTGCCTCTTGCAGGAACCGATCGATCTTTATCATGTCACAATTCTCCACGAAGGTGCTTATGTGGGCCACCGGATATACGTTCTTTAGTCCATGGAATGCTTGGGATTTGACTAGATTTATTAGTGCCAGATCAATTTTATAAGTCAGGATGTTGATTTTCTGCTTCTTGATCGGCCCTTTTGATGCGGACGAAGAAGACACCTTGATCTTCTCCCATATCGTCTTTTCTTCAGCCATCTCTTCTTGTTCAGAATCTGAATTTACTCTCTCGGATTGATTCTGAATGTTATGCCCCTCGTCGTCTGATCCCAAAGATGGGACCTCTGGTAATGACTGCATGTAGTCTGCACTACGCGTGCTCACCATGCACAGGTACCTATAAAATGATATATTTTGTTAAGTACAGTGCTAGACGAATATAGATTTCTGAAAATTAGACAATCAATTGCAAGAATTTACAATGTAGTTAAAAGAAAAAGGTAGCCTAGAGTGGCCTCTTATAGCACTCGTAGTGCCAACAATTGTCGTTTCCCCGGCAATGGCGCCAAAAACTTGACACAAATTTACCGTGCGTAGAACGTAAGTGCACACGTCAGAGTAATATAGGCCTTCGTGAGGCCCGAGTCGAACTTAGGGAAATGTAATTATTGGTAGACTACTACTAACTAGTTGCAATCAGCTAGACTGATTAAATTGATTTGAGAGTTGATTGAAAAAGAAAAGAAACATGAAAGAAAACAAAAAAATCAATTAAATGTTTAGTTTAATCAATTCAAATGGGAATCTTTAGGATTACAGTTTCACCACAGGTTCTCATTGTATTAATCTCTACATAGTTAACTTAATCTGTCTCTCATTTTGGGTAGTGTCATGTATTCAGAATTGCTCACTTTCGTGATACAATTCACTACCTAAATCTAGATTGGTTCCATGGTAGTAGTAACCTATACCCTAAACTAGGTGCATGACGACCATACTCTGGGTTTTCATCATTAACCGTACATCACCTTGTTCAAAAGATTTATTAGTTAATGTGAATTTCTTCTCTTTTCAACCATTAATTCTTCTTTCAAAGTAATTAAAGGCATTAGATTATCATTAGGGTGATCAATCATAATGATATAATGGAGAAAACGAAATCATACCACGGATTTAAGAGACAAATTATAAAATACTATGGTAAAAATGTCATACAACCATCACCCGGGCTACTCCCGGTCCTAAAGATAAAGGGGATTAGCCCCGCATGGCCATCTCAATGAAAGACATGACAAGAGAAAGGGAAAACATGGAGAAAACGTGAATGAAAGTGATGTAAAACCCTGAACGGAGGAGATCTGGGCATTCCTTGATGTAGAATGCGCGATCTACAGCTTTCTGGAAGTAGAAAACATCTTCTGTGGCTCTCGGAATGATCGGGGTGTGGTTCTGGGCTCCGTTCTTCTCTCCTCCTCTCCTTGAGACTTGTGCAATGACTAATGACGTGATACCCTTCTTAGGGCCGCCGAAATTAGGTATATGCACCACTTTAGATTGCCAAAAGATCACCACCGTCCGATTAGAACCGATCAGAAACAAAACCTGATCTGACGGCGTCGATACCATCGACGCGGGTCGATGGTATCGACCCATGAAATTATCGACAAGTCTTCTTTTTCTGACGTTCCGCCTAATACAGACTCGATACCATCGACTGTAGTGTCGATGGTATCGACACCTTTAGGCGTCACTTTTGTCCCCAGTCTGGCACTGAAGCTGGGCAAGGTCGATAGTATCGACTTTGCGTCGATAGTATCGACCAGCTGACTGTTGGCTCCTTGTAGGTATCTCACTACCATCAACTTCGGTGTCGATGGTATCGACACATCTTGGTTCCTTGCGGCTGTCTCACTGTGACCGAGTCGATACAATCAAAATCTATCGATGGCATCGACAGCTGCATATATTCATTTTTTTCCTGAAATTTCAAGGTAAATCCAAATCAGCCTTCTAAAACACATCAATATGATCATTTATAACCAAAAAGATGAAATACAGTAGATTTGATGAAAAAAGAGATTATATACTAAAACGAGTGAATCATGCGATATTAACCACAAATGTGACTAATAAACACATAAAACACATGTAAAACCAGTCTATAAAAGTGACTCAAAATCCTCACATCAGCCATAGATCCATCATCGTCAGGAGCTGGTGATGGTCAAACGAGTTATCCTGCGGGTTAATCCGGAGCACATGTTGTTGAATATGCGGGGTTTCTCCTAGACGAAAATAGGAGGATTAGAGTGCAACTGCGGTTGTAGACTCAGATGTGTAGAAGAGCATGGTGGACAGGCCCATGGCTCAGTGTGATAGACCATGAATGTGTTCATGGCTCAGGAGCACGGTGAATAGGCCTGTGGCTCAAGATATACTAGCGCCGAGATTTGTACCAAGGCAGGCTAGAGAAAGGGGTAGCCTGCGGGAGCTGACCCTGTGACTGAGGTCCCTTAAGTAAGAGACTGCGGTCCAGCTTTGGATATCATGCTGTGACGTCCCCGGATTTTCTAAAACTTAATCTGATGTGTGACGTCCAAATTGAAACCTCACCTCAACGAGAATCCCAATTTAAACACCCCACACCAGGCTAAGAAGAAGAAAATCAAGGGAGTCAGAAGGAAACAACCAGTAGCACATGTACATGAACAATAATAAAACCACAACACACATGTTCACCATTCAACATATAGTTACAACATGAATTGTTACATCACTTGATATTACATATTGAACAGCAAACTATACATATACATGTACTACAACTAAACTACAAGATCTTAAGACAACAGGTCCACTTGTACATCAGCTCGCTATACAACTCTCAACTATCCTGGATCTTCAAGAGCAAAACCATAACCTATACAAAAGATTACATGCGGTACACATCAGTACAATATTCAAGAATATTGTACTGAGTACGCCTATGTGTCTTTTAATTACCTCTCATCATATCTTGGCAATAAGATAAAACTAATACTTGGTAGTAACATAAGAATATAAGAAAAGCGTATACTTGCACAAAGATACTCATTAACAAAAGAGAACACATATTTTAATCATATTTCCATCATATATCTCGTACATCTTCCCCTAGGGCTTTGATGCTTTTCAGGCCTTATGATCTACTACCAAAGAGTTTGAGATCATTTTACGTGTGATCTACTACCAATGAGTTTGAGATCTAACACATGTGATCTACTACCAAAGAGTTTGAGATCACTTCAATGCACTATACTACCAAAGAGTTTAGTGCTATCATATGATGGATCAGATATCTTATGTTTCATGTGTTCATAGCAATAAGTATGGAAAATCATGCAACATATCATACAAGAACAATCATTTCAATCAATATCTTATGCCAAGTCTTTACTACCATATAACACAAGCATATTGTATAATAAGCCAAGTAAGAGGTAATGGCGTACCTTGATCAAGAGAAACCTAGTCTTCACATATCCCTCATGTCAACTATATCTTTGGTTAAACCTAATCAAGACAAGACCATATACTATCATCAGGTTCTCATCCTATTATATCTCATCTTAACCCTAATCGTGTTCATTAGGGTTTCACTTAGTCATTAGGATACGCACGTCATTACTTGTATTCCTTTCTTAGAATTATCTCACTGATATCATTTTCCAGATTATGATTCATTATCTGAACATTATCTTCCATAGCATTTTTTGCACATTAATTATCCCTAGGTTACATCATTAACCGAGATTTGGGTTTTATAACATGTATTAAGATTCATCTTCATATAACATGGATTATGTTCATCATTATGATCTCATAATTAAAACTGAGGTTTCATATACTGATATGAGCTTACTCTATGAATTTCATCATTTATTGAGCATGTATGCATTTAATACATTTTATTTAGGGTTATTAGCCATATTAATCAAATTACATGCTTTCGTGCATCACCATGGCCATATATGACATCACATGCATTATAAACGTTATTATGGAGTTACTGACATTTTTCCATAATTTTAGAACATCGTTTGATATTTATTACTCAAGAACTAAGCATTACACATATTACATAATATCACTGATATTTAAGCATCAAAAGACTGATCTAAAGGTTCCAGTTTGTTCTACGCATTTTTCTGAGAATTTTGGTATATTATATGTATTTTTCTGATAAGTGAGCTAATTATTACGATTTATCTAAGGTCTGCAGATTATGAGAATATTTACCCTTTTAAGCCAATCGGCGTCTGCCACGTGGCCTTGAGGAGGCGCTGCTCTTACTTGGGCCGGCCGATTCATGCCCTGGACCCGGTCCACTTTCCTTTCTTCTTCACGCATCCAGCGCTAGTCGTGTTGTGCAGCTTTGTTTCCGTGAAACACCACTGCCGCTTGCCTCCTGGAGTAGCGGCCCACCCCTACTCAGTGTCGCTGCCACCCTCTACGTCCACACCGACTAGTTGTTCTCCGCCCAACGCTGCTCCCGTTCACGCGACTCAGGAACAGAGTCGCCGCCGTGAGGCTCGACTCCGGTGAGGGAGAGGTGATGATCTCCTCCTCCTCACGAACTGGAAGAGGTTCGTAAGATTCGACTATGCTCCCTCATCTGCTCCGGCCTTCAGCCTTCTTGTTGGCATCTCCTCATCACAGATTCGAGGAGTCTGCTGGAAACAAGTCCTTCTCTGAGTCACCAGCTTCAAGGACTGTGGCTGGGGGCTTTCCTCATGTTACCTGCGGAACTCATCACCGCTAGCTGCCGTTGGATGGACCTCCAACGAGCACTTCATGACTACACATGTAATGGGCTCGCCTGACCTCACCCTTTGTGGGACTCTGCTTTGGACTCCGTCTAGGCTGCCGCCGCTGGGGGATCTCTTGGAAACATCCATTGCCGCCGCAGCTAGTCATCGTGGTCTTCCTCTCTGGCGTCGACTTCCAGTTCGATTAGAGTTTGGCTCTAAGTCGGCGCCGATCAGTGGACTGCCCGCCTTCTCCTTCTTTGGCTCCTTCTCTTACCCAAGATATGTATTAGGCGGAAAGGAAGTGTGAAAGAAGGAAAGTGAAACTTCCTTGTTCCTCTCCCTCAAGCGAGGACTGGTACGAAGGCCACGGTCAGGTTGAGGCGAACTACCCGGTTCCCCACGTACTCTCAACCCACGATGGGTTTTTCTTGGCTATGTGAGTCCCACATTCCTCGGCTAATCGTAACTACTGCAAAGAAGGCAGGTTTCAAGCCATTTGATCATATCCAAGGGTCAGGATGACTTCCCATGAAAGCCTAATCCGTGGCTACTGAAACACGGACACAAAGCTAACTAAAAAAAAGAGTTAGCCATGTGACATATATATCAAAACATTCAAACCTATGTATCTCTTTCTAGGAGCAGCAAAACATTACAAAATTCAGATCATAGCTCATTCACAACTTAAGCTACATTCGATTCCATTTTTGTGTCAAAACTAACTATTTGACTTGTCAATTAAATTCCTCAAGCAATATTAACTTTGGGATATTAATCATAATATAAAAATCAATCACCATCCAACTTTTCCAAAGCACATGCAACTCTTATGATAACTCAACATGAACAAATTCACTTGTGTCATCGGACATTAAAGGATTCCAAAATTCCACTCCATCACATCCTACACACCTTAAAAGAAATTCCGTCCTCAGAATTAAGCTAGAAAATCAAGTCCATCACATCATATACATCTAAAAAGAACTTTCGTCCTCGAAAGTAAGCCATAATCATACTTCCAGGGAAAACCTTATCTTGCTCTCAAATCCACATGTAGGCATCAGTCTATGTACAACATAGTCAAAAGCTCCAAAATTATATTCCAGCTATTAGGATGTTTCCCAAACATCTAAGGTGATACAAGGGTTTAGAAGATTAGGTTATTTCATGACGTCATTCATATTTTAGGATTTGCATCCTCATATTTACCCTTGCATTAGGGTTCCCACATCATATTACCAGGTTCTAAATGAGTTAACTAAGATTAACTCATACATTAAGGTATCATCCACATGTTATTTAGCTCATTGTAAGAATATGTTCATCATCAACATATGCCTTTTAGGAGGGAGTTAACTAAAGTTAACCCACTTTATCCATCTAGATCATATCAGGGTATCATAATCATTATGTTGTGCTAGCTGTCAAACCATAATTTCCATCTTTGTTAAGCACTAAGATTAACATCTCATGTAACACGTTTCATTCATATGATATTATTTCATTGTTCATACTAAATTGCAACATTTATTCAGGTTTTCATCGCAATATTAACCAACTATATCACATTATCATCATTATTCATGTATGTGGTTAACCATTTATGCATTGATATCTATTAAACCATCTCTAGGTTTCCATCATATCATATCCATATCCCACGTCTCGAGATTAGATCACATTCTTACATATATTATATTATGGTTGTGCTAAAAAAACTTATGTCAGTGGCTTATCAAACATATATCAAAACTTTATCTAGTCCAATTGAGGTTCTCCTAACCCATACCACGAGGGTATTTCCATGCTCAGTCTCTCTGAGCTAACTCAATTCTATGAGTATCTCATAAACAAAACTATATCTTCCCTCTCGGTCTAGGGTTCTCAGATCACCTCATTGGCACTAGTGATTAACTTCACAAGGTCTAGCCACATAAGCACAACTCAAAACATGACATGATGTTCTCATCATAGGTCTTCTACCCATGAAACATGCTTACCCAAAACTCTCTTATATACACCGCTAGATTCCTATGTGGGAAACCACCAACCCGAGCATGAGGCTTCATGGAAACTAACATAGCTACCTCCTCCAGGGTCTTGGGCTCTCTCCCTCACCCAGATGGCAGGCACTCATATTCTTATTCACTTATGCACATATACCAGCCTCTCTTTATCTCTAGGGTTTGGTCTTCCTAAGGACATCTAGGGTTCAACAAAGCTATAGGAATCATACATAAAGCAACTCAACTCAATCACTCAGGAGTAGTCTAGTTTAGGACATATCATATCACATATCTCATACTTCTCATATCGTGGAGTCTAGGTTCTCTGACCTTCTCCGTGTGGGTCTCACTCTCTCTCTTGAGCTAACCCCAAAACTGGTCCTAACACTAGAGGTCCTCCTTTATAAAAGAGCTTGAGGCTCATGTTGACTCACAACTTAGTCTTAGCTTAACATATCTTATCTCATAAAAAGAATGCATACTTGCATCATCAAAACTTATTTCAAAACCTCAAAACTGAACTTAAGTCCTCGAAGACAAACATAGATCATCATAACCATCTTATGTCATCTACACAAGACTTACATCATATCTTCATACTTATATCATCTATTCCATCTATCATATATATACATTCGAACAAGGCTCTAGACATCTAATCTAGAACTACACTCTCTTCTAGACTGATGTCATTCACTTTCACTTAGGTTGCATGACCACCTCCTACTCATACATGTGTGGGGACACATTTTGTAATACATATACATAATAAAATATTATATAGTTTTTCTCCGATAAAACAAGCGTCAGAGAAAACTATCAAGGTTCGATCCGATTGGAATCCAAAACCAAATCCTGAAAACGAGTGTCCCACACATAGTAGAGAGTCTAGTGTCATGAAAACTAGTGAAAAGGGTGAGAACAAGGGGTAGACTAGTGTAGCTACTCTAGACAACGTGCGCAATATGTCTAGGGTTTCTCTTCCCTTGATGCACATCATTTCCAAATAGTGCAATGTCCCATACCGCTGCACTACAAGGAAAGAATGACATCTAAGGACATGCTATCCAACAAGCACCAGTCTAGACCTAGTTCTCTGACATCTAGGTGCTAACCTAGAGGCTAGGTCAGATCTAGTCTCTAAAATATGACTAATCTAACCCTAAAAGATTATTAAGTTCAATGTTCTTTGATTTTGAGTTGCATAATGAGAAAATGTCAGACTTTGCTATTGTTCATGCTCTGATACCACCTGTGACGTCCCCGGATTTTCTAAAACTTAATCTGATGTGTGACGTCCAAATTGAAACCTCACCTCAGCGAGAATCCCAATTTAAACACCCCACACCAGGCTAAGAAGAAGAAAATCAAGGGAGTCAGAAGGAAACAACCAGTAGCACATGTACATGAACAATAATAAAACCACAACACACATGTTCACCATTCAACATATAGTTACAACATGAATTGTTACATCACTTGATATTACATATTGAACAGCAAACTATACATATACATGTACTACAACTAAACTACAGGATCTTAAGACAATAGGTCCACTTGTACATCAGCTCACTATACAACTCTCAACTATCCTGGATCTTCAAGAGCAAAACCATAACCTATACAAAAGATTACATGTGGTACACGTCAGTACAATATTCAAGAATATTGTACTGAGTACGCCTACATGTCTTTTATTTACCTCTCATCATATCTTGGCAATAAGATAAAACTAATACTTGGCAGTAACATAAGAATATAAGAAAAGTGTATACTTGCACAAAGATACTCATTAACAAAAGAGAACACATATTTTAATCATATTTCCATCATATATCTCATACATCTACCCCTAGGGCTTTGATGCTTTTCAGGCCTTATGATCTACTACCAAAGAGTTTGAGATCATTTTACGTGTGATCTACTACCAATGAGTTTGAGATCTAACACATGTGATCTACTACCAAAGAGTTTGAGATCACTTCAATGCACTATACTACCAAAGAGTTTAGTGTTGTCATATGATGGATCAGATATCTTATGTTTCATGTGTTCATAGAAATAAGTATGAAAAATCATGCAACATATCATACAAGAACAAGCATTTCAATCAATATCATATGCCAAGTCTTTACTACCATATAACACAAGCATATTGTATAATAAGCCAAGTAAGAGGTAATGGCGTACCTTGATCAAGAGAAACCTAGTCATCACATATCCCTCATGTCAACTATATCTTTGGTTAAACCTGATCAAGATAAGACCATATATTGTCATCAGGTTCTCATCCTATTATATCTCATCTTAACCCTAATCGTGTCCATTAGGGTTTCACTTAGTCATTAGGATATGCACGTCATTACTTGTATTCCTTTCTTAGAATTATCTCACTGATATCATTTTCCAGATTATGATTCATTATCTGAACATTATCTTCCATAGCATTTTTTGCACATTAATTAACCCTAGGTTACATCATTAACTGAGATTAGGGTTTTATAACATGTATTAAGATTCATCTTCATATAACATGGATTCTATTCATCATTATGATCTCATAATTAAAACTGAGGTTTCATATACTGATATAAGCTTACTCTGTGAATTTCATCATTTATTGAGCATGTATGCATTTAATACATTTTATTTAGGGTTATTAACCCTAATTAGCCATATTAATCAAATTATATGCTTTCGTGCATCATCATGGCCATATATGACATCACATGCATTATAAACGTTATTATGGAGTTACTGACATTTTTCCATAATTTTAGAACATCGTTTGATATTTATTACTCAAGAACTAAGCATTACACATATTACATAATATCACTGATATTTAAGCATCAAAAGACTAATCTAAAGGTTCCAGTTTGTTCTACGCATTTTTCTGAGAATTTTGGTATATTACATGTATTTTTCTGATAAGTGAGCTAATTATTACAATTTATCTAAGGTCCGCAGATTATGAGAATATTTACCCTTTTAAGCCAATCAGCGTCTGCCACGTGGCCTTGAGGAGGCGCTGCTCTCACTTGGGCCGGCCGATTCATGCCCTGGACCCGGTCCACTATCCTTTCTTCTTCACGCGTCTAGCGCCAGTCGCGTTGTGCGGCTTTGTTTCTGTGAAACACCGCTGCCGCTTGCCTCCTGGAGTAGCGGCCCGCCCCTACTCAGTGTCGCTGCCACCCTCTACGTCCACACCGACTAGTTGTTCTCCGCCCAACGCTGCTCCCGTTCACGTGACTCAGGAATAGAGTCGCCGCCGTGAGGCTCGACTCCGGTGAGGGAGAGGTGATGATCTCCTCCTCCTCACGAACTGGAAGAGGTTCGTAAGATCCGGCTATGCTCCCTCATCTGCTCCGGCCTTCAGGCTTCTTGTTGGCATCTCCTCATCACAGATTCGAGGAGTCTGCTGGAAACAAGTCCTTCTCTGAGTCACCAGCTTCAAGGACTGCGGCTGGGGGCTTTCCTCATGTTACCTGCGGAACTCATCACTGCTAGCTGCCGTTGGATGGACCTCCAACGAGCACTTCATGACTACACCTGTAATGGGCTCGCCTGACCTCACCCTTTGTGGGACTCTTCTTTGGACTCCGTCTAGGCCGCCGCCGCTGGGGGATCTCCTGGAAACATCCCTTGCCGCCACAGCTAGTCATCGTGGTCTTCCTCTCTGGCGTCGACTTCCAGTTCGATTAGAGTTCGACTCTAAGTCGGCGCCAATCAGTGGACTGCCCGCCTTCTCCTTCTTTGGCTCCTTCTCTTACCCAAGATATGTATTAGGCGGAAAGGAAGTGTGGAAGAAGGAAAGTGAAACTTCCTTGTTCCTCTCCCTCAAGCGAGGACTGGTACGAAGGCCACGGTCAGGTTGAGGCGAACTACCCGGTTCCCCACGTACTTTCAACCCATGATGGGTTTTTCTTGGCTATGTGAGTCCCACGTTCCTCGGCTAATCGTAACTACTGCAAAGAAGGCAGGTTCCAAGCCATTTGATCATATCCAAGGGTCAGGATGACTTCCCATGAAAGCCTAATCCGTGGCTACTGAAACACGGACACAAAGCTAACTAAAAAAAAAGAGTCAGTCGTGTGACATATATATCAAAACATTCAAACCTATGTATCTCTTTCTAGGAGCAGCAAAACATTAAAAAATTCAGATCATAGCTCATTCACAACTTAAGCTACATTCGATTCCATTTTTGTGTCAAAACTAACTATTTGACTTGTCAATTAAATTCCTCAAACAATATTAACTTTGGGATATTAATCATAATATAAAAATCAATCACCATCCAACTTCGCCAAAGCACATGCAACTCTTATGATAACTCAACATGAACAAATTCACTTGTGTCATCAGACATTAAAGGATTCCAAAATTCCACTCCATCACATCTTATGATGTGATGGACTTGATTTTCTAGCTTAATTCTGAGGACGAAATTTCTTTTAAGGTGTGTAGGATGTGATGGAGTAGAATTTTGATCTCCTAACCAATGTATACAGAAGTGTAAGTATTGTGGGTAGGAGATGCTAGCCTATAAGACACGAATTTAGAGCAATGGAAATGAGTAGCCAATGCTAGTGTTGCTCAATTGCTCAAAACAGATTGCCAATTGCAAGTGTAATCTCAAGTATAGCACAAGTGTATATTGGTGAGTTTAGGTGTCCTAAGGCATGTCCTATTTATAGAAATGACCTACAAGTACTTAAGGACATTCTAGACACTTTCTAGGAGGTTCCAAGTGCTTAACTAGCCGTTAGGTACACTTTAGTTGCTTTAGAAACGGCTAGTTAATTAATTCTGAAAAGTGCAGACAGAGACATTCTCGGTCGAGAGATTGTCGACCGAGATCCCAGTCGGTCGAAGTTTTGTCAACCGAGGGACTGTCTGGAGTTAAGTATATATAACGTTCTGGTTCAACTCCCAACTACTTTGTCTGTTGCGTCTAACGGCTACCTGGGTCATTCTCGGTCGAAGAGTTTGTCGACCGAGAGTGTCTCGGTCGAGAAGTTTGTCGACCGAGAATGACCCTATTTCAACATTTTAAACTAAGTACTAAGTGTGTGTATGAGTGTACAGATGTAACACTATTTTAGGGGATGACCTATCTAAGTGTTGTGATTGGCTAGGGAAGATCTAACACTTGATTTACATGATGTCTAAGTACTTGTACATTATATACTTGTACAAGTTTTTACATTTGATTACATTCATGAATTAAAGCAATTTTAGCATATAGATCTTGCAAGTATTTGTCATCCACCTTATTCCTGCACACTCAAGTAGCACGTTAGATTCACAAGAATGAAATGTTTGTCATCATCGAAACAAAGGGATTATACTAATGTCAATTTAGCCAACAATCTCCCCCTTTTTGAAGATGACAAACATTTTCTAAATATAAAATAAGGAAATATAAATCATATGAGTTTCATACCTGAAGTTTACCTTTTGTAGCCATTCTTGTTTTGCAAGGGAGTGCTGGTCGAGATATTATGAAACTCATTTTATTTTATGTTTTTGATTTTATATTATTTCTCCCCCTTTGTCATTTCAAAAAGATATCCAAGAAAATCATTTTGTATGACTTTTATTTCTCCCCCTTAATTTGATAATTAGATGCTCCCCCTTAATAAGTTATTCAGTTTTAAAAGCAAGGGATGCAAACCACTTATTGTCAAAATTAGCCACAATTTATTTCTCAATCATTTGCAAAGGATGTTAAGCCTTGAAATGATATGAGATTCTCTTAAGTTCATGGCATATGTGTATTGATTTCTCATCCATTTTTCAAGGGATGTTAAGCCCTAAAAATGACATGAGAATCCTTTAAGCTTATAGTAGAATACATGTATGTATCTCTAACCAAATACACGGAATGTTAAGCCCAAATTTGTTTAGAGAATTCCATTAAGAGCAAGATATATGTCATATTCATGAATATTGTAAATTTCTTCGTTTTTCATAACCAAAACTAATTTTAAGGATACTAAAGTCATAACAAGCTTCAAATGATGTTTACAAAGTTTTGTAAGCCTCTTAATCTTATAATCAAGATAGTTTGTGTGAGCTCCCCCTTAATCTTATAGTCAAGATGATTTAAGGATTCTAAGGTCACAATCAATATTAGATCATAATAAGTTGACCTTGTATGCACTAAAATTATGTTTTAACATGATAAACACATTTTGAATCAAGATACTAAGATTAAGTGCAGTAAAATGATGTACAAATAAGCATTTTGTCAATCTTATTTTAGGTCGACCTTGACTTTGACCATGGCGCCCCTTGGTTAAACTTGATTTCAACCAAGAGGCAATTTCTGCAGATTTCCAATTTGAACATGAGCTGAATCACAATGATAAAAATTCATGGTTTGTATATATGTATCAAAGATTATTGTAAACCAATGAAAACATAATGATTATGACACAATAATTATGATAGAACAGTAGAAGTATATACACAGTACAATGATTAAGATGGAAGTATATAACTTCATGAAATACAATGATTATACACATGGTTCCTACATAGATAGACCAAGTAATACTTAGGAAAAACCATGTGGATTATGATAAAATAGTAATTCCCTTGATTAAACTAATCATGGTTCATATTTTCAGTTTTAAGCCAAATCATGTAGTAATCTCATTCAGGTTCATAAGTTTTCAAATTTAAGACAAACCATGTAACTGAACATGCTTAATATACTTTTTCAATCAATGAATAAGGTTTGTTCAAAATCAGTCTTCATATAACACTTTTGCAATACGTTGAATGAATTTCATATTCATAATGTTATACCTTAATTCAACAATTCATGATGCTAAAAATCAATATGTCTTGATGAAAAGATGGTCTCCAATATTCAGTCTTGATTTGCATATTAAATCAATTATTAACAACAAATTGATAGCAAACTAGAGTAATTGAAAATAGGTTCAGCAGATTTATTGCAGACTTAACAACAGTAACTTGCTCGGTCGACAATTTCTCGATCGACAATGTTCTCGGTCGAACAGTTTCTCGACCGAGAAAGTTTCTATATTGTTTCAGAACTATTTTCAGTAATTGTTTCTAAGCGAAATAAGAATATGAAAGTGAAAACTCAATTGTGTTGAGATATGACATTTGTATATCCAGAATCAGTTTAGGTCAAATATCAACTAGTCAAATTCAAACTTCTAGGTTTTAGGAACCCAAGCTAGATCATCATCCCTTTTCTTGTATGGGCATGAAAAAGAGTAGTGTCCAAGACGCAAACAATAATGACAACTAATAGAGTCAATCTCATTTTTCTTTCTAGGAGTTGAGTTATTCTTGGGTACATACATGGATTGATTCTTTAACACTTGTGTCCTTTTCCAACTAGATTTTTGATAAGATTTTCCCTTAGTCTTATAACCTAGTCCTCTCCTTCCAATTTGACGATAAGAATCATTTAAGATATTATCAAGAATGTTATTGTTACTCAAGTTATTGACTTTTTGTTGTAACTTCATAATCTCATCCATTTTCTTCTTGATATCTAATTTTGCTTGATCTAGATTAGATAACAAAGAATGTCTTTCTTTCACAATAATATCATAATCTAGATGTGTACACAAAACAGGTTGTTTTTTAAGATCATTTACTTGAGTTTGCAAGTTTAGCTTTTCTAAGGAAAGAAGATTACAATTTTCTTCTACAGATTTTAGCTTAATATCATAATCTTCAATATCCTTTTTGAGATCTTCATTTTCAGATGTGAGAGTAAGAAGTTTAACATTTAACTCATCATTTACTTTATTTGATTTCTTAAATTTCTTCTTGCACTCAATATATTTCTCATGTGTATCTTGAAGACTAGCAATTAGATCTTCTTTTGGTAGATCAAAAAGACTTACCTCTTCTTCTTCTTCTTCTTCTTCATTTTTTGTAGCAATAAGACATTCTACTTCTTCTTTTCCATCTTCACTATCATCACTTGAATCATCCCATGCAGCTTTATATGCTCTTTCTTTCTTTTTGTGAGACGATTTCTTTCCTTTTTTGAGTTTTGGGCAATCACTTTTCATGTGTCCCTTTTTGCCACATTCAAAGCACCTGGAAGAAGAAACACTAGAAGTTTTGTTAGTTTTAAAACTTTTATATTGCTTACCATTTACAATGAGAGTTTCTTCTTCACTATCATCTTCACTTGTGTCATGGCTAATCTTAGTTGATGCTTTGAATGCAATGTCCTTCTTTTTCCCTTGTTGAAGTTCACGTTCTCGTCTTTCTTCCTCTTCTAAAGTTGCCTCATTTGCTTCTAGGTTGCCAATAAGTTGTTCCATCCTTAGCCGGGTGAGATCATTTGCTTCTTCAATAGCAGTCACCTTAGGCTTGTATTTGGGAGGAAGAGACCTAAGAATTTTTGACACTTGATCTTCTTCACTAATTACTTTACCTAAAGCATTTAAACCATTCACAATAGAAGAAAATTTTGCATACATTTCACTAATAGACTCATTTTGATCCATACAGAATTGTTCAAATTTCTGTTTAAGCATTTTGATTTTAGAATTCTTAACTTGAACAGTTCCTTCATATGTTATAGAAAGTCTATTCCATATCTCATAAGCCGTTTCACAATTTGATATTCTATTAAACTCACCAACGGAAATTGAACAATAAAGTATATTTACAGCCTTTGCATTCATTTGGGCAGACTTTACCGTATTGACATCCCAATTTGCATACTCCGTTTGAGGAAGTTCATACCATTCTCCATAAGTCCCAACTGATTCCTTGGAAGTAAAATTGCATCCTTCTCTTCCAGTAGGTGTAGTTAGTTCCATCAAAAGCTGGAGGTCTAGCCACGAGTGTTCCTTCCAAGTTGATGTTGTTGAGCAACCCATCATCCATTCTTCAAGACTTTGTTAGAGTTCCTTGAAGCCCTGCTCTGATACCAATTGAAATAACAACTAGAGGGGAGGTGAATAGGGTTTTATGATATTTTAATAATGATTCAACCAAGTTAAGAAACCACAAAAATATTGGACAAGGTGACAAGGATTTAGAGTGGTTCTAACCTTAGCAAATACTAAGGCAGTCAATCCACTATCCGGTTGCTTACCCAACCGGGATTTTGAAAGAATTAAATTTTATTACCTCGCAAGGATATTACATAAAATTACAATTCTTTCACCAAACCCTTCGAACAGCCTTCACCTAGAAGTAGTTGTACCAACCTTGAAGCAGCCTTCTTGAAGTAACTACAAGCTCCCCCTTGAAGTAGCTTCCCGTTGCAACAACCTTCTTAAAGTAGTCCGAAGTCCACCTTCTCCACTGAGAAGAACCTTCTCCAATCCGCAGCCTCCAACCCTAGGAGTAGCAAGGAGAATATAAAAGATAAAAGGAACAACAAGGAAAAACAGAAATTACAATACCACTTGTAGCACAAGGCTTGATTTCCTATATCAAGCATTTTGATCTCCTAACCAATGTATATAGAAGTGTAAGTGCTGTGGGTAGGAGATGCTAGCCTATAGGACACGAATTTAGAGCAATGGAAATGAGTAGCCAATGCTAGTGTTGCTCAATTGCTAAAAACAGATTGCCAATTGCAAGTGTAATCTCAAGTATATCACAAGTGTATATTGGTGAGTTTAGGTGTCCTAAGGCATGTCCTATTTATAGAAATGACCTACAAGTACTTAAGGACGTTCTAGACACTTTCTAGGAGGTTCCAAGTGCTTAACTAGCTGTTAGGTACACTTTAGTTGCTTTAGCAACGGCTAGTTAATTAATTCTGAAAAGTGCAGACAGAGACATTCTCGGTCGAGAGATTGTCGACCGAGATCCCAGTCAGTCGAAGTTTTGTTGACCGAGGGACTGTTTGGAGTTAAGTGTATATAACATTCTGGTTCAACTCCCAACTACTTTGTCTGTTGTGTCTAATGACTACCTGGGTCATTCTCGGTCGAAGAGTTTGTCGATCGAGAGTGTCTCGATCGAGAAGTTTGTCGACCGTGAATGACCCTATTTCAACATTTTAAACTAAGTACTAAGTGTGTGTATGAGTGTGCAGATGTAACACTATTTTAAGGGATGACCTATCTAAGTGTTGTGATTGGCTAGGAAGATCTAACGCTTGATTTACGTGATGTCGATGTACTTGTACATTATATACTTGTACAAGTTTTTACATTTGATTACATTCATGACTTAAAGCAATTTTAGCATATAGATCTTCCAAGTATTTGTCATCCACCTTATTCCTGCACACTCAAGTAGCACGTTAGATTCACAAGAATGAAATGTTGGTCATCATCAAAACAAAGGGATTATACTAATGTCAATTTAGCCAACACAACTCCATTGTGAAACCACAATCTTATCCTTGCATTATTTGGGACTTCAAGGTGGATGTGCATTAGATACACACCCTCCTTTATTTGTCCTATGTTGCTTATGTGGATCAAGCTTCAGTCCATTGTGAAACCGCAATTATTATCCTTGCATTATCTGGGACTTCAGGGTGGATGTGCATAAGATACACACCCTCCTTTATTTGTCCTATCTAACCAATGTGGGTCAAGATTGTTAAGTGTAACTTCAAGAAGCCCTGTGAAAAGGGGGCATGCATGTGCACTTTCTAATTATTTTTTTCTATAATCCTAAATATACAAGGTCTAGCTCATTAGAAAGCATAACACAACCTCAACCTCTATAAAAATGACCCATGACCATCATTTGTAGGGGTTAGCACCTAGAAACCAGAGAAGCAACAATCTCAAGACATAACATTCCCAAGTTCATCTTCAACCTACAAAACCCAATAAAAACCTCTATTGTTAGGGACCTATACAATTTGCAAAGGTAAGCCTCATCACAGTCCCTTCTAATCACCCTCCTTTGGTGAAGAATGAAGGATAATGAGTTCTATACTTCTCCATGATGTCCAAGTAGGGTAGAACATATCTAGCAACAATGTAGACCAATTATATTCTCCCATGTTATTGATCCCATCATGGTGCACTAATATGACAATCAATGATCAATGATTCTATGTAAATTATTCTTATACTATTCCCTTTCCGTTCCACTAAGATTCGTGTAAGAGTTTTATATTGTTAGTTTATTTGAGCCTTGCTTTATCACACAAAAGTTCTCCCATTTACTTTGTCGGGGTTTGGCAATATAGGATTTGGATGTGTGGGGGTTCCTAACACCTTCTCCATGCATTATCTAATTCCTTACTCAACTCTTTGGATGCCAATATATGCTTATCTATTTGGTTCATAAAGTTTTATTATGGGTTTTCTTATTTTTATTTATAAAAATTATTGTGACTACACTTCCAATCCCATTATCCGCACGCATTGCACACGAGATGGGATTCCAATGCCTTTTTTTTATGAAATTGACCAAAAAGACACTTTCTAATGGAATTCCAAATATCATGATTTAAGCGACAACTTCCTTAATATTTCAACTTTCCCTGACTCAAGTTTGAGCTTAATATTTAATTCATTAACCGAGTGACCTACTTTTCATCAAATGAGCTCATCATTTTCGGTACTTTAGTCAATATAAATACCATATAACATATAACATATAACATATAACATTTGAAGTGATTTTAATCAAACCTATGCATTTATACACATCAACATCAAGTTTAAAAAATCAAGTCTTTAGTCATTTGGATTCACCAAAATATAACCAGGTGATAAATACTTTGAAAACTAAAACTCAATCATGTTAGAAGCGACTAATTGATCCATTAACAATATTCATGAACTAGGCTCCTTGCTAGGTTTATACCAAATCACCTGCAAAAGCATTAATAATTGAATGAAGTTTCAAAAACACATTATCAACCTCAATGTATAAATTCGTGACGTAGTCATGTACTTATAAACCTAATTTTCACTCATATAAACAATATCATTTATTCTCCTCAAATCATAAATAGGATACCATTATTCAAAAGTCCACTATAATTGACTAGTCATTCACTACTATAAATATTTTACACTAAGGATTAACTAATGTAACCCTCTAGGATTTGAAAGCTAAAAAATAGACTTGACTAGGCTCGACGTGGGTTTAAATTATAAAGGTATCTGTCATTTAGTTCAAAGCCAGTCATATTATAAACTAAAAATTCAGATGTTATTCCACCTGATATGGACTTGCAGTATAGACCCATGTTCAATATCTACATCCATTTGTAGGCCATATAATGGAATTATATCTGATTCATTACAAACTTAGTACATGGAAAAAGTATAATATTTTGTTAGACTTCTTACATGTATGAGTGATATAGGAAATTTTAATAAAAATATAAAGTGACTTTTGTATGAATTTTTGTTGACATTTTTGTCTTTAACATAGTTTATAAATAATCGGTTGCAACATCTACTAGAATTTCTAATATCAAATTGAATAATAAGTTACATGTGTCATAATACATTGGGTGCAAGGCCCAACTGGAGGCTTTGAATACGTAAAAAAAATTGGATTCATTAGAATCTGGTAATTTTAGATTAGTGTCAGGGTATCAAATCAGAATGCACTTTGCATCATATTTTTTTACCGACCCTCGTGTGTAGGGGTGAGCATCAAGATCAAACCACACCAAATCACATCGGATTGGACTGAGGACCAATTTAGCAAAAAGTTATGATCGGTAGACCAGACCATTTTAAAAGGGGATTCGTCCAAATTAGGAAGATTTAAAGTAATCCAAACTAGAATCAAATTGATTGGACTAAGGATGACAATGATAATGCGAACAAATCATATTCGTGGAGAACTAAACTGTATTTTACACTGTATAACCGCACCAAGGGGTTGCGATCCACATGACTAAAAAAATTAGTGTTTCCTTATAGTGTAATATATATAGAGACAAAACTTTATATTATTATTTTTATATATTGTGTATAAGTTTGTTATAAATTTCATGTATAACACCACTATGATTAATAACTATTTGTTCATGATGTGGCGTGGTGCGGTTAACCGTTTATTTTTTACATTGTGGACATGGTATCTCATACTAAAAACCGTAGTAGATAAGGTATTTTTTTCTCTACCAAAATGCTATTATGGCTTTTGTACAAATAACACAATGTGTCACCACTGTCATCCTTAGTTTAAACCGCTAGCAGACTTTTTTACATGTATACCATATTTATTTGAAAAATTATATCATGTTAATTAATAACATAATTGTTAGTATAGAGATTATATATACCTAAATCAGTCTATGATTTGTTCCACGGTCAAGATTAATTTTGATCAGAAAGAGAAATTCTAAAATTTACAGACTGCAGATCGAACTTGGATCGATCCAAGACCGGACCCTGCATGGACCGATATGGTCCGGTCTTGGGTCTGCACTGCTATTTGCTCACCCCACCTCGCGTGCAATCCACATGGGACCTGGCCCGCCTTCATCTTGATCTGATGTCTGGTGAACCAGCCAGGTAGCCACAGCCCGATGTACTTCGGCGGGAACAGCAGCCATTCTCGCTTAATCGCCTACACCAAACAGCTAGCTTCCCTCGTGAACGGCGGCCAATATGGCCAGGCCCTTGCGCTTTTCTCACACATGCGTGCCTCCCCAGAGATCATTGTCGACCCCTTCATCTTCCCCCTCGCTCTCAATGCCGCTGCCGCGCTCCGCAACTCATCACTCGTCACCGGCATCCACGCGTACGCCGTCAAGTCCGGCCTACTCTACAACCCCTTTGTCGTCTCTGCCCTCGTTGACGCCCACGGGAAAGCGGTATCTGTCGCATCCGCCCGTAAGTTGTTTGACGAGGCTCCCGAGCGCAATGCCGTGGTCTGGAACTCCATGATCTCCCACCACGCCCACGCTAACGATGTTGCCAGCGCAATGCAGCTTCTGGAGGCAATGGATGCTCCTCCCAGCGCCTCGACTTTCAATTCCATCATCGCCGCCATGAGTGAGTCCGGCGGCGGCGGGTCTTCCAAAGCCCTGGCCCTGTACAGACGGATGCAGTCATCCGGAATCAGGCCAACTCTCGTTACGGTAC
The DNA here is from genome assembly GCA_963693085.1 of Alisma plantago-aquatica. NCBI lineage: Eukaryota > Viridiplantae > Streptophyta > Magnoliopsida > Alismatales > Alismataceae > Alisma > Alisma plantago-aquatica. Next base: position 509,275,782 of record OY856415.1, read on the forward strand.
TATCCTTGCTCCCCATCTGTATTTGGTCGGGGAACGTTGACTTTGTAAAGGAGCTACACGGCTTCGGGGTCCGTTCCTGCATGCACAATCATCACCAGCTATCCTGCGGGCTCGTGGAAGCGTACGGACGTTGCGGGAATCTTATGTACGCGCGACAGGTGTTCGAAGGAATGCCGGCCAGAGATGCTGCGGCGTGGACATCCATGGTATCGGCCTACGCGCTGAACGGCAAAGTTGACGCTGCCATGTCCACATTCCGCGAGATGAATCATGACGCTGGAGTCCGGCCCGACGGGATCCTATTCCTCACGATCCTGAAAGCTTGCAGCCATGCTGGGTTGGCCGATGAAGCTCTGGAGTACTTTGCTTGGATGAATGAAAGGTACGGCTTGGTCCCAGCGAGTGAGCACTACGCGTGCCTGGTGGATGTCTTGAGCAGGGCGGGAAGGTTACACGAGGCTTACGAGGTTATCAAAGGGATGCCCATGAAGCCGACGGTAAAAGCGTGGGGGACTCTTTTGGGGGCTTGCCGCAGCTACGGCGAGCTGGAGCTTGCAGAGGTTGCTGCAAGGGCTTTGTTTGAGATTGAGCCCGAGAATACTGCCAATTTTGTCATTCTGGCAAACATCTACGCTGCCGCTGGGAAGAGGGTGGAGGCTGAAGGTGTCAGGAGGGAGATGGAGCAGAGGTATATGAGGAGAACACCTGGTAGTAGCTGGGTCGCGTAATCATAGGGTGATGCGCCTTCTCAAATTTTCAGGGATTCTTTACTTTTTGGCACTCAATAACAATTCAACAATCTCTTCTTTACTTTTTGGCACTCAGAGATGGTGCAAAAAACAATTCAACAATCTCTTCAGGAATCGATACCATCTCATGTTAGCTGCAATGGCTATGTCAAAGCACTCATGTACAAGATCAACACTTACATTAACTTGACGGAACATATGATTGAAACGGACCACCCATTCTCTTAAAATTATACTTCGAATATACGATATGAGAGGCTTGCAATGATTCTACCTTTTAATCATTATAATGATAGCTTCCACCGCCAGCTTTTCAATCGAACTTTAGAATGATTTTCCTACACCATCTAACCCCAATCATTTGCTGGTTTAACGCCCCATAACTCCACCTTAATCAATTAGCAATTGCCTTTTTTAGTACATGAAACCTGCGATCCAATCCCCATCATTGATGCAGTCAATCTAAGACTAGAATTAACATCGTCATCACAGTGGACATTGATCAGGATAAGAGTGAACAAATCCAGATCAATTATTTCCGAGGCTGTGGCCGGGCCTGAAGCATGAATGATATCTTTATATCAGCAACACTACTATGAATCGTGCTGATAGACCACTGAGTGATAATAGATTCCTCCGATCACGATTCGGTTCTTCCACATTCCTAAAGTTATGCCAATGTTTAGAGAAAGTTATGCCATGCTTTCCTGTCATATATGAAGACATTTGGGTCCTTGTTCATTACTTCCATACCAATCCAATTATCTTTATCCTCGCAGCAATCCATTTGGGCATTCAACTGAAGTGTTTGCAGCAGCATCATTGCATATCGCACAAGAACAAAGCTAGTCAACCCTCGTCGCTTCCTTTCCTCATTAATAAGAGTATTCCCGTGCACTAAAGCCCGTCAAAGGAAGGTTTTGATACAGGACCTTTTCGGGTTTTCAAACGGAAGATCAGACTGGCTGGATGAATATAGTCTGAGCTTGAAAATATCTTTTGGTAGGCAGATTAAACACTTATACAATCTTTACGCAACCCAAAAGAGTTCATCAGATTGACAATTTTTTCTAATGGGGATGTTGGATATAGTTTTGGATTTCAAGTTACTGTTAAGTAAATCTTTTACTAGAAGCAGCAGTATTTCGATCAAAATAAATAACAAGGATTTTATATTTTAGAAGAGCATGTGGTTGAAAGGGTTTACAAAGATCACTGTCATGAAAATAAAATATATCGTTCCTATGCACGAGCTTGATCAACAGTTTGCTTCCCAGATTCAATTACTCCCACTTGAGGAACTGTCTCTCGGTGTTAGCAAGAGAACATTGTTGAACAATCTATTCGCCCTCGAATGTTGCTGAGGAAACACATCGTAGAAATTACATCCAGATGCTCAACTATCTGTCATAACAAGTGGAAAGGAAGGAAGAAACGAGCTAGAACAAGGTGGTGATGTAGCAGGTTAAGCAATGTGGTGGAGGCCGAACGCAATGGCAGTAAGCAACACACAACAACATCTAGCAGAGAGCAGTTCACACACAACATCTCTTTCGATGTATTCAAGTATTTTTGATATGTTTCAATGTGTTAAAAATGACCCAAATGAGTCCATTATATAGATAATGCATCCAACAAAATATGCCCCAACTAGTTCTTTTTCTCTCCTATAGTAATTGGTGATGAGTTCTCATGTGCATGGTTCGTTGGGCACACCTAAACAAATTCGAGGAGACTTGGAACAACCAAGCAAGTTCTATTAACCTGGATGAGAAAAATGATAGGATTTATTAAAAGATAATTAAGGTTTGGACGGCTCAAGACAATTAACTTTTCAAGGCAATTAAGGAAATGAAAAGTTGTGCTTTTGGGATTCTAAACCAAAACAATTTGAAACGTAGTTTAAATATAAAACAAAATAAAAGAATTTTTCATTTATAAATATATCAAATCGCACACATGCGGCGCATCACACAAAGTTGAACCGAACCAGGACGAACGACACACGTGTTTCTGATTTATTTCGTCAAAGCCCAATACACAAACCAATCTAATCAACCTTCCCATACCCCACAAAGGCCCACAGGCCTTTAGAATCCACTCCCACCTAAGTGGATCACTCTCACTATAAAGTTAATCAACACAGGACTAAAAGTGGATGAGAGGTTTTGAAATGCAGGGAACTTGTGGCTGGAATACAACATTTCTCCACACATTTCATAAACTTTGAAAAAATATAAAAGACAAAAAAGGATGAGTAAACTATGTCTTTCAACTTAGATTTCTTGTGGCTTTGAACTTCATCTATATCCAAAGTGATGTGGTAAATTACATGTTGAACTAGGCTCTCTAATCCAAACTTCAAAAAATAATTTTACATTATGAGGACATGTTCATCTCGGTGTGCACGTTACGACCTTTGCAAGAATCTTTTTCGTGAGAACCCTAATGAGTATGTGCAACTCATAGAAATCTTGACACAGGGTTACACTACATAAAAGGGATCTCCGAAGAGTTCACTATCCAATATTACACCCTACCAAAAATATAGGTTCGAAGCCTCTTAGATAAAAGATCTTCATATACCAAGATATCACCACAACACAAAACATCATAGGAAATGGTCTAGAATGAAATTCTAAGATCGCGCTTCCACCAAACACATGCATAACTTACTTGTCCTTTTGAACCTCTGCTCATGGCATATCTTATTTTTGAATGATAGGGGTAACACTGTGATGTTCAACTCAAGGATAGAAGGTCCAACCCCCATGATGCATTGAGTATTACCTTTCTAGATAGACCTTTTGTGAGAGTGTCAAACTTTTTTCTCTATTGACCTAACAAACTATAACACCATGGGTAATGAAGACTCCTACCTCTTCATAGCTCAATCTCATAAAATGTATTCTTGGGTTACTCGTAGATTTTTTTAGTTTTTTTTGTAGTAGAACTACTGTCATAATATATTGAGATAGGAGGAAACTACTTTGAAACTATAGCTAAATTGAGAAAAATATTTCTAAGCCAATTATCCCAAACAAAAGCTAAACCTAAGACAATAAACTCAGCCTCTATAGTGGATCTAGACCTCACGATTTTCTTAGATGATTTCCAAAATATAGCAACACCACCTAGGCAAAACACATAACCAACAGTTGACTTGGTTTCATCAGAGTCAATAATCCAATTTGCTTCTGTATAGCCTTCTAACAGAGTTGGATAACCAGTATAATGAACACCATAACTCACGACACCTTTAAGATACTTAAAAACTCTAACCAAAGCCTTCCAAGAATCAACACTAGGACATCTAGTGTATAAACTTAGCCCATTGACAACATAAGCAATATCAGATCTAGAATAGTTGGCTAACTACATCAAGCTTCATATATTTTGGAAATATTTACTTTGATTCACTTGATTACCTTTATGTGCCTTACGAGGTAAATATGGATGAAAAGTAGTGCTAAAAGGAACACAACGATACATATCAAATCTATATAGATTTTGTTCTACATAATGAGACTGATTTAATGAATAACCAGAAGTACATCTAGTAAATTTAATACCAAGAATAACTACAAATTCCTAAATATTTCAAATAAAAATTCTTGAAAATATAAGATTTAGGAAGGCAATCTTCAACATACTGTATTTAGGATGGTCAAATTCTAGTAAATAATAACAATATTAGATCAAAAGATGCAAATAACTTCAACATACAACCACATAATTGCAAATGTACTATCAACAAACTTGGAATAAGTATATCTATCAGATACATTTGTTGTTTGGGTGCATATTTTAGATCATACAAGGATTATACAAGTCAACCTTGTGTTCTTATCCTTAGATTACAAAACCCCCAGGTTGATCCATATAGTTCTCTTCCTTTAGATCATCACTGAGGAAGGAAAACTTCACATATATTTGATGGATTTTAAGATAATGGATTGCTTGCCAAGACAAGGATTGAAATAGAGATGATCTTTGGTTCATGAGCGTACGTGTCAAAACAATTGACTCCTTCTTACTTTTTGTAACCATTGGCTACCAACTGGCCTTAAACTTATCAATGCTACCATCTTTGCTTAACGTTTTTCTGAAGACCCATTTGCATCCAATAGTTTTGCAACCTGGAGGAATATTGGTTAAAATCCAAGTATGAGTGGTTATATTGAATTCTATTTCACTATTACCAACTTCCTTCTAAAAATTATCACCTACTAGTTTCATGGCATCTTCATAGGTCTTAGGGTCTTATTCTACTATAAAGGTGTAGAAGTCTAGACCAAAGTTTTTTATTACTTTAGCTATTTTACCTCAACAAAAAGTCACTTGAAGGCTCAACCATTTTGACATTCAAAGGTTCAAATTTAGGTATGGGTATGTTAGTGATAGGAGTTGAATCTTGATTGATTCCTAAAGCAACTTAAAATTCAACATCTAAAGGTCCCTCACCAACTTGTTTGGGAACACTAGACTTGAAGGGAAATATGTGTTCATAGTATATAACATTTCCCGTATTATGATGTCTTAGGATTTGAAGCCTCGGATAAAATAATCTTAAAAGGAATGATTGGGATTACTCCCATATCACCACAGTGAACCTTCATTTCAGGGAGGCCATCTCTAAAGAAATCTGTGGTTAAGTGTGCTTAGCCCATAGTAGTACTAGGATGGGTGACCAGTGGGAAGTTGACCCAAGCTTGCATATGAGTGAGGACAAAGCATGAATTTAAGGCTAGTGGTGGTCTGTGGGGCCTGCCATCATTCCTGAAACACTACTAGAACCTAGGGCAGTGGGCTCAGGTGCTAAAAATGGTATTAGAGCCATAACTCCTCCAGTAGGCGGGGCCCACATAGGCATGTGACATGCCAGTCTTAGGCTGTGTGGTCCAAGAAAGTTGGAAAGGACTATCCACTGAGACGAGATGGAGCTGCCCTTACGCTGGTAGCCGTCGATGGGAGCTAGGTGTCCATGGGCCATTCTGGGTCTACACTAAAATGGAAAAGAGATTATGAGGCTATATAGTTGAGTCTTGACGAGGATGTCAAGAGTCTAAGTGGGGGAGAATGTAACATCTCAGGATTTGAGGCCATAGATGAAACGATCTTAAAAGGAATGATTGGACTACCTATATCACCAAGGTGCACCTCCTTTACAGGGAGCCCATCTCTTAAGAACTCTATGGTTAAGTGTGCTCAGTCTAGAGTAGTACTAGGATAGGTGATCGATTGGGAAGTTTACCCAACTTGTGTGTGAGTGCGAACAAAGCAAACAATTAAGGCTAGTGGTGGTTTGTGGGGTCATTCATCATTCTTGAAATTATACTAGAACCTTCGACAGTGGGTCCGAGTGTTACAAGTATGAAGTTTTTTCGAATGTCAGTGATGTTTGACTTTATCACTGGAAATACATTTCCTTTTTTATTTTTAATATAGCCTATCAAAAAGGAATCAACAATTTTAAGACCAAGCTTTCTCTTCTTAATTTAGGGAATTTTAACTTTGTCTGAGAATTCCCACACTTTAAAATAAGTTTCTAGTAAACCAAAATTCACACAATGTCTTCTCTATGTTTTTGAAAGGTATATGGTTCAACACATTTTTAGTGAATAAAATGACCTCCCCCCACATTGTTTGTTGTAGACCAGAATCGATCAACATGCATAAATCATATTAATCCATTTTAAGTTATTTTGTCATCTACATCATTAGATTGTGGACTATATGGGTCAGCATTTTCATGAATACGGTCATGTTCTTCATAGAACTATCTAAACTCATTTGAAGCATACTCACCTCCTCTATTAGATCTAATCCTCATAAGGTTCTTTTCAGTTTGGTTCTCTACTTGTGAATTATAAATTTAAAACTTTCCATTTCTTCATGTTTACGTTTTAGCAAGTAAATGCAATTGTATTTGGAAAAGTTATCAATAAATGTAACTAATTAGCGGATGCCATCACGAGTAAGAATACTAATAGACTACATATATGAGTATGAAAAAGATGGAGCAAGGATGTGTTTCTTTATACTTACATTAAAATTTTCTTAAGAGATTTTTCTTGAACACATATTTAGCATCTAACATCATTAGAGATATGGGTTTGAAGAATCAAGTCCACGTGAACCATATATTTCAAAGTATTCTTTTTCACATGTTCTAAACAGGCATACAAATTAAACATCACAAGCCTTGTAAGTAGAAATAGTACTAAAGAAACTTTCAATAAATATGAGAAGTACCGTTACAGGAAGAGGCACTAATATTAACTAAACCCCCACAAGATTAACCAACACATATGTAACAAACACATCTAGAAATTACAATTTTGATCCCTTGACGCTAAAATATAGATTTTGTATTCACTAATGTTGGATAAGATTTGGACTTCATGTTATTATTTAAGCAAATATTTTACTAGAACTAAGTAGAAGATATTCTAGTCTAAATAAACAATAGAGATTTTAGAGTTTATAAGATCTTGTGGATGAAGGTGCATTATAAAGACCATTGTTGTGAAGATAAAACCCACCTCTTCTACACATTTTTGATCAAAAACTTGCCTGTTAGATTCAATCACCTAAAGCTCATGAACTATGCTAGAGAGCAATGCCAAACAATCCATTGGAAACTGAATATTGTCAAAAAATATGACATAGAAATCCCATTTAGATGGACAAATTAGATAAAAAAGGTAGAAGAGAAGGAAGAAATGAGTTGGAACAAGGTGCTTATGTAGCAGATTAAGGAAATATGATGGAGGCCGCAGACAATAATAGTAAGCATGACACAACAACAATTCGTAGAGAGAAATTCATATTAAAGAACTCTTTGGACGTAAATTGATTTTTTTGATATATTTTAATGTGTTCGAAATGGCTCCAACATGTAAATTTATAGACGGAGACATCCAAAAAAAGAGGTCCCCAACTAGTCATCTAACCCTTCAATAATAATTTTTTGGGTGAGTTCCCATGTGCATGGCTCCTTGGGTGCCCCCAAACAAAATAGAGAAGACCCAGACGAGCCTACGAACGACTAATGAAACTGGATGAAAAAAAGGATATACTTTATTCAAAGAGAATTAAGGTTCAGGTGGCTCAGGATGATTGCTAATTTAAGACAATTAAGAGATTGAAAAGTTATACGTCTTTGGGATTCCAAACTATAAATATCAAAATTCCATTAAAAACATTTATAAAAATATCAAATTGGAGTACACAACACACCACACCGTATTGAACCAAAGTGGGTGGGGCGGGGCATGGCGAGGTGTGTGTGTATTTTATTTTTTCAAAACTCAATACATGAACTAGTCTAATTAGATTTAAATTATAATGCCTCATAAAGGCCAACAAGTCTTTGGTCATCACTCCCACTTAATTGGGCTCCTCTAACTTTAGAAGTGACCAATATCTACTAAAGGTTGCAGAGAGGTTTTGAAATATATGATACTTGTGGATGGAATAAAATACTTGGTACCTGCAATTTTAAGGATGCTATGTGTAGTTTGTGTTGGAAAAGATACAAGATACATTCCACCCGCATTTGTAACATAATTCCTATCCCCTTCATAACCTCAAAATCTAGAGCGGGCATCAAATCATTGTCCCAAAAGTAATCTACCATTTATTACCCAAAAATCAAGCTAACAACAATCTTAACTCTGTTTCTTATATCCTAGTTAGACATGTCAAATTGTGTTAAACTGTGATGTATATTAGATTTGGGCGATGGAACTTCCCACCAACATAAAATCATCTAATCTTGCATCCACCCATTTACTTAGTGGGTATCACCTATAACATATATGCAGGTGTCCTAGTTAACAAAAATAAATATTTTGAGTATAATACAAACACACATGATAAGATATGTCATACATTTATCAAGCTACAAAATTGTCAATGTAAGTCAATTCATAGCAGCTATTTATTTGTCTTTGAAATGGAAATGGTTGGTATTATATATTCTGTTTCTTAGGCTAGTAGAAACATCATGGTAATAATTTGTATCAATGAAAATATAGTTTACCGATTATATATAGTTTCCATTCATAAAGAACAATTATATTATCTTTATCTTGTTTTGTGCAATTGTTAAGTAAAAAACTTATTATATTAGGAATATCTAATTTTAATCAAGGAAATATAATGTTAATTTTTTGGTAGTTTATACTAATGAAAACACTTATATAGTTTATTTTTCGCATTTAACATTGAAATGAGATATCAACTGCAACTTGTTTTATCTCAATTTCACGTCAAAATTAGTCAACAACTATTCCATTATGTTTGATGTCAAACACAATAGTTAGAAGCTCTCGTTGGGCTCTAATTGACTTCATGTGAAGCTTTTTCTATTTTTTTATTTTTAATGTTAAGAATGACAACTAGCTTTTTTCAATTGAACACATATCAAATGGACACTTGGAAGTCTACCTACAACTCACAATACCAGATTTGGTTGTTATCTTATTCCATCCATTTAAATTTGAGTATTTTGACCCACACCTACATCCAATCAGTCCTAACCCATCCACTTGTTTGACAATACATACTTCTATGGAGATAAGCCCCTTTGAAATTATATGTCATCCAAAAAGTAGCTCTTTGTGTACTTCTCATTTAGACTTTCAACCCAATTCATATCATTGGACGTCTTAATTCCCAAGTCCCCTTTGTTAGGAAAAAAGTAATCCAAGCTATATGTCGTTCAATTTATTTTTATCGTTGATTAAACAAAATTCATACCATAATTCAGCAAACATCATTAGGTAGTTTGTAGAATGCACCACATAATATGGAATAGAACCTAGGTTACTCTTTGACAAGGTAAATACCCCACTAGTGAATAATATTTGACATTCCAAATACTCATATTATTTTCAAATAATGTAAGATAAATGTGAATAGATTTATTTTGTTTTCCATTTAAGAACGACACACCCAACTGCTTCCCCACTAGAGATGATTTTTACTCACAATATGAATCGTATTCTAGCCTGACCAATTTTTATAGTTTGGTTTCTTTGGTGAGGGAGAAATTCAACTAAACATGAAGTTGAAATCTACTAAACTCTTAAATCAATCCAAGACATCAAGGGTTTTCTTATTCTTTTATTTTTCTATATTCTATTTGCTTTATGATTTCCACTACTTCAAATGAGAAGAAAACAATAAGTTTCTCTTTGGGCATCACATAGTTCTGGTTCATCCCAGTAATCCATCAACAAAATATGATGTCTGCAGTTGTGGTTCAGATTCTTATGTAAACAACTTCATATTATCACTATAGAGTAAACTAGTAAGTTTTAACCCACTTTAGATAAGGAAAGATGCTTCCATTTTCTAGTTGAGAAAATTGGTCAACAATTTGTGAAATATTTCCCGTACACACCATCAAAATTTAAGGGATAACGGGTCACCCTGTCGACGCCTCTGTTATGTTTAACATAAGGAGTGGCATCATCATTTTGAAGGGTCATTCCTAATGGTTGACATGATCAAGTTAATCAAGTAATTTTAGGAAGATATCTATCCCAAAGAGCATCTTATATGAATTCCAAATCCTAGGTATTATATACTTTTGTCCTAGATCTGCTTTGATAGAAATGAACCCCTTTCTCCTTTTACTTTTGTTTCTCATGGTTCAATAACATATTTTACAATGATACTTTTTCATAGATTTTTGTACCACTACAAAAGCATGTCGAACTTTAGAGATCAAATCATGAACAACATGAACATACTTATCCTTTTTCATCATAATAGTATTGTCATAGGTGTTATTTCCTAGATAGATTGATACATAAATTGATTATAAACCTTATAAAGTTCCACTTTAGTGATTCAACACATGAAATATATCTCCATAAATACTTATGAATGAGTGTATTCAATTAATACTTATAATGAATAAGATGATATCTTGTTAAAAGATTCTCGTGGGTACATTACTAAAGATGTATATAGGTAAATATTCCATGCAAATATTAATGTTATGTTGTGCCCTACTCTTGTCTTTATTTACAATTTTATATTTTTCATTATAGTTTTTTGTATAAGACTTATCATGTAGTTTTCTATGAAATGATTCTTTCTTATATCTTATAAGTTATACATAATCTTTAAATAAAAAGAGAATATACAATCTAATACTTGCACAAGTAAAGAAATTGATATAGAGATTCACACTTGCACAAGTAAAGAAATTGATATAGAGATTCATCTCAAGGGATGTTTTTTGATCTAGATAATGATGAAACCACTTACTAAAACCAAATATACAAAATTGTAATTTTTAATTTCATCAAACTTAACATAATATTTGATGTAAGTGGTCTAAATACTAGATTATTGTGTTATAAAAATGGCATTAATCACATTGTGGTCAATAGAAGTGTACGTGCCGACATTGTGTACACAAGTGATGTTGTCTCAAGATACCAAAACATTGGCATTGCACTTCATTAGATTATGATGGAGAATGTTGGGGCTCCTTTTAGTATATTAGGAGTCATTAACCTAACCAAGGACAATGAACCGTTAGTAATGAACACAAAACTTGTTAGATTCAAACACAAAATCTTGACCATAAATTTGAGTCCTTGACCAATACGTGATGGTTAGGGCGAATGTTTGACCAATGTTCCCTCAATAAAATATAGGTGAGTAATAGTAGGGGATTAGGTCTTATCCTTGACCTATAGAGACTTTACCTTGAGAAACTATCAAAATGAAAAAGAATTTGTATCCCTTATATATACGTTGTATCCAGGCACATCCTTGACTACTACGATTACATACTATGATATCTTTTATGAACCCATATATATATATATATATATATATAATACTAATCATGACACACTGTGATTTATTCATTATCCATAGAATGAAAACAAATTGAATCTAACACATGAAAACATTCCAATTAATTTTTGATTGTACAATCTACATTCAAATATGATTGGGGCATCATATTTGTCCAGCAAAACAAATCATATCATCTAAAGATGATCTTAATGCAACATAGACATATCATATTATTTAACATATGTTTAAAACAAAAAATGATCTGCATGTCAGTACCCTATCCAAATTACTTCATGCATTTTTCCTACACTACTATAGAAACAACATTCAATGTCACTTTTCTGGGCGTCAGTTATTTAGGAAACCCGATGCCTATAACATTCAACGTCGGTGATTTAGGAAACCCAAAGTCTATATTCAAAGACCAGCCAGACACGGGTACCGCTTTGTATTCAGCGTTGGCTGGGTAACACAAAACTGACGCCTAAAATTGCCCGCAAAATCCAATTTTCGAGCGAAAATAATTGGCCCCAAAGTGTCACATACATCGTCGGTTTTTTAACTGTTAACCGACGCCTATATAAGATGAAAATTTGCGCAAAAAGTTCCAATTTTGGTGTCAGTTATCCTTTGATAACCGACGCTGATAATGGTTCCTGCCAAATAATTTAGGGCAAAGATTGTCTAATTGGACGTCGGTTTTTTAATATCAACCGACGCTTAAGAGTAAAAGGTGTCGGTGTTGTAGATAACTGACGTTGTTTACAAACTTAATAGACCTGCATCACCTGATTGTCTTCCCATTTCTTCTGTTTCATTGCGATACTTTTCTTTGCTGCTCGCCACTCACCTAAAATCGCCCGACGACCCCCGCTATTGCTCGCCGCCGCTGTTGCTGGTGCGCCTCTGCTTGCCGCCGCCGCCGTGTCCTCTTTCTCCTACTACCACTGCTGCTCGCCGCTACTGCTGCTCGCCGCTTTGCTCTAGCTGCTCTGTTCTTCTCCTGGTGTCATTCTGCTCGCCACTCGCCCTGGTGCCGTTCTGCTCGCCGCCTCCTTCTCTGCTCGTTGCTCTCACACCGCCACCGCCGCTCTTCTCCACGCTAGCTCCAGGTAGCCCTGGCCTCTTTTCTTCCTTCTCCCTAGCTCCTTACCAACAGAAAGCACGACCGTGGCTGTGTTGGCCTACCACGGCCGTGCTGCCCAGCACGGCTGTGGTAGGCCAACACAGCCACAACCGTGTTTGCTGTTGGTAAGGATATGAACAAATATTTATGTAATGCTTTATGTAAATTCTAGGATACGAACAGATCTTTTTCTTGCATATATTTGTGCTTCTAATCCTAATGCTTGACCTAATTCAGTAAATTTTGATGCATGTTGAAATACGATTTAAACTTATCCATTCTAGCATCCTAATTTGATTTGATTAAACCCTAGCATTGATGAAACCCTAACATCAATTGTGATGAAACCCTAACATGTACATATCTATTATTATGTTTGTTGGCCTAGAAACCCATCCAAGATTTACTCATTAGGAGTAAATCTTGGATAGTCCCTGGTTTGGGACTGTTCTTGAACACCTAATCTCACTTAGGATGTAAGTGTATAATGTGTATTGGGTTTTTGAGAAAATTTCAGTAGCATTTCCCCGTTTGTTCTCTAAGTACATATGTACTTAGAGAACAGCGGGGAAATGCTGCCAAAATTTTCTTGAAAACCCAATACACATTATACACTTACTAGTGAGATTAGGTGTTCAAGGATGGGATAGGTGGTACACATTTATTATATATAAGAATGACATCACATGTATTTGTTAACCGTAGACCCTAATCTTATCCTAATATATACTTGTTTTCTCTTTGATCATAGAATGGATAGATAATGGATGTCCATTCGCAATCATTGCACCCCAGAGTTTATATCTGGTCTTGATCAGTTTATTAGATTTTGACAAGGAACATAGGAAAGAACCTAGAGATAGGTTCTACTGTCCATGTAGGCATTGCGGTAACAACTTGAAAGTCGGCACTGGTGAAGAAATCAAAAGTCATGTCATGTGCAATGGGATTGTACAAGGCTATACAGAATGGCACTGGCATGGAGAGATTTCAAACTCAAAACCAGTGGATGTCGATAGCAGTGCTTGGGTGGAAGAAGAAATTGCCTCCGATGACGTAGATGTGAACGAACCAGTTCCAGTAGACATCGTTGATGCGATGTTGGATAGTTGTAGGGTAGAGCACACCGATCCACCTCCTATCTTTAGAAACATTGTGCATGATGCTGAGATACCGTTATACATAGGCTGTGCTAAGTTTACGAAGCTTAGCGTTGTGTTGAGATTGTATAAGTTGAAAGCTAACAATAGATGGAGAGACAAAAGCTTCACTTCATTGTTGACTTTGTTGAAAGAAATGCTTCCTGAAGGAAACGAGCAGCCAATCTCAACATACCGGGTAAAGAAATTGTTGTGCCCAATGGGAATGGAGGCTAAGAAGATACACGCATGCCCGAATGATTGTGTATTATTTCAAAAGGACTATGTGGATTTGAAAAATTGTCCAAAATGTGGTGCATCACGGTATAAATTGACGACTTTGGGGGAGTCCAAAGCTAGTTCTCCTGCCAAGGTGATGTGGTATCTACCTATAATATCACAGTTTCAACGCTTGTTTGCAAATCCGAAAGATGCGAAGAATTTGAGGTGGCATGCAGATGTTAAGAAAAATAATGATGAGATCCTACGACATGCGTCTGATTCCCCACAGTGGAAGAAGATTGATCTATTGTACCCTAAATTTGGTGAAGAAGTCAGGAATCTAAGACTTGGGCTTTGTACAGATGGGATGAATCCGTACGGGACATTGAGCAGCCAACATAGCACTTGGCCAGTCATGCTTGTTATATACAATCTTCCTCCCTGGCTGTGTATGAAAAATTAGTACGTTATGGTTTCGTTGTTGATATCGGGCCCTAAACAACCCCGAAATGATATCGATGTTTATCTTGAACCTCTGATTGATGACTTAAAGAAACTTTGGGCTGAAGGTGTGATGGCCTATGATGCTTCAGGAAGAGAGACATTTCATTTGCACGCTATGTTGTTTTGCACTATTAATGACTTTCCAGCATACGGGAATTTGTCCGGATATAGTATTAAAGGAGCTAAAGCGTGTCCTATATGTGAAGAAAACATTGATTCAATAAGACTAAAACATGGCGGAAAGACTATATATCTTGGTCATCGAAGGTTTCTTTCAAAATTCCATCTGTATCGTAGGAAGCGCAAAGCATTCAATGGATGGAATGATGAACGAAGTGCACTTAAACCTATACCAGGGGATGTTGTTTATGAAAGAGTAAAATACATTGTCAATGAATTTGGTAAGAAATAACAATGTAGTATGACCACACAGAGTGATAATTCTTCATTCAAGAAGAAGTCAATATTTTGGGATCTTCCTTATTGGAGTTCTTTGACAGTCAGGCATTGTATCGATGTAATGCATGTTGAGAAAAATGTCTGTGATAGCGTCATTGGTACTATGTTAAATATACCAGGTAAGACTAAAGATGGGATAAAATCCAGACTGGACCTACGTGAAATGGGAATAAGGTCAGAATTAATAGAATTATGTGAAATGGGTAATAAAAGAACATACTTACCTCCCTCTTGTTACACATTGTCTAGAAAGGAGAAGAAAGCTTTTTGTGAATGCTTGGTAAATGTTAAGGTGCCACTGGGTTACTCATCCAACATCCGTAGATTGGTATCAATGAAAGATCTGAAGTTGATAGGTCTTAAATCTCATGATTGTCACACTCTAATGCAACAAATATTACCCATGGAAATTCGATCTATATTGCCGAAGCATGTAAGGTTTGCAATCACCAGACTTTGTTTCGTTTTCAACACTCTATGCAAC
Source organism: Alisma plantago-aquatica (assembly GCA_963693085.1). Taxonomy (NCBI): domain Eukaryota; kingdom Viridiplantae; phylum Streptophyta; class Magnoliopsida; order Alismatales; family Alismataceae; genus Alisma; species Alisma plantago-aquatica. Next base: position 509,291,295 of record OY856415.1, read on the forward strand.
AAAGTTATTGACCCTGATACTCTCGATAATTTGCAAAGAGAATTGGTTGTTACCCTATGTCAGCTTGAGATGTATTTCCCTCCTTCGTTCTTTGTTACCATGGTACATCTTGTTGTCCACTTGACTAGGGAAGTGAAAATGTTGGGACCAGTTTTCTTGCATTGGATGTATCCCTTTGAATGATACATGAGCGTTTTTAAAGGTGATGTTCGAAACCGTTATCGGCCTGAAGGGAGTATTATTGAAGGTTATGTGGCGAGAGAGGTTATGGATTTTTGCAATGACTTTCTGAGTGGTAATAAGACTCCTATTAATGACAAGAATATTGAGGAGGGCAAAGGAATTTTGGGATCACGGGTGAAAGTAATTAGCCATGAGCAGTTGGAACAAGGTCACTTGTATATTTTACACAACATGGACGAAGTGAGTGTTTATATCGTGGAACATACCAATTTCATCAAGACACAACATCCTCGAGAAAGTTCAATGTGGCTTGCTAGAGAGCATAACAAGACTTTTACTAAGTGGTTTGAAGATAAAGTCATACATCAACTATCTCAAACACCAAATGATATTACAGAAACTATCAAATGCCTCACCTTTAAACCAAAACCGAATGTTATGTCTTATAAAGGGTTTGACATTAATGGGTTCACATATTACACAAAGCGCCAACATGATAAGAGTGTCGTCTAAAATAGTGGGGTCACTCTTCAAGCGCCGACTATGTATTTTGCAAGTGCAAAGGATAAGAGTCCACGTGAGGCTAAAATGTCATATTACAGTGTCATTGAAGACATATGGGAGTTTGACTACATAGATTTCAGAATTCCGCTCTTTAATTGTAATTGGGTTGATAACACCAAAGGAGTTATAGTGGATGAATTGGGTTTCAATTTAGTGAACTTTGAAAAGATTGGCGAGAAGGGTGAACCATTCGTATTGGCATCACAGGTGAAACAAATATTCTATATTGATGATCCTGCAAATGATAAATGGTTGGTTGTTCTTCATGGTAAAAGACAGTTCATTGAAGATCCTATAGATGAAGAAGAGTACTATGATAAGTATGATGACTCCATTCCATTCTCACTTGGGTTGCCAACTGATGGAGCTTCCACTCACGTGGAATTGCGTGCACCACTAAAAATCCTAAAGATAGTAAGTCTTTAGGTTTAGCCTTGCTTATACTAAGTTAAAACTCCACCCATGTATGCTAAGACACATGGAAGTCTTATCGTAGTATAGTTAAGGGTCGAATCCATGGGACAACGGTCTTGTTGAGATTAACAAGATGGAAAACGTTAGAATTTCACTTAACCCCTTAATAGTTGATATTTAACCCAAAGATTTGGTTTGGTTGTTTTTAACTAAGTATAAGTAAAGTAAAGCAAGAAAGTAAAATTAAGGATGTTAACAATGATAAGAAGTCCCTAGGATGTGATCGGATTTCACCGCCACTACACATGGATCTAAACATGCAACATAAAGCATAACCTGCAAAAAGAGTCTAAACAGTTAGTATCTTTGTAGATTTAGTTTCCTTTCAGAGAACTAACTACGAGAAGTGTGGGAATGTTGCAATGCCAGCCATCCCCGAACGAATGGTCACCTACTTTACATCATTCCCTTCGCAAAGTGTGTTCCTCGACTTACCAAGGTTGTACTTTCATACGTCAACTGATTCCATTTCATAGTATGAAAGTACAACGATGGAAGTGAGTTTACTCCACTTCTTGATAAACACTCCTAGATACCGAACCAGATAAATGGTGGATACATGCATCAGGAACCAACATTCAATCGAGATTCGAATCTGATAGTACAAACGTAGACAATTCATACTAAAAGATAAAAGATAACACAAGTTGGTGATCAAGAAACAAGCATTCATTAAACGATTGATGTCGAACTGAAAAGAAAGTATATCTCTATTAAAAACTATGGATTACATTGCATGAAATGAAAACATGGGTAGCGGGGCTACTCACCGCACCCTAGTGAAATGAGACTGCTCGCTCATAGCTAGGACAAAGAAGGAGGCGAGAAGAGAGAGAAAGAACGTCACCCCCACAAAGGAGAGAGGAAAGTCAACCCCTTGGAAGGAGAGAGAGTGACGATCTTCACACTTCACATGTTGCTCGATGATGAGGTCTCCTCTTCCCACCTTCTTTGGCGAAGAGAGAGAAAGCAACTTTAGGATGGAGTGTGGATCTCATACCGGCAGCCTTTGGGCGGAGGATGGAGGTTGGAATAGCTCTGGAGTAGTAGAGGTAGCCTCTGGGCGTCTAAAACATGATGTCTTGGGAGGAACCCTTGTGTCTTATTTATAGGCTTCAAGTGGAGTCCAAACGGTTTGGGCAGTTTTGGGTCCAAATTAATGGTCTTGAAGACCGTTTGGGTTCTGAGACCGTTTGGACCCTGAGACCGTTTGGACCCCGAGACCGTTTTGACCCCGAGACCATTTGGCTTCATGCGGTCTTGGGACCGTGTGACTCCATGCGGTCTCGGGACCGGTTGGCTTCATGCGGTCTTGGGACCATGTGACTCCATGCGGTCTCGGGACTGGTTGGCTTCATGCGGTCTTGGGACAGTGTGACTACATGCGGTCTCAGGACCGGTTGGCTTCATGCGGTCTTGGGACCGTGTGACTCCATGCGGTCTCGAGACCGGTTGGCTTCATGCGGTCTTGGGACCGTGTGACTCCATGTGGTCTCGGGACCGGTTGGCTTCATGCGGTCTTGGGACCGTGTGACTCCATGCGGTCTCGGGACCGGTTGGCTTCATGCGGTCTTGGGACCGTGTGACTCCATGCGGTCTTAAAACCATGTGAGGTTTTTGTGATTTTTTGTGTTTTTTCCTGTAAGTAAAAAGAGAGAAAAGTTAATCTAACAATATATTTGTAATAAGAGAGGAAAGTTAAGAATTCTATCTAATTTATCTGAGAACGAGTGTGGAAAACTGAGGAAAATTACTAAGATATCATCACAAAATTGGAGGTTATCACCCCCCTAACTTAGAGTCTAGCTTGTCCTCAAGTTAGATAGAGCTGAGGCATGTAATGGTGAGGCGATTTTATTTAGTTAAGATTTCCATACTATTGCTCCAATTCTAAACCCGAGATCTCCTAAGGTTGTATCTGAGCTTTTTGCCTTAACTCTTTCAGGTATTGAGAGTTTCTTGGATCTCAGGTTTCTTCCATATCTTGTGGCCTGCATTGGGACCACTTTTTATCCTGTGCATGTCGTTGACTCTAATCAGTTTTATACTTCTCTAAAAATCCTATCGGAAGCTAGAGTGGGTATGAGGGTTGGCTAAAAGCTTGATGTATAACTCCCCTTTTAAGTGGGGGAGGGGTTGTCTATTCTTTTAGGATCTCAATGCCGGGAATGATACATCTGCCTTTGTGAGGGCGGCTGAATGTACCGGCCGGGTGAGTCCTTTATCAACCTTTCATATATTTGGATACCTTACGGTTTCACTACCGGGCACGACACATCTGCCTTTGTGAGGACAGTTGAATGTACCGACCGGGAGAGACCTTTATTGGTTCTTCATATAGGTCCTTATTCATGGCACAAATCTCATAGTTTTATTCAACACTCTGGCTTTTATTCGTACACTCACGGGCTTAGGATTTGGATTTCTAGGAATTTTGATTTGGGCGGCCAAGCCTCTTTTATTTGAAGAGAAGAAATTTGTTCTTAGAGTTGTTCGACCTTGAGATTGTTTTGGCTTATTTTGGCCGTGATGTTGACCTATGGAGAGTCAGATGTAGAAGTGAAACAAAGGCATGGAAATCAAGAGTGGAGAGAGTTTATTAATTCGCCATTACATGTCTAAGTGCTATTCTTGTTATTACTTTTGAGGACTAACTGGATTCTAGAGTTAGCTGGGGATGACTTTGTTCCAAGAGGGGTATTCTTCTTTATGTGCGAGGTTCATTTTAACAGGAAATTATTTAAAATGAAAATTAAATGTGCAAACGAGGTTATAAAATTTGTACATAATTGAAAGAAAAGGTAGAGAGGGAAGGGTTTAGAAATGATACCTCCCCCTTGTCCAGTGTATTCCCCCCTAACTTATCACTCACTCTGTCCTTAGAGTGTCAAATTGATAGGTTGAGAAGTACAAGGATAAGGGCATCAAACGTCTATTAGTCCTTTATTAGCGCCATGTGTTCGAAGGAGATTGGAAGCGAACTTTCCTCGTAACGCATGATAATCCACTTCTGTCATGTCCTCTACTGGTCTTCCAAGTACCATGATGGTGTATATCCAGTAGAGGACGTGGAAACCACAGTCGTTCGACTCGCGGAGCTGCTGTGGGCACTTGTGGCTGAAGGCGGGGCGATGGAAGTGTTTTTTATCGTATGCCCGTGTGTGCTTGCTAAGAAGGGCATGAAGTTGATCGGCACACTCCTTCGCCACCTCCTCCATAGGCGTTCTTGGTGTTGTAGTGTAATGTTGTTGATCTGGATTGTACTGGCTGTCAGAACAGTTGTATATGATTGTTGTTCCTTAATGAAGATTTGTTGCCAACAACATCTAGTGTTCTGAATGAAGGAACGAGAGCATGATAAACTTCAGAGTCGTATGTTGTAGGAAGGAAATGAGTGCCTCATTCGTTCCGAAGTTCTTTAACTTTAGGAGATCATCCTTCATATATGCGGATGCCATATAGGTTGTAGGGTGATTCTGTTCAAGAAGAAATTCATAGGCGGCCATCAAACTTACGGATAGAGACCCTTTTGTCTGTACAGTTTCTCGTAACGCGTCTGCCATGACCAAAATGTCTCCGGACATGAAAACGAGGTCATCTTTCTCGGTGTAAAGCCTCAACATGATGAGACGAAGTTCATTGTTGGAGAGGCTTTTGCAAGCGCTGAGATCAAAATTGGGGAATGTTGGTGAAATGGCAGACAGGGGGACCATTTGTGAAGATGATCTGTTGATGGTTGCCCCAGTTAGCAACTCGGTAACTCCTTTATCATCCTCCAGATCGAAAGAATAAGGGTCTCATGTCTTTTTCTCGGGAACCGTGGCTGGCGGTTGTTTCTCCAACTCCTCTATTGTTTGCCTGAATGGCTATTTTGGAGGACGTTGGATGGCTGAAAAAATATAGCGAGGAACGTCGTTAGGTGCCATAGTTGGGTCCTTGAAGAACCGTCTATCACATATTAACTCCATGGCATAACGACCTCGTAGAGAATGAAAATCTTCAGCTGCCAGTTCTGTAAAAGGGATTTGCTGATTGAGCACTTGAATATGACGTATAACATAGAAAGCACAATCCCTAGAACCTTCTTGAGTTTGGGCGTGGGGGTTGATGATTTGGAACCAAGGTTCCAATTATTGCGGAGGGATGGGCAAGCAGCCCAGATCAATTTCACGAGCCGAAATGGAATGCATCTGGCCTCTCCAGCCTCTGTTCTAGTGAAATTGATTATTCTGGCTCGTAGTTCAGTGGCGCAAAAGTTGTACACCTTGGCGTCCCGAGCCGCGGTGTCCATAATCATTAGTAACCAGTGACCAGAGACTTGGAAAGGCACGGTAATGTAGCGTGCCTTTCTGGTGAGTCCGCTCTGCAACCGTTCGATTAATTTGCTTTGTAATTTTTTGTATATAAGACTCATAGCAAGGGAAGGTGATGCGTTAAGAGCGGGTTGCTTCTTCCTAGAGCTTCTGTAAGTTTCTATAGAATTGGCAAGGATGACTCGGAAGACTGCCATCTTCACTGTTGATTGTGGACGAAGGATGGAGCAGAAGTCTTCACGTGTCAACTTATGCTGGGTCTTCATATTTTGGTAGATAACATCGCCCCCGTCTTTGACATCATCTACGATAGTGTTTAAGATAAAGATATCTTGAGCATCTAAGGTAGAGATGGCCGCCAAGTCTAAATTGTGCATTTTATGAAGTAGAGGTGGCGGTGGGGGTAGCTCTTGCGGAGGGAGGGGGGAAGTTTGCTCCAGATTGTCTAGATATTGCTGCAGATCTTCGTCTTTGTCTGAGTCAGAAGATGATTCCAGATCTTTGTCTGTATCCAAGATGACTCTTTCTAGATCTTCTTGTTTTGGGGGAAAGGGCACCGATTGGTCTGGTGCAAAAAGGTGCTGAGCTGATGTTGCTTGTTGGTGACTTGTGCTGGTTCTGAGTAGACATTGTTGGAACTCAGCAAAAGCTGCTTCTTTAGAAGATTCCCCCAGAGATCCCATTGCTGAATAGTCAAGGAATTGATCCCCGTAAGACATATTAACATTGTCATTGTGAGTCGGGGATTTGGGATCTTTAGCACCGTTGCGGTGATCATTTTGTTTTGATGTGGCTCCTCAACTTGTGCCCTCCCCGACATTGCCTGGGTCGTCAGATTGGTCGTCTGAGGAGGTGCTATTATTGGAGTTAGCCGAGGAGTCGGAATCGTCGTCCTCATCTTCGTCTTCTTCGCCTTCTTCGTCGGCAGCCGCCTATTTTGTGTGTTGTTGTGTAGTCTTTTTGCACTGCCGATGGGTTGCTTGTAGCTCATCGAACGCCACTTGCACATGCTCGTGGGATTCGAGTAGTGCGTCGTGTGTTTCCTTAAGATCTGAGTATCGTCCCTCGGCAGAGAGGAGTCACGCTGTAAGATCTTGTACTTGAGCTCATAGTTTGGTAAGCTCGTTGTTTGCTGACTCCTCTTGGCGACTATGGAGCTGTGTGAGGGTGTTGTTGATGTCATCCAAGCACGTTCTTAGAGCAGCTTGTCGCTGCTTAAGGTCACATAGGGTCTCAGGCAGAGGTTGAGTCTGCGTAGAGATCCTATCAACTTGCTTTGCCAACGCTTCTTGCTGGCTTTTTACTCCATGGATCAGCTCGAGCAAGTTTTTGTAGTGGTCATCGATGTGATCGACTTGCTTGGCCACTACGTCCTGTCGTTGCTGAATACTTTGGAGGATGCTGGGAAAGGCGCTGTTCTGCTCATTGATCTTAGCGACTTGTTGAGAAATACCCTACACATAGGAAAAAATAGATTGCATTATGTTAGAGGGGTCGGTGAGGATGTTTCAGATGGCGTCAAATTGACGTCTGAATTCCTCACCGACATTTGAAAAAGGGACCCCAGATGCGGAAGGGTGGTATGGATGGGGTCGGGGTGGAAGGGTGGTAGTGCCTTGCGAAAGAGACACTGGTGATGGTCCCACGAAATGCGTGGTGACCGTAGATGGAGTCACCAGCGGTGTCGAGGTGGTGGCGGATGAAGGGAATGGTAAATGGCTGGGTGAGATATGAGGGAGTGAAAAAGTTGAGGAAAAGAGGGTGGAGATGGGAGCAGAGAATGTGAAGCCGGGTGTTGGAGCGGAAAAGGGGGTGCTCGGGGAGAAAGATGGGGAAGTGGAAGATGTGGGTGGAGGGAGGTGGGATGGAGGTAGATGGTGGGAGGGTGGTGGATGGGAGTGTTGTGGGGGTGGTGGTGGTGGTGAGCTCATCATGTAGGATCATGATGAAAGAATCCAAAGAAGTGGTAGCGATAGGTTCCTCCGGAGGGGGGCGTTATGTCTCTGGTTGTAGCTTTGATGTCAGCATCCCTGACAGCTTTGGTGGTTGTAAACATACCTTAGATGGTCGTTTTAGTGGTATTTTTGTTACCCTAGCTTTCGGGGCGGATATGCTAAGCTCTGTCTGGCCCGCTTTGGTTGTCTTTTCTTGTACTTTGACGGAAGCTAGGAGTTTGATTATCTCTTCGTCAGTAAAGAGAAGTTTGTCCTTGTCGTAGTCCGCTAGCTCCGGAAGCGGTAGAAGAGTCCTGGAAGATCTGACTATTGGGCAGAAGATGTAGTGTAGTTTTGCATCCTTCTCCTTGATAATGTAGGAGTTTTTCAAGGTTTGTTCGTTAGTAAGGATTTCGCCCTTGATCTGTGTGCATCGAGGGAGTAATCTATCCATTTTGAGGTATTTGATAATGGAAGTTATGTGCCTGCCCATGCATATTTCTTTTCCTATGGCATAGGTTGAAAATTTCTGTATCATATGTCGTCCGATGTTTACCGGCTTTCCTTGCAAAATGGACCATAGGAGAAAAAGGTCGGAAGTGATAACATTGCCTCCCTATGTTTTGGGGAACAACACACTGGTAAGGATTTTATGAAGCGTGCGCACAAACTCGAACTAAATGTTGGAGGCTTTGCATGTCTTTGCCTCATAAGCGAGGATCCCTGTTAGGGTCTTCCAAAAGCTATGTCTATTGAATTGGGAGTTCTCCGTGCCAATAGCTTTGGCTAGTTTGAGTTGCTCCGTATTGTCAATGAAAATTTCGTTCAGAAGATTTTCTGTTATAACGACGTCGTTTCCAAAGAGTTTGGTGATCAGCCTGCAATCACCTCCATCCCTTGCTCTGTGCGTAATGTCCATTGCTTCTTTGGTGAGATGCATGAAGAATTCAGTAGTCGGCTCGGCATATGAAACTTTAGGGACAAAGCACAATCTGGAGAGATTGGCGTTGTCTAGCATGGTGAGGATTATGTCATAGATCCCCATCTTGAGTAGTACGCTTGAGCAGACGTACTTTGTTGGTTTTAGTACTTTGTCGATGGAAGGGAGGGTGTGGATGTAGAGGTTTTCTAGTGGTGGTGCGGTGGTGGTGAGTACTAAGAAGACGGGGGTGGTAGTGGTGGGTGTTGGGACAGACTCTGCAAGGGTTTGTTCCCTAGCAGTAACGGGGCAAACTTGCTTCCTTGCCCGCTTTTTTGGGGGTTGTTCGGTCGCAGCCTCTTGGACCTTTCATTTCCCCTTGGACTTTTCAGCTGGGGATTCGTCGTCAGAGTTAGGATCGTATTCAAAGCCTTCATCGCTGGAAGAGATTTCTTCCACTTCTTGTTCAGGTTCCTCATTCAGACATTTGTTGATGCGGTCAATTTTGCACATGACCGCTATGATGTTGACCTTTAGTGGAATCTTTCCGGTCTCTTTGTAGGTGTCTACAACCTTCTGAAGCTTTGCACGGGTTTCCATTAGTTGCTCCATTGTCCAGAAGTGAGCATCTTCATTTCCGGTGGGTTGCTTTGCCGGTGAAGCCATTTCTAAAAATCGGAAGTCATGTGTTAGAATAACATGTTTATTATAAGGAAAAGAAATTAGATTTTACATATGCTTATGTGTTTTTATGTTTTAATGAAATAGAAGAAGTTTTGAAAGGCCAAACGGTTTTGAAGACCATTTGGCTCCAACAATTTCAGGACCATTTGGCTCCAAACGGTTTGAAGACCGTTTGGCTCCAAACGGTTTGAAGACCGTTTTGGCTCCAAACGGTTTCAGGACCGTTTGGAAGGTGAAACGTCAGAGGAGCGAAAGGCGTTGGTAGAGGCGAAGCTGGCGGCGATAGAGAAGACGGCTACGATAAGGACGACGATGGTGGTAGAAAAGGAAGCCGCAGAGGCGTCGAAGACATCGGCGATGGTAAAGACGGCAGCGGTGCACAGACGAAAGTGTCGATGATGCGGCGTGTAGGGCTACCTTGCAGCGACGGGCGGAGAATACGATGGTGATGCGAGGAGAGGCGGTGACTGAGGTGCGATCACCGTGAGGACACACGGAATCGGGAAGGATGGTGGCGAAGAGAACCAACATAACATGTTGCAAGGGAACGGGAGCAGAGATGGAACAGTGCACCGAGGGTTTTAGAAAGCTCGAGAGTCGAAAGAAGGGAGAAGGAGGGGGGTTATATTTATAGGAATCAGAGATTGACCTTAAAAAATCTCGAGGTCAAACGGTTTGAGGACCGTTTGGCCCCAAACAATTTCAAGACCGTTTGGCTCCAAATGGTTTTAGAACCGTTTGGCTCCAAACGGTTTCAGGACTGTTTGGCTCCAAACGGTTTCAGGGCCGTTTGGCTCCAAATGTTTTCAAGACCGTTTCGTTCCAAACGGTTTCAAGACCTTTTGGCTCCAAATGGTTTCAAGACCATTTGAGATGATTTATGTTTTTGATTTTATATTTTTATCTTTGTTTTGGTTGTTTATGTGAATTTTTATATTTTTAGAAGATAAACCTAAGTTAAATGAAAGGAAAAGAAAACAAAGATATTAAAAAAATAAACGGTGATACTCCGATCTTGGGTTGCCTCCCAAGTAGCGCTTGTGTTTTACGTCGCTGGCTTGATGAAGTTTTGATGATATTATGTTGATATTGTGGGGTCTTGGATCTCAATAGTCTGTCTCGAAGTTGTCTGCTGGAGTATAATATTTTTTTAGTCTATGACCATTGACGGTCCTTTCGCCTCCATTGTCGTCAACAATTATGATGGCTCCAGTCGGGTATATGTGTTTGATAGTAAAAGGCCCGGACCATTTTGTGCGGAGTTTTCCGGGGAACATTTTGAGCCTGGAGTTGAAAAGAAAGACTTTATCTCCAATGGCGAAGCCTTTTCTTTTTATATGACCGTCGTGCCACATCTTGGTTTGTTCTTTGTAAATCCTGGCACTTTGATAAGCAGTCATTCAGAGCTCCTCTAGTTCTTGTAGTTGGAGTTGTCTATTTTCTCTGGTACTTTTAAAATCAAAATTTAGTTGTTTAATGGCCCACCAAGCCTTATGTTCCAGTTCCACTGGAAGATTACATGATTTCCCGTATACCAAACGGAACGGGGTTGTTCCAATTGGTGTTTTATAAGCTATTCGGTAAGCCTAAATGGCATCGAGAAGCTTGGTGGACCAGTCAGTACGGTGTCTATTGACTATTTTTTCTAAGATTGCCTTTAGTTGTCTGTTCGAAACTTCAACCCGACCCCTAGTTTGTGGATGGTAAGGCGTGACAACTTTATGGTTGACTCCGTATTTTTTTAAGAGGGCTTCAAAGATTCACTCTAGAAAATGGGTTCCTCCATCGTATATGACAGTTCGGGGGACTCCAAATCTGGGAAAATAATATCTTTAAACATCTTAATGACTGGTTTGGAATCGCTGGAAACTATGGGTATAGCTTCTACCCATTTCGAGACATAGTCCACAGTGACCAGTATGTAAGAGCAGCCATATGAAGAGGGGAAAGGACCCATAAAGTCTATCCCCCATACATCGAAAATCTTGATCTCCTGCCACATAGTGAGAGGCATTTCATTTCTTTTTGTTATACCCCCGGAGAGTTGACACTTGTTGCATGATTTTACAAAATCGTGGGAATCTTTTGCTATTGTTGGCCAAAAGAAACCCGATTGTAGGACTTTCATGGCGGTCTTTTTCGAACTCATATGTCCTCCCATGGGGCCGGAGTGACAATGTTCTAGGACAGGAGTAATCTCTTCTTCGAGTAGGAAACAACGAAAAAGTATGTATGCACATAGACGAAAGAGGTAGGGTTCTTCCCAATAATATTGCTTGACGTCGTGGAGGAATTTCTTTTTGTCATGGTAAGAGGCGGAAGGGTGGATGATCTCTGTAGCCAGATAATTCACTATGTCGGCATACCAGGGGAATCCAGTGGAAATTTTCATTAGCTGGTCATCAGGGAGAGAGTCTCTGATAGGTACTGTATCATCATCCTTGACTTCAATACGGCTGAGATGATCAGCGACGATGTTTTCTACTCCACTTTTGTCTTTGATTTCCAAATCAAATTCCTGAAGCATCAACACCCAGCGGATAAGTCTGGATTTTGCGTCTTGCTTCTGAATTAGATATCGTATAGCGGAGTGGTCAGTGTAGACAATGACCTTAGCTCCAATCAGGTAGGAGTGGAATTTCTCAAACGCATAGATGACAGTTGAGAACTCCTTTTCTGTAGTGGTGTAGTTCTTCTGTGCTTCATCGAGCATTTTGGATGCGTAATATATCACATAAGGTTTCTTGTCAATTCTTTGCCCTAACATGGCCCCTATGGCATAATCGTTGGCGTCACACATGATTTCAAAAGGTTGTGACCAATCTGGGGCTCTTAGTATGGGTGCGGAGATTAAATCATTTTTCAGAGTTGTGAAACTTTGTACGCATTCTTGTTAAAATTAAACTCGGTGTCTTTGGTTAACAGTTGGGTCATGGGTTTTGCTATTTTTGAGAAATCTTTAATAAATCTTCTGTAAAACCCCGCATGACCCAAGAATGCTCGTACTCCTTTTATGTCTTTTGGCGGTGATAATTTCGAGATAACATAAATTTTTTCCTTGTCCACCTCGATCCCTCTGTCACTCACTCTGTGTCTGAGGACGAAACCTTCAGTTACCATAAAATGGCATTTTTCCCAATTTAGGATGAGGTTCGTTTCCTCGCATCTTTGTAAGACTCGTCCAAGGTTAAGTAGACAGTTGTCGAAGGAATCTCCGTAAACTGAGAAATCATCCATGAATACCTCCATTATAGATTCCGTTAATCCTGCAAAAATAGCAGACATGCACCTTTGGAAAGTAGCAGGTGTGTTGCACAACCCGAATGGCATTCTTCTAAAAGCATAGGTCCCAAAAGGGCAAGTAAAAGTAGTTTTCTCTTGGTCTTCCGGGTGTATAGGGATTTGGTAGAACCCAGAATAACCATCTAGGTAACAAAAGAACTTTTGATGGGCTAAGCATTCTAGGACTTCGTCAAGAAAGGGCAGAGGGTAGTGATCTTTTCGCATGGATTTGTTTAGTTTCCTGTAGTCGATACACATCCTCCACCCCGTCACAGTCCTTGTAGGCACTAGCTCATTCTTGTCATTTAGCACGACAGTGGTTCCTCCCTTTTTGGGGACCACTTGGACGGGGCTGACCCATTGGGAATATGAAATTGGGTAAATTATGTCGGCTTTCAGCAGTTTGAGGACTTCAAGGCGAACCACCTCTTTAAGGTTGGGGTTCAACTTCCTTTGGTGTTCTCTTGATGGCTTGAATTTGTCAACCATGGGCAGTCTATGCATGCATAAGGCTAGGTTTATACCTGTCAGGTCAGTTATTTTGTACCCAATGGCTTTCTTATGTTTCTTTAGCTCCACAAGAAGCCTTTCTTCCTGGTTTTTCGTTAGGGTGGAACTGATGATGACTGGACATAATTTTTCTTTGTCCAAGAAGATGTGTTTAAGTCCCGTTGGTAAAGTCTTCATCAAGGGAGCCTTGGGTGCTTCTGTTGCTTCTAAAATAGTGACAGATTTGAGCTCCTCAAAGGTGGCTGTTGGCGCTTCTTCAACTTTCTCTAAGTGTTGCAAACATTGTTGGACCAATTCATTTGCTGAAAATTCGACCTCTGGATTTGTCAGAACATTCTCCAACTCATCAGATGGCTCAGATATTTCCAATTGGGACATTTGGTGTATTACATCTAAGAGAAAAACCTCCTCTTGAATGCTGGGATCTTTCATGCTATTTAGAACCCGGAATTGGATTGCTTCTTTTCCCAATCTTAGAATGATCGTGATAGCTTCAACATCAATAAGTGCCCTAGATGTGGCAAGGAAAGGTCTGCCAAATATTATTGGGTATCTCAGATCCTCCTTGATATCCATAATGACAAAATCGCATGGGACATAGGCATCTTTGCCTATCCTGACTAGAATATCTTCAATAATTCCTAGAGGTGCAGTGATAGTGGAATCAGCTAACTGAATTGTCATCGTGGTGGGTAGCAAGGTAGTGAAACCTAATCTTTTACACATGGAATAGGGCATAATTGATATGCTGGCCCCTAAATCAGCTAATCCATTTTTGCTCGAAGCATTTCCAATACAACACTGAATACCGAAGGAACCAGGGTCCTTCTTTTTCTTTGGCATCTTATTAAGAATGATATCAGAGGTGGTATGAGCTAGTTTGACGGTCTCTTGCTCTTCAGTAATGTACTTCCTTGATAGTAAGGTTTTCAGGTATTTAGCCCATGCTGGTACTTCTGAGAGGGCGTCGAGGAACGGGATGTCGATATACAGTTTCTTCATCACCTCCTTGAATTTTTGGAATCTAGTGTCCATCTTAGTCTCTTTCAATCTTCCTGTATATGGTATCCTAGGTTTATATTGCGGGACCTCTGACTCCTTGGGGGCTTGTTCCTTTTCTTTGCCTTTTTTAGTCTCTACAGAATTATCAGTTGCTAGATTCGAGCTTGCATTTGGGACTAAGATAGGTGTATCATCATCATCATGAGTGATCCTTGTAGTTTCACGAAAGACACGACCCGATCATGTAGTGACGGCATTCAATTGCTCTGGTCTATTCTGATCGTGTCTTGGGTTCGATTCCGGTTGGCCAGCAAAGGTGCATGTTGGTGGCTTTAATTGGGCAGCAATTTGAGCTAGTTGAGCCTCTACAGCATTCTGCTGAGCTTGCTGATTGGCAAGCATGGTTTGTTGTGACTGTAGCATCTTCCTGATCATAGTCATCTCGTCTGCTGGCTGGGAGGGGACATTTTTTTGAATGAGCTGTTGTTGTCCTTGATGTGGTTGTTGCGGAGGCGGTGCTAACTGAGGTTGCTGTGGTTGCTGTAACTGAGGGTGCAATTGTGGGTGCAGAGGAGGATTGGTGTATTGATAGTAGGCGGAGGGGTTTCTAGGGTAGTTGGATCTTGGGAAGTTATTTTTGAGGTTCCCTTGATTTTGATTAAAGTTGCTTTGGAATCCAGGTGGCAACCTATTGGAAGACCCACCCTGTGTTTGATGTTGCGTGTTAGCGGTCCCCGTTGGATTCCCATACTAAAATTCGGGGTGGTTTCTTGGTTGCTTTGGATTATAGTAAACTTATCCCAGTATGGAATGAATGGAATTAACTTGTTCGGGGATCTGGTCTTCAGGGTGTTCGATGATTGGTTCGTACTGCTGTTGTGGTGGTTGCATATCCATCATCACATTGAAAAGCAGACCACATGACAACGTAGGGTGATCAGATGCATGATAGGCTTCACAAGTCCCTGTAGCAGCTTTAACTTGTTGGACTTGGGGTTTTTTCTTCTTATCATATTCTCCAAATGAAGTTTCAAGTGCATGCTGTTTGTGAGATATAGTCTTTAAAGCTTCAACAATAGCCTTCATTTCCATTGATTCCTCAGCTTTATAAACTTTGAGGACTCCCTTGTCGGATGATCGTCCCCAATTGGATTGGTTCTCATCTCCAAGTGTAACGATTTTCCAAGCATCCTCATAGTTCTTTCTAATAAATTTCCTCCAGATGAGGAATATAGAAATTGCTTGATGTCATCACTCACACCCTATAGAACGTTTCTATTAGTTGATTTTGGGAGATGCCATGATGAGGACACTTTCTTAGAAGCTCATTGAATCTTTCCCATGCTTCTGTGAGTGATTCTCTAGGAAGTTGGGTGAAGTGGATGATCTTCCCCTAATTTCGTAAGTTAACGAAGGGGGGAAAACTTTTCTAGGAAATTTTCTTCTAAGGGAGCCCATGTGGTGATTATTGGCTCCCTATCAAGCGAGTTGTACCAGCTCAAAGCTCTTCCAGATAGAGTAAAGTGGAAAAGATGTAGCATTATTGCGTCAAAAGCAACTCCGGCTTGTGGGACAAGTCGGCAAAGTGCCTTCAATCTCTTCAGGTGATCCATGCAGTCATCTCCAAATCCACCAGAGAATGAGATGCCTTGCATGATTTGAATCCACTGTGTCTGGATTTCGAAGTTGGGTATGTTAATGATCGGTGGCCGAGCTGGATGATTGTCTTCATAGTTCTTTGGTACGACATAGTCCCTCAATTGCTTGTTTCATAGCTCTAGCTGGGCAGCTTGGTTAGCTGCTTTGTTTTCAGCTCGGATGCGGGCTTGTTCTTCAGCTCGGATCTCTGCTTGAATCTGAGCACGGGTGTCAGCAATGAGTTGTTCTCTCTGAGAGGCTATGGCTGCATTGACCCTTTCCATAACTAATGCAGCTTGGCGTTGACCTTCAGCCATTTGCCTGGCTCTTTGGCAGTTAAGTCTGATGTGGCAGTGGAAGCTTCTCTCTACCTCAGAGTCTTACTCTGGATCAGGGGAGAACCCAAGTTTATGCGATGGTTGCATACACGTCTTCTACCTGAGTAGAGAAAGAAACACACCTTTTAGACGATGCAGGAGATATGATGAATTCAAGAAGATATGGACTAATGGTTAAAGAAAAATGTAAAACCCTAACCAACTAGCAAGATAGTAAATGAAATTAAAACGTTCTGTTGTCCCCGGCAACGACACCAATTTTTGATGGAGCTTCCACTCACGTGGAATTGCGTGCACCACTAAAAATCCTAAAGATAGTAAGTCTATAGGTTTAGCCTTACTTATACAAAGTTAAAACTCCACCCACATATGCTAAGACACGTGGAAGTCTTATCGTAGTATAGTTAAGGGTTGAATCCACAAGACAACGGTCTTGTTGAAATTAACAAGATGGAAAATGTTAGAATTTCACTTAACCCCTTAATAGTTGATATTTAACCCAAAGATTTGGTTTGGTTGTTTTTAACTAAGTATAAGTAAAGTAAAGCAAAAAAGTAAAATTAAGGATGTTAACAATGATAAGGAGTCACTAGGATGTGATCGGCTTTCACCACCACTACACATGGATCAAAACATGCAACATAAAGCATAACCTGCAAAAAGAGTCTAAACAGTTAGTATCTTTGTAGATTTAGTTTCCTTTCGGAGAAATAACTATGAGAAGTGTGGGAATGTTGCAACGCCAGCCATCCCCGAACGAATGGTCACCTACTTTACATCATTCCCTTCACAAAGTGTGTTCCTCGACTTATCAAGGTTGTACTTTCATATGTCAACTGATTCCATTTCATAGTATGAAAGTACAATGATGGAAGTGAGTTTACTCCACTTCTTGATAAACACTCCTAGATACCGAAATAGATGCATGGTGGATACATGCATCAGGAACCAACATTCAATCGAGATTCGAATCTGATAGTACAAACATAGACAATTCATACTAAAAGATAAAAGATAACACAAGTTGGTGATCAAGCAACAATCATTCATTAAACGATTGATGTCAAACTGAAAAGAAAGTATATCTCTATTGCAAACTATGGATTACATTGCATGAAATGAAAACATGGGTAGCTGGGCTACTCCCGCACCCTAGTGAAATGAGACTACTCGCTCATAGCTAGGACAAAGAAGGAGGCGACAAGAGAGAGAAAGAACATCATCCCCACAAAGGAGAGAGGAAAGTCAGCCCCTTGGAAGGAGAGAGAGTGACGATCTTCACACTTCACAGGTTGCTCAATGATGAGGTCTCCTCTTCCCACCTTCTTTGGCGAAGAGAGAGAAAGCAACTTCAGGATGGAGCGTGGATCTCAGACCGGCAGCCTTTGGGCAGAGGATGGAGGTTGGAATAGCTCTGGAGTAGTAGAGGCAGCCTCTGGGCATCTGAAACTTGATGTCTTGGGAGGACCCCTTGGGTCTTATTTATAGGCTTCAAGTGGAGTCCAAACGGTTTGGGCAGTTTTGGGTCCAAACGGTCTTCATCGAGACCATTTGGACCCCAAGACCATTTGGACCCCGAGATCATTTGGCTTCATGCGGTTTTGGGACAGTGTGACTCCATGCGGTCTCGGGACCGGTTGGCTTCATGCGGTCTTGGAAACGTGTGACTCCATGTGGTCTCAGGACCGGTTGGCTTCATGCGGTCTTGGGACCGTGTGACTCCATGCGGTCTTGGGACCGGTTGGCTTCATGCGGTCTTGGGACCGTGTGACTCCATGCGGTCTCGGGACCAGTTGGCTTCATGCAGTCTTGGGACCGTGTGACTCCATGAGGTCTTGAAACCATGTGAGGCTTTTGTGATTTTTTGTGTCTGTTCCTGTAAGTAAAAAGAGAGAAAAGTTAATCTAACAGTATATTTGTAATAAGAGAGGAAAGTTAAGAATTCTATCTAATTTATCTGAGAAAGAGTGTAGAATACTGAGGAAAATTACTAAGATATCATCACAGAATTGGAGGTTATCACCAACTCCATAAAATATTGAAGCTAATGATGACTTATATGTGCACGGAGATCACAATGAAGGATTGTTAATTGATAAAAGATCACAATTTTAGAGGCATGCATGTTTATATTTTTTTATTGAAGCTAAATGTTTGCTTTTTTAATATCAATATCATTTTCAGATTTTATGTTTCATTATCTTCTAGTTAATACAAATGATAAATGTTTGCCTTTTTAATGACATTTTCAGATGGCTGACCATGATGAGCATGATGTCCATGATGAGCATGAAGTCCATGATGAGCATGCTGTCCATGATGAGCATGGTGAGGATACCAATGTAAGTTCTAAAAACATATCCTGTATTTCTATAAAATTCATTATCTTCTAGTTATGTCATATATCCTATATTTCTATATTGGGCTAATTCAATGTGTTTATTTTTGTCAAATTTTAGGTTGATGATGGACATGTACCCACTGAAGCACTGGAGGAACTTGATGTGCATCACCAAACACTTAACAAGAAAAGGGGCATCACTCTGTTGAAGAAGTTAATAGCGCTAAGTGGAAGTGGATCCAGATTGGCTGCAGAGTTTGATAATGGAGGAAATGTAATTGGAGTGAACCGCAATAATTTTGTAAACTATCTTGGGGTTGTCACTCGAAGCCATTATGGTGTTAAGTATGATAATTGGCATAAAGTTCCTCATGCAAAGAAGGACATGATATGGAAGGATTTATGCGTGATTTATTATTATTTGCAATTCTATTTTGTAGATTGCAAATTCTATTATTTGCAATTCTATTTTTGGATACTAGTTAATAGCAATTTTATTTTACAGAATCTATTTGTATTGGATGAGAAGCTGCATCGTAAAAGCGTGACGCAACACGCTGGAAAGATGCTAAGGAACTATAGGAAAAATCTCAATAGAGAATACATAAAAGATGGTGATAAGAAGAAGAAGTCAGCCCTTAAACAGTGGAACTTCTTGGACAAAGAAGATTGGGACACATTTGTTGCTTCAAGAAAATTTTAAGAATTCAAGGTATTAAGTGAGGGGCAAAAGCAAGACGTGCACTGAATGTGCATGACCACACTATGGGTCTAAAGGGCTATGCAAGCGTTCGCCAAAGACTGCAGGCGGAGTCTGTTGCTACTCAGGAGTCCTCTACTACATGTGCCACACCCATGCCTCGCCATGATGTATGGATAGCTGGGAGGAAAAACAAGAAGGGTGAAATAAAGAAGCCCATAACTGCTGAGGCGGTTGCGAAAATGGTAAAATACAACTCTTAGAGCAATCGTTTGAATATTGATTATTTGTGGTGTTAACTTATCAATTTCTGTTGATGGTGATTAGCGGGAGCTACACGAGCATAGGAAACAAGGCACATTCATCCCTCAGGGCACAAGGGATGAATTGACAGTTTCTCTGGGTAACCCAGAGCATCCTAGATGTGTTAGGGGTGTATGCGCTGGTGTGGGCATCAAAGCATTCTTTGGGCCATCCCAGCGCAAACCCAGAGCAGGACTTTCACAAGAAGAGGTAACCTATTCTTTTTTTAGAATGTTACTGCAAAAGAGAATTCAATAATAAGAAGCTAATGTTTCTTTTATCCATGTATAGGAGAATAAATAAGTCAAGGATATAGTTTCTAAGAAGGTCAAGGAAGAATTATTGCGGTGCCAGGCATCTCAGGCTTCTAATCAGCCTATGGCGATCCACTCTTCTCCTAATGCACAGACTGAGAGTAGTCCTGTAGACCCACCGCCTAACACGTCTGTTGTAAGTATTGTTTATGACATTGTTGCTAGTCTTTTCAAGATGATATGTTTTCAAGATGATATGTATATATGTATAACATTCTTTGCGTAAATTTGTAGGTGTTGAAGCCATGCCGCTTAAGAATGCAAGATTGTGTTGTTGCAGAGGCGCATGCTTACCCGTCCCTTCCTGGGGCAATGTTTCACGGGACTCCAATGCCACAAGGCTATGTTCGTGTGAGCCCGATACATGTATTACCCGATTGGAGGGAAGCTACATTGCCATATGCCCACCCGGATATTGATACACTTGCTGAGGCAGAAGACAGGGTGATATTATGGCCCAAAGCAGATGTCATCTACACTACTGAAATTGTAAGATAAATTTACATTACTTTAGATTGTTAATGTGTATATATGAGGTCAATTAATCTGAAATTATATATACAGGTTAAAAAGAAGACACCCAGAGCATCTAGGCCTCCACCTCCACTTCCTGTATTACCAAGTTGGGTTCCAACTGACCTAAAATACCCGTTAGGTCCTGCTTGTAGGGGAATGGCATGTTGGCTACAGGCACATAATATACATTGCCCTATAATTGTTTCTTTAGAAGCAAATTATGTAGGTCAATCATACGAAAGCTCTTTATTTATACAAGATATTATTGAGCTGTTTATATATGATTGGCTGAATACATCAATGATAGAGACATGGATAAGGTGAGATCTTGTTTATACATCCATATATCTTGTGTAAGATCTGGTGATCTGGTTTCTTATATATTAATGCATACGTAATACATGTTTTGCAGCTACTTAGTCGAAAATCAATGTAAACAATTTGCATTTGACCATGTGGGATTTTTGATTCCATCATTGATTAGTATGGTAGCTAAAGACCCTGATAGTGTTCAACAATACTGTATAGATACTTTTACAATTTTCAGTCAGGAAAAGAAGACGATAATAATAGCTCCATTCAATGTCAAGTAAGTTTACTTTACTTATAATTTGGACTTAAGAAAATTACATTTTTATTGTGGATTTTGAGTTATTAATTTTTAAAATTTTTACCTCTAGCGGTAGGCATTGGGAGTTACTAGTTATTCTCCCCGGGACGTTCACTGTTTATTATCTAGATCCTGCGGTGAGAAATATTTCATTTTTATATCCATTAACATATGTTATTACATTACTATTTAATTATGCAATTTACTGTGTTACATTAACATGTAGGGGTTTAGATGCATTCAAAAAGGCTGGAGGAAAGGTCCCCAGGAAAAAGAACCAGCCAATAATTTGGGAGAATGTAAAAGTAAGTTTCCGACTCCAATGTATATATTATTTATGTGAACTGTGCTTAGTTGTATTTTTTATATTTTGTATGTTTCAATTTATAGTGTGCTACACAAGACAACGGTTGGACATGTGCATACTATGTGATGCGATTTATGCAGATGATTATCCAATATGCCGCATTGGGCATCGATACCATACATGAGGTGTTATATATAGTCTCATTAGTTAGTATGAAATATATCAATCTTATTTTTATATTATTACTTATATATATACATCATTCTCTTTGCAGGTGTTTAAAACTGACCACACTATAGGTAAATGCTTAAAAGATGTAGATGCTCCATATACGATGGAAGTATTAAATGAAGTAAGAAAAGAATGGGAAAGATCCATACAAACAGTGGGGATTGTAAGATATAATTGGGATGCTGATAGTGATGTTGAATGATATTTTGTAAATGAATATTTCTGAATGTTTCTACATGTATTTGAATGTTTCTACATATGTGAATGTGAGAATTGAATTGATGTCTGAATGTATCTACTTGTGTGAAAAGTATATTTGTTGATTTTGCAGGTTTGTAGCCTGTTTGTTGGCTGATATCAATGGATGTCATAAACCTGCAGTTCAAAACTGAACTGTAGGTTCTCCTCCTACTGACCAGCCACAGCAGGCCTGCAAACAGATAAGAAAAAAAAAATAAAACATAGGCGTCGGTTGTTTATAGAAACCCGTCATCAAAGTCTTACCGCGTCGGTTATTGGATAAAAACCGCCGCCTAATGTGACAAACAACCCGACCGTGCAGGAAAGCACGGCCGTGGTGGAAAAAGCGTCGATTATTAGTATAACAACGACACCTATAGTATTAAACACGGCCGTGCAGGGAAGAACGACTGTGGCATCTCAGAATATGGCGTCAGTGTTATAGTTGCAAACCGATGCAGATAGTGTCCTAGATGGCACCTTTTTTTTGGCGCGAAGCCTTATGGCGTCAGCTTACTATAAATAACCAATGCCTATCTGTGCCCTGCTGGTGCATTTTCGGTGGCGCAAAGCCTTTTGGCATCGGTGATAAAACCGAAGCCGAAGAGTTCGACCTTTAGCGGCGCCCACATAGGCGTCGCTTTAGAATCGTCGATAAAAGGGCATAAACAACCGACGCCAAAGGCCTGTTCTGTAGTAGTGCTAATACTACTTCTTTTGCTTCCACCATGAAGGTTTTCTCTATCATTTGCATAGGTCAATCTATTTCATGGCAGCATTGTCAACACATGTTTTGTAAAAATTGTATTATAATTTTATTGTTTACATTTACAATTTCATTGAACAAAAATATAACATAGAAAATAAATAAATTCTTGTTCACACAAATATCTCATTTCTTTTATCAATTAAATAATATTCTAGTACTTTGAGTGTGTACACATATATGGTTCAATAGTGTGACCAGTGTTACAATGATCATATAACCCCTTTATCTCTGATATTCAGATTGAATTCGAGGCATGGAAATGTCTTCCTGTTAATGTTAAATCTTTGTTCCTTAATCTAGAGTAGACTATTTGAGATACATATAAGCTCAAAATCACATGTTGAGTCACATGATCATGGCTATACACTTCATAACCTCATTCATCAAGTGTCTGGGATATAACTCCTATTGTAAGGACAAACTCCATATACATCACTCACAATAATGCACATGCTTCATAGTGCACCCAAGCACGACATGTTTGGAAACTCTTATGAAAGGTCATGTTGAGTAGTGTTCAATTACATTGTACAACATATGATCACTGGAATGACTTCAGGTCTAAGGACCACAATCACCACGACCACAATTATGAATGTCATGTATGGATTCCATGTATAATAATACTAAAGGTCAGACTGTCTAGTATACTTGCACACAACAAGGACCTATGTGTTTGACTTGATATCCAATATCATTACTGATGTCATGTAGTCATAAGTCAAAACACATACTAGTCAGAATGTATCATTATTGTCCTAATATCCACAATAATATCCAACTAGGGACCTATACAAGAATGGAAACTCTTAGTATACATATAATCTCATGTTCAGGTCCTCAACCTGATATCAGATTCTATTAAGTCATTCATTCTTAGGACATTATCATATTAATTTATTATCTCATATTGAAGAAAATATAATAATTAGATCTTGGGATATTATTATTCATTATCAAATCAGTTACAAAGTGTGCTATTACAATTATCATATAACTAGATTTCAGGGTGCACTACCAATATGTAGAACATGTGGGCTCAAAAAAATTTACTTACTCCTTCAGTAGGCCGTAGAGGTCCCAACCATGTAGTAATTTGAAGAGTTGTTGCCTTTGACATCGTGAAAATCCTTTGTTGTCTTTCCCTCTATTCAATTAAACTCATAGTTACGGGAAACATGTGATTTACCACTCTCTAATTCATTGTGAGCTTAAAATATAAAGCTTCACCTGATTATTGTTGAGGACAACTTGACCTCCACAAATATTAATGTTACCCAATTATGGATACAAGATTATTGTCCCCATCAACCACTTGGTGGAGAAACAAATGTTTTCCTTCTCATCCTAAACCCAGCCTACTACCACATTCTTCTCATCATCCTAATGTTCCCATATGAATCACCCACTCTTTGCAAACAATAAAGCCATATCCCCAACTCTCATCGGAGAAGACACCATTCACTACACTGAATGACCACTCAAGGAATTTCCAAACAATGTAGAGTAGCTAGGTAGATTAGTTGGACTATGCCTAGCATGTTCCTCCAGATCAAAGTTGTGAGATAGCATTCACATGAAGGTCAAGCTTCTCCTTAATCTGCTTCTTGTGGTGTTGACCTAGAATCCAACCTAGGATGGTTATTGATGGCTAATATAAGATCTTGTCATTCAACTGGAGTAGATTTAGTTTGGAGCACTACGGACCAAAGGACAAACAACATACCACAACACACACATATGGAAAAGTAATTGAATTTTTGAGAATTTATGTCTTCTACATCTCTTAAATACTCACTTGACGATAACTTCACCCATGGACTTTCAATTCAAACTACGCCTCTAGTTTTAAATACCATTCAAGGTCCTTTATCCAAGTCCATGATTTTATCCTCATTCTTGAAAGAGATTACCATGACATTTGACTTAGGTTATGTCAACCTCTTTTGTTGCACTATTACTGTTTCAAAACAGAAGTCCACCACAGAAACCGTAGAAAGACATAGCACACGTAAAAATAATTGGCCAAAAAACCTAAATGACACATTTCCCATTTTTTATTCCCTAAATGGCACGTTCTTGAACTTATTGCCCAAAATGGCACATTTGCAGACCAATGCGTCCCCTGCTGGGACGCATTGCTCTCTCGGGAGGCAATGCGTCCCCGGTTGGGACGCATTGCTCTCCCATGAGAGCAATGCGTCCCAACCGGGGACGCATTGCCCCCACAGGAGGGCAATGCGTCCCGAAGCCGGACGTATTGCTTTTTTATTTTTTTTTTATTTTTTTTGAATTATGATACCATGTATACCATGTATATTATATATACATATATATGTTAAATTGCTAAATTAATATAATCTAAATTAACTTATATAAAATTAGCCATATATTTAAAATAATATCTGAAGATAATAAAATAATAACATAATATTATATTTATCAAAACATAATACTTATAAATATAGATAAAAATATTCAAAATTAATAGATATAATACTAAAATTATATAATAAAGTGTAAAATTATAAAAATAAAGAAAATATATACATATATTTATTTGTAAACTTAGAAGAAAAAAAACTAATATAGCAATAAAAATAAGAAAATACTAATATCAAAAATAAGAAAATACCAATATAGCAAAATAATATATATATATATACATAAGATATATATGTACATATACATATATATATACATAATATATATATATATACATATATATACATAATATATACATAATATATAAATATATATATTATACATATACATATATATGTACAAATATAATATATATATACATATATACTTATCAAAACATAATATTTATAAATGTAGATAAAAATATTCAAAATTAATAGATATAATATTAAAATTATATAATAAAGTTTAAAATTATAAAAATAAAGAAAATATAAACATGTATTTATTTGTAAACTTAGAAGAAAAAAACTAATATAGCAATAAAAATAAGAAAATACTAATATCAAAAATAAGAAAATAAGAAAATACTAATATAGCAAAATAATATATATATATATATATATATATATATATATATATTAAAGGTATGATACATAATATCAAAAATATACATATATATACATCATATATATATACATATATATACATATATATATATATATATATATATATATACGTAATATATATACATATATATACATACATAATATATATATACATAATATATATATACATAATATATATACATAATATATATATGTACATATATATATATATATACATATATATATATATATACATAATATATATACATATATATACATAATATATATATATATACATATATATACATAATTTATATATACATAATATATATATATATATATATATATATATATATACACACATGTACATATACATATACATATACATATACATATACATATACATATACATATACATATACATATATATATATGTACAAATATAATATAATATATATATATATATATTATACATATACATATATATTTATCAAAACATAATATTTATAAATGTAGATAAAAATATTCAAAAAAATATTTATCAAAACATATATATATATCCAAACATAATATATATATATATATATATATATATATATATATCAAAACATATATATATCAAAACAAAATACTAAAATTATATAATAAAGTTTAAAATTATAAAAATAAAGAAAATATATACAAGTATTTATTTGTAAACTTAGAAGAAAAAAAACTAATATAGAAATAAAAATAATAAATACTAATATAAAAAATAAGACAATAATAAAATACTAATATAGCAAAATAATATATATATGTATATATATGTATATATACATATATATACATATATATATATATATATTATTTTTCTATATTATTATTTTCTTATTTTCTTATTTTTGATATTAGTATTTTTTATTTTTATTGCTATATTAGTTTTTTTTCTTCTAAGTTTACAAATAAATACTTGTATATATTTTCTTTATTTTTATAATTTTACACTTTATTATATAATTTTAGTATTATATCTATTAATTTTGAATATTTTAATCTACATATTTAAATATAATGTTTTGATAAATATAATATTCTGTTATTATTTTATTATTTTTAGATATTATTTTAAATATATGGCTAATTGTATATAAGTTAATTTAGATTATATTAATTTAGCAATTTAACATATATATGTATATATAATATACATGGTATACATGGTATCATAATTAAAAAAAAATAAAAAAAAATAAAAAAAAACAATACGTCCGGTTTCGGGACGCATTGCTCTCCTCAATCGGGGACACATTGCCTCCCGAGAGAGCAATGCGTCCCAGCAGAGGACGCATTGGCCTGTAAATGTGCCATTTTGGGCAATAAGTTCAAGAACGTGCCATTTAGGGAATAAAAAATGGAAAATGTGCCATTTAGGTTTTTTGGCCAAAATAATTCTCAATAAAACCCACTTTGAAGTAGAATCCCTATTTACCGAGTGATTTTTTTGGCCAACGGAAGGAAACTTCCATCATTGGACCTTTTTATTTAATAAAATCTAAAAAATAGAAACAAAGCTGGGAATGTCACATTATGTGACAGCTCCACCCTGACTTTTAAGGTGAAAGCGCCACAGAATGGGCGTTTCCACCTTCGTTTTGTTTTATTCTTATGTTTTAACCAAAAATGTTAGATTGAGTGATATTTTCACCCGTTCACACATAAAAACGTCAATTAGTGTCGCATTTACCCACCAAAGTAGGTGACTTCAAGAATTGTTTTCACAGGATGCTATACTCCGTGATATTTCTTTTTTACTGTACCAGTTTGATTTTTTTTTTTCTCAAAATTATGCGCAATTGTGAGATATATAATGTTATTTGCGTACCATAAAAATTTTTGGTGAGTATTTCCCCTTCATATTTTTGAATGTATTGAATCAGGCCTTGTTTCTAAAGGTTTGAGTTTGGTTAGACATGGGTTATACATGGGTTGGGTTTAATTAATTTGTTCGATTAACAGATCAAGATTAATTAGTTGGCATGCTGGCCTGCTGACAATTTGTCTCTGCTTTAGAAAAGTGTCATTACCAACCCCCCCTAGACCTCTATAATAAGATATGGTTTTCATCCCGGATGGTGTGTTTCTTTTTTTCTTTCTTCTTTTTAATTTCCCAGTGTTAAAAAATGTGAAACAGAAGATTAGCATGTTTGCTATCACTCGTATAAGAAACTACATTATAAAAACAATGCTTGTAGCGCACGATTAGAGGAGCATTCCCATGCAGTGATACAAAAATTTACAACAGACCAGCATGGCTTGCTGTGATGCCAAAATTGGTGAACAAACTCTGAACAAATTTGGAGTTGGTATCTATCTACTGTATGGTTCTAAGACAGAGGAACAAAACTAGTCTCCGCTACATTTGGAGAAGTATAGGAGAGCAGAGATCATGTATATATCTGCAATGATGATGTTTAGCGTGGCTCCGTTGATGTCAAGGGTCAGAGCAGCAGAAGTGCGAAAAGACCAAAGCTGAACCTTGTCCCAGGTTTGAATTCGCTGATCTTACAGAACAGATCCCACTCGCGGCCGTTGATGATTGTTCCGCCGCTGCTTTCCCACCTCTTCAGTGTCATCGAGCCGAATCGCCACCCGGCTTTCGTGTATGCCGTAATTGGTACTCTAGCAAGAATCACTGGTGTCGCCTTCTTTTTCAGGTTCTGCGCTACATCAGGCACGAAAGGCACTACGGCCTACTTCCGGTAGAGGTGTGAGGCGACGGCGCCGCTGGGACAAAGGGTACAAGTGCTAGTAGATTCCCAATATCGATGTCAACGGTGGCGCCGGTACAGCAAAGGCCAGTTGCGATTGGTGCATCACGACCAAGAATACTGTGGCTAACCTCAACCTGCAAAGGCGGGTCGCTGCTTTCTGACATCCAAGAGCCCAGCGTCGCGCCTTTCTGATTCGCAAACAAGAGCAGGGATGACACGGCTGTGAACGAACTCTCTGGGAATGAGGAAGCGATGTTGCTGTGGGTCCAAATCGCTTGCTGTGAGCACCTTGTCAGCAATGAAACGGATGCCAAAACCCTTCTTTTTCTTAACGATTCTCTCCACCCACTCCGGCGGGCTGTCCGTGACAGGGTTTCTTTTCACAGCCATGGAAATCGAATTAGTAAGAACGGATGGTCAGAGACAAAGAGGGTGATCTAAGGGTGTGCAAGAACTGTTTCTACGACGGTGTAGACAGATGATGTCTGGAGAATGGATGTGATGAAATGAATCGATTAGCTTACTTTGGGCTCTATTTATAGCCAACGCCCAATCCCTAAACTGCACTAGCGCCGGATGGATAAAAGTCCCTGTTCAGAAGGATTGTGGAGTTCCGTAACCCCCCACGGGAGTAGCGCGGTATACACACTCAAAGCCCGTTTTGCGATGCCCGACACTCCCCTCCTGACATCGACCCGTCCTGACCTCGACTCCTGATTACCCCTCTTCTTCGTCTAAACCTCGACCCCGACTCCTGATCAGGCCGTCACCCCGACTCCCATCAGGCCGTCTCCCCCTCCTGCCTACTTCTCCTTACGCCTGAAACTGGATCTGGATTCATGTCTCCAGATTCCATAGCCAGCGTTGCACCAATTTTCCTGATAGTGCAGTTCGCAGTAGAAAACCAAAAAAAGTCAAGATAGATTCCCAGCGTTGCCCGCTATTGTAATTTTTTTTATTTTGTTTTTATTTGACATCATTTTAATTTTATAATTTAGAAATATGAAGATGCACATTTTTTTTCTTTAATTACTTTGAAAAAGCAACTTTGTAAGCCATTTAAACCATTAATTTTTCTGAATTAAATCTACTCAAAAATTTCTCTAACCGTTATGTCTCATCGGTTCCGTTTTAGGTGCATTGAACGAATCATTTTGTTTGTTGTTTGGGGACTTGATACTCAATAATTGTTGAAAGAGACTTGATTGTTTGTTTGTCAATTTGAGGGGCTACGTCTAGATATAAAAGGAACAAGTCTAAATAATTTCTTACAACACCAAAAAATAAAAAACAACAACAACAAGAGTTTGTTGCGTGCGACCATTACTATGTTGTGCGTTGCTCGCGGCTGTTGTGTGTGGCCTTGTTCTTACCTACTTTTCCACCTTCTCCCAACTTGTTCTTTCTCATTCTTCTCCACCTAATATTACATCTGAGAGTATTTCATGCGATTTATTTTTCGGCGACATTCGAGGGCCAAATGATTGTCCTAACTATTCTCTTGCTGGCATCATGATGCAATATCTGAGTTGCCGGGGTGATTGAATCTGGAAAGTAAGACGTTGATAAAGCTCAAGTATAGGAGAGACGGATTTTATCTTCAAGACAGTGATCTTTGTGATGCGCCTTCACCCATAGGCTCATCTAAACTTTATTCTATCTTTGTTCTTTATTATTGATCAGATTAAATTGTTGTCATATATTGAAAATATTATTTAAATAGTAAATGGAAACCAAGTATTTTCCAACATTAGTGAAGATAAAATCCCATTCTAGTTACTCATCATTTATTGTTAATTCGAGTACTAATGTTTACATAATACAGACCCTAGAGCCATGATGACCATACAAGACATTGCTAGTCTTAGGCTCGAAAAATTTATGGGTTTATATATCCCTCGTTGGCAACAAAAGATGAAGTTTAGACTCACTTCCTTAGGACTAGTTTCATTAACACACCACCTGAGGAACGTGAACCATCCTTTAATATTATTGATGCCTTGATTCATACATACAACGATCCATCTTCTCACATATACTTTTCTCCTGTCAAAATTTTTAAAGAATTAGATTACCTTTGTCATGGTCGGATCTTGTCTTCTCTCTCCAATGAGATCTATGACATCTACCACATGCAACCTTCTGTCCTTGAGCTTTGGTAAGTTTTGGACGACAAATTTAAAATGCAAGACGTTGGGATAGAACAATATTCCTTCGTGAGTTGGTATGGACATAATATGATGGATTATAAGCTTATTCCTGCCCAAGTACTTGAGTACCAAAATCTCATCTCAAAGTCTATTGATAATGGTTATAAGATTGAAGAAAATGTGCAAGTGGCAGCCCTTATTGAAAAGCTCCCTCCAACCTAGAAGGACTTTACCAAGTCTCTTTGTCATAGACATGATAGGTTAACCATGTCTTCCTTAGTGAAATCTCTTCAAACTAAATTTCAACATAGAGAAAAGGATGTCATAGTCAATGTCCATGTCAATCTAGTAGATGATTTCAAACCCATCCCAAGAAGAAACCAAACAAGTTCAATCCTATGTCTAAAAAAATCTTACAAGAAAGGCAAGTAGCCCGATCATAATAAGAACTCTAATTCAGGAGGACAACACATTTTTTATGCATGTGGCACGCTTAGTCATCTTACAAATGTTTGTAGGGACCGTAAAGGTCAAAGGAAGCAAACTTACCAGGCCCTTAAGAATGCAGAAGTGAAAATGATCAATGTGGGGGTTGATGCATCCTCTTCTGAAAGGTTAGATATCACCAATTCTCTTGTTCTTAGTGTTAACTTTTCTTCTAGTAAAAAATGGGTGGATGGACTCTGGTGTGGTTTCTCACATATTCTATGATTGTTCTGCTTTTTCTACCTATTAGGTAGACAATAGTTGTGTGATCTCTTGGGGGTAATGATGTGTTTGTGAAGCTGATTGTAGGCTATTGACATGTATGAAGCTCACATTTGGGGAAGTCCTTAGACTACCAAATGTTTTACATATTCCTAGTTTTAAGTAAAACCTAGTTAGTGAAGTGTTGATCATGTCATCTGGTTATTCTCTTTTGTGTCAAGGGGACAAAGTTGTAATATCTAGATTTGGCTCTTACATAGGTGTTGGGTGCACCTGTGGGGGCTTAATTAAGCTATGTGTTTCTTCTTGTTATGGTACTTCTCATATTAATGATAATTGTTTGAGTACCCTTTCTACATCAATCTCTTATGAAATTTGGCATGCTCACCTAGGACATGCGGACAAAAATAGTATAAAACATATGGTTCACATGCTTAATTCCCAAGAATCCTATCTCTAATGACGTTAGATGTCAAATATGTGTTCAAGCCAAATTACCTAAGAAACCCTTTAGGTCAGTAGAAAGGAACACATCTCTACTTGATCTTGTTCATAGTGACATATGTGATTTAAATAGTATTCTTACTTGTGATGATGTGCACTATATTTTGACATTTATTGATGATTTTTCCAAATATTGTTTCATTTACTTAAAATATAAGGATGACCAAATGAAAAAAACTTAGAATTTGTAAGTTACAAGTAGAAAACCAAGATGATAAGAACCTTAAGAAGATTAGATATGATAAAGTAGGTGAATATACTTCTAATGAACTTAAATAGTGCCAAACGATCATGGCATTATTCGTGAAACCACTGCCCCATACAACCCACAATCTAATGGTGTAGCCGAAAGAAAGAATAGAACCCTAATCGATAGGGTAAATGTCATGTTGGATGAATTTGGTCTACATCAAAGAATGTGGTGGGAGGCTCTTTTAGCCGCCAAATGTGTGTTGAACTATATCCTTTTCAAACATAGAGAAAACACCTTACAAACTTTGGTTTAAAATGAAACCCGTTTAAAAGTACCTTAAAGTGTGGGTGCTTGGCCAAAGTTAAAATCCCTGAAAAATAAGAAGAGAAAGCTTGGTCCCAAAATCGTTGATATCATTTTCATAGTTTATGTTGAAAATAGCAATGCAAACATATTTCTAGTAATAAAGTTAGACATCCCTGACACTAAAACTGAAACATCGCATCTCGAACAAAATACAATTACATACTAACCAATGGATTACCAAAAATCCTGGGAAATTAAAATTGATTTACAACAAGCACCATAAGATGAGACATGTTACATCTGAGCCAACACTTTCTTTTCATAACATAATTTCAAGGTGCTACAACATAATTTCCCATCATCTCATTACATGAAATCACTGTTCCACATGATAATTTATTACATCAAGGTACATAAGCCAAAAACCGTACATCGATCATCATATGAGAAACATCAAAAACTCTCTCGAAGACCCGAGTGTACAGGGACGAAACATAGGACTCTACTACTAGACACTATCTATTCCACCAGGTATGATACCTCTGCATATCATCTCAGCCACATGATCTTTATCTCGCCAGGCACGTCCACCTAAAAAGGGTTATTAACCAGCAGGGTGAGACACACAGTCCCAACGAGAAACATAACCCTCTACCAACTTTATTATTATCACAGATAACTGAGAATATAGATCAATGTAACCAACTGATAATAGCTAACCAGTTATGCAAGAAGGGATATGAAGAACATGTATATAAAAACTTATAAAAAAGACCATTTAAAAACATATGAGAAAAGCTTACATCATCTACGGCCTCAACCAATGTTTCGTATTTTCCTTAGGCAGAGATACTATACGGCTTGATTACAAATTATTATGCCCTGAGGAAGTGAGTCGTACTGCTCAAATTCAACCTTCGACTGCGAAGCCCAAAACTAGTGCCATACAAGGTCAATGGAAGATTCAGACTCCACGACCTCACCTCTTCATGGTTAGTACACGATAACCAAAGCAGGACCGCAATCTCTTGCTTGAGTGGCCTCATCCACAGGGTTAGCTCACACAGTCTACCCTTTTATCTAGCCCGCCTTGGCGCTAGTATACTTGAGCCACAGGCCAGTTCACCATGCTCCTTGAGCCATGAACGCATTCATGCTCTATCATACTGAGCCATGGGCTTATTCACCATGCTCTTATACACATCTTGAGTTTACAACCGCAGTTGCACTCTAATCCTCCTATTTTTGGCTAGGAGAAACCCCACATATTCAACAATATGAGTTTCAGTTCAACCCGCAGTAGAACCCGTTTCACCATCACCAGTTCCTGACGATGATGGATCTATGGCCAGGGCAAACTACATGAAAGTTCATCTGTATTTAGTTAATGCATTTTAAGTGGATTGTTGGGGCAACCAAGTTGTATTAAGAAACCATATGTAAAACACGAACAACATTATATTCCATTATTTTTGTGTCACACTGTTACCACTATTCTCATTGCCCTCAACAATCATCATATTGCCATGGGATATCAATCCCTCATTTCATCACATAAAGCCACTGCCTCTCAAGGCCTCATCATCATACATCATCATGGAATATCAATCCCTCAGGTTACCACTAGAGGATAACACCTCATTTAGGCACTCAGCCTTTATCAGGTCATTAGACCTTCCTCATCATACTGGTGATACATGTTATCTTATCAACAGGGTGAATCATCATTACTCAGATATTTCTCATATACCAAATTCCACACAAGGCACATAATGATATAGTCATCATAGCTCTTACCTGGATATGAATTCAGTTGATAATACCTACATGGTTAGGGAGCATATCAAAGAGATAACTTGATCACCAAATACAATCTTTAAAGAACATATCATGTTTATCATATCATTAAGATTAATGTTTATAGGATTGGAAAAATCATCCATTATTGTGAACACATGAAGCATAAGTCATAGATGGTGTATTAAGAAATACTGTTACCATACCATGGGTATCCACCATACCCTATATCTTGTATCATCATGCATGCCATCCCTCAGGATTCATCTTTAGGGATCATACAATCATGATCAACCATCAAACATTATCAAAGGTTCACCTATCATAAACCATAGATAACCCCCATACTAACGTTCACAACCTATTTGTCATGTCTTATCATCATGATCAAAGATACGGGCTCAAGGTAGCAAGATAAAACACTATCATATAAGGCTCAAGATAACTTTTAGGGTTATTGGGTTAGGGCACAACTCTCACTAGAAGTATCACCTACCTTTACCAAAACTCGGCAATGACCAACAAATCCTCACTAAAGGGGTGTCGGGTAGGGTACCAACCCTCACCCAAGGATATCGGGCACCAACAACCCTAAGCACCATGCCTTCATGCATACCATGCAAGAACACCTCCAAAGTCCATATCGCCCAGACACACCTTAGGCCATCACTGTCAAGAGACCATCTTTTCAGATATTAGATAACTCAGATCTTAAGCATGTCAGGTTCCATGCTCAACCAACACATCTAATCCTCTTGGATTAAGCAACCTCACCATTGTGTTGGCAATGAACCTCATAGCACTAAAACCGCCAAGGTTCTCTCTAGGTCATCCCTACTAGGATTGACTTCCTTCTTGCCACATATAGGTTAATTTCTTTCAACAAGATATAGGTGTAACAACCTCTGTCATACTTGGTTCACCCAAGCCTCACTAGTCCTTATGTCACTCATGACACCATATCATCCAACCCTCAACTTGTAACGTACAAGATCTTATACCGCCCAGGCTCAGCACATGTATCAGCTAAGCATTCAACCCTAGAACCATCCAAACTATCAAGCACATACTCATGCTGGGTAACCAACCAAGAGAAGGCATGTATCGGGCAAGGCATATCGGTCAGGGTAACATCTCTCCTTGTGGGGGTATCGGCCATGCACATAACTCTGGTGTCGCCCAAGCCACGTACACATACACACTCATATCAGGTTAGGGTTGATGATGTCGGGCAGCATATTAAGGGACCATCCATTATGCCCATCCTCATATCTTTGTCATCCATGGAGCACTATCTTGGACAACACACCATGACGCCCAAGAGATCATCACAACAAGAGCACCCCTATCGGTTAATCTAGAGTTAGGGCAACCCTATTGCGCAAGACTCCATGTCGCCCAAGATGCCATGTCGCCCAAGATGCCATATCGGGCAACTAGGGTTAGGGTTATCCTATCGGCCAAAGCAATCATATCACCCCAAACTAGGGTTAGGGCATCCATATTGTCCAAGGCACCACTTCTAGGGCTATCACCCACACCGAGGATCAACCAATCAGGTTTCCTATACTAATAATGATACCTATTACCAAGGCATTGCCACCATATCACCCAAGATACCAACCAAGGGTTCAACCCCACGAACATGTCGTGCAACTAGAGTAGAGAATCCATGTCGCCCGAGGCAACCCTATCGCCCAAGCTAGGGTTAGAGCTCCATATCTGCCAAGACACTATATTATCCAAGCTAAGGTTAGGGCTTCATATCAGCCAACTGTCATATCGCCCATCATCATATCGACCAAGAGCTAGAGCTCACCTCTCAACTCAAGGAAGGAGGGGTGTTGCTCAAAACTCAACATCAAAGCATGTCTACTCATGTCACCCAAGGTATCCAAGAGGGTATATATGCCAACTATCATATAGAGCATAGGCTCACCTCTCAATACAATTAAGTGAGAGAGGGGTATTGCCTAAGAACTCACTACCGTATTTCTTGGATCAAGGGGTCCTAAGCTCACCACTCAACAACAAAGTGAGAGAGGGGTATTTCTCACAACCCATCAACTAAGGAATAGCCTAATGGGCAAGATACTATATCAGGCAAGGTTCGGTATCGGGCAAAGCCCCATATCGGGTAAGACACCATATCAGGTTAGTCATCTTCAACCTCAAGACACCAGTTACCATCTTGCACAAGGAAAACAAGATAAAGATAGTAATAAAACGTGACCATTCCCATTAGAATAGACCTTAAGTTCCACATACACAACTATCATAGAGAAGGGTATCGATTTAAAGACAAGAATCAATTTATGTACATATGGAGAGTGAACATAATAGAGATGGTTAAGATTTATGTAACCCTCCTTAAGAGGATATTCATGAAAGGCATCAAGCTTCCTGTTCCAAGCAGAAAACCCACGTTCCTCACCATGAAGATCACCCATCCAAAGCTCCAAACTTGCCTTCGGTACCATCATCATCTCCTTAAGAAACAAAAGATGAAAAAGAAGAAGAAGAAGCAATGGTTATGCTTAGCTTGAGAAGAAAAGAGAGAGAGAGAGGACCACGGCCTTGCCTACTCTCATCAAAGGCCCATCTAAGGCCGAGAGGGGAAGATGGATATGAAGAAGAAAGCACAAGAAAAAGCTAGCAAAGAAGCATGACTCACCAAGGTCGGATCTTGAGCAAGAAGTCTCCATGGGCAAGGAGCTCGCCCTCCCAAACTCCATGGGAGTTTCCTTAAGCTCCCAAGCTCATCCCATACAAGAAGGGGAAAGAAGGTAGATTAAAGGGTTTACTTGGGTGAAGAGGAAATGGGTTATATACACCAAGGGAGAGAGAGGTAGCAAAGGAAATGTGTCATAACCACATAAGCTTAGATGCCACTTGCTCATGTTCTCAATGCCACTTGTTGCCACCCAAGCTTCACATGCATGACCTGGTGATACACTCTAGGATGTGTATCATGCAGTTGGTCATCTCCCATGGATAATACACCTTCTTGGGTGACACACACTCCAAGCCCTACCCGGTACACTAAAGGACAAGATAACACATATAACATATATGGTATAAAGACCTTATAGGGATGTCACTTCTCAACTGTCATCCAAAAAAGGTGCCCAAACCTTCATACACGTCCTAGATGATGCCAAACTGAAGCAAGAACACTCTAGAGTAGGTAAATTACATATTGACCCTCCATTTTGGTTAATTTTCAATTTGCACCAAAACTAGCACATAAAGCACAAGCATCATCCAACCAAGCTCAAACTTGGAACATATGCCCTCCACAAGGTGTCCCATAGCATCATTCTCTTTCTCATGATTCTAAAGAACTAAAGGAACACTCTACATGTGACATATTACAATATAACCCCTTACTTTGGATAAATTGCACTTTGGTCCAAAACAAGAAAACATTGCTCAAACAACATCCAAACGGGACCAAACTGGAAACATAAGCTTGTCACTGTTGGATCATAGATGGGTGATTAGATGCTTTAGATAGGGGGTGAATATAGTTGAATATACTTAAACAAAATTCATTAGACCTTCAAGATATATCACAAGATAAGGTTGCTAAATAGGAAATTTGTGTGCAACTAAAACATACATAGTAAGGGAGAGAGATATTGAACATACACCAAGAGACAAGCTATTTAGAGTGGTTCCTTACTCCAAACTAGAAGTGAGTCAGTCCACTTACCTAGAGATATTAGCCTCTAGGATTTCCTAACCATTGCATTCTTATATTCATTCATAAGACTTACAATACATGACCAAACAAAGGACTTACCTATCCAATACAAAGAGTCTTCAACCTTACCAAGGACTTACCCACTTTGCAAGAGTCTTCTGCCTTCTTCCAAGGACTTACCTACTCTTGCACAAGTCTTCAGCCTTGCAGGGATTACCCACTCTTCTTGGATCTTCCGCCTTTGACTTCACCTTCACTCAGAGAAGCTTCCACCAAGGACTTACCTACTTGAGCAAGGAGTCTTCTGCCTTCACCAAGGGCTTACCCACTCTAGATCCAAGTCTTCAGCCTTGATCTTCACCAAGGGATGCCTTCCCTTGTTCTTCTTCACCTCTCTTAGCAAAGAGAGAGAACCTTCATCTTCATGGTTGAAATGAGAGATAGGGAGGTGGTGGAAGTGAGAGCCTCACAGGATATACATGTAGGACTAGCTCTCTTATAGATCTCCTAATCACTCTAATAGATGTAGCAAATGATTAAGCTTAGAGAGAGAGGAGGCTGTAGGAAGCACTCAACTATAGAATAGGAACCTCACAGAGAGTTTGCATTGAATGCTCAACCTTGGAATGAGCCCAAGGGGTCTTATTTATAGCTGGGGATGCCTCTTAGGCTTTGGGAACACTTGAGAATGAAAACTAGTCATTTTGTGGCTTGCAACAGATATATTTTCACTTGTTGCAACTCCACAATGGCTAGAAGCACTTTTCTACACTTTTCCATACATTGCAATCAGTCAAGTTTCTATAAGGGTAACTCAATCGATAGAGTAAAATACAAAGTCGATATTCAGACCATCGGTCGAGTTTGTCTTGGGGAAACTCGACCGACCAATGAAAATCGAATTGGCCTGGTACTCCATCGATCGAGTTCTGTGTAATGTAAACTCAATCGATCAAAAGTCATTTTCAAGATCCAATCAGGATCGGTCGAGTTTGCACCTCACAGAACTCGACCGATGAACAACCTGATGTGAATTTTAGAAAATGGTTTTTGAGTGCTTAAACATTCGATCTAAGTGCTCCTGATTTTTTCTAAGCTTAATTACAAGTCACACTATCATTACAAGTGATTTACAACATGATTCTAATGGATTTACATCATATTACAAAAGCGTGCACTTGTATTGACTTTGACTTGTCTTTTCTACGATTTGAGATGCGCAAGTTAGGGCATTTAGAGTGTGTCTATACCTAATCTGAAATCACTCAAGTAGAGACATTAGACACCAATATGTGGAATGGTTAGTCATCATCAAAACATAGGTTTAGTCAAGTTAGACGTGAGTCAACATTGACCTAATTGACCTTGAGTCAACAGTCACATGATATCAAAACATCTTGAGAGATTAGATTAAGGTTTTAAGAACCTTTCATAAGAAAAGCAAAGAGGGTTAGCCCAAAACATGGGTCAGGGTCCTTACAAAAACAAACTCCTTACTAGAAATAATACATGTAGATGTTGTTCACTATGAAAATACTTTCCCTTCAAACCTAGTGTTCCCAAAAAATTTGGTGAAGGTCCTTCAATGTTGAAACATACAAACCTTCCGAAACCAATTAAGATTCAACTCCTTTTACTGACATACCCATTCATGAACCTAAACCATTGAACTTTGAATTAGTTGAGCGAACTAGTGACTTTGGTTGGGGTAAAAGGGCTAAAGTAACAACAAACTTTGAATCTTACTTTTACACCTTCTTACTAGAAGAGACCCCAAGATCTATGAAGATGCCACAAAATCCATAGATGTTGGTTTCTGGAAGGAAGCTATTGATAGTGAAATAGATTCTATTATGAAAAATCATTCATGGATTCCAACTTATCTTCCTCCAGGTTGTAAGGCCATTTCATGCAAATGAGTCTTCAAAAATAAGTTAAAGGTAGATGGTAGCATAGATAAGTTTAAGGAAAGGCTAGTAAGCAATGGTTACATGAAGCAAGAAGGTGTTTATTACTTCAACACCTATGCTCCTATAACAAAGATCACCTCCATTCATGTCCTTGTTGGTTTGGTTGTGATACATAATCTTGAAATCCACCAGATGGATGTAAAGGCTACTTTCCTGAATGTGAATCTTGAGGAAGAAATGTTTATGATAAACCAGAGCGTTTTGTGGTCCAAGGACAAGAACATAAAGTTTGTAGACTTGTAAAATCTTTGTATGGTCTAAAAAAAGAACCTAAGAAGTGGAATGATGAATTTGATAATAAAAAATTATCTTATAGATTTACTGCAAATGAATCTAATAAATGTATTTATTCTAAGACCATTGATAGTACAACTATGATAATGTGCTTGTATGTAGAAAATATGTTAATTTATGGATCCAATGCTAAAATTATTTTTGATACAAAATCCTTTCTTTCCAAGAATTTTGATATGAAAGAATTAGGATTTTGTTGATGTTATTCTTGTCCTTAAACATAGTAGATATGCTTCTAGTTATTCCTTAATCAGTCTCAGTATGTAGAAAAATCTTAGATAGGTTTGATATGTAATCTTGTGTACCTACTAATACTCCCTATGATCCTTCTTACATCTTAAGGCACACAAATATAACCCTGTGGATCAAACTAGATATGCCCAAGTTATAGGAACCTTGTTGTAGTTAGCCAATTGTTCTAGATCAGATAATGCTTATGTTGTTAGTAAGCTAAGTAGGCACACTATTTGTACTAATGTAGATCATTGGAAGGATTTAGTTAGAGTTCTTAGGTATCACAAATTTACCATGATTTATGGTCTTCATTACACTGGTTTTCCATTCGTGTTAGAGGGCTATAAGGATGCAAATTGGATTTTTGACTCTGATGAATCCAAGTCCACTAGTGGTTATGTGTTTTGCCTAGGTGGTGTCACAGTCTCTTGAAAATCATCCAAAAAAACTGTGAGGGCTAGATCCACGATGGAGGCTGAGTTTATAGCCTTATATTTAGCTTGTTGTCAAGATGATTGGAGATTCTGCCTACCTCAATACATTGTGATAGAAGATCAACAATAGACAAATCTAAACAATCTAAGGTTAAACCATGTAAGCACTTTATGAGATTGAGGTATGAAGAGGTTAGAGACTTCATTACCCATTGTGTTATAGTTCTATAGTTTGTTAGATCAATAGAGAATATTGTTGATCCTCTCACAAAAGGTCTAGATATAAAGCTAGTGCTTAGTGTGTCAAGGGGGATGGGTCTTCTACCCATGAGTTAAATACTACATTGGTAACCCTACTGCCCCAAAACTAGAGATCCCACGAGGAATAGTTCAAAGGAAAAACTAAGTTGTCCATGTGTTTGGTAGAAGTACATTTTTTGGGGTCTTACTCCTCACTCTACCCTATGGCATTTTGTGCTTCAGGACTGTCTTACTAGAGGAAGAACTTTTTCTATGAATATTGTCGAGGTCATATGTTTGGCTTGGTGTAGTACTATAGTACACCCTTTGGAGATCCCTACTATGTGATTGTAACCCTAGGTCGAGGTTTATGTGAGTTGTACATATTCACTAGATCTCTAATGAAATAGATTCATGAGAATCGTTGGTTTGACCAACGAACTATGTGCGAAAATCAAAGAGAGGAGAAAAAAGTTTGCATTTCCTCAATTTAGAAAAAATCTAAAACTCTTTTTATTTTTCAACCACTTTATTGGATAATTGATATTGGGGATAATGCACATGTTTGTGTTGATAAGTCCCTATTTGTGTCTTATCAGGCCTCTAGAGGTCATTTTGTGACTTTGGGTGACTCCAACTCTGTATAAGTCAAAGGAGAAGGATGGGTGTACTTGAAGTTTCCTTCTAGGAAGGTTCTAACACTCTACAGAGTTAGACATGTTCCAACCATTCAATGCAATATCATTGGTGGGGTATTTTTAGTTAGGGATGGTTTTGGAATACACTGCAACTATAACAAGGCTATTATTACATGCCTTCGTGATTCTTTATTTTTTGGCAAGGGTTATATATGTGATATGGAGAACTTATTTAAGATTCTTGTAGAACCTATTTCAAAGTCAATTTTAAATTGAATGATAGTTGTATTATTTGCTTGAATCTTGTATATTGTTATCTATGTCATAGTCATTTGGGAAATGTTAATTTTGTGGAACAGATTTCAAAGTCAATTAATTGAATGATGAATCTTGATTTAATCCCAAAGTCTAATATTAATGTTAGTAGATGTGAAATCCAAGTGCAAGTTAAACTTTTGAAAAAGGTTTTTCAGTTTCTGAATAGGAATTTGAAAATTCTTGATCTGGTACACATTGATATCTGCAAATTTGACAGGACTGCTACTAGGGATCAAAAACATTATTTCCTAACTTTAATTGACAATTCTTGTAAATAGTGGGACCCGATAGGGGATCTAGTCAAATAATATAGTTTAAGGAGCCTTGTAATAATGAGGCAGTAGAAGAAATTACAAAGTTACATGATGATTCATTTACAATCATTCTTCACCATAAATGGTGGTATAATAAATTAAGAGTTGTACATCTAATAAATCTAATCACATACAAGACATGTGGCAGAGAGAAACCCCACCAGTCATGCTATCATTAAGTCCAAGTCATTCAGGTAATGTTCTTGAGTCATTTTATTCTAACGTCCTATACCTAGGTGGAAGAGAACATCAGCCAAAACATAGGAAGAAACATGAGGGTAAACAAAAAGTTAATTATGTACACATAATAAATACTTTGGGAATTATATTGGGTAAAAGTGAAAATAGGGGTGTTCCCATAAGATGAGACCTATGTGCAGTTAGGTAAGTTTAAAAGAATTATAACAAGAGAAATGAGGCATATAAGAAGCTAGATTATAGACATAAAAATAAAACTTTCTTGCCATAAGAGTTATCAACAATCTCAATATAAAAGAATAACTTCTGCATGCATAACAATATAAACCAAATATACCTAAAATAGGGTCATAACACCACCATGGCCTAAAACAAATAAGGGTGGAAATGCACACCTCAGGAGGAATACACATGCCCTTTATAAGTATGATTGTACATTAGTACCACTATTCTAGATATTTTATTGAAACACACAACATGCATAAATAGAGTGGCAAGACTATCATTTTAGTCAATTTCACATAAAGGCAATCATAGCAAGTGGGGTCTAAAGAACCCATACAAAAAAAGTAGTTCAACAACCACAAGGATATATTGAATCAATAAGGAAGTATATATGTCTAAGAAATTGAATTTCAAGTAGAATTAATAGTTTAAGAGATGCCTCATTAAAAGAATATATGTTTCAATCAAATAATGCCCAAAATAAAATTGAGTATATATATACTTGGTCATCCTAGATAACGGTTAACTCAATAGATATATTTGATCCTCATAGTTGAATATTCATCCTAGGAATACATTATGTATGTTAGTCAAACCATAATAAGCATGTGTGTACATTCCTTTTATAGATTTTCATATCGTTATTACCCTAGTCCCAATCACCCAATGGCCTATTAAAATTTTATCTAAAAAATTGAACATATGTTTCATAGATATCTATTTTAGTTTACCATCCATCTTGGTCACCTAAGTCTAAATATATTTAGGTTACATATATTTGTGGGTAACAATATGCATTATTCCAATTCAAATTTTGTAACATCATTCTTTCTCTATAACTTGTGAATGAATATTATACCAGCATCATATTTAGCATGTATATTGGCTTTAGAAAACATTTAATAATAGATTCTTGAATATGCAATGAATGCAAGTATGTAATATAGGAAACTGGAAGTATTGTGGTATCAACTTAAACAATATTGTACACATAATTATGTAACAATCATACATTGTTATGCATATTTCACATTTTTGTTTATTGAAATTTGATCAATTTAGATAGGGGTGTTCCCTAGATACATATGTATTTAAAGTTATTATCTAATACATATGTATGTACCTAGGGTTTAAACCCATACACTTGTTAGGATTCTTAACCTCATCACTTGGTAATGTATAAAATAGGATCAAGGTGATTCATTAAATGGTTAAGATTATCAATGTACTCATGTATTATACAATATCTTCTTTTGATATCTAGACTTCAATCTAGTGCTTCATTATGGATTGATTTCATGCAATTAAATGTTAAACATGTGTATGACCTAAGATTGATAGGTAATATGATTAAATAGTTTGTATTAAGTTATTAATAGGCTTTATATATAAATATTTAGGCTAACTTCTATTACATACTTATTATACATTTGCAATCTATTTTATAATACTAGAAATATGGAGCATGCAATACAAACTTACATGTCTAGGATTTCCATGGTGATCTATGCCCAAATGATTCACAACATGATAGCGATCCAATACTTCATCACTGTCTCTACAATCAGGTGACACAAGGAGGCAACAAGCCACTATCACCAATGTCCTAGGGCATTAGTAGAAGAGCTTCTTGTTCTTGCAACATTAACGACCAATATCCTAACCAAGTTACATGCATAGGTGGAAGATGTGAAAGGAAGGATCTAGGGTGTTTAAGGTTTCAGAGAAGATAGTGGCATCTGCAACTTTGGTGACTGTTTCTTGGTAGAGATGGAAGGTGGCAGAGTTGTAGGTAGAGGTTAACAAATTATAAGTCTTTAATGCCTCTTCAATTGTTGGAGAAAAGGGATCATCATTCCACAATGACCTCAAGTGGTAGTGTAGTTCTGGAGGCACTGGGGTCAAAGTAGTGGGGATGAGGCTTTGAGAAGTAGGTGATGCACTGACCAACACTGTCATCGTTGACGGCAATCCCTTCATCCAGGGTAGACAAGCACAAGGTGAGAGGAATGAAAGTTTTGGTGGTATCTAGGGTTCTTGGGAGAAGGGGAAGAGGTTGCCTCCATTCATTCCATTCAGGGCGACACCATGCATGGTATTCGTAGTTCCATCGACTATTGTAGACAGTGGCATCGTATCCTTTCTGACATGAATGATGGGAGGATGCTTAAAGGTTGAAGACAGTCGAGTGGCAAAGTGGAGG
This sequence comes from Alisma plantago-aquatica, assembly GCA_963693085.1. Lineage (NCBI taxonomy): Eukaryota > Viridiplantae > Streptophyta > Magnoliopsida > Alismatales > Alismataceae > Alisma > Alisma plantago-aquatica. The sequence goes on from OY856415.1 coordinate 509,335,684, forward strand.
GAAGATTCATAAGAAAGATTTAGAGTGGTAGATCGCACCTGAAGGGACAAGCTGGTGGAGATACTGCACTACAAATCGATGGGGACCAAGGGCCATAGCCTTCATCATCCTATATGATTGTAGGTGCCACGTTCCTACTACTTGGTTGCTTGGCATCAAGTGATGAAGAGATAGCAGAAAAAAGTATGGTTGGGTGCATCTGAGGGAAAGAAGTGAGAAGAAGCAAGAGAGGAAAAGAGGAAGCCGAGGAGGATTTAAAGGAATATCCATACTAATCTATGGTAGTCCACGATCTGCAAATCTAGGGGCACACAGAATGCTTGAAAGGGGGAAGCATCTATTACTTCAATAAAGAAAAGAATGATGGAATATTCATGTAATTATAGCATAGTATGAAGTATTTCAAATCTATAGTTTTAATTCAATTGAATGAATAGGCAAATGGATTTAGACACAAAAAGTTATGTGTCAAAATCCAATGTTGACATTAATTCCTTCTTTGAAATTATTCAGTATTTCATTTCTTCATTTGGTCGATAATCATTCATTTTGTACCTATATTTTTCCTTTTTAGTCAATTTGATATATTATTTAATATTTATTTAGTTATTTTCATTAATTAAACTTGGGAACATCCTGGGGTGTCAAATTTATTTGGTGTATCATGTACAAATGACCCTACTAATAAATTTACTTTGTGGTTTCATTTCAAATTTTGTTAATATAAAGGATATTTATGCATTTATGATATGATTTCACTCCAATTATTCTTATTTAACCCAACTTAGGGAGAAATGATCTAGTAATTATATACTAAAAAAAGACATATGAAAATGGAAGGATAAACTATGAACCTAGATTTGGGTATGTTACAAAACTCCACTCCCTAAAAATGATTTTGTCCCCGAAATCCATTCATCCCTAGCTCGGTGTTCTAGGTTACACCTCTTACGAATTTATAGGTTTTTGATTGAGTAAAATTGTGCATTATAGCATAATACCCCATGTCATACTTGTTGTCCATTCCTATGTTGAACAATATCATTCCCTTCATCAAATATCCATTCATTTCTTATATAAGATATTGAGATAGGGGTATTACACCAACACCTAGAATTATCATAACAATATTTTATTCATTTTAAAGATGATTTCACCTCCCACTTATCATGATTAACATCACTTCCAAAAATGATCTTTTTTATCACCCTACCTTACCTATGTTCCTACTTTGGAAAAGAGAAGATAAACTTTAAAACTTATTCCAGTTGTTTAGTTAATATTCATGGTGGTAAATTTGCAAGTCTTTGCAATATTCCTAGGTGAGATGATGGCTACAAACCTATGTCCTCAATAATGGACGTTACTCATGTATTTCTTATTACAACCACTATTTACATTTAGATAGTCTGATGCTAAGTTACATTCCTAATAGATAAAGTGTTAGTAATCCATTTTTTGGAAACAGATTTATCTTTAACTAGTAATCATCTAAAGGGGAAACAAGTGTGGATCAACTAGGTCTTATATGTATAAAGTTCCTACTCATTCCCACTTAGGCCTAGCATCTCAGGTGTGATTATGCCAGTATAAAGTTTCTTCTCTAAAGGATTTTCCTACTACTAATACTTTCTTGTGGTTGTGACTTGGTTCCAAAAACCATCAATAAAATCTAAAATAATTTTTTATACATATAAATTAAAAAGTAAAACAAGTTTAATGATAAAATATTTGCAATGCAAATATAAAATTTGTGCCAAAATCGATCCAAAAACTAAATCAGACACCTTCCATAACACAACACATATAATACTATTCCATCATCTCTTAATTCCACAAAAGGGGTCTAATTCTTCTAATACCTAAAATGGAATATTACTATATCCCTAATATGTATGCATAAGAGGGAGAAGGGTTTCTTATATCACTATCAACCTCTATCAAACCTTGTAAGGCATGACATCCACCATCCCCCATGTCACTCTTAATCATAATTCATAAATCTCATCTCAAGATCTAACGAAGACATAAGATTACGAGCAATGGGAAGAGATTTAGGGTTTTCTCAATACTATCTAGTTTACAACCATAGTTCCTTCACATCATAAGTAACCTACATAGTCAACCTACTGATCTCAAATACTAGATAAACTAAGTACACTATTGGATATGAGAGTGTTGAAAACTTAAGGATATCTATTAAAACTTACAATCAACCAATCTCATGTACGAGGCTTAACAAGCTAAATGTGGATGGTACCCATCCCTTAGATAGATGCATTTTGGTAAAACTATGTTGAGACACTCCATGTCAAAGGTAAGGTGTAACATACTAGATCTTGGACCCTACCCTGGAAGTTTGACCTTTTGGGACTGACCAAATGAGGTTGAGGTTAGAATGATCCTAATAATCTAATCCATGAATAATGTAATCTAATATGTCACATAATTCATTTGTATGGTAATAAGATGGTAAATAACTTAATTGGATGATTAATGAAGTTAATGGACTGGGCCATATAACATATCTCATAAAAATAAATCCCAAAAGTAAAATATAAGTTTAAAATCATGTTCCTTGGGTCCCAATTACCTTGGGAGTCAAGTTTCACTTTATTCACATAGTAATAACTCATTTAATTCAAATTGAAAAAGAAGATGTGTGTTTTTCCCAAAATATCAAATAAAATATTAAATGACTCCAAAAGAGGAAAATAATCTTAGATTCATAATCTACATAATAAATATAGCCTTTGGGTGAATTTTCATCCAATTTGGAGAAAGTTTGCTTAAAAAGTGAAATCAGGAGAGAGAAAGTGTATAGAACCTTCAAAATACTAAATAAATATACAAACAACTCCAAAATGTAAAATTGATGGAAAATTTGTATTCAACCCATTAAATATAACTTGTGTATGAAGTTTCACCTAATTTGGTTAATCCATGTGTCATTAATGTACCCGAAGAGAGAAACAAAGAATATATAAAATAATGCATCTAAAGTTGCCAAAAGTGAAATCTAATTGAAGAATCGGAATCTATAGGTTTAACATAACTTGTGTGAAAAGTTTGGTTTAATTTGGATAAGAATAGGATCCTTAAAATAGGAAAGAGAAAATAAGGAAATAATGCTTCCCAACTTTGGTTTAATCAGATTTGATTTTGTCACATGTCACAATTTCCAGATTTTGCTTATGCGCCGAGTGACGATGACCATCGGATCAGCTTTGGACGGCATCGGGGTCATCTCCTACCTCAATTAGGAGACCGACCAGGCCATGAACATTAAGTTGATTTTAGTTTCCACATATCTTCCTCGTTTATGATCCTTTTCTTTCGATTTCTTTTCCAGTAGTTTCCATTCATTGTTCCGCACAAAACTAGCCATAACTTGTGTGATTTTGTGGAGAGTTTGGGAATTGCCCAAACCTTGGGCTCCAAGGCTCTCATCCATGATAGGGTTTGCTCTAGCCTGACCCTTCCCCCTATAAATATCTATACCCTTGGCTTCGGCAGACCTTGCACGAACTTATCCTCCCATCAATTCGTTCATAGGTTTCTCTTTCAGCTGCCACTGATCAGTGTTTCTCCTTGGGTTGCGGCGACCGCTTCTCGCCGCTCTTAACTCTTTCGGACAAATTGGAGGCTCGAGTGAGTTTGACCTCTCTCCCTTTTTCTTTTCTGACTTTTGCCTTAGAGTTTGGTGGCATGTTTTGGTTTCGCCCAATTTGCTGTTAGCAAGCAGCTTTACTGCTTTGCGTCGTGGCTGGCACGAGAGATTGGGGACAATGCCCCTTGACATTTGATGGTTATACCCATCTCCTCGCCTTCTTTCTTTGTTTTCTCAACTTTGGGCATTGTCATCTTTTTGACGGTTTTGTTTATTTATCTGTCCTTGCCGCTTCTGCCTTAGCTAGATGAGTACGGCAAGGGACCAGTGATTTCCGTTCAAGATAGGTTTATGGTGATTTGCACCATGTCGCCAAGTCATCCCTTGGTTTTGCAGTGTTTTCTACTGTGTTTCCCTCGTGTGAGAGAAAGTGAAGGAGGAAGACGAGTTCTATTGGTTTGTCTGTTCTACCCTCTCCTTTTCCTTCTTTCTTTGCTTTTCGGGCGAGGGGTATTCTAGTCTTTTTGCCCTTGCTTTTCTTTGTTTTGATGAGTCCGTATGAGCCTTAGACTCGCTGATGAGGGTGCCTCTGATTGGACCAGGTCGGCTGGGCCGCCACTCTCTTTCTTTCTCTCTATTTGCCTTTCTCAAATGGGTTTGTTGAGGTGTCAATATCTGATTGGTCGATATTTGAAAAATCATAACTATCTATTCCTTTGTCCAAAAATAAAAATAAAATATGTTCTGAACTCAGAAAATGATGCTCTTTCTAATAAAAATAATTTCATGGTTTTTTATTTATTTTTATTGAAGATGATTTTCTAGAAAATGATTTAATAGATAAAAATCACCAAAAATACACTTTAATCTTCATAACTCCAATATATATAAAATTATATGTTTTCTTAATCAGGAGGATCTAAATAGATCAATTGTGATGTTTTTAGAGTCTAAATTGGATTTTTATGTGAAAAGTCAAAAACTATGGCTTTCTTTACATTCATGCATATGACAAACCCTAACACATGTGAATAATTTTTAATTAGGCAAAGTTGATCTTAGAAACAACTAGATTGGTGACGAGTATTTCTAGGACCCTGGTTTAAGGTATGTTTGCATCTCTAATTATGTCTTTGAGCAATTAGCATGTGTTTCTTCTTTCTCTTGGTCCTATGGACAGTAGCCTATACACCATGTCTTTTTCTTTTGAAATTATGTTTCATGTGAAGCACCCTACTTGTTACTGATCTTGTGATCATGGATATTCTTTTGGACTCTTTTTCTTATGCCTTGGTGCATGTTGGACTTATTTGATGATATGTGTCCACTTTGAGGTGGATGTTTATTTGTTGATATGTGATATCTTGTGCCCACTTGCATGTGGATGTATGTGTTGTCCATTGTGTGATGGCAACATAGTATAATCTGACTATACTTTCTACTTGCCTCTACATTTTACATTCTATGTGATTCAGTAGCACTAGAGTAGTGTAATTGCATTGGTTTTTGGGTTATGAGCCAATGTTTTTATTTTTGGGATGGAGGTTATGTGCCCCATACCCGGGATTCAAATTTATGAGGTTTGGCCCACATCATATATATTGGGAGTTTGGTTAAGTGTCATTCTCTATCAGGTTTCAAGTTTATGAGGCTTGGACACCATTGTTATTTATATTATTCTAGGTCTATGTTTATCCCACATGCATGTAGGATGATGTTTATGGATTATGGGTTATGTGCCCTAATTTCATATGTGCTTATGTGGCACCACTTTTATATGTTGATTTATGGAAATCATCTCTTTTATTATGAATCAATTCTTTTGATACCCACTTGGGTGGTACTTTTCTTTTCTATGGGAAGCTTCTATTTATTTTTTGTCCTTTGTTCCATATATTTCTCAATTTACTTTTTAGTATGCACATACCAGCCTTTGTTGGTGTCTTCTATTTTCTCTTCTTGCTGGGGTATGCTTCCAACCCTAGGTGAAGGATATGGTGGACATGACATAAAGTTTTGGACCTAGATTAAGGAGTTAAATCTTGGAGACAATCTTGATGTGGTTTAGATTTCCCTCTACATGGATCCTTATGATGTACCCTACATGTAAGTTTAAGATGTTCTTTTGTAACCTTATGTGAAATTGAATGCAGTCAATATTTTTATTCCACTACTACACTTTGGTTGTTTTGAATACCATTAATAAGATTTGAAAATTTTACACCCACTCCATCATACCATTTTGGGTGTGTTTGGACTGGAGGTTCTATTCTTCAAATTTTTAGTAGGGAGTGGTTCCCCTCTGGGATCCCACTCCTTATAGTAGATAGTTGGCTCATCATCAATGATAAACTCATTGCCTTATTGAGTCAGTAGATAACAAAATGTATCTGGCTCAAGGTGTGTCCTACTAGATCTGCGATGTTCTTGTGTAACACAAAGAATTTGAGATTTCACAATAGTTTCTAATTCTTTGTGTTCCTCATGAACCTCTATAGGTTCAATGCTTTCTTGTTGGTTTTGAACCTCTTCGAGTTCTAGTTTCCTCCCATTGATTCCTTTGGAAATGAATTCCTTTTCTAGGAATGCAGCATCCCTGGCAACAAACACTTTGTTGTCAGTTGGGTTATACAAGTAGTATCCCTTGGTTTCTTTGGGATAACCAACAAAATAACATTTTCCTGATCTAGGGACAAACATTTTAGGAAACATTTTCTTGACATAAGCTTCACTTCCCCAAATATTCATAAAATACATTTTTGGATGCTTCCCTATCCATATCTCATGTGGTGTCTTTTGAACCGACTTACAAGGTACACAGTTAAGTGTAAATGCTACAATTTCTAAAGCATAACCCTAGAAGGAAGTCAGAACATCAAAAAAACTAATCATTGATCTCACCATATCTAGTAATTTTTGATTCCTTCTTTCTGATATACTATTATGTTGTGGCATTCCAGATGGAGTCCATTGTGATACGATACCCTAGGCTCAAAGAATATCCTCAAAATCTTGGCTCAAGTATTTTCCACCTTGGTCAGAATGAAGTAACTTGATACTTTTACCAAGTTGATTTTGTACTTCATTCGCAAAATCCACAAACTTTTCAAGAGTTTCTAACTTATGTGTCATCAAGTAAACATAACCATACCCACTGAACTCATCAATAAAGGTAATGAAATATTGATAACCACCTCTAGCATTTTTTATAAAAGGGACTCATACATTAGTATGTATGAGTCCTAATAGATCACTAGCCCTCTCACTATTTCCAGTGAAGGGAGTTTTAGTCATCTTGCCCAACAAACAAGACTCACATGTCTTAATTGATTTGAAATCAAAAGAGTCTAGATAACCATCTTCATGGAGTCTAGATATGATTTTTTCATTGATGTGCCCTTGACGATAATGCCAACGATGTGTTTTGTTTGAGTTATCAACTTTTAACTTTTTGTTATTTACGTTATAAACATTTTTTTGAAGATCAAATAAATAAAACCAAAGGTCATAGGGGTACTGCAATAAAAGATCTCATCTTCTAAATAGAACATTGACCATTCTTAATATGGAATTCATATCCATCCTTGTATAGAAATAATGTTTATATTTATGGCAGGTACAAAATAGAATTTCTTTAACTCTATTACAAGCCCTTTGGGCGGAGATAAAATATAGGTTCCAACTATAGTGGCAGAAACTCTTTCTCCATTTGCAACACATACTTCAACCTCACCATTTCGTAAAGGCTTACTTCTTTTTAGATCTTGCATATTCAAACAATGTGAGATCCACATCGAGTATCTAGTACCCAAGATGAATAAATAGAAAAATTTATCTCAATAATTTATATACTTCAAGTAAATATATCTATGCCCTCCTTCTTCCTAAATTCCTCCAGGTAGAGAGGGCAATTTGTTTTCCAATGTCCAAGCTTGTGGAAGTGGTGTCAATTGCCTCCCTTTTTGACCCCTCCCTTTGTCTTGAGTGCAGAAAACTTGGATTTTTGGCCAGTTTTACTCATCTTAGCTTTTTCTTAACCCTTTGAATTTCATTTTTAATGATCATCATCACAGAGTTGGGCTTGTGTTTCTTCATCTGTGCTTCAACTATTCTCAACATGTCAAGCAACTCTAACAACATCTTGTCAAAATTGTTGATGTTGTAGTTCATCACAAACTGGTTGTATGATTCCAGTAGGGACTACAGAATCATATTTGTTACCAACTCGTGACCCAAAGGAAATCTTAGTCTAGAAAGGTTCTCATGGGGACCTAGTGGATCTCCTTCTATCATGTTGCACTTAAACAACACCTTGGAGACATCATATCTCTCCCATCTTGCTTAATCTTAGTACATGTTCTTAAGATGTGTTACATCTCAATCACATCTGTGTTCTCATGTTGTGTCTATAACTCATAGTTTATTGATCACAACATTAGGAACTTAGCATCCACAACATCTTCAAAGTGCTTCCTATAAGTATCCCTGTCATCCTTGGGTACATTGGAAGTAGGTTCATCTGACTCTGGTGCTTCCAAGGCATAAAGATCACGCTCCTATGTGAGAACACTTGTCAATAACATGAACCAGTCATAGAAATTATTCCCATTCAACTTTTCCTTCTCGAGCACTGATCGCAAAAAAAATGTGTTATTTGTCTCCATTTGATTCTACAAGAAAAATATTATAGTTTGTCAAAATACTTTTGATTTGATATGATTAAAATAATATTAACAATATTTAATTAGGACTTTAGTTAGTTATTGCTCCACTATTTTTTTTTCAAATTTATAACCATCATTTATCCATTCAAAGGATTGCATTCTACAATCTTCTAGTGAGATAAGATCCTTATTTAATCAAATCATACGTCAACTTTGGCTGATCACCCACAACCTGATTATTTAGGTAGGCAACATTTGCCAACTACATAATATGAAACTTTTAGACATATGGTTTGCACAACTCTTTATCACATTCCATATTAATGCTTCTAGCTACTTAATCACATTAAGATCATCTAGTTAAGCCCATCCAAAAGTCAACACAATAGAATATGCACACTGCTTTGGCAGATCTACATATATATCATCACACTTCCAAGAGTTTGATGACGCACCATGCTTTGGTGTAACCTACACTTACTCAATCAAGGTTTTTATGTGTGTTTCTTATGGAAAATATCTAAGACTTAATATTTAATTTGAGGGACTTTATATATATATACACATACATATCCAAACACCACATACTTATAATATGTATCATATACATACTATATCACAATCCATAGACATGCAATCCACAAACACAAAAACATTAGATATGACCATACTACTATAATCATTTGGAGCCACAAAGGATTAGTATCCACCTATGGTATTTTTCTTCTCATGCAACAACAACATGTGAATATGATCCTGCATTTGATCAGCACCAAGATGAACAGCTTCATGGACGCCCCTTGGACTTAGATCTTAGGTTTGCCTCTCCATGGAAACTCCTTGGAGTTGGTTCTTCAAGTTGCCTCTTTACAACAAGTCTTCTAAAACTAAATGTATTCCTATCTCTATTACATTATGTGTAAAAGAAAATCCTTGAGTTACATTCAAGGGGAGTTTAGAGGGAATATAATTGATTATACTTGGAGATAAAATATGAGGATTGGCATGCAATATAAATACTTATAAAAAGGATCCATGAACAACCATTTACATCCAATCACAAGATATGCAACCAAGAAAAACATCCACAAAAGGGGTCTAGGCCATAGCCATGCATTCATTCACCACACAAAACATTTTTCAATAGCGACGTGTATGATTTTATAGGTAAATCTATATATGCATATATACATTAAGATTGCAATCTTTTTAATGTGGGACATTCCCCATTTAACAATTTTGACTCTTACATAAACTAGGCGGGGTACCTAGGGCAGTGTCCCTGTGCAAAATTTTACTTTCATAAGCTAAGAAAAAACATATTTTTCATAGTCGACCCCATCTATTAGGTCCAAAATAGTAGGTTTTTGGTGCAAGTGGAATTAGGTTTAGATATGGAAATTAACAGTTTTAAGTTCGTATTGCATGAAACCACAAAAAAAGATATATAGACATTTTGATCATATTGAATTAAATCCAAATATGTCATAGATCGACACGGCTCTGATACCACTATTGGGTTTTTTGGAGGCAACATGTGCAGCAGAAACAATAAAAAATTTATCCACATACCCTATGAGCAGATTTCATAGACAACAACGTATATTGAAAGAGGATGCATAGATATATCTTGTTTCGGAGAAAGTCCGACAACTTCCCTTGGCGGGGCGATGTGTGTCACTCCTAGAGTGCACAGATGGTCATTGTCCGTCCTCTAAACCAAGTGAAACAGTGTTTGTATCTCAACTATGTCTACACACATGGACTGGAACTACATATCACACTTCTTAACTTGGCGGAAAGGAGTAGCCTTCTGCCTAACAACATGCTAGCATCAGTTTCTCTCATTCTCTCTCACTTGGGGACAATGACAACTAGGGCTCACGTATAAGAGCGTGTTCCAAGAGTGTATAAAAATATGACCATTGTGACATGCCGTTCGAACAAATCGTCATTAACTAAGAGGAAGCGATCATTAACAATAGATTAACAAAAATCACTAAAAAGATAAAACCTTTTTCAAAGAGATCCAATTCCAGGAAACTCTTAACAAAAAGAACCAAAGTATTACATATACATTTTGGTCCACAAGTACATACCATGTACCATATCTTATCGAGGATTACATACATCAATTGCTCTGTTAAGTCTACACATGAGCAACACAAAACCTCGAGGCATTCAAGCCAAGTTCTCAGATTGATTATAAAAATACTAAGTACTGACTCCTAGGACCTGAGAGTACAGAGACGACACATAGGACTCATATCTACAAGACACGACAGTCAATATCTCCACCTGAGATGTTACTGTTGTCCCTGATGCTACTGTCCTGTTTCCTGCTTTATGATTTCTACCTCTTCGTCTGCGTCCACCTAAAAATGTTGGATCCCACGGGGGTGAGACAATCAAAATTGTCCTAGCGAGATATATAACTCTCTGCCAGAAACATTATTATTGCAGATAAACATTATAAAACTGTGTAGAGGATAAGAAATTTAGAACATTCTCATATTTTAAAGCATTGTAGCTATCTATGATAGAGCAGTAAATCATCTATTCTCTTTATAAGAAATAGGAAGAACATGTATATCATTTATCCATCTTACTATATCAACAACTCAAGCTTGTCCTGTGATACTCATTATCATGGGATGTCATCCATGAATCACTCTCATTTCTGTCTGTTGACCTTAGCCAATCTGTTAGCCATATATTGAATTGTACCAGTCATGTGAGTATAGATCATCATATTCTATCCAGGCATTGGACTATGCCAATCCTATGCAAACATTCCAGACATTAGACTATGTCAATCTTGTGCAACCATTCCAGGCATTGAACTATACCAATCCTGTGTAACCATTCCAGGTATTGGACTATACCATTCCTGTGCAAACATTCCAGGCATTGGACTATACCAATTATGTGCAACCATTCCAGGCATTGGACTATGCCAATCCTGTGTCATTATTCCAGGTATTGGGTTATTACCAATCCTATACAATTATTCATGGTATTGGGTTATTACCAATCCTGTGACATTATTCTAGGTATTGGGTTACTACCAATCCTGTGACATTATTCCAGGTATTGGGTTATTACCAATCCTGTGCAATTATTCCAGGTACTGGGTTATGACCAATCCTATGATATTATTCCAGGTATTGGGTTATTACCAATCCTGTGACATTATTCCAGGTATTGGGTTATTACCAATCCTGTGCAATTATTCCAAGTATTGGGTTATGACCAATCATGTTCAATTATTCCAGGTATTGGGTAATTACCAATCCTGTGCTATTATTCCAGGTATTGGGTTATTACCAATCCTTTGCAATTATTCCAGGTATTGAACTATGTCAATCTTGTGCATCTATTCCAGGCATTGGACTATGCCAATCCAGTGCAAACATCACTGAATACCACATCACCTTTACTGGGTATTAAACCTTGGCCAGGCCATCATACTTATTCACAACCTTTATGTAATTCCATTATTCCTCATATCTCCTTTAAGCTTATTCAAAACACTATATCCCTTGTTTGGCTATAAACATGAAGCATGTATGATCAAGATTTCATTATTATTATTGTATCCATTAGTTATTATTATTATGTTACTAAGTTTGCTTTTCCTAATTTTTTTGAACATTATCATTGCTTACATGAAACTTTTATAAACATATTGTTACCTCTTACTAGGCAACAACTATTCACATGGCTCACAAGGCCCATTAAACATCTTGTCACCTTTCACTAGGCAACAACTATTCACATGGCTAACAAGGCCATTAAACATCTTGTCACCTCTCACTAGGAAACAACTATTCACATGGCTAACAAGGCCCATTAAACATCTTATCACATCTCACTAGGCAACAACTACTCTTATGGTTCATAATTAGGGTTAGGATTTCCCTTTTAGACGAATAGGATTCCAAGTTCATATTATTAATTCAAACCCTAATTCATTGCTTCCAACATCTAGGAGCATACATTGATATCATAAGATTCAATTATACTTATTTATTCTCATCTATTATCATTACATGATAATCAACACAAAGTATGAGTTTCTCTCTCATCTATTCTAAGATATTGATTACATCATACTTTGTTATCTTGGCTTAACCCTTTCTCAAGGTATGTTATCCTACATTTATTAAAGTGCATTAAGCTCATTACATCTCAATGTAACAATTATCATGACACCCTTTTATGTTTTATTCATCCAAATATATTGGATTTAGGGTACATCAAGGTGTGTCAACTTTGAGGTACTGTATGCGATATCTATCATGTCTTGATGTATCACTTCCCTCATCAATTTTGACTTACTTAAGTTCATCATCTTATCTTGTATTAGGGTATTTTCCATCCTAATACTTTATGCACCAGTTCATCACATTTATCATGTAATGTATTGGTCATAAGTCACTCATTTGATTTATTTAACCATTATCAATAATGTGGAACGTCGGAGTCAATCGTCACCTAGTTCACTCGCAGAGATTGACGATTCTCTCTGTGTTGCATCCATGGCGCAGGAGGCTGCTTACTTTATCCGCTTTAGTTCACATCTCGGATTAAGGAATTATTGATATAAGGTTATCCATTATCAACCACTTTAGGTGTTTCACCTACCAATGTATTATTCATTATTCCATTATTAGGAATAGGGTTTCCCCTCTTTATCAACTAGGGTTTTACATCACATCACCCTATGTTGGGATTTCACATGACATCACCCTATGTTAGGGTTTCACATGACTTCACCCTTGATTAGGGTTTCACAAAGCACCCTCTTAAATTAGGGGTTTTCATTATATTACCCTGAATTGGGATTTCTCATATCATCACCCTAGATTAGGGTTACACCATTACCCTAGATTAGGGTTTCAACTAACATTGCCCTAAATTAGGGTTAGAGCTCATCAACCTTCTTAATTAGGGTTTCATGATCTTATCCTCATGGATCAAACCCTAATTACATATTTTATTCATATTGAAAGTATTGAGGATGGTTAATTGTACTTGCATGGTTAATTGTACTTGCATGGTTAATTATCAAACATCATTAATAATCAGGGGGTTAATTGTAATTGCATGGTTTAAATCAATAGACCTTCAAACGGTCTTGAGATATTAGACCCTCAAATGGTTTTTGATTTAATTGTAAATCCAATCAATCTATTAGGTTTTGAACCTGAATCATAATCAATTGATTATGAAACCGATTCAACCCATTCAGTCTTGAAACTGAATCAACCTATTCGATCTTGAAACCAAATCTATCCTTTCGGTCTTGAAACTGAATCCATCCATTCGGTCTTGAAACTGAATCCCTTTATACATTTATGGGTTCAATGCGAAAATTGTTTTGGATTAAATTATAAAAAAAAATTGGTCAAAAATGAATATTTGTGAACAGTGTGGATACCATTTGAAAATGAGTAGTTCAGATAGAATTGAACTTTTGTTTGATTCGGGGACTTGGGATCCTATAAATGAGGATATGGTCTCTATGGACCCTATAGATTTTCATTCCGAAGAGGAACCTTATAGGGATCGTATCGATTTTTATCAAAGAAAGACAGGTTTAACTGAGGCTGTTCAAACAGGCATAGGTCAACTAAACGGTATTCTTATAGCAATTGGGGTTATGGATTTTCAGTTCATGGGAGGTAGTATGGGATCCGTAGTAGGCGAGAAAATAACCCGTTTGATCGAGTATGCTAGTAATCGATCTCTACCTGTTATTATTGTGTGTGCTTCCGGGGGAGCGCGCATGCAAGAAGGAAGTTTGAGCTTGATGCAAATGGCTAAAGTCTTGAAACTAAATCCATCTATTCAGTCTTGAAACCGAATCATCAACCATTGATTTGAAACCGAATCAATCTATTAGGTCTAGGGTTTGCAATCAATGGACCCTCCAACATTGAAACCATTAGAATTAGATCAAATTGAGACCATTGGATGATCAATTGATTATGAAACTGAATCAACCCATTCGGTCTTGAAACCAAATCAACCCATTCAGTCTTGAAACTGAATCAACCCATTCAGTCTTGAAACTGAATCTATCCATTCGGTCTTGAAGCCAAATCTATCCATTCGGTCTTGAAACTGAATCTATCCATTTGGTCTTGAAACCAAATTAGCTCAATCGGTTTTGAAAACTGTTTGCCCATTCGTTTGTTGAGGTGTGTGCTTAAGATGATGTCATCATCATCAAGCTTCAATCCTTCAAAATAAACTACCATTCTTATGGTAATTTTATCAATTTAATCAAAGGAATTTCAAGAAGAACAAAACGATCAACAAGTTATGAAGAATTGAATGTAATAATAACATTTAAGGGTTCAATTTATATAACCCGCCATCAAAATTTAATCCAAGCTTCAAGATTCACGTCCTCAATGGTGAATGAAGCTTTTTCAACCATACAAGGTCCATTCTCAAGTCTTTGAGTGAAATGAATCGCTAAGGTTGAAGATTGAATGAAGAAAAGAAGAAATTAAGCATTGAATTTCAATTTCCACCATGAAATCAAGGTTGAAGATGACTATGGATCTTACCTACAGGTTGGGGCATGTCCTCCTGTTTCTCCTAAGCTCCTTTGTGCATGGCCAAAGCAAGGAAAGAAAAAGGGATCAAAAAAGCCTTTCATGTGGGTTGAAAATGGAATGTATATAAGGGGATTTCAATGAGAGAGAAAGTGATAAACAATTCCTTCAACTCCCAAAATTGGTGCCACATACTCCCCTCAATCCCTTGCATATGAATCCATCTCCCCCAACTTGTAATTCCACTTCATTATCCATGAATTAAAAGAAAGCAAATTAAGCACCTTAACCATTTTAATAATAATATCCAAAATTGAGTGGATATTACTTTTTCTTTAACTAATGTGAGTGGGCTCTCCACTCACTTTAGATATTTCGTGGCCTTTGCAAGGCACAAGGAAGTCCAAACTTATACAAATCCAACCGTATTATTTTTGGTTGAAGGGCACTTCCATTAATATATTTATTTTTGCATTAAATTGAATTAGGGTTTCAATTATGCTTAAATATTGATTATTTTAATATCAAGATTCTCTCTTCTCCAAATAGATTCAAATGAGACACCCATATGATTTTCTTCTCTCTAATAGATACCAAGAAATATTAGGGACTCTCTAGAAGTGGTATTTTACATATTGAACCATAGGTTTTGGGTAAATTGCACATTACACCAAAACTAGGTTTTAATGCACAAACATTGCTTAATAAGTTCTTTCTTGTTGCTCAGGCTTTATCAAGCCATACCTCTACATCATTTTCATTCTTATGATGCTTCAACAATTGAGGAACATTTTATCATGTAACATTTGCAAGTTAACCCCTCAACTTGGGTAATTTGCACTTTAGTCCAAAACAGACAAAATATTGTTTCAACATTATTCAAAAAGGACTGAAATTGAAACATAAGCTCCTCTTGAGACTTAATTACTTTTCAAAAGATAAGAGAAAGCATAAAATTATCTTTCTAAAACAAAACATCTAGGGTTAAAGCATAACCCAGGTCAGGGATGTTACAAATTATAAACCCCTAACAAGGATTTCGTCCCCGAAATCCCAGGTAAAGGAAGACAAATATTTTTCATTCATCATATCATCAAGTCTTCACATAACATCTTAATGTCATGGAGATGCCATAGAACTTTGATCAACATAAAGTCCTTCCGTACAGGGTTATCATAGAACTTGTCACACAGGATGCTTCTTTTCATAAGGGAAGGTTACCTATCAATTAAGAACTTATTTTAAACGTATCTTGAAGAATTATTTTTAGCTTGATAAGCTTTTCCCACAATGATTTTATAATTGTTCCTTTGACTCATACATATTTGCTGATGTCATGTTTATGCGGGGCGTAAACCCCTAACATATGGTATTCATACTACAATATGTAACTGGAAAAATTTCAAAGTTGGCCCTTCTAGGTAACCAAACATTACTTCTTATGAGCAGTCATGTTCCCATTTTATCATATCATTGAAAGTTCTTGGATACTATGATTCTTTACCTTGCCATCCATTATATGTTCCATAAAGACATCACATCATCATCATGATTACTAGATTTGGGTATTCAAACCCTCAGTCCATCATTGAACATTATTACCTCTTATCAGGTAACTGTTACCTCTAGGTCCTCAGACCAAGGTATACATTATACTATACATCTTCTTTTGTTTATAATTTGATTTATGATTTAACTCAGATCCCTTCTTCTATCAATTAGAATGTGGTAGAAATATCCTTGCCACATCTTCTACCTCATTATACTCTTTAGATTGTCTCAAAATGACTACTTGATCAGAGTAATAAGAAAGATATCAATCTAAGAGTGGCATACTAACCTTATTTTCAATAGATGAATACCTGGCCAGGGTATTCAAGAACTGAAGTTAGGTAGTATGTATTGGTTTTTATATTATGTTTCATCTCTTTAAGTTTTACTACTTAGTATCTTAAATTCTCTATGGGTGTTTCTATTACATTTCTTCCTTTCATCATGAAGAGATAAATTTCAAAACATACAAGAGAACATTGGACTGAATATAAGTTCTCATCCTTCTTAGATCTTCCTCATGTCCTCATAAGATTAATTAAAGGAAGCTCAAAAACAACTACCCTTCTTATAATTAGCAGGCAGAGAGTAGAAAAAGAAAGATGATTCAGAATGAAAAGTTTTACCTTGACATATTACCTCTTACGAGTTATCTAGTATCTTATCTGACTCAATACATGGAGTCAGTTGTCATCTTATATTGCCTTTTTCCTCTATTACCAGAGGTAGCTGGACCAAACTGTGACACTTGTCTTCGTCCTCGGCCTTCTGCTTCACTAAACTGGGGTCCTTGTGGGTTTTGCAGATTATGCCTTGACTGTTGGGTCACCACATTATTTCTTCTTAGACACTACTGCCTAAAATGTCCTATATGTCCACATTTTTGGCAAGTTCGGCCCTCACTTGATGACCACTGCATTGATGTACTATATTGTGGTTGAACTGGTGTTACTGAAAACTTTGGTTGTTTAGTACCACTAATCCACTGTTCCTGTGACTGTGTAGACTTCCTTTTGAGGTTTGCCTCATGTTTCTTTGTCACAGACCTTTCTGTCCTCTGAATTAACTCCACAAATGTGGCAAATTTCTCTCTACTTTCTAATGCAGCTGTCGAGATAGACATCTCATCATTCAGTCCATTCTCAAAACATCAAATCTTCTCCTGCTCAGTAGCAGCCATTTGAGGACAAAACTGGAAAATCCCCATAAACCTAGCATCATATTCATTTATTGACATGGTTCCCTGCTAAACCTTCTCAATCTGTGAGATATTTTCATCTAAGTATGTTCTTGGAAAATACTTATTGACGAATTCCTGACGAAATTCCTCCCAACCAACCTCTTCATCATTCCTTTTTACGTCTTCTATGGCCCACCAATGGCCAACACTACCCTTCAAAAGGTATATGACCTGTTTGACTTTGTCAACATTTGGAATACTAAGGATCTTAAAAACCTTTTCTAACTCGGTGAGCCATAGATCAGCATTTGCTGGGTCAGTTGTCCCAGCATATTCTATAGCTCCTACACGATGTAGTCATTCAAAAGTCTTACCAGACCCATGTCCCTCATTGGGAGTTGGTGCCCTAGGTGCTGGTGCGGGCATCTGGTCTGCCATATGCCTCATTGTGGTCATGAATTCCCTAAATAGAGAATGAAAGGTTGGGTTTTCTATCATAGCTTCATCAAAATGGGGATTCTCAGGCACTGATTCCTTTCTTGCCTGATCCCTTGCACCTCTTACTGGTGCAGCAACATTGCTTTCAGCAACGTGATCCTCATGTTCTCTAGACATCTTTAAGCTATCTCCCTTCTTCTGCATAAGCAGAAGTCACTATAAGATATATTGGAGGACACTAGAACAGACTCAACACCTTAGTCCTATGTCTTTGTAGACTCAGCGAACCTAGAGCTCTGATACCACTAAATTGTGACACGTTGTTCGAACAAATCGTCATTAACTAAGCGAAAGCGATCATTAACAACAGATTAACAAAAATCACTAAAAAATTAAAACCTTTTTCAAAGAGATCCAATTCTAGGAAACTCTTAACAACAAGAACCAAAGTATTACATATACATTTTGGTCCACAAGTACATACCATGTACGATATCTTCTCGAGGATTACATACATCAATTGCTCTGTTAAGTTTACACATGAGCAATACAAAACCTCGAGGCATTCAAGCCAAGATCTCAGATTGATTATAAAAAAACTAAGTGTTGACTCCCATGACCCAAGAGTACAGAGACGACACATAGGACTCATATCTATAACACACGATAGTCAATATCTCTACCTGAGATGTTACTGTTGTCCTGATGCTGCTATCCTTTTTCCTACTGTATGATTTCTACCTCTTCGTCCGCGTCCACCTAAAAATGTTGGATCCACGGGGGCGAGACAATCGAAATTGTCCCAGCGAGAGATATAACTCTCTGCCAGAAACATTATTATTGTAGATAAACATTATAAAACTATGCAGAGGATAAGTAGTTTAGAACATTCTCATATTTTAAAGCATTGCAACTATCTATGATAGAGCAGTAAATCATCTATTCTCTTTATAAGAAATAGGAAGAACATGTATATGATTTATCCATCTTACTATATCAACATCTCAAGATTGTCCTGAGATACTCATTATCATGGGATGTCATCCATGAATCATTCACATTTCTGTCTATTAACCTTAGCCAATATGTTAGCTAGATATTGAATTGTACCAGTCATGTGAGTATACATCTTCATATTCTTTCCAGGCATTGGACTATGCCAATCCTATGCAAACATTCCAGGCATTGGACTATGCCAATCATGTACAACCATTCCAGGCATTGGACTATACCAATCCTGTGCAACCATTCCAGGTATTGGACTATACCAATCTTATGCAAACATTCCAGGCATTGGACTATACCAATCATGTGTAACCATTCCAGGCATTGGACTATGCCAATCCTGTGCCATTATTCCAGGTATTGCGTTACTACCAATCCTGTGCAATTATTCCAGGTATTGGGTTATTACCAATCCTGTGACATTATTCCAGGTATTGGGTTATTACCAATCATGTGACATTATCCCAGGTATTGGGTTATTACCAATCCTGTGCAATTATTCCAGGTATTGGGTTATGACCAATCATGTGACATTATTCCAGGTATTGGGTTATTACCAATCCTGTGACATTATTCCAGGTATTGGGTTATTACCAATCATGTGCAATTATTCCTAGTATTGGGTTATGACCAATCCTGTGCAATTATTACAGGTATTCGGTTATTACCAATCATGTGCAATTATTATAGGTATTGGGTTATTACGAATCCTGTGCAATTATTCCAGGTATTGAACTATGTCAATCTTGTGCATCTATTCCAGGCATTGGACTATGCCAATCATGTGCAAACATCACTGAATACTACATCGCCTTTACTTGGTATTAAACCTTGGCCAAGCCATCATACTTATTCACAACCTTTATGTAATTCCATTATTCCTCATATCTCTTTTAAGCTTATTCAAAACACTATAGCCCTTGTTTGTCTATAAACATGAAGCATGTATGATCAAGATTTCATTATTATTATTATTCTATCCATTAGTTATTATTATTATGTTACTAAGTTTCCATTTCCTAATTTATTTGAACATTATCATTGCTTACATGAAACTTTTATAAACATCTTGTTACCTCTTACTAGGCAATAACTATTCACATGGCTCACAAGGCCCATTAAACATCTTGTCACCTTTCACTAGGCAACAACTATTCACATGGCTCACAAGACCATTAAACATCTTGTCACCTCTCACTAGGCAACAACTATTCACATGGCTCACAAGGCCCATTAAACATCTTGTCAACTCTCACTAGGCAACAACAACTCTTATGGTTCACAAAGCCCATTGCAAATCTTGTCACCTCTCACTAGGCAACAACAATTAGGGTTAGGATTTCCCTTTTAGCCGAATAGGATTCCAAGTTCATATTATTAATTCAAACCCTAATTCATTGCTTCCCACATCTAGGATCATACATTGATATCATAAGTATTCAATTATACTTATTTATTCTCATCTATTATCATTACATGATAATCAACTCAAAGTATGAGTTTCTCTCTCATGTTTTCTAAGATATTGATTCCATCATACTTTGTTATTTTGACTTAACCCTTTCTCAAGGTATGTTAGTCTACATTTATCAAAGTGCATTAATCTCATTACATCTCAATGTAACAGTTATCATGACACCCTTTTATGTGTTACTCATCCAAATACATTGGATTTAGGGTACATCAAGGTGTGTCAACTTTGAGGTACTAGATGTGATATCTATCATGCCTTGATGTATCACTTCCCTCATCACTTTTTACTTACTTAAGTTCATCATATTATCATGTATTAGGATATTTTCTATCCTAATACTTTATGCACTAGTTCATCGCATTTATCATGTAATGTATTGGTCATAAGTCACTCATTTGATTTATTCAACCATTATCAATAATGTGGACTCATATCGGATTAAGACATTATTGATATAAGGTTATTCATTATCAACCACTTTAGGTGTTTCACCTACCAATATATTATTCATTATTCCATTATTAGGAATAGGGTTTCCCCTCTTTATCAACTAGGGTTTTACATCACATCACCCTATGTTGGGATTTCACATGACATCACCCTATGTTAGGGTTTCACATGACTTCACCCTTGATTAGGGTTTCACAAAGTACCCTCTTAAATTAGGGTTTTTCATTATATTACCCTGAATTGGCATTTCTCATATCATCACCCTAGATTAGGGTTACACCATTACCCTAGATTAGGGTTTCACCTAACATTGCCCTAAATTAGGGTTAGAGCTCATCAACCTTCTTAATTAGGGTTTCATGATCTCATCCTCATGGATCAAACCCTAATTACATATTTTATTCATATTGAAAGTATTGAGGATTAATCACTACATGATTGTTGTACATGTATGAATTCCTCTCTCTCATCCTCTCTAGGATTTTGATTACTTCAAGCTTGATTAGATTAGGTCAACCCTTCATTCAAGTACATACATTTAGGGTTAGCATAGTGTATTGAGATATTGCTTCCATAAGCATCAAAGGTTAACACTCAAAAGATGCTAATCACCTAAGTACTTGATAGGTGCAACCATTGTAATTTTTAATAAACATCATTAATAATCAGGGGGTTAGTTGTACTTGCATGGTTTAAATCAATTAGACCTTCAAACAGTCTTGAGATATTAGACCCTCAAACGGTCTTTGATTTAATTGTAAATCGAATCAATCTATTAAGTTTTGAACCCGAATCATCATCAATTGATTATGAAACCGAATCAACCCATTCGGTCTTGATACCGAATCAACCTATTCAATCTTGAAACTAAATCTATCCATGCGGTCTTGAAACTGAATCCATCCATTCGATCTTGAAACTGAATCCCTTCATTCGGTTTTGAAACCAAATCCCTTCATTTGGTCTTGAAACCGAATCCATCCATTTGGTCTTGAAACCGAATCATCAACCATTGATTTGAAACAAAATCAATCTATTAGGTCCAGGGTTTGCAATCAATGGACCCTCCAACATTGAAACCATTGGAATTAGTTCAAATTGAGACCAATAGATGATCAATTGATTATGAAACCGAATCAAACCATTCGCTCTTGAAACCGAATCAACCCATTCAGTCTTGAAACCAAATCAATCTATTCGATCTTGAAACCGAATCTATCCATTCAGTCTTGAAACCAAATCTATCCATTCGATCTTGAAACCGAATTAGCTCAATCAGTTTTGAAAACCGTTTGCCCATTCCTTTGTTGAGGTGTGTTCTTAAGATGATGTCATCATCATCAAGCTTTGATCATTCGAAATATACTACCATTCTTATGGTAATTTTATAAATTTAATCAAAGGAATTTCAAGAAGAACAAAATGATCAACAAGTTATGAAGAATTGAATGTAATAATAACATTTAAGGGTTCAAGTTATATAACCCACCTTCAAAATTGAATCCAATATTCAAGCTTCACGTCCTCAATGGTGAATGAAGATTTTTCAACTGTCCAAGTTCCGTTCTCAAATCTTTGAGTGAAATGAATGGTTATGGTTGAAGATTGAATGAAGAAAAGAAGAAATTAAGCATTGAATTTCAATTTCCACCATGAAATCAAGGTTGAAGATGACTATGGAGATTACCTACAGGTTGGGGCACGTCCTCCTGTTTCTCCTAAGCTCCTTTGTGCAAGGAAAAAGCAAGGAAAGAAAAAGGGATCGAAAAAGCCTTTCATGTTGGTTGAAAATGGAATGTATATAAGGGGATTTCAATGAGAGAGAAAGTGATAAACAATTCCTTCAACTCCCAAAATTGGTGCCACATACTCCCCTCAATCCCTTGCATACGAAGACATCTCTCCCACCTTGTAATTCCTCTTCATTATCCATGAATTAAAATAAAGCAAATTAAGCACCTTAACCATTTTAATAATAATATTCAAAATTGAGTGGATATTACTTTTTCTTTAACTAATGTGAGTGGGCTCTCCACTCACTTTAGATATTTCGTGGCCTTTTCAAGGAACAAGGACGTCCAGACTTATAAAAATCCAACCATATTATTTTTGGTTGAAGGGAACTTCCATTAATATATTTATTTTTGCATTAAATTGAATTAGGGTTTCAATTATGATTAAATCTTGATTATTTTAATATCAAGATTCTCTCTCCTCCAAAGAGATTCAAATGAGACGCCCCTCTGATTTTATTGTCTCTAATAGATACCAAGAAATATTAGGGACTCTCTAGAAGTGGTATTTTGCATATTGAACCCTAGGTTTTGGGTAAATTACACATTACACCAAAACTAGGTTTTAATGCACAAACATTGCTTAATAAGCTCTTTCTTGTTGCTCAGGCTTTATCAAGCCATACCTCTACATCATTTTCATTCTTATGATGCTTCAACAATTGAGGAACATTTTATCATGTAACATTTGCAAGTTAACCCCTCAACTTGGGTAATTTGTACTTTAGTCCAAAACAAACAAAATATTGCTTCAACATTATTCAAAAAGGACTGAAATTGAAACATAAGCTCCTCTTGAGCCTTAATTACTTTTCAAAAGATAAGAGAAAGCATAAAATTATCTTTCTAAAACAAAACATCTAGGGTTAAAGCATAACCCAGGTCAGGGATGTTACAAATTATAAACCCCTAACAAGGATTTCGTCCCCGAAATCCCAGGTAAAGGAAGACAGATATTTTTCATTCATCATATCATCAAGTCTTCACATAACATCTTAATGTCATGGAGATGCCATAGAACTTTGATCAACACAAAGTCCTTCCGTACAGGGTTATCATAGAACTTGTCACACAGGATGCTTCTTTTCATAAGGGAATGTTACCTATCAATTAAGAACTTATTTTAAACGTATCTTGAAGAATTATTTTTAGCTTGATAAGCTTTTACCATAATGATTTTATAATTGTTCCTTTGACTCATTCATATTTGCTGATGTCATGTTTATGCGGGGCGTAAACCCCTAACATATGGTATTCATACTATAGTATGTAACTGGACAAATTTCAAAGTTGGCCCTTCTAGGTAACCAAACATTACTTCTTATGAGGAGTCATGTTCCCATTTTATCATATCATTGAAAGTTCTTGGATACTATGATTCTTTACCTTGCCATCCATTATATGTGCCATAAACACATCACAATATCATAATGATTACTAGATTTGGGTATTCAAACCCACGGTCCATCATTGAACATTATTACCTCTTATCAGGTAACTGTTACCTCTAGGTCCTCAGACCAAGGTATACATTATACTATACATCTTCTTTTGTTTATAATTTGATTTATGATTTAACTCAGATCCCTTCGTATATCAATTAGAATGTGGTAGAAATATCCTTACCACATCTTCTACCTTATTATACTCTTTAGATTGTCTCAAAATGACTACTTGATCAGAGTAATAAGAAAGATAGCAATCTAAGAGTGGCATACTTACCTTATCTTCAATAGATGAATACCTGGCTAGGGTATTCAATGACTGAACTTAGGTAGTATGTATTGGTTTTTATATTATGTTTCATCTCTTTAAGTTTTACTACTTAGTATCTTAAATTCTCTATGGGTGTTTCTATTACATTTCTTCCTTTCATCATGAAGAGAGAAATTTCAAAACATACAAGAGAACATTGGACTGCATATAAGTTCCCATCCTTCTTAGCTCTTCCTCATGTCCTCATAAGATTAATTAAAGGAGGCTCAACAATAACTACCCTTCTTATAATTAGCAGGCAGAGAGTAGAAAAAGAAACATGATTCAGAATGAAAAGTTTTATCTTGACATATTACCTCTTACGAGTTATCTAGTATCTTATCTGACTCAATACATGGAGTCAATTGTCATCTGGTATTGCCTTTGTCCTCTATTACCAGAGGTAGATGGACCAAATTGTGACAGTTTTCTTTGTCCTCAGACTTCTACTTCACTAAACTGGGGTCCTTGTGGGTTTTGCAGATTATGCCTTGACTGTTGGGTCACCACATTATTTCTTCTTAGACACTACTGCCTAAAATGTCCTATCTATCCACATTTATGGCAAGTTAGGCCCTCACTTGATGACCACTGCATTGATGTACTATATTGTGGTTGAACCGGTGTTTCTGAAAACTTTGGTTGTTTAGTACCACTAATCCACTATTCCTGTGACTGTGTAGACTTCCTTTTGAGGTTTGCCTCATGTTTCTTTGTCACAGACCTTTCTATCCTCCGAATTGACTCCACAAATGTAGAAAATTTCTCTCTACTTTCTAATGCAGCTGCCGAGATAGACACCTCATCATTCAGTCCTTTCTCAAAATGCCGAATCTTCTCCTGCTCAGTAGCAACCATTTGAGGATAAAACTGTAAAAGCCCCATAAACCTAGCCTCATATTCATTTATTGACATGGTTCCTTGCCGAACCTTCTCAAACTCTGAGATCTTTTCATCTAAGTATGTTCTTGGAAAATACTTATTGATGGATTCCTGACAAAATTCCTCCCAACCAACCTCTTCATCATTCCTTTTTACTTCTTCTATGTCCCACCAATGGCCAACACTACCCTTCAACAGGTATATGGCATGCTTGACTTTGTCAACATCTGGAATACTAAGGATCTTAAAAGCCTTTTCTAACTCAGTGAGCCATAGATCAACATCTGCTGGGTCAGTTGTCCCAGCATATTCTATAGCTCCTACACGACGTAGTCATTCAAAAGTATTACCAGACCCATGCCCCTCATTGGGAGTTGGTTCCCTAGGTGCTGGTGCGGGCATCCGGTCTGCCATATGCCTCATTGTGGTCATGAATTCCCTAAATAGAGAATGAAAGGTTGCGTTTTCTATCATAGCTTTATCAAAATGGGGATTCTCAGGCACTTATTCCTTTCTTGCGTGATCCCTTGCACCTCTTACTGGTGCAGTAACATTGCTTTCAACAACGTGATCCTTGTGTTCTCCATACATCTTTAAGCTATCTCCCTTCTTCTGCATAAGTAGAAGTCACTATAAGATATATTGGAGGACCCTAGAACATACTCAACACCTTAGTCCTATGTCTCTGTAGACTCAACAAACCTAGAAATCTGATACCACTAAATTGTGACACGCCGTTAGAACAAATCGTCATTAACTAAGCGGAAGAGATCATTAACAACAGATTAACAAAAATCACTAAAAAATTAAAACCTTTTTTAAAGAGATCCAATTCCAGGAAACTCTTAACAACAAGAACCAAAGTATTACATATACATTTTGGTCCACAAGTACATACCATGTACCATATCTTCTCGAGGATTACATACATCAATTGCTCCGTTAAGTCTACACATGAGCAACACAAAACCTCGAGGCATTCAAGCCAAGATCTCAGATTGATTATAAAAACACTAAGTAGTAACTCCTAGGACCTGAGAGTACAAAGACGACACATAGGACTCATATCTACAAGACACGATAGTTAGTATCTACACCTGAGATGTTACTATTGTCCCTGATGCTGCTGTCCTTTTTCCTGCTGTATGATTTCTACCTCTTCGTCCACGTCCACCTAAAAATGTTGGATCCCATAGGGGTGAGACAATCAAAATTGTCCTAGCGAGAGATATAACTCTCTGCCAGAAACATTATTATTGTAGATAAACATTATAAAACTATGCAGAGGATAAGCAGTTTAGAACATTCTCATATTTTAAAGCATTGCAACTATCTATGATAGAGCAGTAAATCATCTATTCTCTTTATAAGAAATAGGAAGAACATGTATATCATTTATCCATCTTACTATATCGACATCTCAAGCTTGTCCTGAGATACTCATTATCATGGGATGTCATCCATGAATCATTCTCATTTCTGTCTGTTGACCTTAGCCAATCTGTTTGCTAGATATTGAATTGTACCAGTCATTTGAGTATACATCATAATATTCTGTTCAGGCATTGGACTATGCCAATCCTATATAAACATTCCAGGCATTGGACTATGCCAATCCTATGCAACCATTCCAGGCATTGGACTATACCAATCCTGTGCAACCATTCTAAGTATTGGACTATACCAATCCTGTGCAAACATTCCAGGCATTGGACTATACCAATACTGTGTAACATTCCAGGCATTGGACTATGCCAATCTTGTGCCATTATTCCAGGTATTGGGTTATTACCAATCCTATGCAATTATTCCAGGTATTGGGTTATTACCAATCCTGTGACATTATTCTAGGTATTGGGTAATTACCATTCCTGTGACATTATTCCATGTATTGGGTTATTAGCAATCTTGTGCAATTATTCCAGGTATTGGGTTATGACCAATCATGTGACATTATTCCAGGTATTGGGTTATTACCAATCCTGTGACATTATTCCAGGTATTGGGTTATTACCAATCCTGTGCAATTATTCCAGGTATTGGGTGATGACCAATCCAGTGCAATTATTCCAGGTATTGGGTTATTACTAATCCTGTGCTATTATTCCAGGTATTGGGTTATTACCAATCCTGTGCAATTATTCCAGGTATTGAACAATGTCAATCCTGTGCATCTATTCCAGGCATTGGACTATTCCAATCCTATGCAAACATCACTGAATACCACATCACCTTTACTAGGTATTAAACCTTGGCCAAGCCATCATACTTATTGTAACATACTGAAATCCAAGGTCTTCCCTGAAATTTACCCACTTTTGAGCTTTTCTTGGCCTTCTAGTCCTTCTGAACCTTTTTCATAAATTTCCCATCCTTTTGAATCATTTTTGGACTTTATTTGCAATTTGAGCCTTAATGATGGTGAAATTCCATTTTTACCCCCATTTATGATGATAAAGGGGTATTTGCACAAATAACCCACTTAATGTGATAATTGAGGACTAATAATGCAAAATGGAATCTTATGAGAGAATATAAGTAGATAATGTTAATTTGGAGCTTTTTGGTTAAATATATTAGTAATAATGTGTATTTGAGTGTTTGATGAGAGTATTTCTCCTTTTACCTTCTCCCTCCAATTTGAAGATAAATGTGTGAAAACATATTTTATTGTTGAGTCTTGCTCTTAATACTCGTAGATATCTATCACCTTGAATTTGACTCACTAATTGCATTAATATAGTCATTTCATATTAATTCACACCTTTTAATATATTAATATACACTTTAATGAGCTATATATTTATTAAGGGCCAAAATATGTGTTGAATGCAAAACTAGTTGCATAGCATTGAAATATGTGTCATTATCAGCCTATTGTCAAAATTTAGTGGCATTTGGAGTTGATTGGACCCCTCAAATTGATTTTATAAGTATTGTACATAGTGTAACCTTAGTATTAAATTGATATCATCTATTTGATGTGTAATGCCAATGTTATGCTTATTTTGTGTCAGGCGGTCAGCTAGCTCTTGCGCCAGATCCAACAGCCCTATTTTATTGAGATCTCGATCTGACGGTTATGAATCCTCCTTCAACCTCCGACCAGTTGAACAGCTTTGGCCGCCGAGCTCCCCAGCCACGTTCTCTCTCTGTGGTTAATCGTTTCGCATGATTTCAAGCCCGTTGGCTTCGTCTCGACGAGCCGGTTCGAATGAACATTTACTCATTGCCGCCCCCTCACCTTGCGCAAAATGCCCAACCTGGGCCGCCTCCTCCTGTCTGCCAAGGAGTTGCAGAGCAAGCTTCGACCTTCCCCATGCCTATTTAAGGGCGTCTAAAGCTTCCTCAGGCCACGAACCTTACTCCTCTCTTTTCAATTTCTTCCCAACATCCCCCAAAGATCCCTACCTACTCGGTCTTCTCCCCCGGAAACAGCGACCTCACCTTGACTCATGAAGCCATCTCAGTTCAATTTCCCATGTAGTAAGCATCCTTGACCCTCGTTCTTTCATTCCGGCACATCTCTTTGCATCACGATGCCCCTGAGCACCCAGAACTATAGGCCAGGTTCCCTACCTCCACCTTTGTGTTGCTTCCTTCGGCTTCGGTGCTTCTCCACCCGCAGTGAAATGCGGTTCTACTCGTCTTTCCTCCCCGATCATTTTCCCGACCTCGATTTCTCGGTGTTTCATGTTTTCCTTTGGCTTTTGAGCTCTGATCTACTCCTCTGTCCCGACTATTCTGTGGCCATTTTCTAGTGGTCTTGGGCACACGAGATCAAGCACAACAGTTCTTTGTGTTTGTGAGGTCGTAGGGGATTTACTCTTGGTCTCGGTCGACGGTCTTGTGCCTAGGTGCGAACTAGAGGAAATGGAGCTCAAGCTCCAGGTTGCTCCCTCGCCATGGCCTGGGGCGACGACAATCTTGGTCAGACAATGACCATGGAGACCGACCACTGTGGCATTGTTTCTGCATTTTAATTTGTCTATGTGTCTTTTTCTTGCAATATGATTGGTCTGGGTTACTTATTTCATAGTAAATTGATCCATGGTCATAAAAATGCAAGTAAAAACTCGTTGGAAAGAACTTTTAAATTAGAATCTAATTTTATGGTTTTTGAGTCTTGGTTTCAATTACTTTTCTAAATTTTCTCAGGAATACCATTTTAAGTATATAAAATGTTCTAAAATATGTAAGTAATCCATTTTAACTCCAAATTGGGAAATAAAATATGTTTTCTTATTCAGGAGAATATGACTAATCTATTAGACTAGGTTTTGAACCTTAAATCGTGGTCTTGAAAATAAGTTCCAAAATTAGGGTTTTTCATATACTTTATGCCTTAATACATTCTAATACATGATAATGTTTGCAACTAGGTGAAAATGGAATGGTGATACAATCAACTTGGTAATGTTTGTGTTAATGAATCAAATAAGGTATGTGGACCCTATTTCGTATGTGAACCCTATTTATCTATGTGACACCTAATTATGTGGAATGTATGGATGTGTAATAATGTGCAATTTACCTATCCTTCAGTTGGGTTCTTATTCAACCCTACAAACATTATGTGCTAGCCTTGATGTCCTCCTAATGCCTTTATTTGGCTCTTTACTTATTTAATGCTTCTATTACCTTTGTGGCTCATCCATTTGAATTATATGAATCTTGCTACTACCTATGTTGGCTCATTTACTTGGAGTTCTTGGATATTGTTATTGCCTATGATGGCCTATTTAATGAGATTGTTTCTTGGGTTTTACTCGCAATGCTATGATGCAAATGTTACTTTGATATTTCCACTACTGCCAAGTGAACTATTAAGCATGATGTATTTTAGGCCAAATGACAATATAGTGTACATCAGTACAAACCACCCATAGGGCACTGAGGTTTTAGTCCTCCTTCCGGGTACTGGGGTTTTAGTCCCCCTGCCATTTTATATTAGGCATTGGGGTTTTAGTCCCCCTGCCACTTTATAGGCACTGGGGTTTTAGTCCCCCTGCCACTGGTGAGGTCCGGTAGGTGCCTGACCCTACATTGAGATGACTTTGTGTTTTAATATATTCATGCTATGTGATTATTATTGTGGTGATTGATTATGGAAGTTCTCTTTTTCTTATTTGAATATTTGTCTCATTCTCTTAAAATCTTGTAGTATAGAGAATATTTTATTATGAAATATTGTTGTCTATTACTTGTCCTATTCCTTTTGATTGACACATACTTGTATCCTTCTTTTACTGGATGATCCCAACCATCCAGGTATAGGATCAGAGTGCACAGTTGAAACTTGGTGAAGTGGAGATCTAGATTGCTTGGACCTAGTTTCCTAAATGTATTAAGTTGTTTTGGTTTGGAGACACTTTGGAATAGTCTAAGTATTCCTCTACCTAGATCCTTCTTCTTGTATGAATAAGTATCCCTTTTGGGAAAATTTTGCAATGTACTCTTTATACATTTTGAATAAAGTCAAGTTTTATTTCTTCCGCTGCCACACATTTGATGTATTTGTTTATCATGTTTAATAGTAGAGACATGATCTTTACAGCATGGTACCAGAGCATCAAGGTAGTCGGATTCTTGACTAATTCAAATTGTCTCCTAGATTGAACCCTTACCATATGTAGTTTCGTTTAGTAAGTTTTTCACCTTAGAGTTGACTTATGATGAAAGTTTGATTTAGGATCTTAATAATTTCATATTAGAAATAAAATTTTTCAACTTTGGGTGAATTGTCTATTGAGAAGCTACTAGAGCAAAAAGTTGAAGTGATGGTGTCTAGAAAGGGTCAGAGCTTGGGGGATGGAAAATTTTTCCTCCGCCCCACTAGCTTGGTAACGAGGACTCCTGAGCTCATATGACTTGGCCTGGCCTGATCTGATACAGACAGCTAGAAATAGTCTATCTTTGGGCATGTTGCCTAATTGTTGAATACCTTAGGAAATCCATAAGTGATGATTTGATCTCTTACACAAAAATGATCCTTAAATATGTTATCCTTTTATGTTTAGGGTTTAGAGTACCCTATGTTACACCCTAAAGCTTGGTTAGTAAATCCTTTTAGTGTTGAGTTTTATGTACCCATTTACCCTTAGCTTAATTTGTCTTAGTTGACCCTTTAAGGGGTGGAGTGAGGGTAATGGTGTTAGTACCCTATTTGGTTTTGCAAATATGATTTCGAGGACGAAATCCCTTTTTAGGGGGATGGAATTCCAATTAAAAGCAAAATCAAATACCTTTGGAGTTAGAAACCCTATCTATGTGGACATATGCACATAATAACTTATGTGAACAAGAATTTACCAAACACATTATACTTGTAATTCAACTTGTTTGTTTATACGCACATGGATATGTAGTAAGTCATATAGAGATAGTTCATATGCTTGAACCTTCACATATTATTGATTCACATAATAACGAGTTACTCATTACTAATTGTGAATATACACAATGTTTACTATGCCACCCTAATGGTAAAATGTGTATGGATAATGCACCCTAAGGATGCTTTAACATGTAATGATCATGTTGACCTAAACCCTAATATGTAATCATCTAGCCTTAATAATGTGTATACATCCCTAATGTTTTCATGATACACTAGTGACATTAGGTGTCATCACATGATATACCTTGGTACAATGTAAATGGATTATAATCACCTAATCATAATCGTGATTAAGTTATCAACACATGTAAGGCATAACACTTTGTTCCCTAATGCACATCTCATTAATCATCTTCTCACAAATTGGTTTATGAATCAACTCAAATAATGACTAAAATGTATAAAATGACTCAAATATGATAATGAGTAATTTGATTCATATAATGTGATGTAAATTCATATTAATTAGTGTTATAAGAGAAAATGAGTAATGACATCATGGATATGAGTATGAAAGATGTTGTGACAATATGTAACATAGAGTTAAGCCATTAATGTGACACACTTGGAATTGTTATAGGTTTAATAATTTGTTGGATAATATTACATGGTTCTCACCAAAATAATCTGTGATAGTTCTTCATGATGAATTTAATGGATAATAATATTAAGTTATTAATGTTTGTGATCTAATGCATCTATAAATGTTGAAATGGCTTAGTAAACCCTAATTGTTCTTAAAACCCTTGATGAGGAAAATACATATGATATAACACTGAGATGCAATTATTTCGAAAACAATGGGAATAAAATGTGATCTAAGTGTTGGAATAATAAATATGATGACTCTTCATGGTGAATATTATGCTAATAAGGCAAAAATGTTAATTAGCTTGAGGTTGGATAAAAGTTTATAGGTTTTGTGGAAACCTTAATAAGACTTGGCATATGTGTAGAACTTTTACTACCCACCTAGTTGCTTATGGTTGGGATGTTACACACCCACCCTCTCTTCCCTCTTTTTTTGATTTCGGGGACGAAATCCTCTTTAAGGGGTGGAGTGTTGTAACATACTAAAATCCAGGGTCTTCCCTACAATTTACCCACTTTTGAGCTTTTCTTGGCCTTCTAATCCTTTTGGACCTTTTTCATAAATTTCCCATCCTTTTGAATCATTTTTGGACTTTATTTGCAATTTGAGCCTTAATGATGGTGAAATTCCATTTTTACCCCCATTTATGATAATAAAGGGGTATTTGCACAAATAACCCACTTAATGTGATAATTGAGGACTAATAATGCAAAATGGAATCTTATGAGAGAATATAAGTATATAATATTAATTTGGAGCTTTTTGGATAAATATATTAGTAATAATGTGTATTTGAGTGTTTAATGAGAGTATTTCTCCTTTTACCTTCTCCCTCCTCCAATTTGAAGATAAATGTGTGAAAACATATTTTATTGTTGAGTCTCACTCTTAATACTCATAGATATCTATCACCTCGAATTTGACTCACTAATTGCATTAATATAGTCATTTCATATTAATTCACACCTTTTAATATATTAATATACACTTTAATGAGCTATATATTTATTAAGGGCCAAAATATGCGTTGAATGCAAAACTAGTTTCATAGCATTGAAATATGCGCCATTATCAGCCTATGGTCAAAATTTGGTGGCATTTGGAGTTGATTGGACCCCTCAAATTGATTTTATAAGTATTGTACATAGTGTAACCTTAGTATTAAATTGATATCATCTATTTGATGTGTAACACCAATGTTCCGCTTATTTTGTGTCACGCAGTCAGCCAGCTCTTGCGCTTGATCCAATAGCCCTATTTTATTGAGATCTCGATCTGACGGTTATGAATCCTTCTTCAACCTCCGACCAGTTGAACAACTTCGGCCACCGAGCTCCCCAGCCACGTTCTCTCTCTGTGGTTAATCGTTTCGCACGATTTCAAGCCCGTTGGCTTCGTCTCGACGAGCCGGTTCGAATGAGCATTTACTCACTATCACCCCCTCACCTTGCGCAAAACGCCCAACATGGGCCGCCTCCTCCTCTCTGCCAAGGAGTTGCAGAGAAAGCTTCGACCTTCCCCACGCCTATTTAAGGGCGTCTAAAGCTTCCTCAGGACCCGGACCATACTCCTCTCCTTTCAATTTCTTCCCAACATCCCCCAAAGATCCCTACCAACTCAGTCTTCTCCCCCGATGATAGCGACCTCACCTTGACTCATGAAGCCATCTCGGTTCAATTGCCCATGTAGTAAGCATCTTTGATCCTCGTTCTTTCATTCCGGTGCATCTCTTCTCCTCGCGACGCCCCCGAGCACCCAGACCTATAGGCAAGGTTCCCTACCTCCACCTGTGTGTTGCTTCCTTCGGCTTCGGTGCTTCTCCACCCTCAGTGTAATGCGGTTCTACTCGTCTTTCCTCCCTGATCATTTTCCCGACCTCGGTTTCCCGATTTTTCATGTTTTCCTTTGGCTTTTGAGCTCTGATCTACTCCTCTGTCCCAGCCATTCCACGACCTTTTTCCAGTGGTCTTGGGCACACGAGATCAAGCACACCAGTTCTTTGTGTTTGTGAGGTCATAGGGGATTTACTCTTGGTCTCGGTCGACGGTCTTGTGCCTAGGTGCGAACAGGGGGCAATGGAGCTCAAGCTCCAGGTTTCCCTCGCATGGCCTGGGGCAAGGACAATCTTGGTCAGACAATGACCATGGGGCTCGACCACTGTGGTATTGTTTCTGCATTTTAATTTGTCTATGTGGCTTTTTCTTGCAATATGATTGGTCTGGTTTACTTATTTCATAGTAAATTGATCCATGGTCATACAAATGCAAGTAAAAACTCGTTGGAAAGAACTTTTCAATTAGAATCTAATTTTATGATTTTTGAGTCCTGGTTTCAATTACTTTTCTTAATTTTATCATGAATACCATTTTAAGTATATAAAATGTTCTAAAATATGTAACTAATCAATTTTAACTCCAAATTGGCAAATAAAATATGTTTTCTTATTCAGGAGAATATGACTAATCTATTAGACTAGGTTTTGAACCTTAAATCGTGGTTTTGAAAATAAGTTCCAAAATTAGGGTTTTTCATATACTTTATGCCTTAATACATTCTAATACATGATAATGTTTGCAACTAGGGGAAAATGGAATGGTTATACAATCAACTTGGTAATGTTTGTGTTAATGAATCAACTAAGGTATGTGGACCCTATTTCGTATGTGAACCCTATTTATCTATGTGACACCTAATTATGTGGAATGTATGGATGTGTAATAATGTGCAATTTACGTATCCTTCAGTTGAGTTCTTATTCAACCCTACAAACATTATGTGCTAGACTTGATGTCCTCCTAATGTCTTTATTTGGCTCTTTACTTATTTAATGCTTCTATTGCCTTTGTGGCTCATCCATTTGAATTATATGAATCTTGCTACTACCTATGTTAGCTCATTTACTTGGAGTTCTTGGATATTGTTGTTGCCTATGATGGCCTATTTAATGAGATTGTTTCTTGGGTTTTACTCCCAATGCTATGATGCAAATGTTACTTTGATATTTCCACTACTGCCAAGTGAACTATTAAGCATGATGTATTTTAGGACAAATGACAATATAGTGTAAATCAGTACAAACAACCCATAGGGCACTGAGGTTTTAGTCCTCATGCCAGGTATTGGGGTTTTAGTCCCCCTGCCATTTTATATTAGGCACTGGGGTTTTAGTCCCCCCCTGCCACTTTATAGGCACTGGGGTTTTAGTCCCCCTGCCACTGGTGAGGTCCGGTAGGTTCCTCACCCTACATTGAGATGACTTTGTGTCTTAATATATTCATGCTATGTGATTATTATTGTGGTGATTGATTATGGCAGTTCTCTTTTTCTTATTTGAATATTTGTCTCATTCTCTTAAAATCTTGTAGTATAGAGAATATTTTATTATGCAATATTGTTGTCTATTACTTGTCCTATTCCTTTTGATTGACACATACTTGTATCCTTCTTTTACTAGATGATCCCAACCATCCAGGTATAGGATCAGAGTGCACAGCTGAAACTTGGTGAAGTGGAATCCTTGCTCTTGTATGAAGAAGTATCCCTTTTGGGAAAAGTTTGCAATGTACTCTTTATACATTTTGAATAAAGTCAAGTTTTATTTCTTCCGCTGCCACACATTTGATGTATTTGTTTATCATGTTTAATAGTAGAGACATGGTCTTTACATCATGGTATCAGAGCATCAAGGTAGACAAATTCTTGACTAATTCAAATTGTCTCCTAGACAGAACCCTTACCATAGGTAGTTTCCTTTAGTAAGGTTTTCACCTTAGAGTTGACTTATGATGAAAGTTTGATTTAGGATCTTAATAATTTCATATTAGAAATAAAATTTGTCAACTTTGGGTGAATTGTCTATTGAGAAGCTACTAGAGCAAAAAGTTGAAGTGATGGTGTCTAGAAAGGGTCAGAGCTTGGGGACTGGAAAAATTTTCGTCCACCCCACTAGCTTGGTAACGAGGACTCCTGAGCTCATATGACTTGGCCTGGCCTGATCTGATACAGACAACTCGAAATAGTCTATCTTTTGGCATGTTGCCTAATTGTTGAATACCTTAGGAAATCCATAAGTGATGATTTGATCTCTTACACAAAAATCATCCTTAAATATGTTATACTTTTATGTTTAGGGTTTAGAGTACCCTATGTTACACCCTAAAGCTTGGTTAGTAAATCCTTTTAGTGTTGAGTTTTATGTTCCCATTTACCCTTAGCTTAATTTGTCTTAGTTGACCCTTTAAGGGGTGGAGTGAGGGTAATGGTGTTAGTACCCTATTTGGTTTTGCAAATCTGATTTCGAGGATGAAATCCCTTTTTAGGGGGATGGAATCCCAATTAAAAGCAAAATCAAATACCTTTGGAGTTAGATACCCTATCTATGTGGACAAATGCACATAATAACTTATGTAAACAAGAATTTACCAAACACATTATACTTGTAATTCAACTTGTTTGTTTAAACACACATGGATATGTAATAAGTCATATAGAGATATTTCATATGCTTGAACCTTCACATATTATTGATTCACATAATAACGAGTTACTCATTACTAATTGTGAATATACACAATGTTTACTATGCCACCCTAATGGTAAAATGTGTATGGATAATGCACCCTAAGGATGCTTTAACATGTAATGATCATGTTGACCTAAACCCTAATATGTAATCATCTAGCCTTAATAATGTGTATACATCCCTAATGTTTTCATGATACACTAGTGACATTAGGTGTCATCACATGATATACCTTGGTACACTGTAAATGGATTATAATCACATAATCATAATCGTGATTAAGTTATCAACACATGTAAGGCATAACACTTTGTTCCCTAATGCACATGTCATTAATCATCTTGTCACAAATTGGTTTATGAATCAACTCAAATAATGACTAAAATGTATAAAATGACTCAAATATGATAATGAGTAATTTGATTCATATAATGTGATGTTAATTAATATTAATTAGTGTTATAAGATAAAATGAGTAATGAAATCATGGATATGAGTATGAAAGATGTTGTGACAATATGTAACTTAGAGTTATGCCATTAATGTGACACACTTGGAATTGTTATAGGTTTAATAATTTGTTGGATAATATTACATTGTTCTCACCAAAATAATCTGTGATAGTTCTTCATGATGAAGTTAATGGATAATAATATTAAGTTATTAATGTTTGTGATCTTATACATCTATAAATGTTGAAATGGCTTAGTAAACCCTAATTGTTCTTAAAACCCTTGATGAGGAAAATACATATGATATAACACTAAGATGCAATTGTTTCGAAAACAATGGGAATAAAATGTGATCTAAGTGATGGAATAATAAATATGATGACTCTTCATGGTGAATATTATGCTAATAAGGCAAAAATGTTAATTAGGTTGAGGTTGGATAAAAGTTTATAGGTTTTGTGGAAACCTTAGTAAAACTTGGCCTATGTGTAGAACTTTTACTACCCACCTAGTTACTTATAGTTGGGATGTTACACACCCACCCTCTCTTCCCTCTTATTGTGATTTCGGGGATAAAATCCTCTTTAAGGGGTGGAGTGTTGTAACATACTGAAATCTAGGGTCTTCCCTGCAATTTACCCACTTCTGAGTTTTTCTTGGCCTTCTAGTCCTTTTGGACCTTTTTCATAAATTTCCCATCCTTTTGAATCATTTTTGGACTTTATTTGCAATTTGAGCCTTAATGATGGTGAAATTCCAATTTTACCCCCATTTATGATAATAAAGGGGTATTTGCACAAATAACCCACTTAATGTGATACTTGAGGACTAATAATGCAAAATGGAATCTTATGAGAGAATATAAGTATATAATGTTAATTTGGAGCTTTTTGGATAAATATATTAGTAATAATGTGTATTTGAGTGTTTAATGAGAGTATTTCTCCTTTTACCTTCTCCCTCCTCCAATTTGAAGATAAATGTGTGAAAACATATTTTATTGTTGAGTCTCGCTCTTAATACTCATAGATATCTATCACCTCGAATTTGACTCACTAATTGCATTAATATAGTCATTTCATATTAATTCACACCTTTTAATATATTAATATACACTTTAATGAGCTATATATTTATTAAGGGCCAAAATATGCGTTGAATGCAAAACTAGTAGCATAGCATTGAAATATGCATCATTATCAGCCTATGGTCAAAATTTGGTGGCATTTGGAGTTGATTGGACCCCTCAAATTGATTTTATAAGTATTGTACATAGTGTAACCTTAGTATTAAATTGATATCATCTATTTGATGTGTAACACCAATGTTCCACTTATTTTGTGTCACACGGTCAGCCAGCTCTTGCGCCCAATCCAATAGCCCTATTTTATTGAGATCTCGATCTGATGGTTATGAATCCTCCTTCAACCTCCGACCACCTGAACAGCTTCGGCCACCGAGCTCCCCAGCCACATTCTCTCTCTGTGGTTAATCGTTTCGCATAATTTCAAGCCCGTTGGCTTCGTCTCGACGAGCCGGTTCGAATGAGCATTTACTCACTTCCGCCCCCTCACCTTGCGCAAAACGCCCAACCTGGGCCGCCTCCTCCTCTCTGCCAAGGAGTTGCAGAGCAAGCTTCGACCTTCCCCACGCCTATTTAAGGGCGTCTAAAGCTTCCTCAGGACCCGAACCTTACTCCTCTCCTTTCAATTTCTTCCCAACGTCCCCCAAAGATCCCTACGTACTCAGTCTTCTCCCTCGGTGACAGCGACCTCACCTTGACTCATGAACCCATCTCGGTTCAATTGCCCGTGTAGTAAGCATCCTTGATCCTCGTTCTTTCATTCCGGTGCATCTCTTTGCCTCGCGACGCCCCCGAGCACCCAGACCTATAGGCAAGGTTCCCT
This sequence comes from Alisma plantago-aquatica, assembly GCA_963693085.1. Lineage (NCBI taxonomy): Eukaryota > Viridiplantae > Streptophyta > Magnoliopsida > Alismatales > Alismataceae > Alisma > Alisma plantago-aquatica. The sequence goes on from OY856415.1 coordinate 509,374,928, forward strand.
ACCTCCACCTGTGTGTTGCTTCCTTCGTCTTCAGTGCTTCTCCACCCGTAGTGCAATGCGGTTCTACTCATCTTTCCTCCCCAATCATTTTCCCGACCTCGGTTTCCCAGTTTTTTGTGTTTTCCTTTGGCTTTTGAGCTCTGATCTACTCCTCTGTCCCGGCCATTCCATGGCCTTTTTCCAGTGGTATTGGGCACATGAGATCAAGCACAACAGTTCTTTATGTTCGTGAGGTCGTAGGGGATTTACTCTTGGTCTCAGTCGACAGTCTTGTTCCTAGGTGCGAATTGGAGGCAATGGAGCTCAAGCTCCAGGTTGCTCCCTCGCATGGCCTGGGGCAAGGACAATCTTGGTCAGATAATGACCATGGGGCCCGACCATTGTGGCATTGTTTCTGCATTTTAATTTTTCGATGTGGCTTTTTCTTGCAATATGATTAGTCTGGTTTACTTATTTCATAGTAAATTGATCCATGGTCATTAAAATGCAAGAAAAATTCGTTGGAAAGAACTTTTCAATTAGAATCTGATTTTATGATTTTTGAGTCTTGGTTTCAATTACTTTTTTGAATTTTATCATGAATACCATTTTAAGTATATAAAATGTTCTAAAATATGTAACTAATCCATTTTAACTCCAAATTGGGAAATAAAATATGTTTTCTTATTCAGGAGAATATGACTAATCTATTAGACTAGGTTTTGAACCTTAAATCGTGGTTTTGAAAATAAGTTCCAAAATTAGGGTTTTTCATATACTTTATGCCTTAATACATTCTAATACATGATAATGTTTGCAACTAGGGGAAAATGGAATGGTGATACAATCAACTTGGTAATGTTTGTGTTAATGAATCAACTAAGGTATGTGGACCCTATTTCGTATGTGAACCCTATTTATCTATGTGACACCTAATTATGTGGAATGTATGGATGTGTAATAATGTGCAATTTACCTATCCTTCAGTTGAGTTCTTATTCAACCCTAGAAACATTATGTGCTAGCTTTGATGTCCTACTGATGCCTTTATTTGGCTCTTTACTTATTTAATGCTTCTATTGCCTTTGTGGCTCATCCATTTGAATTATATGAATCTTGATACTACATATGTTGGCTCATTTACTTGGAGTAATTGGATATTGTTGTTGCCTATGATGGCCTATTTAATGAGATTGTTTCTTGGGTTTTACTCCCAATGCTATGATGCAAATGTTACTTTGATATTTCCACTACTGCCAAGTGAACTATTAAGCACGATGTATTTTAGGCCAAATGACAATATAGTGTAAATCAGTACAAACCACCCATAGGGCACTAAGGTTTTAGTCCTCCTGCCGGGTACTGGGGTTTTAGTCCCCCTGCCATTTTATATTAGGCACTGGGGTTTTAGTCCCCCTACCACTTTATAGGCACTGGGATTTTAGCCCCCCTGCCACTGGTGAGGTCCGGTAGGTGCCTCACCCTACATTGAGATGACTTTGTGTTTTAATATATTCATGCTATGTGATTATTATTGTGGTGATTGATTATGGAAGTTCTCTTTTTCTTATTTGAATATTTGTCTCATTCTCTTAAAATCTTGTAGTATAGAGAATATTTTATTATGCAATATTGTTGTCTATTACTTGTCCTATTCCTTTTGATTGACACATACTTGTATCCTTCTTTTACTGGATGATCCCAACCATCCAGGTATAGGATTAGAGTGCACAGCTAAAACTTGGTGAAGTGGACATCTAGATTGCTTGGACCTAGTTTCCTAAATGTATTAAGTTGTTTTGGTTTGGAGACACTTTGGAATAGTCTAAGTCTTCCTCTACCTAGATCCTTTCTCTTATATGAAGATGTATCCCTTTCGGGAAAATTTTGCAATGTACTCTTTATACATTTTGAATAAAGTCAAGTTTTATTTCTTCCGCCGCCACACATTTGATGTATTTGTTTATCATGTTTAATAGTAGAGACATGGTCTTTACACTTATTCACAACCTTTATGTAATTCCATTATTCCTCATATCTCCTTTAAGCTTATTCAAAACACTATATCCCTTGTTTGGCTATAAACATGAAGCATGTATGATCAAGATTTCATTGTTATTATTATTGTATCCATTAGTTATTATTATTATATTACTAAGTTTCCATGTCCTAATTTATTTGAACATTATCATTGCTTACATGAAACTTTTATAAACATCTTGTTACCTCTTACTAGGCAACAAATATTCACATGGCTCACAAGGCCCATTAAACATCTTGTTACCTCTTACTAGGCAACAACCATTGTAATTTTTAATAAACATCATTAATAATCAGGGGGTTAATTATACTTGCATGGTTTAAATCAATTAGACCTTCAAACGGTCTTGAGATATTAGACCCTCAAACGGTCTTTGATTTAATTGTAAATTGAATCAATCTATTAGTTTTTGAACCCGAATCATCATCGATTGATTATGAAACCGAATCAACCCATTCAGTCTTCTGAAATTGAATCAACCTATTCGATCTTGAAACCGAATCTATCCATTCGGTCTTGAAACCGAATCCATCCATTCGGTCTTGAAACTGAATCCCTTGATTCGGTCTTGAAACTGAATCCCTTCATTCGGTCTTGAAACTGAATCCATCCATTCAGTCTTGAAACTGAATCATCAACCATTGATTTGAAACCAAATCAATCTATTAGGTCTAGGGTTTGTAATCAATGGACCCTCCAACATTGAAACCATTGGAATTAGATCAAATTGAGACCATTAGATGATCAATTGATTATGAAACTGAATCAACCCATTCGGTCTTGAAACCGAATCAACCCATTCGGTCTTGAAACCAAGTCAATGTATTCAATCTTGAAACCGAATCTATCCATTCGGTCTTGAAACCGAATATATCCATTTGGTCTTGAAACCAAATCTATCCATTCGGTCTTGAAACTGAATTAGCTCAATCGGTTTTGAAAACTGTTTGCCATTCCTTTGTTGAGGTGTGTGCTTAAGATGATGTCATCATCATAAAGCTTCAATCATTCAAAATCTACTATCATTCTTATGGTAATTTTATAAATTTAATCAAAGGAATTTCAAGAAGAACAAAACGATCAACAAGTTATGAAGAATTGAATGTAATAATAACATTTAAGGGTTCAAGTTATATAACCCGCCTTCAAAATTGAATACAAGCTTCAAGCTTCACGTCGTCAATGGTGAATGAAGCCTTTTCAACTGTCCAAGGTCCGTTCTCAAGTATTTGAGTGAAATGAATGGCTAAGGTTGAAGATTGAATGAAGAAAAGAAGAAATTAAGCATTGAATTTCGATTTCCACCACGAAATCAAGGTTGAAGATGACTATGGAGCTTACCTACAGGTTGGGGCACGTCCTTCTATTGCTCCTAAGCTCCTTTGTGCATGGCCAAAGCAAGGAAAGAAAAAGGGATCGAAAAAGACTTTCATGTGGGTTGAAAAAGGAAAGAAAAAGGGATCGAAAAAGCCTTTCATGTGGGTTGAAAATGGAATGTATATAAGGGGATTTCAATGAGAGAGAAAGTGATAAACAATTCCTTCAACTCCCAAAATTGGTGCCACATACTCCCCTCAATCCCTTGCATATGAAGCCATCTCCCCCACATTGTAATTCCTCTTCATTATACATGAATTAAAAGAAAGAAAATTAAGCACCTTAACCATTTTAATAATAATATCCAAATTTTAGTGGATATTACTTTTTCTTTAACTAATGTGAGTGGGCTGTCCACTCACTTTAGATATTTCATGGCCTTTTCAAGTCACAAGGACGTACACACTTATACAAACCCAACCATCTTATTTTTGGTTGAAGGGCACTTCCATTAATATATTTATTTTTGCATTAAATTGAATTAGGGTTTCAATTATGCTTAAATCTTGATTATTTTAATATCAAGATTCTCTCTCCTCCAAAGAGATTCAAATGAGACGCCCCTCTGATTTTATTGTCTCTAATAGATACCAAGAAATATTAGGGACTCTTTATAATTGGTATTTTGCATATTGAACCCTATGTTTTGTGTAAATTGCACATTACACCAAAACTAGGTTTTAATGCACAAACATTGCTTAATAAGCTCTTTCTTGGTGCTCAGGATTTCACAAGCCATATCTCTACATCATTTTCATTCTTATGATGCTTCAATACTTGAGGAACATTTTATCATGTAACATTTGCAAGTTAACCACTCAACTTGGGTAATTTGTACTTTAGTCCAAAATAGGCAAAATATTGTTTCAACATTATTCAAAAAGGAATGAAATTGGAACATAAGCTCCTATGGAGCCTTAATTACTTTTCAAAAGATAAGAGCAAGCATATAATTATCTTTCTAAAACAAAACATCTAGGGTTAAAGCATAACCCAGGTCAGGGATGTTACAACCATCATGCCCCTATAAATAGCAAAAGATAGGAAGTAGGATTTCCAAAAACCCTTGGGTTTAAAACAAGCCACTCGTGGACCAATAAAAGAATATTCTAGAATACATTAATTTACCAATTAATCATTTTTAATGTTTAACTAATTCTCATCAGTCAACTCTAGTCAATCTGTGTTGGATAAATTGGACATTATGATAAATCCCTTTGTTTCGATGATGACAAACATTTCATTCTTGTTGATCTAACGAGCTACTTGAGTGTGCAGGATTAAGGTGGATGACAAAGAAACTAGGGAAAATCCAAAAAGCTTACAGATTTATATTTCCATGCAATGTAATCACTGTTGTAAAAAACTTGTACAAATATATAATGTACAAGTACTTAGATTGCATGTAAATCAAGCGTTGGATCTTCCTAGCCAATCACCACACTTAGATAGGTCATCCCCTTCAAATAGGATCACATATGCACACTCATACACATGCTCAGTGGTTTAATTAAAAGATTGAAAACAGAGTCAATCTCGGTCGACCACACTCCTCGACCGAGACACTCTCGGTCGACAAACTTCTCGACCGAGATTGACCCAAGTAGCCGTTAGACACAGCTGACAAAGTAGTTGGCAGTTGCAAATGAACGTTGATCCAGAGAGCCTGTCGGTCGACAAAACTTCGACCGAGAAGGTATCTCGGTCGACAAATTGTCGACCGAGATGGTCTCTGACAGCAACTGCAGAATAAAGTAACTAGCCGTTACTAATGCACCTAACTTATATCTAACGGCTAGTTAAGCACTTAGAAGCCCCTAGAAGTTGTCTAGAACGTCCTTAAGTATCCATAGGCCACTCCTATAAATAGGACATGCCTTAGGACACCAAAATACACCTAAGATATACTTGTGCTATACTTGAGCTTGAATACTCACTTGCAATCTATTTTAGAGCAATAGAGCAATTCCTACACTTGCCATTCATTCCTATTGCTCCCATTTCATGTCCTATAGGCTAGTATCTCCTATCCACTACAATCACATTGCCATACATATTGGTTAGGATATCTACACGCTTGATATAGGCAAATCAAGCCTTGTGCTTCAAAGGATAAGTTGTAATTTCTATTTTCTTTCTTGTTCCTTTTATCCTTTGTACTCTCCTTGCTATTCCTAGGGTTGGAGGCTGCGGATTGGAGAGGGTTGACTTCTCAGGTGGAGAAGGGGACTTCAAGCTACTTCAAGAAGGCTATCGCACGTGAAGCTACTTCAGAAGGCTGGTGCAACGGGAGTTGGTGCACCTACTTCAAGGGAAGGCTGCTTCAAGGTTGGGCGATTACTTCTAGGTGAAGGCTGCTTGAAGGGTTTGGGAAAAGAAATTGTATTTTATGTAAAGTCCTTGCGAGGTAATAAAATAAATTTCTTTTCAAATCCCGGTTGGGTAAGCAACCGGGTAGTGGACTGACGGCTATAGTATTTGCTATAGTTGGAACCACTCTAAACCCTGTGTCTCCTTGTCCAATATCTTCATTGTGGTTGTTTGAGTTTAAATTATTATTAAAATCTTTATAAAACTATATTCACCCCCCCTCTAGTAGTTTTTCAATTGGTATTAGAGCAGGCTTCAAGGAACCCTAACAAGGTCTTGAAGAAATGGGTGATGGAATGCTCAACAACCTCAACATTGAAGGGACACTTGTTGTTAGACCTCCAGCATTCGATGGAACAAACTACCAATATTGGAAGAGAAGGATGCAGTTCTACTTCCAAGGCATCAACTGGGATCTATGGAGGATAGTGTCTACTCCATATGTGCTTCCTCAAAATGATTTTGCGGAATGGGATGCAAACACGGTAAAGCTGGCCCAAATGAATGCAAAAGCTGTAAGCATTTTATATTGTTCTATTTCAATAGGAGAATTTAATAGAATATCTAATTGTAATACAGCTTATGATATTTGGCATAAACTATCTATAACTTATGAGGGTACAACCCAAGTCAGAAATTCCAAAGTTAGCATGCTTAAAACGAAATTTGAACATTTTCGTATGGATCCTAATGAGTCTATTAGTGAAATGTTTTCAAAATTCTCTACTATTGTTAATGGTTTAAGTGCCCTAGGAAAACCTATTCCTGAGGAAGATCAGGTATCAAAAATTCTTCGATCACTTCCTCCGAAATACAAGCCAAAGGTGACAGCCATTGCAGAAGCAAATGACCTCACTCGACTCAAAATGGAGCAACTCATTGGCAATTTAGAAGCTCATGAGGCAGATCTAGAAGAGGAAGAAAGAAGAGAACATGAACGTCAACATGGGAAAAAGAAGGACATTGCATTAAAAGCTTCAACTAAAGACAATCATGACACAAGTGAAGATGATAGTGAAGAAGAAACTCTCGTTGTAAATGGTAAGCAATATAAAAGTTTTAAAACTAATAAAACTTCTAGTGTTTCTTCTTCCAGGTGCTTCGAATGTGGTAAGAAAGGACATATGAAAAGTGATTGTCCAACACTCAAGAAAGGGAAGAAATCATCTCACAAAAAGAAAGAAAAAGCATATCGAGCTGCATGGGATGATTCAAGTGATGATAGCGATGATGAAGAAGTAGAATGCCTCATTGCTACAACAAATGAAGACGAAGAAGAGGTAAGTCTTTATGATCTACCAAAAGAAGATATAATTGCTAGTCTTCAAGATACTCATCAGAAATATATTGAGTGCAAGAAGAAACTTAAGAAAGCAAATAAAGATTTAAATGCTAAACTTCTTGGTCTTGTATCCGAAAATGAAGATTATGCTCTTAAGTTAAAATCGGTAGAAGCTAATTGCAATCTTCTTTCCTTAGAAAAGTCAAATTTGCAAACTCAAGTGAATGATCTTCAGAACCAACCTATTCTATGTTCACATTTAGATTATGATGAGGTTGTCAAAGAAAGAAACTTTCTAGTATCCAATTTAGATCAGGCAAAGAAAGATATTGCTAAGTTACAAAGAAATGTAAATGAGTTAAGAGGAAATGACATACTTGAAAATATTCTGAAAATTTCCTCTAGTTATAATGGAAGAAGAGGATTAGGATACGATCCAAGGAGAATTAAACCCAAAAGAGTCCAAGCATCCAAGACTAAGATTATGTTTGTACCCAGGAACACAACTCCTAGAAATGAAGTTGACTCTATCAGCTGTCATTATTGCATGCGTTTTGGACATTATTCATTTTCATGCCCATTTAAGAAAAAGAAAGATGAGTTAGCTTGGATTCCTAAAACTTAGTAGCTTAAAAATAAATAGTTGAGATTTGACCTAAACTGATTCTTGATATCATAATGTCTTATCTCAACACAATCGAGCTCTACTTTGTATATTTCTTTTTGCTTGAAATCGATTTCTGAACACTTTTCAGAAACTTGGTCGGTCGAGGTATTGTCGACCGAGTAAACCTCGGTCGAGAAGCTGTCGACCGAGCATGTCACTGTTTTTCAGAATGCTGTAAAATTGCTGAATTCTTTTGAAATTGTTCAAAATTGTTGTTTATTTGTGGTTAATGACTGTATAATAAAGTATCAATTATGGAAATCATCCTTGAAAGATTATGAGAAATGAATTTGGTCAAAAAAAACCAAAATTATTCTTAATTTAAAGAAAATTTCTGTTCTATCATTACATGATTCTATTGTTCTATCATTACATAGGCAAGCAAAAGAATTTATTGGTGATATATCTCTTAGAAATGCTTGCAAAGATTACAATGTTTTCAATTGGTATCTTTAAAGGATTGGAAATAGTCATCATGCTTTTCATGTTTTTATCACTTAAACATGCATCAAAATTGATATGAATGCTTAATTGGAAATCTGCAATTGCTGCCTCTTGGTTAAAACAAAATTTAGCCAAGGGGCGCTATGGTCGTAGTCAAGGGCGACCTTAAATAAGCTTTGACAAAATGCTTATTTGGACATCAATTTATTGAACTTAGTCTTAGTATACTTTTGATAAAGGTCAAAATCAAAAAAAAAATTTACCATTTGTGACCTTAAAAGCCTTAAATTGCTTAAATTGTAAGATTAAGGGGGAGCTTATAAAAACAAATTTGATTATTTATGAAGCTTACAAAAACATTGTTAACATCATTTGGAGTTTGTCATGACCTTCGGATTCTTAAAAGTAATTTGTATGAAAAAGAATTTCATCAAAATGATATATCTTGCTCTTAAAGGAACTCTCTAAACAAATCAGGGCTTAACATCCCTTGTTTTGGTTGGAGACAATTTTTTATGTACTCTAAAAGGACTCTCATTTAATTTAGGGCTTAACATCCATTGATAGATGAGAAATAAATATACATTCATCATAATTTTAAGGGAATCTCATATCATTTCAAGGCTTAACATCCTTTGCAAATGATTGAGAAACAAATTGTGGATAAATTAGACATAAATCCATGTTCATAATAGGATATCTATGTAAGGGGGAGCTTAATATAAAATTAAGGGGGAGAAGAAATAAAATGTTTAACCTGGATATCTTTTTGAAATGACAAAGGGGGAGAAAGAATATAAAATCAAAAATATAAATATAAATGAGTTTCATCTTGATGGCCAGCACTCACTTGTAAAATAAGAATGGCTACAAAAGGTAATCTTCAGGTATGAAACTCACATGCTTAATATTTCCTTATTTCATATTTTAGGAAATGTTTGTCATCTTCAAAAAGGGGGAGATTGTTGGATAAATTGGACATTATGATAAATCCCTTTGTTTCGATGATGACAAACATTTCATTCTTGTTGATCTAACGAGCTACTTGAGTGTGCAGGATTAAGGTGGATGACAAAGCAACTAGGGAAAATCCAAAAAGCTTACAGATTTATATTTCCATGCAATGTAATCACTGTTGTAAAAAACTTGTACAAATATATAATGTACAAGTACTTAGATTGCATGTAAATCAAGCGTTGGATCTTCCTAGCCAATCACCACACTTAGATAGGTCATCCCCTTCAAATAGGATCACATATGCACACTCATACACATGCTCAGTGGTTTAATTAAAAGATTGAAAATAGAGTCAATCTCGGTCGACCACACTCCTCGACCGAGACACTCTCGGTCGACAAACTTCTCGACCGAGATTGACCCAAGTAGCCGTTAGACACAGCTGACAAAGTAGTTGGCAGTTGCAAATGAACGTTGATCCAGAGAGCCTATCGGTCGACAAAACTTCGACCGAGAAGGTATCTCGGTCGACAAATTGTCGACCGAGATGGTCTCTGACAGCAACTGCAGAATAAAGTAACTAGCCGTTACTAATGCACCTAACTTATATCTAACGGCTAGTTAAGCACTTAGAAGCCCCTAGAAGTTGTCTAGAATGTCCTTAAGTATCCATAGGCCACTCCTATAAATAGGACATGCCTTAGGACACCAAAATACACCTAAGATATACTTGTGCTATACTTGAGCTTGAATACTCACTTGCAATCTGTTTTAGAGCAATAGAGCAATTCCTACACTTGCCATTCATTCCTATTGCTCCCATTTCGTGTCCTATAGGCTAGTATCTCCTATCCACTACAATCACATTGCCATACATATTGGTTAGGAGATCTACACGCTTGATATAGGCAAATCAAGCCTTATGCTTCAAAGGATAAGTTGTAATTTCTATTTTCTTTCTTGTTCCTTTTATCCTTTGTACTCTCCTTGCTACTCCTAGGGTTGGAGGCTGCGGATTGGAGAGGGTTGACTTCTCAGGTGGAGAAGGGGACTTCAAGCTACTTCAAGAAGGCTATCGCACGGGAAGCTACTTCAGAAGGCTGGTGCAACGGGAGTTGGTGCACCTACTTCAAGGGAAGGCTGCTTCAAGGTTGGGCGATTACTTCTAGGTGAAGGCTGCTTGAAGGGTTTGGGAAAAGAAATTGTATTTTATGTAAAGTCCTTGCGAGGTAATAAAATAAATTTCTTTTCAAATCCCGGTTGGGTAAGCAACCGGGTAGTGGACTGACGGCTATAGTATTTGCTATAGTTGGAACCACTCTAAACCCTGTGTCTCCTTGTCCAATATCTTCATTGTGGTTGTTTGAGTTTAAATTATTATTAAAATCTTTATAAAACTCTATTCACCCCCCCTCTAGTAGTTTTTCAATCTGCTCAGGAATTGCCAGTCGACTTAACAATTAATTGGCTTAATCACTTTAATCAATTAACTCATATTTTATTCTAATATTATTCCAGTAGATTACATAAAAATTTTAGTAATCAACTTGATTCAGAACATTTCCAATCACGTCATAATTATATTTGTATTCTAATACATTCTATGTGCGTGACCTAGTAGGCTCCATATTACATTGGCAATGATGTTCATAAACTTATTATGATTTCACAAGCAACTAAGTAATTGAAGAAATTAGAGAACAACTTATCCTAACATTTGTGATTGGTGTTATAGTGAATGTATAGTTCCTTTGTCTATAATCCAGATTTAACTGGAGGCATAGAGTTATCATCCTCTTCAACATTCAATCCATTTTCCTTGAACTAGAGCATATTGTCTGAGATATTGTAAGCTCAATATCATATATGAAGTCACACTAGCATGTCCATGCATTTCTCAGTCTCACTTATTAAGTGGACATGATATCAAACTCTTATATGAGGGGAAAATCCCATCTAAATCACTCACATCCATCCCCATGGTGTCACAATGCACCCCATCACCACCTTTATAGAAACCCTTATTTAGGATCACGTAGGATGATGTCAAAGCACACTGAATGACATGTGATGAGTGTAGTGATTTTAGGTCTAAGAACCACAATCACCACCATCACTATGAGAGATGACTCTGACTACCAATCATTGTTTCATGTGTCTCTCTGAAGGTGGGTCTATCTGATATACTATTCTCTAACAAGTATTTATGTGCTTGGTTTGATATAACATATCACGACTAACTAGATTTTGTCATCAACCAAAACACACTCTAGTTTTAAGTGTTATTGTTTTCTATTAGCCTTCAAAAATAACATTCGACTAGGGACATAACAAGAATTCATATACTCTTAACATCTGTATGATCTCATCATTCAGGAACTCAATCCGAAGACACGTCATCGAGTAAAATCATTCTCTAGACATTTATTATGTTACATCATTATCTGGTACTAAATAAACATAATAAATTGGAAGATTTCCTTTATTATAATCAAATCGTTGACAAGATATGTCATTACAATCACCATATGATTGACTTTCTGAGCATACATACCAACAACATGCCCATGTGGTCCCCACTAATGAGAGTGGTTAGGCATATTATACTATTTGTCAAACTCAGGACAGTGCCTGAATCTCTATTAGAGTTTTAGGAATGACGATTGGCCCCACATACGATCACTAGACTTAACTTTTACATTGTGTCCTCATTCACACACAAGTTGTGATCAACTTTCCTGACTAGTCACCTATCCTAGTATTGCTCTGGGCTGAGCACATTTAACCACAAAGTTCCTTAGTGATGATCTCCCTCAAAAGGAGGTACACCTTGGTGATATGGGTAGTCCAATCACTCATTTTAAGATCATTTTAACCGAGGCCTAAAATCGTGGGAGTTACAAACACATATTGAAGTGTCCAATAGACATATTGTTTTTTTTCCTAAATGTAGTTTAATGGATTTATTGCCTATCTACCCATGACCTTTTCTTTCTTTGTTCACCTAAGATCCATTACTTCCTAAAAAAGAACTTCAACTTACAATTTAATTCTAAAAAAGACAAGAATTTTCTCAATATATACCAAAAATGTTAGCTCAATGATTAAGCATCTTCACACAATGTGATTATTTAATTGGGGATGGCATGTCTTATATATATTTGTGTTGTTGTCTCACACATCTATCAATATCGAATCCATGTATTTCCTTTTCAATCATCAAAATATAAGTATATTAACACAAGAATATATGCACAACTGAATAATAAATAGATCTCAATACTAAAGGACACATCATAGTTAGTGTTTTAGTTGAGTTTCTTGCCCTACTTTTGATATTGGGGACCTCCATATTTTACTAGTGAAGGCACCTTCTTCTCCAGGCAATGCAATATTATCCTCAACTGGTGTACCCAAATCTTGATGAAGGTGAATGATTTAAATATGTAAAGTATAAGCAATGGAGTTAGAATCATGATTGATTATAACAAATTCTAATATATGTTTCTAAAGCACAGTACGTATAATGTGCTCTTAAACAAGTCTGCTAGAGCTTTAGTCAAATTGAAACCTCGATGTGTCACCTATAATACATAATATCAAAATCTTAAGGTTAGTAAATGTTGTTTGAGCTATGGATATAAAAAATAAATGTTCTTACCATTTCCTTTACGCAATTAAGGGTTTCCATCGATGAACTAGACCTTTTCCTTAGATGCACTATTAAATTTATAATTTATATCATATCAAAAGTATGTATTGACAAAATGCACTACATAATCATCACAATTTATAGGATTAATCCATCTAGAACTAAAAAGTGTACATGCAATATGATTTATAACAAGTTCAGTGTAGCCTTGTCCAACATGAGAACTTCATGATTGAAGTGCTTGAGGAATTTGCTTTAGAAATGTGATGATTTTCTTATTTATCCCCTATTACTTAGAAATTTGGCATCTTATAAAAATTTCTATGAATAAACATATAACTAAGCAATATAACTATTAGTAGAAACTATCCATATTATATAGTGTACAATGATTGGTCATTCAAATAGGGGAGTTTCTTATACGTGGTGTCAAGTAATGACAAAGGCATTTAAATTGATGATCTATAGTTTATATTTGAGTCATTTTTAATAATTCATAATGCAAATAGATATAGTAATATTTATGAGTTAATAATATATAAAACCCACCATATTCATTGTTTCTCAAAACAAATATATTGTTTTACTTTGAATGTCAAGGGTTTTAAGTACCTTATTTGTGGGGGAAGGTACATCTTTTGTCCCTACTCTCTTGTGACCTAAACATAGTAAATTTTTGATTAATTTATTGTTGTCAAATAAAAAAATGTGAAAGAATAACAAGTTGTTACCATTGCTTTATAAACTTGTGGGGTTTTCTTAATTTTTTGACTTTTTCGTTAGTTGCATCTTTTATCTAGATAATTGATTTCATATGAAAAGTATGTACCATATTAACAAATAAGATAGCCATCACAAGAAACCACTCATATGATACATAGTACAACAATTGGTTATATAATCAATATGAATCAATTCTAAATTGAGTTGAGTAACGGAATATGTGGTTGACTTGATGATATGCTTATCATATTTGTATTAGTGTTATTCTTTTGTAATGTAATAAGATCTATTAACAACAATACATGTAGAAAAGAAAACATCCACCATCTTGATTCTCAAACGATTTGTTGCTTTGTTGTGCATATCAAGGGGGATAGGTGCATCATAAGTGGGAGAAGACTCCTTGATACCTACAATGTCTAAATTATATAAGCATAAAAAAGTATTTTTTTAAACAAAAATATTTTCTACGCGCAAATTACCGGCAACATAATGCTCAACATCTCTAGTGAAGCATTTTCAACATGATACCAATTGCAACACTCTTGTAACCGAAAAAACATAAACTAGATATTTATTTATTTTCAACTGATAAAAAAGTGACAAAATAACATGTTGGTGGTGTTTAGTTGATAAGTTTGAGCATTTTTTCCTTAGCCACAACTATTACTAAGAATATTAATGTCATATACAAAGTCTATGCAATAAAAATAGAATAGATTAACAAATAAGGAAACCACTCAAGTGCTATGGTAAAAAATTATTGGTCATCTAATTCATAGAAGTCAGTAATGCATTGAATGTGTGATAGAAGAGGTGATTGACGCGATGTTTAGCATGTCAAGCTTGTATTATTTTATTCATTCATAATATAATAAGATATACTAATTGTAATGCAACTTGGACAAAAAGAATCACTATCTTCAATGATTCTCAAAAATCCATTTCTTTGTTTTACATCTCCACGATGTTAGGTACCTAATAATTGGGGGAAGATACTTTGGTCCCCAATAACTAAATTAGATAAGTATATAAGCAATATTTGAAGAAACAAAAATATCTTGTTCCAACAAACTACTAGTGACATGTTGTTCAACAACTCCAGTGGACCCATTTCGACTTGTGAACCAACCAATTGCAACAATCTTGTGACCTATGTAAAAAATAAGTAGTGGTTACTTCATTGCCATCTGATTAAACAAAAAACGTGAGAGAATATAATGTTGTTACCATTTTGTAGTGGATATCTTTTTCAGTAGCAATATTTGCTATTCAGAAATTAAAGTCACATACAAAGCTAGTTACATCTAATCTTTAGGACTCAACTCTACATAATGTTGAGTGATAAGAAAGACAATTGATTTGATGTTTAGATATTATAGTGTTAGTAGTCTTATTCTCTAATAATTTAGAGAGATAATATCTATGCATCCAAAATACCACCATCTTCAATGTTTCTCAAAGAATCAATTATTTTAGTATCTAAAGGGGGATGTGCACATTATAAGTTGGACAAGGTACTTTTTTGGTCCCTACAATATTTGAATTGGATAACCACAAATGAAGTATTTTATAACACACAAATATATTGCCCACAAAAAGTACCTGAAAATTTAATTTTTAATAAGTCTAATGGAGCCTTTACCAACTTGAGACCCTAATCCAACACTCTTTCGCTTGATTAAAATGATTTTTATGTTATTTATAGTTGTTTGAATTATAAAATACTAGAAAAAAAATTAATTAATTAACCATTTATTTTAGATATTTATGTTTCGGTCTTAAAATTTTCTATTGTTGCACCTATTACATGCAATAAATAGATTCACATTGTCTTGACTAATAAAGTCAGCACGTAATCACTAGAAGCACTTACAAGCTATTAGGAAAAAAGTCGGTCTCATGAACTATGTAAAGAAGATTTAGAAGATGTCAAGTCATGAGAGAGGTGTGTGAGTTGATGATCCTAAATACATTAGTATTTATATATTTTTCACAATATGTAGCTTCATATAAGATTCCAACTCTCTTTGAGTGTACTTTTTAATCAACTATGTCTGATTCATATAAAACCATAAAGGATATAAGAATTGTGCATATAATAACAACAATAGTAACTAAGAAAAAAAAATACTACTTTAGAACATTTCATGGTGGTACCTTGGGATGCTTATGTGTGTCTTGACAGAGCTTATTTCTCCTGTCCAAATAGAGGAGGCGAAGCAGAGAGCCTGGCCACCATGATTGTGGAAAGAGAGTGAAAGACATCAAAGGAGGAGGGGGGAAGAACCCAAGAAGCCGACCTGGTAGAGGAGGAGAGCATGGGCAAGGTAAATAGGATAGTAAAGGCAGAGCAAAGAGGAATGCCTGCGAAGAACATAAACCGATGGAAAAGTGGATAGAGAAAGTCACTTGAAAGAAAAGTGTCAAATTGGCCATATAAGTCTTGCACATTTTCTCAAACAAATCCCAGCCATTAAGGTTTCTAAAAAAAAAAAATCTGAACACGTACTCCGTCTTGACCCGCCTAAACCATTCGGTGAGGATTTACACATTGATATTTTACACGTGTTGGTTTACACTAGGTAACATAAAAATAACCTTTTTTATTCAAAACATAATATTTTCGTCCACTTGCACCATTTAAATTTTGTTTCTCTTTCAGTAAAAGTGAAGTGACCATTTCATCCACTTAGACCTCTTCAATGAGAGATGATTTTTGTCCAGATTGATGTGTTTCTTTTTTAATTCTCCATTTTAACTTATTGAGCAAGAGCGAAATATTCGTATATTTTGTTATCACTCATATAAGAAGCTACATTGAATGAAAGAAAAAACTTTATTAATTGACGTGGGAGGAGCATTCACATGCAGTGATAAAAAATATTACATCTGACAAGCATGGAATTTTGTGATACATAAACCGGTGATCAATAGCTTCAAACAACAAATTTGCAGCTGGTGTCCACTCTACTCTGGTCTAGCTCCTCTACATCTGGAGAAAGATAGAAGAACACATTATCATGCATCTGCAATGATAATATTCAGCGCCGTGGTAGCTCCGTGGATGTCAAGGGTCAGAGCAGTACTAGTACTGCGAAATGACCAAAGCTGAACCCCCATGCCAGGTTTGAACCCATTGATCTTACAGAATAGCTCCCACTCGCTGCCGTTGATTATGGTTCCGCCGCTGCTTTCCCACCTCTTCAGTGTCATTGGTCCGAAGCGCCACCCTATTTTTGAGTATACAGTAACTGGTACTCCAGGAAGAAACACTGGCGCTGCCTTCTTCTTTATAAGGTGGTGCGCTACATCAGGCACGAACGGCACCACGGCCAAACTACTTTCGGCAGAGGTCGGTGGCGACGGCGCCGCTGGGACGAAGGGTATAAGGGCTAGTAGATTCTCGCTATCGACATCAGCGGTGCCGATGCAGCAAGCTGTTGCGATTGGCGTCTCACACGCAAGATTCTTCTTCTTGTGATCCTTGGCACTCCTGGCAGGCGCCGGATTGCCTGGTCTCTGCTTCTCGACATCCAAGAGGCCAGCATCGCGCCTTTCTGATTCGCGAACGAGAGCAGGGACGACATGGTTGCGAACGAACTCTCTGGGGATGAGGAAGCGGTGTTGCTGTGCATCCAGATCGCTTGCCGTGAGCACCTTGTCAGCAATGAAACGGATGTCGAAACCCTTCTGTTTCTTGACGATTCTCTCCACCCACTCCGGCGGATTGTCCGTCGCAGGGAACTTTCTTTTCACAGCCATGAAAATCGAGCTAGTACCGAAGGATGGTCTAAGGGTGTCGGAAATCTGGAGATATCTGGAGAATGGATGTGATGAATGAATCGATTAGCTTGATTTAGGCTCTATTTATAAGCCAACGCCCAACACTAAACAGAACGCTGGATGCATCCTACTTAAGATCAAAGCTGAGTCGGAGAAGGTTCAGCTGGTACCATCATTTTACTACGCGTATTCGGAACGTTGCAATTTATCTTAATTACCGTTGTCGGAGATGGCGCGTAGAGCTCCCGGAGCGCTACCGAAGTCCCTATACCATAGCCCTAATTCTGTTGAGCGAGCATTACACTAGAAGAAAGCCCATATTCCGCTACCGGCCCAAAAAGGGGCTACAGGCCCAGGCGTCTATTCGGCTACCAGTTCAAGATACCGGATTGTCACGTTCATTTCGCCACAGGCCTGCTTTTAGGCGGGCTGCGAAAATAGTAGGCACGGGATTAATTTTGGCACAATGTTATTTGGGTAACTACCAACAACACAATACCATCACTCGCGTCTACCCCCGCTCCTAAAATCCCTAGGTCCCCAGTTCGCCTTCGAACACTTGCTCACTGCTCCCAGTCAATTCCAATCCCGATAGCTGATGTCCTCTGATCCAAACCCTCGCTAGCCATCATGTTCTCCATCTCCAGCTAGCAGTTTTACAGAGACTCACCGCATATCATGGGGAGGCCGAGCAGCATCGCTTGCTACTAAGTGTTGGCTGCGACACCAGGGTACGCAGAAGTAACAGAGACAAGCCGCTATTCGCTTCAAGTAAGGAAAAGTTTCTAAACGCGGAGATCACACCTACCGGAGAACCCCCATTGTCAGGTGTGCTCTTTTATTGTGTTGGATATCTCGCTCAATGTAAATACTTAACCATGAGTCAAATGTCGTCAACTTCACTATACCGGTTCTCTTAATCCTCATCTCGGTGTAACTTTGGCCGCTTTGATAGCACAACATGCATGTATCCTGATACTGCCTTCTGGCTCACCTTGCTGCTTGCGCTACTGTTGTGCTAATGGCAGCAAGCAGAGCTGCAATGATTGTTTGTCAAACTACCATTTTCCTCCATTATATCCCATTCTATCAGAATATGTATGAGAGATTTGATGGTTTTACTTTCGTTATCTGGATTTGGTTTTTGTCATATCGTGAAAACAGAGTAGACTAGAGTCTGGCGAGTAGAGAGCAGAGACCAGTCCTATTATTTGTAGGATATATTTGTGATTCTTATATATTAGAGAATAATTTTGTTGGAAATTGATAGTAGTTTAATTGCTATACCGTCGCATCATGGTTGGTATGTTTATATTTTTTTGACTCATATTTCTCTAACAAAACTCTACTTGATGAGTATTCCTTGTATTAGGCAACATAATCGACTTACACACAACTAAAATTTTGTGTGTAGTCTATCCCACCATTGTTTGATTGCCTTCTTTCTAGTGTTCTTGAGTCGACCACGATTTATATTTTCTGAAAGTTTTCCGACTACTGAATTTCATATATATGCATGATGGACATTGCCTTCCCTTCTCCTCTTCTCTTCTTTTATCTCTGCAAAATCGTTAGCTATGATGATAAGAGGGGATATTGTTCTGTATTATCAGTTTTTATTTCTTCTTATTCTAATATACATGTGGCATAATGTATTGTCATATAGTTCTGGTCTCACTCTAAATTCTTGACTCTAAGACTGACTTCATTGTGCAATCTTCATAGGTTGTGGAAAATCTTGAGGACGCCTACCTCATACAAAAGGAGATTTTTGTAAAGTCCTCATTTGATTCGCAGCTGGCATAATCCCGACTCTGTGCTAATTTAGGTGTTAGCATAATCTAAGGTATGTACCTTGCTGATTACTAATCCTGATTCACCATTGTTTTACCTTCATCTATAAAAACCATTAGATATGAATGTTTACATAAACCAAACTTGTATGTCTTTTTCAACACATAATAGTCACTATTAATATATAGATGTGATCTATTTTTTCTATTATGATGTTGGAATCCATAGTTAATGATAACTAGTTTTGATATATGCAAATGTTATAGATATGCTTATTTGGTGTTTAAAGTTTATGTCTGCACCATTTGTCTGTCCTATCCTTAGATGTTTCTTAGATTTGAGTGTTTTTAGAAGACAAACTTATCTCTTTATCCACCACACATTATTGAATTTGAAATATAAAATGTTATATATTTGGTTGTTTGATATTTGAAATCAATGTATCTCCCATTCTTCTTTCTATGAGAATTCTCTACAATTTGAATGTTTGTGTAAGCTAAAATTTCATCTTTGTCTTAAAAAAATAATGAACAATTTTGAAAGATATAAATAATCCATATTTGGTTAATGAATTTTGAACTTATTTTTAATAAATAATTTATATAACAACGTCAAGCTGTTTTGGTTGAGTGTTGTTGAGCATAACATTAATTTGATGGTTGTGGATTGAAACCTTTAGAAGAAAATTATATATATAATTAATGTATCCTTATACCGGTGTCACACTTATTTCTTGTGTGGGGGAAACAAATACAATACAACACGGAGGCTTCTAAAAGATTGAGAGAAGACTACTCTTTGTGTAACTTTCTACAAACCAATAAACTCACATTGGCGCTAAAGGACAATTAATGTAACACAAAGGTATTAGAGAATGAAATTAAATTCTTTGTTCCTATAGAACTATGTGCATGATTCAAGATATTAATTACCAAAAAAATTACACTCACCACTCAATAAAAAAAGAGAACAATACATTAACTCACCACTATAGTTGTGCATCATAATGAAAAAAAAATTAGACTATTTTGTGGCACGTCCACTTGTGGATTACCTAGAACTCACAAAAACTAAGAGATATTTTGGAAACAAATTTACATAGCCTATGTAAAAATGGATATTTGTATATTTCTTTATTTTTTGTATGTAGATGTGTTGTTTTGATATTTCAAGTATTACATATTTTTTATTGGTTTGACCTTTTTACAAGATATACTAATGATAATCCCTACTTTTCTAGTTACATTATGGACAACCAGTATATCATGAATAAGAGTTGGATGTATAAACCAAAATCCAAGTTTGAACGATGCAAGGATAAGGATTTTCATATGGGAGTGGATTGTTTTTTGAGATTTGCATCAAACCATGTGAATATAATGGAGATGAGATGTCCTTGTGCCATGTGTGAGAATAGGATGAATAGAAATTCAAGTGTGGTTAGATACCACTTGATAAGCTATGGTTTTTTTCCACAATATTTTAACTGGATTTATCACGGTGAAGAATACCAATCTAACCAGAGAACTATGAATGCCTTAACACACAATCTTGATGATGATATGGATGATATGATCAATGATGCTAATATGTGAAACACTAGTAATGATGCCAATGTTGATATGGGTGACACGTCAAATTTTGAACATGATCTTGAAGCTAGAAAATTTGAAGAAGTCTTCAATGAAGCTAAGAAGCCATTGTATGAGGGGTCTAAAATTTCTACATTTTCTTTTGTCTCAAGACTATTTAATGTTAAGTGTGATAGTCATTGGACTAATACGTCTATGACAAATCTTCTAAAACTACTTCACTTGGCATTTCCAAAGGGTAATAATCTTCCACAAACATGGTATGAATTAAATAGAATGTTGTCAGCTTTGGGATTGACTAAAGAAGTAATACATGCTTGTCCAAATGATTGCATGCTATATAGAGGTGAAAATGCCACATTAAATGAATGTTTGAGATGTAAATTGTCAAGATGGAAGTATTCTACTAAAGGAAATGGACAAAAATCTAGAGTTCCAGCCAAAGTATGTCGTTATCTATCAATCATACCAAGATTAAAAAGAATGTATAACTCTACTAAGACAGCTAAGCTAATGACATATCACTACACATGTGCTGCTCACCCAAAGGGAAATATGACTCATCCTAGAGATTCTCAACTTTGGAAAGATTTTGACAATAAACATCCTGAATTTAGTAAAGAACCTCGCAATGTAAGACTTATGTTATCTTCTGATGGTTTTAGCCCATTTAATATGGCATATGGAAGTAGCACAAGCATTTGGCCTGTCATTCTTTTGAACTACAATCTACCTCCATGGTTGATAGTGAAACAATCCTATTTTATGATGCCCCTTCTCATTAATGGTCCAAAATCCCCAGGAAAAAATATAGATGTATATTTAGAACCATTGATAGATGAGTTGAAGTTACTATGGACCGAAGGTCTCAATACATATGATTGTGAAAAGAAAGAAATGTTTAAAATGAGAGCAACTTTGTTAGGAACCATTAGTGATTTTCCTGCATATGTATGTTGTCGGGTCAGAAAATAGGAGGAAAACTTGCTTGTCCTGATTGTCATATTCACACTGGCTCAGTCTATTTTCCCTTTAGTCGTAAAGTTGTGTATATGAAGCATCGTAGATTCCTCCCCATGGATCACCCTTGGCGTCATAACATACATCATTTTGATGGGACTTTTGAGAATGATTCTGCTCCAAAACCACTATCAGGCGAAGAGATTGTTGAAATATGGAAAGATCATGATAATATTGTCTATGGTAGAGGAATATTTGGTGAGACAAATAACAACAATAAATTACCTCTAGGGTGGAACCAACAAAGTATATTTTTTGAGCTTCCATATTGGAAAACATTGCTAGCTAGTCCGTCACAATCTTGATGTAATGCATATAGAGAAAAATGTAAGTGAAAATATCCTGAGTTGGTTATTATTTAAAGATGGAAAAAGCAAAGATAACATCAATGCTCGATTGGATCTGAAATACAAGTTTAAGATTAGAAAGTCTCTCTGGCCTAAGAAAAATAGATCAAATGGAAAGGATATTATCCCTCCATCATTGTATAGTATGACAAATGAAGAGAAGGAAATATTTCTATCAATCCTAAAAGATCTTAAACTACCATATGGTTTTTCCTCAAATCTGTCTAGACTAGTTGATGTAGAAGAGAAAAGAATAATTGGTATGAAAAGCCATGACCACCATGTTTTGATGCAACATTTGCTTCCTTTATCATTGAAGAAATCAATAGCAAAGTCGGCTGGGAAAGTGTTGAATGAATTGTCTTTGTATTTCAAGCAATTATGTGTAAAATCTATTGACATTCCAATACTAGAAAGACTTGAAAAGTCAATCCCTATAACTCTATGCAATCTTGAAAGGCTCTTTCCTCCAACATTCTTTGATATATCTGTTCACTTGACAACACATCTTGCAACCCAAGCTAATATTGTTGGGCTTGCTCAATTTAGATGGATGTACCCTGTTGAAAGATATTTATTCAATTTGAAAAAACATGTGAGAAATAAAAGCAGACCAGAAGGTTCCATTGTTTAAGGTTATTTGAGAGATGAGCTTTCTACCTTTTGTGCTCATTATCTAAATGATGTTGATTCAAAATCAAATAGAGAAGCTTCATATGAGGATGGACCCATTGGAAGTGGAAATGTTATTTGCCTTTCTGTTGATGAAGCCTACCAAGCTCATCGATTCATCCTATATAATGACGATCTTATCGAGCCTTATCTAAAGTAAGTATAAATTTGTTAATATTAATTATAATTTCTTACTTGAACGTTATAAACATTTAATTGTCTAATATAGGTTGCATGAAGAACACATAAGGGCTAATCATCCTTACTGGAGTGATGATGAAGTCCAACTCGAGCAACATAAACATTTCGTCAGTTGGTTTATTGATTATGTAAGTACATTCAAACCATGTCTACACACATGTGAACAATATGATATGTTATAATGTTATTTCTATCTACAGTTTAGTAAGACATGTAATCATCGTGATTTACCTGATAAAGTTAAGTGTTTATCACAAGGTCCTTCAGTTAAAGTGATATATTACCAAGGATACTACATAAATGGATACAAATTTGAACCTAAACATGTAGAGTGCAGGAGAGTTACACAAAATAGTGGAATATCAACAATTGGTCCAAATGATACATTATATTATGGAGTTCTCCAAAATATTTATCAAGTCCAATTTGCAAATCTGCAATCATATTATCTCTTCAAATGTATTTGGTTTGACATTCAAACTAAGGAAGGAGTTAAGGTTGATGATTTCAATTTAATATCAGTGGACACAACAAAGTTGGCATTTGTAGATGAACCTTATATATTTCCTGAACAAGCATTTCAAGTATTCTACTCTCTAGATCATGATGATGGTAATTGGAGTGTAGTGTGCCCTTGGGTTGCTCGAGATACATATGATGTGCCGACTTGTTTTTTATCGAGCCAAAACTATACCTTGATTGAAGTTGACGACATTGTTCAACCAATATGTGGTGATACTACAATTGATACAATGTCAAGTGAAGAGGATGAATTTTGGGTTAGGCTGGATATTGAACAATGCACGCCATCTTTTGAGTTAGATGAGGGCATAATAGAAGAAATCACTTCATCAAGAAAATGAAAACGTTCTTTGGTAACTTTATATATATATATATATATATATATACATGCATGCCTCATCTATTTTTTTGTAAAAATAATTAATGATGTGTATCAATCTTTTACAGAACCATGCCTCCCAAAAAGATGTCATTGAATAATTTCATGGAGATAAGCATTCATTTTGATCCATCTCTAATGCAGACATTGCACACACTTCTAGGTATAAATGAATTTATCAATATTTATATTCATTTCTTTTAATGAAAATATATATATCACTCAACTTTTGTGCAGATCGAGTGCCAATTAAGAAGAGACCAGGTAATTTGTATTTTGGCTCTAGCTTATGCATATTTAGTATATGTCAATTATTCAAGGCAATTCATGTTAATATTATTGTGCAACCTATATAAGGTTCTAAAATGCAAAGTCAAATCTTTGTGGATAATACACCCTGCGAGTACAACCACTTTGACCATAATAAGGAAGGTAATCATATTTTTGTTTTATATATTTTGTTTAATTGTATGTCACTAAGATGTTCATGTCACATGATATAATTCAAAGAATAGCTTTCCAAGATGGAACAATCCATGGGCCTACTATTAGTGCCAAAAAAGACCAGCCACACATGAGAAGAGCAATGGAAAACTCATCTTCTAGAGAAGGTATTTTTTCATATTAATTATCAAATTGGATATTGTAATTGTTTTTGGTATTTTTGCTCTAAATTATGTTACTGCCCTCAATGATGATATTTTTTGATAGGTGGTCTAGATGGATATCCATTGGCACATTTCCATTCAAAAAGAGACAACTCCAAAAAAGAATTACAACTCAAGGATTTTCCTTATAGAGGTGATTACTCTTCTTTTATATATTATCAAATATGAACATATTAGGAAAAGTAATACAAATACCTTTTTGTATTAATGAAAGGCTCCAAAGTACAAACTCCTTGTTTACAAACTGCACCACTAGATGACAATCAGTTTGATGACAATGTGGAAGGTAGGATTTTAATAATGCCATGTTTTAAGTATAATGTTAGTTATGAATGACATAACATCTACAAGTTAAAAATATCATGTTTGTAATTTTAATGACACTCTGTTATAGGTGTTACAGATAGAACTGAAATGTCACATTTAACTTCAAAAGCAGGAAACCTTCAAGGAAGATCATCAGTGAAATATGTGTCTTGTAGAGGTAGTTGATTCCTATTTTAATGTAGTTCAAGAATATTATTAAATATCCATGAAAATATTCTCTAACTATGAAAATGATACTCCTTGGTAGATGTTCAAGATAGGA
Source organism: Alisma plantago-aquatica (assembly GCA_963693085.1). Lineage (NCBI taxonomy): Eukaryota > Viridiplantae > Streptophyta > Magnoliopsida > Alismatales > Alismataceae > Alisma > Alisma plantago-aquatica. The sequence continues at coordinate 509,399,990 of OY856415.1, forward strand.
GTAACATGCCACATTTATTCTCCAAACGAGGTAACCTCGAAGAAAGATCACAAGTGAAAAATGTTTCTATTGGAGGAGGTAATTTCTTATTTCAATATATATTTTCAAATGTAAATATATCACTAGATGTTCCTTGATAGATGTTCAGTCGTGCTCCTTGATAGATGTTCAAGATAGGAGTGAAATGACACATTTACCTTCCAAAAGAGTAAATCTCCAAAAAAGATCACTAGAAAAAGATGTGTCTATTATAGGAGGTAACTTCTTATTTCAATATATATTTTCAAATGTAAATATATCACTAGTTGTTCCTTGATATATGTTCAATCGTGCTCCTTGGTAGATGTTCAAGATAGGAGTGAAATGCCACATTTACCTTCCAAAAGAGTAAACCCCCAATCATTAGAGAAAGATGTGTCTATTAGAGGAGGTAGTTTCTTATTTCAATATATATTTTCAAATGTAAATACATCACTAGTTGTTCATTGATAGACGTTGAATCATGCTCCTTGATAGATGTTCAAGATAGGAATGAAATGCCACATTTACCTTCCAAAAGAGTAAACCTCCAATCACTAGAGCGAGATGTGTCTATAATAGGAGGTAACTTCTTATTTCAATATATATTTTCAAATGTAAATATATCACTAGTTGTTCCTTGATATATGTTCAATCGTGCTCCTTGGTAGATGTTCAAGATAGGAGTGAAATGCCACATTTAACTTCCAAAAGAGTAAACCCCCAATCACTAGAGAAAGATGTGTCTATTAGAGGAGGTAGTTTCTTATTTCAATATATATTTTCAAATGTAAATATATCACTAGTTGTTCATTGATAAATGTTGAATCGTGTTCCTTGATAGATGTTCAAGATAGGAATGAAATGCCACATTTACCTTCCAAAAGCGTAAACCCCCAATCACTAGAGAAAGATGTTTCTATTAGAGGAGGTAATTTCTTATTTCAATATATATTTTCAAATGTAAATATCACTAGATGTTCCTTGATAGATGTTCAATCATGCTCCTTGATAGATTTTCAAGATAGGAGTGAAATGCCACATTTACCTTCCAAAAGAGTAAACCTAAAATCACTAGATAAAGATGTGTCTATTAGAGGAGGTAATTTCTTATTTCAATATATATATTCTCAAATGTGTAAATATTGAAAAATATTACATTTTCAAACAATGCCACTAGATTATACTCACTTTCATGACAATGAGGAAGGTAGGTTCCAAATAACTTTCGTACATTATTCTTATATAAGATGTCACACATAATCAACAATATATGAAACATTTTCAATTATAGGTCTGAATGATCGCATTCAGATGAGTTGTATTTCATCTAAAAGTGGCAACCCTTGTGAAACAATACAAGTGGAGAATTTATCTTCTTGTAGAGGTAATTGTTCTTATTCTCGATATAATGGCTGAGATTTTAATTGAAAGTAATGCAATGAATTTTTTCTTAAAAAAATTTATTTGTCAATGCAAGCTTCTAAAATGCCAAATCAAGCTCATACAGATGACACACTACTTGATGATTCATGTAACTTTGTTTCCGAGGAAGGTGAGCTTGAGATTACTACAAATTATTGGGTATATGTATTGGTAAATTGACACGTTCTTCAATTTTCAACTTAGATGCTCATAGTAGGAGTCATGGAAGATGTTTTGTTTCTAGAAGACACATGCATGATGTATCATTTAGGGGAGGTATTCATCTTATTTGGTCTCTAATACAAGTTACACCGAATATAATGGACTATTCTCTAAAAGGTGTATTGCTATCTACACAAGGTTCAATGCAAAGTCAGGCCCATATGGAGGGTCCAAAAATTGATGACACGTTTCTTGATGATAATGAGGAAGGTATGCAGTAACACTTCTTAATTGGTATATAATGTATATATTCTCAATTGACATGAAAATTCAATAAATTTTATAGATGTGACATCTCCCTTATAGAATGCAATCATTGATGATATCGAGGAAGGTATGACAATCAGCAACATGTTGTAAGACTATTTTTTGTATGAATTTTCATATGAAATATTTATGTGTATGATTATTTTTATTACAAGGATCTCAAATTGGAAGGAGGATTCATATTGAGAACGTACAATCTTTGAATGATGTGTCTCCTAATAACTTTGATCCAGGTACCATGCTCACATGGTGCAATATAATTGATTATGATTTTGTTATTTCTTTTGGCATATCTAATTATAGTCATCTAAACCAGAAGTCCATATGAATGCTGAAAAAAGAAAAAGGGGAACTACAGAACTCCAATCTGTAGCCCCTAGGAATGGAAAGAAACATCAATGTATTGTTAGGAGAGTCCCTATTGGAGAAGGACGACGAAAACTTAGCAATTACTTGGGAATCATGGCACGTGATAGTCATTACTTTCCATTAGACAAATGGTGGGGGAGAGCCCATGAGATTGGATTTGAAAAAAGAATGGTTGATATTCGTGTAAGTATAAACTTTGATACATATATACTTTATTCTTATCTATCTCATAATTATTCCACTAAATAATTTTGCAGCGTGACTTTGAGTTTGTGAATCCTGATAAGTCTCTACTTTTATCATTTAAAAGAGTCATCTGCTTCTGTAAAAAAACTATCAGACAGGGGATAAGAGATTGGCGTTTTGATTTGAAAAAATATTATGATCTTGAGAAATCAATTGAAGAACAATGTCAACATACACCTGATGTAAGACTTACAAGTGGCGAATGGATCACACTGTTGTCATACTGGTCAAAACCTACAACTAAGGTTACTATTGGCAATATTATAGTATGATATTTATGTCCTTTTATTTTTTAATGTATTAATTTGGATATTGACAACGCAGATGGAGGCCATAAGAAATAAAACTATTCGAAAGGGTCCACATCCAACACATACCACAGGATCAAAATCATATGCTAAAATAGAACATGATGCGGTAATTACCATTGATTAAATAAGCTTGAAAAATGTGATTCTGTTTCATTGTTTACACAACATATTTGTAGATTGAAAAAGGAGAGGACCCTACATTGTTTGGAATATATGATAAGTGCCATAAAGACAAGAACGGGAACTTTCCAAATGACTTTACAAAAGAATGTTGTGTAAGCTATTTGTTACTATATGTAAATCTTATAGCTTTTTTTATGTTCCTTTTAATCTTATAAATTTGTGTATAGGAAAAATTGGAAAGAAGATGTATCGAGCGTGGCGTTGAGCACACGAAAGACCCATTGGAGTTTATCCCAGCCATGGATGACACATTTGGACAACATTGTGGGGGCTGGGAAAGAGGTTTTGGTGCAGGGATATCAAGAAGGCATGTAATATGTTTGCCTTCTTCTGTTTTCAGTTTTGTATAGGAAAAATTGGAAAGAGGTTGTGTAAACTAAATGCTTTACTACAAGATTTGTGCATGTAATATGTTTGCCTTCTTCTGTTTTCAGTTGGGAAGATCAGGACCATCAACTACTTCTGGTCAAACTCTACAAGTTCTTCGTAGGCCAAGATGCTACCCATCTCCTGTAAGAGAATAATTTAACATTCTACTTATTTTTGTTGGATTAGTTTGTCTAGTTGTCTATTATAAACAACAAGTTGTTGATGATTTGTTGTATGTTATCACTTTTTTTTGTGATCCACTCATTACTTATTGATGTCTTTGACCTTTTAATATGAACCACTTGCTTGAACATCTTCTAATGTAGAATACTTTCTTTGTGATGGTTGCGTAAGTTGATTTACATACGTTCTATATATTGTACTTTGTTTTTACGCCCAAAATCTATGAAGGCAAAATATATTGTACTTTGTTTTTACGCCCAAATTATTAAGGCAAAATCTATATATACACAACACGTGCATAGATGATGAAAGATTTTCTTGTGTCCATAATTTGGGGTGAAGTTTGTTCTTTTTAATATCACTTATGCTTACATATAACCCTTTATTACAAGACTTCAATGGAATTCTATGTGTACTACTACCACAACATGGACGTGTGTATCTTCCGTCCTATGCATACTAATCCTTTTCATGAAGGGGACAATCGATAAACACAACTTGATGTTCAACCATCCTTAAGCATTCATCAAAAATCATGTCGCCCAATATATATGCCTTTTCCCTATGTTGATGAGTATGATAACCATTATTTCTCCCCTACCTCCTAGATACCTCCAACTAGGGATTTTTTATTGATTAGGCTCTGTGATCTACCTGTGATGATGTGTACTACCTGTTGTGGACCACTCACCATGATGCACGTTGCTTCCTCAAGAGTTGCCAAGTGTTGCATCCCCTCATAGCTGTAATCATCTCTCCTTCCATGACATTCTTCCCAAGATGCTTTACACATCCACCCAAAAATCATATATCTTGAGAAATTCCTTACGAGAAACTTTATCTCTGTATAACACGCCCACCTGTTGGTTTATGTATGATGTTTACCATACTCCAACCATTTGGAGATGCTCTACAATGAAGGGTATGCCATGAAGATTTTAATGTGAAAGAAATCCAGATGTTATCATCCATTGCCTCACATTCATCTTGCATACATCCTCCATCCACAACTTTCTTCTCGAGCATAGATCATAGTTATGAAATCTCATACCTAGCCGTTCCTAGCCCCCCCCAGACTCTAGGATGCTTACATAATAATGATGAAACAAAAAAAAACCAAGAACATTCATCCTCGCATACTTGTCTAATAAAACATATTATCTCTTATGCTAGGTTAGAACTTCAAGGAGGCCACGATTGGACGTCTAAGAATTCTTGAAGTCATGCTATGTTAAAATATTTTTGTAGCACTGCTATTTTACAATTTAAACAATGCAGACCTTTTTATAAGTAAATTATAATGTATTTTTGTATCCCATGTCTTTAAGTATCATATCTTGATACTATTCCACTTTTAGTACTATTTTAACTCTAGCTTGATGGACAATACATGTTTGAGGAACATGCTATACAATCTTGTTGATTTGGTGCTATATTCAAGAAGTTTAGCTTGTGTTCTTAGTTTCAGAATAAATGCTACAGATTATGAGCTATAAGCCTTCTTATATGTGTAATTTCTGTGTATGTAATTCAGGTTTGACAGAAGGAAATTAAGCATGCCTCTGTTTGGTGCTTGCATTCATGTTTTTGGAGCTGCAACTTTTTGTCGCCCACTCTAGGAATGAGCTGTTCACGATTTCATAAAAAACTGCAATGATATGTTGTCTATATGTTGTGTAAAATGGGTGTTGGTGTACATATGTTCCTAGAGTTGCTTGTTTTTGTCGAAACTCTAGAAAAAAGTCAGTTATATGATATGTTGGTTAAAACATATTTGATCCGCAACCTATATTTTGTATACAAACAATATGGCTGTAGAAATGTTCCTAACGCTACTCTAAAAGACATGTTTATGATGTTTTGGTCAAAACATTTAGCAATGAATATCTGGTGTCTTGCTCCAGAAAGTTTATGATCAGCCGTCTAGATGTTGTATACAAACAAATGTAGATGTATATATATTTGCAGGTGTCATTTTTCATTAACTACTCAAGATATAAAGTACACTATAATTTTTGTGCCAGAAAATGTTGCAATCAGCTGTAGTATTTATGTTTTATAATCTCTATCGTGTTGACACTCTTGAGTATAACATGTATTCATATTCAAAATATGAGTTTAGAGTTGAAATGTATATTATGATGATGTTATCTTGTGATGCAGCAATCTTGTTAGGCCACATATATTGTGGTAGTGAATCTCTGTTTTACATTGAATTATAATAAATAAAATTTGCTACAAGTGTCCAAACCCGCTACAAAATTTCCTGTAGTAATATTTGGTTGGCTACAAGGGCAATGGCTACCAAAAATTGGCCACAAACTTTCAGTCGGCTACCAGTTTTCTCCTAGTCATTCTAAAGTTTGCTACAAGTATTAGAGTAGCTGAGAACATGCATTTTACTAGTGTTAGTGAGTTGGAAAGGGTGCATGAATTTGGGTTCAAATCTGCTATCTTGGACATGATGTCCCAGACGTGTTCCTGTTAATCTCTGTCATGTACACTCGTCATAAAAAAAATTTAGGAGTGGGTTTTTTTGGTGAGTGAATGGTGAGGATTTTTCGCAACATAACCGAGACAACATTTTTGAAACAACATATTTGGAGGCCATGGATTTGCGTGTAGAATTTGTAATATCACTTTCAGTTTTTATTAAATATTTTAGTATCATGGTTTAAATGACTCGGTACACAAACCTGGTCTATAATAGAATACAATCTTTTAGAGTGACAGTGTCAGTGGAATACTTGGTAGAAAAAATCTACATATAGTCACCTAACCACCTGCTAGGCCACCGGATTTTAGAAAATGCAAGTTAGACACTTCGTCCAATACTAACAACAATAATAAAATCGAATGTAATGGCTCATTGTCTTGCCAAATGGGCAGTCTGTTATGCAACAGAGTCAGTAACCTGGAGTCAATGCCCCGACTTCATACCAGCTGAGATCTGGGAGGAACAACGGGCATGTTATATACCTATAAGATCTGCTATTTTAGCATGCAACCCGAGAACAGGATGAATAAAGTTTCTCAATAATCCCCCCCCCCCCCCCCCAAAAAAAAAAAAACAACAAAAATAAAATAATAAAAGACGAGGGAAGTAGAAGAGAGAGAAATGATTTGGTCTATAACTTATAATTCAGAATATATTTTTTTGATGAAATAAAAAACATTGAATTCTTTGTAAAAATACTTTTCAATTTTGAAAAAATAATATGAGAGAAATATAACATTTATATTTTGTAATACCAAACACATGTTCTGGATGTCGTATATCAACAAGTAAACATGTGTTAGTACCTCAAAATGTGAGTAATGTACACCGAATCGTGCGTACTATATTTTTTTTATTTATCCACCCATGTATATCATCAATATTTTGGAGTTATATAGAACATATTTTGGAATACATTACTCAATATTTTAGGTAAAATACTAATATTTTACTTGTTGACGTATCGTATCTCAAAACACGAGATATTCTATATAATCTTGTTAGAAAGTATTGTACCCCAATACATGAGTACTATACCCAATAGTATGAATGTTTACTATATCAAATTTAATTATAATATTTTACTTAATGATCAATCTGAGTATAATACAAATATTTGGAGTACATTTTCTATATTTTGAGGTATATTACTATGGTCTTGGAAGTACAATATGAATGCCACTTCCATTTTGGAGTACAATACCCGAAATTTTGTGGGTATCATATATTTTATATGTCTCTCATATCTTGTTATACTCTCATATTATTTTTTTTTCTAAATTATGTCAATATTGGTCTTTTTAGAAGACATTTTTTGTGATGAAGTTTATGCATTTTATTTCGATAAAAAATTCAAATTATGAGAAAAATATTTTTTTCTCTCCTATTTTTCTCTCTTTAATTGTGTGTTTGCTTTTCCAGCCACGTTAGAACTAGTCACAACTCTCAACCACCGAGTAGATGCCCGGATAGGTGGGAGGGTGAGGGTAGCGTAACTCTTGTACCACATATTGTTGTTAGAGCACTATACGATGGAATCCAGTAAGGTTTCCCGTTGGCAAGGCTTATAATCGCATTTCATCGGGAAAAGATCCACGTTTGATTTCAACTTTGTATATGTTCTACGTTTTTAACGTTAACATTGCAAATGACATTTCCACGGTTTGATAAAGTATTATGCTCACAACAATGAGTTCTTAACAATCGTGTTAGAGGAATCATTCGATATTAAATACAGTCAATCGAACAAGTCGTGTGACAACTATTTCGTTTACGGAGGCTTCACATGAAATGCAATCGGAAGGCTATGACTAAACCACATAATCTGCTATTTTCGTATATGATCCCTATTTTTAGTTACTAATGTATGTGTAATTCCCGTGCAAAAAAGCCCTAGCATAGCATAATGTGATTTTATCTTAACTACCTTTTTGATGATGCACAACATCTCATTCCCTTTGTATTTTGGATTTCCGTAAAGCCCCATTGAGTTTAGATAATTATAGGCACCTTCAGTCGTAGATCCTAGATAACTCCAACCACCCCGTACTATATGTCCTTCATTTCCAAGAACCCCTATAATTGACAGTTTGGGAATGTACTAGGGGTTTTTTGGATTAGCAAAAGTGCAGCGTTTTATGAAACGAATGCAAACTAAAGAAAGGTTCTCAGTAAAAGGCCAAATTTCCTTTGTAACACTTATAACTGTGAATCCAAAAGTTGTGTAGAATTCATTTACTTTGAATTCCCATTGTAGAAAGATCAATATAATTTAAATGCATATTGTAATAAATTTCAACTAATGGCTACAAACATAAAAGATTGTTACAAGGACATTGTGAATCATAACATCACAATGTGAAGATAATTTCTAATTCAAATTAAGTTAATATATTATCTAGTCATCGTGAGGGATTCCATAGTCTAGATACACATTTATTAACATGTTTATCATACATGATCATAATATTCCAAGTTCAATCAGTTCATATTGACAAAGGAGTTAAGTTGACTTTAATATTACATGTACGTTGTATGTCATGCTAGTTCACACACACCTAAGATCTATCCTTTACATGAAACTTGATAGTCGTGGTGATGTTAGCTTTTATCAAACATTAATTATTATTTGATTACAAGATGATAGAGATAAAAATGGCCAACCACAGGATTTTGAGGCATAACTAGACACCCTAGTCATTATCAATTCATTTCTAAGATTTGAATAGAGTTCCACTTTAAGTTAAACCTACTTCTCTACACATTAAATTGTCACTAAAGTTTGTCTCATACGCTAAAATGGATTATTCCTACTTACCATGTCATACATTATGTTTTGTGATTCTTTTTTACTAAATATGGTAGGTAGTGGTTGTCTAGGCATTATGTAAGCAAGGATTATGTATATCTTGTTGATAATGAAGAGAAAACAATTTCCTTCTTTGTAATTTGAATTGTTGAATATTGCATGAAAACTATAACTTTTCATATGATTGTTGGTGGGCAAAAACACTCTTCCATTAAGAAATAAAATGTAGTCGATAAGCTTACTGATAAGCTAATTGTTATTTTCACTAATATCTATCATTGTTTGTTGGGAATGACCTCTTCTATTAATGTTTGTTTTCCAATGCAAGAGCCCATGACCTATTCAAGTTTTTGAGCCACGTGGAATATCTTACATTATTTTTGTGGACAACTATTTTGATTTTGAAATATAAATTTATCAGATTTGTTATATTTATGGTCTTATTTTAATCAAGATTTTAAGGGTCATTATTCTTACTAAAACTTCATTCATAATCATTTGATAAATTCTTAGGTAAATCATCTTAGTATAGAAATTATAAAATTGAAGAATAAAGAGGATGAACACAACACCTTTTCACTCATAAATGTATTTTCAAATAGCAAGATGAGATTCACTTCACTAAATTGCATTTTCATCTAAACTCACTTCTTAAATGTGCAATGATTACCAAAAAAATATCATGCAATCCTATGAGAAGTCCCACAAGGCATACCTTATATAAATATAATCATACATCTTTTCAATAATATATAATAGAAGAAATAATTGATAACAAATAATCAATGTCAAACCTAATGCTCAAATTCTAAAAATAGAACTCGTGAATTGTTGGTCATAATATGTTATTAAGATTCACAACAGAAAAATAGTCATGGACAAAAACCTCTATTAACATAACATCTTCCCCAAGTCCAGTCCCCAGATATAACTTTTATTCAATTTTGCAAAGTCATTTGGATAGAACTGATATTTGTAATATTCTTTATAGCTTATCTTGCAAAGAAATCCAAATGTGTTCCCCCCATTTCCTATGGAAAGGGGTTGTATCGATAGGTTTTATAAGACTCATGACCCATTTTAATCATTTTTACATGTTTTCTTATCTTGGGATGAAGAAAGAAAGATTCCCCCCATTCCTCTCTCATGAGTCATGGTAGAGACTAGATGCCTGCAAGTGTTGTAAATCAAGAAATTCTTGTATGTATAGTTTGAATCCATGTCCTTTCATTGGAAATATTAAAGTTTCTAGAAATGATTTTTTATCTTAATTATGTACTTTAGATATTACATGCTTAATTTAAAAATTTTAACTAGTTGGTGGGTGATATTATATGAAAATATGGTGATAGGTATGACAGTGGATATAAAAATTTCTTGACACATTCCCCTTGAAAAGAAGATCCTGTCAACAACTATGGATTGAGAAGGAAGGTTGCAAAGCATAAACCTAGTCTTGGAGCAAGTCCAACGACTACTATCACAAAGTGATGTGCACTCTTCACAAGATGCACACGAGCAACTAGAGGCAGTCTCATACTACAACACCACAAACGACAGTGGTTGTTGTCCTCCTAGTGTGATAGAAACAAGCCTCCACACCTCTTATGTAACCAACGCGGACCACTAGGAACTTCACATTGAACTACCAGAGCCAAAGGAAAGGAGTTGTCCTTTCAAATATCAATGTGTTAGTGTTGATTTTCTCTCCCTTGTTGTCTCTCCCTTGTTATCTCTCCCTTGTCGTCTCTCCTTTTTATGTGTAAGACTTGCTAGGGTTCTCTAGTTACCACAACTAGAGAGGACAACACTTATTAGAGAGTGTCATGTTCTATAGAAGCCTTAACTACCCCTTTATTTATAGGAGGGTCATGGGAAAGGTTGCCAGATCAATTGAGAGTTGAAAAGACTGATTTACACAAATTTTTTGGCTATTGCAAATCACGAATCTGTTGTTTCACTTTTAAAACAGTTGATTCCATATGTGAAACAATCAGTTCAAGACTTGAAATGGTCGGTTCATAAGTGAAACAATCAGTTCAACACTTGAATCAATCGGTTCATTCTATTTCCTATTTGTATATATATATTGGTTTTAATTTGACGATTAATGTACAACTTTACATCAACATCAATCATTGATCTAGTCATATTGATCATTGAACCGGTCATTTTACATGTGAAACGGTCGGTTCACACTTTCGAACAGTCGGTTCATTTTTGAATTAGGTGATTCATGTTCTAAACCAGGCAGTTCAAAATCACGTCAATCGGTGTACAACCAATGTTGTTTAATTGAATATCTAAACACTTTAGTAATAAATTAAACTATATTCATTATTAAACTCCTTTTTAGGTAGATCATAAGTGTGTGACCCTATATATCCCAAATTACATTGGTAGTGAATGTCCAAAACCAATTTAAGACATCACAAACAATGAGCGGTATCTAGTAACACATCATTGCTACCCAAGTAATTGGAAAGTTAAAGAACAACTTAAACCTACAATCCATGATCACTATTACTGTGATCATATAGTTCCTTTGCCTATGATATCCAGATTGAACTCGAGGAATGAATCACCAAACTCTTCAACGTTCAATCCATGTTCCTTGAATTAGAGCAGACTGTATGAGATTCATGTGAGCTCACATATTATATACTAAGTCACATCAAGGTGTCCATACATTTCTTAGTCTCTCTTATAAAGTGGACTAGATATCAATCTCCTATAAGATAGCCAAATCCCATCTACATCACTCACACTCAATCACCATGTGTCACAATACACCCGAGCATCACCTTTATGGCAACCCTTATTCAAGGTCACTTTAGATGGTGTCAAAATACATTGAACAACATTTGATGACTGTAGAGAATTTAGGTATAAGAACCACAATCACCAGTATCACTATGAGAGCTAATTTTGACTACCATTCCATGGTATCCATGTATCACTCTCAAGGGGGGTCTCTCTGGTACATTGTTCTCTAATAAGTACATATGTGTTTGGTTTGATATCACATACAATAAACTATGAGATTCAACCATCAACCAACACACACTCCGGTCTTATCTATTAATGTTATCTATTTTTCTTCCACAACAACATCTAACTAGGGACATAACAAGAATGTATGTACTATTATGTTACATGTGATCTCATTGTTCAAGTCCTCAACATGAAAACATATGTCATCGAGCAACATCATTCTTTAAACATCTACTATGTCTGTATCATCATCTTATAATTGAGACAAACATAATTGATGGGACTTATGACACCTCATCACGCTAAATGAGATTACTCAAAACACACAAAATGATCAACTACTAATTAATCACATAATAAAAAAATACATAATAATTAAAACCAATTTCCATAATATAAACATACTCTGGAAATTTACACAAAGGTCCATATTTTTTTATTCTCATATACTATAACATGTATTTACATATGTGTCATATGGCCTCGGCCACTTCATGTATACAAAAGGTATTTCACATGTACATACCATAATTTACAAACACTAGTATACTGCCAAAATCTCATGTTGATAAAATTACATCATCTAGGAAAACATATCGCATACCCATACCTAAGAGTACAAGGACGACACTACGACTCTAGTACTAACATTTACAGCTGATCAACCTTCTGAATCTATTGATCACCAGGCAGGTTCTCTTCCACTACACGATCTCGACCTTATTTCCCGTGACCACCTAAAAAGATGTGGTGACCACTGATGAGACCCCGTCTCAGTGAGAGATATAACTCTCTCCAACAGATATTGATTACAACTATTTATTGATTAATAGTAAATAAAGTTAGTAGATAGGAAATTGCGTAAACAATTTGAGAAGATTTTACTATTTAAGCATACTAAGTAGTTAAGAAAATAAGCTTTAGCAACAAGTACAATTACTCAAATTCCATAAATCTTCATCATGTAAGAACTGTGTAGTATAAGACAATACAAGGGCTACTCAACCAATGCGAGATGTATTTAATCCTAGCAGATACTACATAGCTTGGATTACGTCTTTTATTATGCCCTAAGGAATTTAAGTTGTACCACCTAAATAAAACTAATCATTATTAAGTCAAAATTAGTGCCATACTAGATTTATGGAAGATCCAGACTGCATGATCTCACCAAAACTCTGGGTCCGTATGAGAGATAATGTAGAGACATATCAGTAAACTACCAGTAGTGACATATAGTCAACTAAAAACAACTAGCCCGCCTTGGTACAGGTCACGATGCTAGAGAACAGCTCACACATGGCTGTTGTATAAGATGCATCCTGTAGTTATATTGCTACCTTTCACACATCAGGATATCACATTATCTAAGGCATGGCCGCATCCATCCTCCATAAACTCCACTTGTGGACACAAGTAGATATGCTCAACTTGTGATCCCACATATTCAAAAATATGCTCTTCGAGTTTCCCGCAGGAATTACTCGTTTCACCATCCAGTAAGTTCTAACACTGGAATGGATCTATGGCACAAGACAACTACATGATGAGGGTTTCACTTGATTAGTTATTTCCAATTAAGTGAATTAAGGCTTTATTATTCAAATGGACATACAACCATAATTCATTTCAAACAACAATACATATATATATTGCAACTTCAGAAGATATAAATGTTTGAGGTATAAATCTTAGTCACATTATCACATGCTATCATTTATTGCAATTTAATGGACCACACTTGTTATCATACCATTACAAGGTACAAATTTCTTATAACAAGTTCTTGGTCTTCAACCCTTATTAGAACATCAAGGGTATTTCACCTCAACCAAGGCTTCAAAAATGCCCAAAGGTCATTAAGTCCATCAAATCAATCCTTATATGATCACCATTACCATTATATGGCTTAAACAAGGCTCAAAAGATCATCAACACATACATTAACATGGCAAGGCACTATGATATTCAAATAGTACTACATTGTAGTTTCAACACAAGAAAAGTGTAATACATTGTCACATTAATCATTCAAGCGGGCTGATTATAACCAATCACCATCATTTAGTTAAAATAGGGTTAGGTGTAACAAGCTACGTCACGTTAAAGTTACACATCCACTTGTTATGGTGATTTGTCAAATATAACCATATGACAAAAAAGGTAAGACTAAAAATTAAAGGCATTAAACCATCATATTGTCATCACTAGGAATCCCATATAGTACTATGGGATTCATTCTAAATCATTGGATGTTGCAACATCCAATCTCATTCGTTGGATCAGGTTCATTATTCAAATCCATCAATTTGAGTATATGTCTAACCATTTAATCAAATTGAACTAAGCAATCATTGGTTTAGGGATCAATTGAATATACAATTACATCCTTAACTCACCATGGGTGGTGGTGACCTGATCCACCATAGTTTCCGATCATTAATTTACCATTGGTTGTTAAATCAGCACTATATTCATTTAACACCATCATATATTAAGCTAATGTCATCATTGATTGTCTCTTCAGAGACATCCGATAAAATTGGAACGATACAGAGAAGATTAGCATGGCCCCTGCACAAGGAATGTCATCATTGATTAGTAGCATCATTAGGGTACTTAGTGGTTGATCATTAAGCTTCTAATTGAGCCAAAATCTGACCAAAGGGATGACCGTCGGTTGTCAAGATAGCAACACCATCAGTTGTTGCATGGTATCACCATCGGTTCATCTGGTAGTGAAGGAAATAGCTTGAAAACCCTAATCTGGACCATCGATTGTTAGATTCCTAGCACCATCGGTTGTGTTACCAACCAGTTTTAGATCATCTTCTATTTCAAGAAGGGCTTACACCTATTTATAGGTTCATCTAGAATAGGAACACAATAGGGAACACCATAAAAAATTGAAACCCTAAGCAAGCATGGTTTCTTTATGCTTAGATCATCACTTTTAAGCATAAACATGAACTAACAAGCTTTTTGCAAGAATATAAGTGAAGAAGGTTATAATACTCTCTCTAGAGAGTAGGTTAGATCCCAAAAAACAATATTCTTGAGAAAAGAAGGAAAGAAAACCCAAGTTTTAGATTTGAATTCGGCCAAGTAGGCACCTTTCTCCACAAGGAAGCAAAACCCTAGAAACGAAGAAAGAAAGGCAAGTTCTTGAGTTCTAGAGCATGTTATACCATGGAAGAGCAGAGTTCCGACCTGGAGGAAGGTAGGAGGTAGAAGAATAGATAAAGAAATGAAGGAGAGAAGGAGATACTTACTCATTTAGATCAAGATCACCAAGAAGGAGGTTTAGAAACCCTAAAGGAAGCAAATCATAACCCTAGATGCTTCTACCAAGAAGATCTATAACTTCTTCTTCCTTGGAAAGAAGCTTTGTGTCCAAATAGAGGAAGGATGATGCTATTAGAAGGAGGGAAGTGATAGAGATCAAAATTTTCATATGGGAGGTTAAGGATAGATATATAAAGCTTAAGGATAAGGAAGAGAAGAAGCATGAGGTATACAAGCAACTCTCCATGTGTCCATGGATTAAAGCTTCCATGGATGAGAAAGCATCAGGTCCATTGGTTGTTAGGGAATTATAGGCCATCAGTTGATGGCCTATCAGGTCCACCATCAGTTGTTGAGGGGCGGTGACCATCACTTGTTCATTATTTGGTCAAAAGGTTGTTGAACCATTGGTTTATAACCTTATAAGTGAACCACCTATACAAATGAACCAAACCCGCAAGAACTATCGACCTACGAACTTCTAGGATGACCACATACTGTTACCATTATTCGGTGACCGTCAGATGTTGTCCAAACAAGTGGGACCATCATATGTTAGCCTTGAAGGTGGCTTATTGACCATAGAAAGAAATCAACTCCAAACCAAGGTACAAACAAGTTCCCCATGACTCCAAAAGCTCAAGAATGATAATATAACATCTAAAGAACATAATTGATGTGACAATTTGCAAATAAAACCTCTCATATGGGTAAATTGTAGAAGAGTCCAAAATGTAGATAATGTTGCATAACTTGCACAAATAATATCCAAATTGGACCATGAAACTTAAGCTTGTATTATGATTCCAAAGTATATCAAATGGTTAGATTAAGGTTCTAAGTATTAAATTATGGTAATTAAGCTAGTTCAACACTTTAAGAATGTTTAGGGGCCTTACAGCTATAAATCCCTAACAAAGATTTCACCCCTGAAATCCTACGCAAGGAGAAATGGAAACTTCCTATGCATCTCATCTTTCAGATAACATGTGGCTTCCTATACACCACTGTGATGCCAAAAAACCTTTACCAGCACTATATCTTTCTTCTTCGACTTCTTCACCCTCCAATCCAGAATCAACACAAGATCCTCAACATAAGAGATATCCTCATCTAGCTCAACCGCTACTGGTTGGATTGTCTGCTATGTGTATGGATGAAACTTCCTTAGCATAGAGATGTGAAAAACATTTGTAATTTGTCTAGCTATGGGGTTATATCCAACTTGTATGCTACTTTTCCAACACAAGCCAAGATAGGGTATGGTCCTGTAAATCTAGGAGCCAACTTACCCTTTTCCCAAACCTCATAACATTTTTTCTAGGAGAGACCTTGAGATACACTATGTCTCCCA
Organism: Alisma plantago-aquatica; assembly: GCA_963693085.1. Classification (NCBI taxonomy): domain Eukaryota; kingdom Viridiplantae; phylum Streptophyta; class Magnoliopsida; order Alismatales; family Alismataceae; genus Alisma; species Alisma plantago-aquatica. The sequence goes on from OY856415.1 coordinate 509,416,522, forward strand.
CTTGTAACTCTAATGAATTGTGAAAGTTATCTACATCTAATTTCTATCTATTCTGAGCTGCTTTTAATTGATGTTGTATTACTTTAATCTTCTCTGAAATTTGTTGTACAAGCTCATGACTCAAAAGTTGATACTCACTAGTTTCATACCAACAAAGTGGAGACCGACAACGTTCCCATACAAAGCCTCATAAGGAGCCATATATATGCTTCTTTGATAACTGTTATTATAAGAAAATTCTATCAGATTGAGATGTATATCCCAACTCCCAAGAAACTGTTAGATACATGCTCTCAAGAGATCCTCTAAAGTCCGAATAGTCCTTTCATACTGGCATCTATCTGTAGATGGAAAGTTGTGTTGAACCTCATCTATGTTCCCATTGCTAGATGGAGATGTTCCCAAAAATTACTTGTGAATTGTGGACCTCTATCAGAAACTATAGTCACTAGAATGCCATGCAAACATACTATTTCATCAACATACCCTTGTCCCAACTTCTCAATCATAAACCTTTTCTAAACTGGAAGGAAGTGAGATGAGTTAGTCAATCTGTCAACTGTCACCCATATGGAATTATAACATTTGGTTGTCCTAGGAAGACCAACCATAAAGTCCATGGTAATATGATCCCATTTCCCTTGTATTATTGGAAAAGGTTATGATCTCCCTGCATACTTCCAATGCTCAGCCTTGACCTACTAAAAAATTGGACACTTGGCAACAAACTCTGCTACATCACGCTTTAATCTTGACCACCAATACAAGTCCTTTAGATTGTGGTACATCTTGGTACTATCAGGATGCATTGCATACATCAAGGAGTGAGCCTCCTCAAATACCATCTTCCTCAACCCATCAACATCAGGAACCACTATCTTGTTATGGAAGAAAACTGTACCATCATCTGCCTCATGGAAGCCATCATACTTTTCTTTGCCAAACTATGATCGGAAATTCTGTATCACAATATCATTCTATTGTGACTCATGAATCTTCTATCTCAAGATTGGTTTAACCTATAACTGGGCTAACAGTTCTTCCAGCAAAGAAACTTCTAGTTGTACATTCATCTGGCGAAGAGACACTACATATATCCCTCTTATGGCACAGCAAGGAATACAATTGTGAATTATTTGCAGATGATGATGGTGATAACTTCCTGCTTAATGCATTAGCTACCACATTCACCTTGCTTGGATGTTAATCTATCGTGCAATCATAATCTTTTATTAGTTTGATCCATCTCCTCTACCTCATATTCAACTAGTGCTTCATAAAGATATATTGTAGATTCTTGTGGTCAGTGAAGATTTGAAACTTCTCTCCCTAAAGGTAGTGTTTTTAGATCATTATGGCATGAACCACCACTGCAATCTCCAAGTCGTGTGTTGGATAATTCTCCTCGTGCTTCTTTAGATGTCGTGATGCAAGAGAAATCACGTTTTTATCCTCCATTAACACACATCCTAACCCATTCTTTAAAGCATCACAAAAGACAATATAGCCTTTCCCTTGCTCTGGAAGCACTAACACTAGTGCACTGGTCAACCTTTGTTTCAATAATTGAAAAGAATGTTGACACTTGACATTTCAAGCAAAAGGAACATCCTTCTTGGTTAACCTAGTTAGGGGTAACCCTACATAACTGAAGTTCATCCTTGATGAACCTCCTGTAATAACCTACTAAACCTAGGAAACTATGAATTCCTGTCAGTGTCTTGGGTTGTTCCCATTCTAGAATAGACTCCACCTTCTTAGGGTCAGTACATACACCCTTAGCTAATATAATGTGGCCTAGAAAAGACACTTCAGATAACCATATTTCACACTTGTTGAACTTAGCATATAGTTGATGCTGCCTCAACAAAGTCAACGCCTAACAAAGGTGTTTCTCATGCAGTTGACTATCCTTAGAGTATATCAGGATATCATCTATGAAGACGGCCACACACTAGTCAAGAAAGGGTTTGAACACTCTATTCATCAGATCCATAAAGGTTGCAGGTGCATTGGTTACCCCAAATGGCATAGCCACAAACTCATAATGACCATACCTAGTCCTAAAAGTTGATGGGTATGCCATCTATCTTAATCCTCAACTAATGGTACCCGACCTGAGGTCTATATTTGAAAACATAGTGGCACCTCTCAACTGATCAAAAAGATCATCAATCTGTGGTAACAGATACTTGTTCTTTGTCATCACCTTGTTTGACTATCTATAATGTATATATAACCTCATTGAACCATCCTTCTTCTTAACAAATAAAACGGGACCACCCTACATGAAGTTCTTGGCCTGATAAAACCCTTTTCTAATAGTTCCTGTAATTGGTTCTTTAATTCATGCATCTCTGCTGGTGCCATCTTGTATGGTGACTGTGCTATGGGTTGTGTTCCAGAAACCAGATTGATCTCAAAATCAACCTCTCTAGGAGGGACTGGGAAATTCCTTAGGAAAGACATCCTCAAATTCCCATACCACTGCAACCTCCTGGATACTAGGACCTCTCCCCTTGGTATCCACACCATGATCTAAGAAAGCCTTGCATCCTTGTCTCATCAACCACTCTGTTTTCATAGCTCACATCAAACAGGTAGGAAAAATCTTCCTATCACCTTGGAAAATCAACTGTATATCTCCATCATGGAACTTCACCACCATAGTACTATAGTTTAAGACTACCTTATAATTTTCCAAGGTATCCATTCCTAGGATCACATCAAAACCATGCATGTCAAGTGGCAAGAGATCCAATTGAATGTTGTGTCCAGAAAAAGGAAGAATACAAGAAGAACACACTTCCTGCAACTCAGTGGAACCAACCAAAGGAGTCTCTAGCCGTAGGCTATCAGATCTATGACTAACATGTAGATAACAACTATTTATCGATTCTCTAGTGATAAAGGAGTGTGTTGCACCCAAATCTACTAACACAGATACAAAACATGAAATAGACAAATCAAAATGAAATAAATCCATCCGCCTATCATGATTCATGGATTAACCACTCTTCTAGATGTCTCATCGTGTAGAACCTAGTTGTACCCTGTCTAGAGGATCCTGTCTGTGAAGCCTGTCTGCATCCTCTGCCACCATTTTTGTTGAACTGATGTTGTTGTTATGAACTCTACTGACTCTACCTTGGCTGTTGAGTCACCTCCTCATCTTTACTTGGAAATACAACCTTGTATGTTCGATTTTTGTTTACACATAAAGCAAGTTTTGCTTTCATAGAACAGTATAGACAACCCTATCACTAAAACTGATGAGGTACTATGAGCTCCTATAGGTGAAAAATCATGACCTCTACCCCTAGTCAGGGTCTACTGGGATGGACTAAATGACATTTGTTCAATAAAAGTCGACCTTTGATGCGATTGTGGTAGAGTAAATCTTAGCTTCTTAAATCCTCCAGATGATTGTCTGTGAAATTGAGTCAGTCATTTATTAGCATTAGCTTCACTCTTCTCTATGGAAAACCTCTCAATCCTCCTTACATATTCCACAAAGGTGTAAAACCTTTCCCTATTCTACAATGTTGATGTTGTAATAGTCAACTTTGTACTTAAACCCTTCTCGAACCTACAGATCCTTTCCTTGTCAGTGGCTACCATGTGTGGGAAGAACCTCAAAAGCTCCATAAACTTTGACTCATACTCATTAATAGTCATTGCTCCTTGTCAAATCTTCTCAAATTGAGAGATCTTCTCATCTAAGTATGTCTTTGGGAAGTATCGGCTGGCAAACTCTCGTTGCAATTCCTCCATCCTATCACAACTCCTGGCATTTTCTCTTCTTCTATGGCCCACCAGTGGCCAACACTACCCTTTAATAGGTAAACAACATGCTTAACTTTATCTTCTTTAGGGATGTTCAGAATCTTAAATGTCTTTTCCAGCTCTGTAAGCCACATGTCGGCATCTTCTAGGTCGAAATTACCAGCATATTCAACCGCCCTGATACATATGAGAGGTTCATAGGTCTTCCCAAATCCTTGGGATTCCACATTAGGGATGGCTGACCTAGCTTGAGATATTGGCGCTATATGTTAAATCATGGCCATCATTTGTCTAAACATAGATTGAAACTCAGGGTTGGCCGTTGTTGCTGAGTCTATCTAAGGCATTGCGGGCTGCTCTAGACCTATCTCTGGCACTCTCTCTTCATGTGTCTACCTCCTAGCACAACCTACTGGTGTAACATAGATACTTTCCACATGTTCTTCATTTTCTCTAGACATATCTACATAAGCATAACATATGATTAGATATGTTGAATTCATAAGAACATACTCAAACCTAAGTCTTATGTCCCTATAGACTCAGTGAACCTAGAGCTCTGATACCAACATAACTGTGACACCTCGTCACAGTAATCGAGATTACTCACACAAAACATGATCAACTACTAATTAATCACATAATCAGAAAATTTGGAATAATTAAAACCAATTTACACAATTTAAACATATTCTGAACATTTAGACAAAGGTCCATTTTTCCATTCTCATACACCATAACGGGTATATACATATGTGTCCAATGGTCTCAGCCACATCCTGTATAAAAGAGGTATTTTAAATGTACATGCTATAACTTACAAACATTGGCATACTACCAAAATCTCATGTCGATACAAGTATATCATCTTGGAAAGAATATCCCATACCCGGACCTGAGAGTACAAGGAAGATAGTAGGACTCTACTACTAACATTTACAGCGGACCAACCTTCTGAATCAATTACGCACCACACTAGCCAGGCTTTCAAAGTCACTAGCCCATGACCACCTACAAAGATGTGGGGACCCACATGTGAGATCCAGTCCCAATGAGAGATATAACTCTCTCCAATGGATATTGATTACAACAAATTAATTAATAATAAATAAACTAAGTAGATAGGGCATTAAATAAACAATTTAAGTAGATTGTATTATTTAAGCATACTAAGCAGTTAAGCATATAAGCTTTAGCAACAAGTAGAATTACTCAAATTTCATAAATATTCACCATGTAAGAACTATGTAGTATAAGATAAGACAAGGGATACTCAACTAGTGTGAGACATATTTAACCCTAGTAGGTATACTCCACGGCTTGGATTACACCTTTTATTATGCCCTGAGGAATTTGATTCATACAACCCAAATCCAACTAATTATCATTAAGTTGAAATCAGTGTCATACTAGAACTATGAAAAAGCTAGAATCTATTATCTCACCAACAACTCCTGGTTAGTATAAGAGACAACACAGAGACATATCAATCAACTGCCAAAAGTGACATATAGTCAACTGAAAACAACTTGCCCGCCTTGATTTAGGTGACGGTGCTAGAGAATAGCTCATGCATGGCCATTCTATAAGAAGCATCATGCAGTTATACTGTTGCCTTTCACACATCATTAATATCGCATTATCGGAGGCATGGTCACAACCATCCTCCATAACCTGCACTTATGGACACAAGTAGATATTCTCACCTTGTGCCCCTGCATACTCAAAAATATACACTCTGAGTTTCCTGTAGGAATTGCTCGTTTCACCATCCAACAAGTTCTGACACTAGAATGGATCTATAGCACATTGAAACTACATGATTAGGGTTTTACTTGATTAGTTATTGCTAATTGAGTGAATTAACATTTCATCACAAATGGACTTGCAACCCTAATTAATTTCTAACAACAATATATATATTGAAACTTTGGAAGATATAACACACATTTGACGTATAAATCTTTATCATAGTCCCACATGTTATCATTTATTGTAATTTAATGGACCACACTTGTCATCATATCATCACAAGTTCCAGGGTTTCAACTCTTATTGGAACATGAAGATGATTCCACCACAATCAGGGCTTCAAACATTCCTGAAGGTCATTAAGACCATCACATAAATCCTTGTAAGATCACCATTACCATTCTATGCATTAAATAAGGCTCAAAAGATCATCAGCAAATACGTGCCCATATACATTAACATGGTAAGGCACTATGATATCCAAATAGTAATACATTATAATTTCAACACAAGAAGAGTGTAATACATTGTCACATTAATAATTCAAGATGCCTAACTATAACCAATCACCATCATTTAGTTACATTAGGGTTAGGCGTGACAAGATACTTCACATTAAAGTTACACATCCACTTATTATGGTATTGTGGCAAATATAATCGTACGAGGGAAAAGGTAAGAATACAAATTAAAGGCATTAAACCATAATTCTCATAACTAGGACCTACAAATAATACTATGGGATTCATTCTAATCCATTGGATGTTGAAACATCTAATCTCAATTGTTGGATCGGGTTTATTATTCAAAACCATCAATTTGAGTATATGTCTAACCATTGAATCAATTGAACTAAGAAATCATTGGTTTAGGGCTTAATTGAATCTCAATTACATACTTAACTCACCATCAGTGTTGGTGACATGATCCACCATCGTTTGTGATCATTAAGTCACCATCGGTTGTTGGATCAATACTATATTCATTTAGCACCATCAGATATGAAGATAATGCCATCATTAAATTGATAGAATCATTAGGGTACTTAGTGGTTGAATATTAAGCATCTAATTGAGCCAAAACCTGACCTAAGGGGAGACCATCGGTTGTCCAGATATCAACACCATTTTTGTTGCATGGTATGACCATCGGTTCATGTGGTACTAAAATAAATAGCTTGAAAACTCTAATTTGGACCATCGATTGTTAGGTTCTTAGCACCACCGGTTGTGTTACCAACCTATCCTAGATAATCTTCTATCTTAGGAAGGGTGTACACCTATTTATAGATTCATCTAGAATTGGAAAAGAACAGGGAATACCATCAAAAAATCAAAACTCTAGCAAGCATGGTTTCTTTATGTATAGATCATCACTTTTAAGCAAAAGCATAAACTAACAAGCTTTTAGAAAGAAATATAAGTGAAGAAGGTTATAAAATAGCCTCTAGAGAGTAGGTCATATCTTAAACATCAAGAGTATTGAGAAAATAATGTAAGAAAGCCCAAGTTTTAGATCTGAACTCGGCCAAGTAGGCACCTTTCTCCACAAGGAAGCAAAACCCTAGAAGAAGAAGCAAGAAAGGTAGGTTCTTGAGTTCTAGAGCACATTCTACCATGAAACAACAAAGTTATGACCTGGAGGAAGGTAGTAGTAATAATAACAGATAAAGAAATGGAGGAGAGAAGGAGATATTTACTTGTTTAGGTCAAGACCACCAAGAAGGAGCTTTAGAAAACCTAAAGGAAGCAAATTGTAACCCTAGATGCTTCTACCAAGAAGATCCACACCTTCTTCTTCATTGGAAAGTAGCTCCATGGAAAAAAATAGGAAGCAAGATGTTGTGACATCCCCGGATTTTTAAAAACTTAATCTGATGTGTGACCTCTAAATTGAAACCTCACCTTAGTGAGAAATCCAATTTAAACACCACACACTAGGCTAAGATAAAGAAAATCAGAGGAAGTCAGAAGGAAACAATCAGTAGCACATGCACATGAACAATAATAAAACCATACAACAATATGTTCACCATTCAACATATAATTACAACATGAATTGTTACAACATTTGATATTACATATTGAACAACAAACTTCTACATATACATGTACTACCACTAAACTATAGGATCTTAAGACAATAGGTCCACATGTACATCAGCTCACCATACAACTCACAACTATCTTGGATCTTCAAGATCATATGCCCACAACCTAAAAAAAATTACATGTGGTACATGTCAGCACAATATTCAAGAATATTGTACTGAGTATGCCTACATGTGTTTTATATACCTCTCATCATATCTTAGCAATAAGATAAAACTAATACTTGGCAGTATTAAACAAATGTAGGAAAAAGCATATACTTGCACAAAGTTATTTATTAACAAAAGAGAACACATATTTTAAGCACATTTTCCATTATATATCCATGCATTTACCACCTGAGGGAATAATGCATCATCTCAGCTACCAAAGAGTATGAGATGTAAGGCCTTATGATCTACTACCAATGAGTTAGATCATTGTACAATGTGATCTGCTACCAAAGAGAATGATCACTTTTCATCACTATGCTACCAAAGAGAATTAGTGCTTTCATATAATGGAACAGATATATTATGTTTGATGTGTTCATAGCAATAGGTATGAAAAATTAAGCAACATATCATACAAGAACAATCATTTCAATTAATACCATATGCCAAGTCTTTACTACCATATAACACAAGCATATTACATAATAAGACAAGTAAGAGTTAATGGCGTACCTTGATCACAGATATCCTAATCACATATATCCATGTCATCTATATCTTTGTTAAACCTGATCAAGATAAGATCATATACTATCATCAGGTTCTCATCATCTTACATCTCATCTTAACCCTATTTATGTCCATTCTAGGGTTTACTTATCTCATTTTGATATTCTCATGATTACTTGTATTATTTCCTTATATTTATCTTACTGAAGTCATATTCTAGATTATAGTTCATCAACTAGATATACTAATGTGTCACATTATTATGTGAACATACTTAACATTATGTCACTTTCTTTAACCATATTAGGGTTACATCACATGTATTAAGGATGCTCTTCAAATAACATGAATTCTATGCATGTAATTAATATCCGAGTTACATCTTAGCTTTATATTACTGATATGAACTTACTCTGTAAATTTCACTATTTATTGAGCATCTATGTATTAATTGCATTTTATTTAGGGATATTAACCCTAGATAGCCATATGCAACAAATTACATGATTTCGTGCATCAAAATCATAATCTAAGTCCTAAAAAGTATTATAAAATGAATATAGATTTACTGATATTTTCTAATAATTTTAGGGCATCGTTTTATATTTATTATCCATCATATGAGCATTTCACATCTTACATGATATGACTATTATTAGTGCATCAAAAGCCTGATATTATCATTCTGCTGTGTTCTACTTATTTTTTTGAACATTTGAGTATATTATTTGTATTTTTTGGATCATCGATCTAATTTCTATGAATTATGGAAGATCTAGGATTTGTTTGGTATTTTCTAACCTTTAGACCAATTGGGTGGCGCCACATGGCCCAAAAGGCGCAATTCACTTGTTGTGGCCACCTGGTTCAGCTTCAACCCAGTCGGTTCACGCCTGGTCTGGAGTTGAGTTTGGTTCTGGACCACCCTCTCCTTTTCTTTCTCACGCGTTCACACCCGATGCGGATGGCGCGTTCTATCTCGCAGCCGCTGCCATGGAGGGCCTACTCCGGCGAGGAAAGATAGCCTCTTGAAACCTACGGAATCCTCCAGGTAATTCGGCTGAGGTGGATGAGCCGCAGCCTACCGCCGCCATCGCTTGCATATCTGTTTCCTTTTATTCTCACAGGATCCACCATTGCCCCCTCAACGCTGCGCCCTTGGGCCCTTCTCCATGCCTCCATCTGCATCCTCAAGCGCATTGGATTGAGCTAGGAGCAACGAAGATCGATGGGGCTAGGTCTTAGTGGTGCTCCTCTGTGCCTGTCTCCACTCTCTGTCTCCTCTCGGCCGACGCATTCGAGATCTTGCGCTCGCGCTGCACTTTGAGCTCCTTCAGGGGACACTCTGGTGAGGTCTGGGTAACAACTCCTCCTCCTCGTGCGGTTACACCTCGATCACCATCACGTCTCCTTGAAGCTTCATGATGGCAAATCAGGTGCATCTTTATCCCCGGTTCTCCTCCCAAAATCTCTGTGAGGCTTCCAAACTGAAGCACGTCGTTACCATCTGCCCGTTTCGCCATTGTTCTCTAGTGCGATTCTGATCGGCTTTCCATGGAAACGACGCTTCTCGTCTTCTATATATGAAGTTGATTGGAGAAGCAACACATATGGGGAGGTGGAACTTCCTCGTCCCTATTATATACGAGATCAACTGTTGGTTCGGTTGCTACCATCTGGCCATGAACACGGTGTGGGCTAGTCATCGCTGTACACCCTCGACGTCTGGCCCAACTAGACAAAGGTCCCTGGTGGCATGACACAAGTAAAACCATAACTTTGGTCTACTAATCATCGATAAAACACATTATTTCATCATTTTCAAACCTACATAACTTCCTCTAGAACCTCCAAATTGCCCTAAGATTTTAACCATAGCTTTATCATATCTCAAGGTACAATTATTTCAATTTTGGTTCCAAAACTCAACTATTTGACCATTCAATTAAATACTTTATAAAGGTATAGATGTAAGGATTTTAATCAAGAAATTGACATCAATCAACATTTCAAACTTTGCAAAATAATTGGAACTCTCAAGATAACTCAAAATATGAATTCTAATATGTCATTAAGAATTCAAAAGGTTGTAAGAGTCCACTCCATCGCATCCTACACACCTTAAAAGATATATCGTCCTCAAAATTAAGCCAGAAATCCAGTCCATCACAGATGCTCTTATCTAGAGGTAAGTGATAGAGATCAAAATTTTTGTTTGGGAGCTTGTGGATATATATATATATATATATATATATATAGAGAGAGAGAGAGAGAGAAAGAGAGAGAGAGTCAGGCTAGAATATACTCGAGTGTACGGATCACACGAATACACTCAAGTGTGTTTGCATATCAAAAATATTTTTTGCAAAATGTAAACCGTTGATCTTCACCGTCATACTATAACTAGGCTACATATAAATTTTGAGCCCAATTGGATGAGTGTAAGTCACTCATCCAAGGGCAACAAAATCGACGCGCGAAACTAATTTGAAATGCATAATTTTTGCGGTCTTCATAACAGGAGCTATACATATCCAAATGTGCTCAAATTTTGTGTATGAGTTGTTCACGAGATGTTTAAGAAGATAAATGGATTAGATTTTCAAAAAAAAATATTGCATCATGAAAAACTACTTGAGTGTATTCCACTCCGGATACACTCAAGTGTATTCTAGCCTGACACTCTCTCTCTCTCTCTCTCTCTATATATATATATATATATATATATTAAGGATAATGAAGAGAAGAAGCATGAGGTGTACAAGAAGCTCTTCATGTGTCCATGGATTAAAGCTTTCATGGATGACCAAGAAGCAGATCCATAGGTTGTTAGGGACTGATAGGACATCCATTTATGGCCTCCCATGTCCACCATCGGTTATTGAGGGGTGGTGACTATTATTTGTTCATGTTTAGGTCAAAAGGTGGTCAAACCATCGATTTATCACCTTGTAAGTGAACTGTCAGTTCAAATGAACAAAATCACCAAGAAACATTGACCTAGAACCTTCTTAGATGACCACATGTTGTCACCATTTGTTGGTAACCATCAAATTTTTCCCAAACCATTGGAACCATCAGATGTTAACCTTGAAGGGGGCTCATCCATGGGGAGGTAAACCCTAATTCACCATAGAAAGCAATCAACTCCAAACCAAGGTACAAACAAGTTCCCCATGGCTCAAAAAGCTCAAGAATGATAAGATAAAATCTAAAGAACATAACTAATGTGAAAATTTTTAAATAAAACCTCTTAAACAGGTAAATTGCACAAAAGTTCAAAATGTTCATAAAGTTGCATAACTTGCACAAACACTGTCCAAATTGGACCAAATTTGATACTTAAGCTTGTATTATGATTTTAAAGCATATACAAAGGATAGGTTGAGGGTATAAGAATTCAATTATGGTAATTCAGCATGTTCAACACTTTAACCACGTTTACGGGCCTTATAAGATTACCATTTATTATAATTAAAGAAGGGATCTCATGCCCACTTACACTTAGAGACAATCACCCACAGATCTTATTCTAAGTAATCTTAGCATGTCCATAATTCTTCTACTATAGAAGTGCTTAAATTTGGGTTAGTAACATTTTCTTTTGGTTAGTATATTGCAAGTTTCCACATCTCCTTGCTGTATGACCTCTTGTATGAGATGGAAGTGTTGTAGTATGCTATCTGAGTTCCTTTGCCTATCCAATAGCTCCATTGTTGTCAAAGAATTTCTACTATGTTATCAACAGTTGGAACCTCTCACCAGTTCATATGCATGAACTTTTTGATCCATATAGTATCCTCTTTTGTGTTCATAACACCAAGATACTCAGCTTCTATTATAGAATTAGCAACTGTATCTTACTCAGAACTTTTATAGAATACAATTCTATCTTAAGGTTTAACACAAATTTAGATTATGAACATAAATATTCTTTATCATTTTGGAAGCTTGCATTAGTGTAACCCTTTACACCCAACTCCTCATTACCAAAACGAAAGAGCTAGTCCTTTAAGTTCTTCTCAAGTATTTTTGGATGTTCTTCATGGTAGTCTAGTGACATTCACTAGGATCTGACAGATATATGTTCATCATGTCCAATACATATTGGATAACATGAAAAGTACATAACATTACATACATGATAGATCCAACGACAAATTCTTATGGAATCTTAGTCTCTTTTTTTGTTCTTCACAAGAACTGGGACACTGGACTCTTGAGAGACTAATGAACAAATTTTCTCTCATTGAGTTCTGCATGTAGTACCCCTTCAACATCTTACCAGTGTATGTGCTCTATCTCAGGTCAAGAAGCTTTCCATGTCTATCTATATAGATCTTAATTCCTAAGATATAGGATGCTTAGCCTAAACCCTTCACAGAGAAGGTACTTCCCATCCAGGTTTTTAACATTTGCAGTATAAGGATGTTATTCCCCATCATTGTGTGGAATATAAATAAGATCACACTAAATCCTTGCAATCACATATTTCATCTTCATTTTGACTAAACTCAAACTCTTTAACTAATCTGTCAAACCGAAGATTCTAGCTCTCAGATGCTTTCTTGAATCCACAATAGCTTACAAACTTTATTTGCATTAATGAATTTATAAAATCTTCAGGTTGTGTCATGCAAACATCCTCATGATTATTCTAGTTAAGGAATGAAGATTTAATATCCATATGCCAAATCTCATAGTCAGAACAAGATGTAATGGAAAACATGATTGTGATGGATTTAACCATGGAAATTGGTGAAAAGATTTTGTCATGTTCAATACCTTGAACTTGTTTGAAACTTTTTACATCCAATCTATCCTAATAGGTTTGTACATTACCATTTGTGTTGGTCTTCTTCTTGAATACCCAATTGCACCCTATGGATTTTACCCTTTCAGGTGGATCCATCAAGTTCATACCTTGTTGGTGTATATAGAGCCCATCTTGGATGTAATGGCCTCAAGCTATTTCTCATACTCTCTTTCCTCAATATAATCTAGGTAGGTTTGTTGGCTAATCATCTATGAACAAATTTTCACCTTTTTGATTTATAAGATATCTTAATCTTTCTAGGTATCTATGTGGTTTGTGTTATATAAGGGACTAGAAATTTCACAACAATTTGTGATTCTCCATGTTCCTATTGTTCCTTTTTAGGTTCAATTGTTTTTTGGTCTCAAACTTTTTTAGTTCTAATTTTCTCCCACTGGTTCCTTTGGAATTAAATTTGATTTAGGAATACAACCATCCTGGCAACAAACAATTTTGTTGTCAGATTGGACTATAAGAGTAGTATTCAACGATAATAATTTCAAATGATATGTGAACAAAGTTTTTCAGGAAACCTTTTTCTTATATAAGATTTCATTAATAATCTTTATAAAATACATATTGGGACAATTATCATGCCATATCTCATATGGTGTCTTTTGAACCAATTTAGACAGTACATTGTTTAGTGCAAAGCATGAGCCTCAAAAGGAATTTGGAAGATTAGATAGATTTATTGATAGTCTCACTATGTATAACATGGTGTGATTCCTTCTTTTCGATATACTATCATTATGTTTCAGGCGGAGTTCAATAAGATACACTATCATGGTATCCCAGAAGGACCTAAAACTCTTGGTAAAATATTTTCCACATTTGATTATATATCAAAGTGTTTTAATACTTACTTCATTCATGATCTCTTTGAACACTTCAAGAGATTCATACTTGTAATTCATTAAATACAAACTACCATATCTACAGAGATCATCAATAAATATAAAGAGGTAATAATAACCACTTCTAGAATTTATTCCAAAAGGTTGAGGTACATCAATATGTATGAGTCCTAATTTAATACTTACTCTCCCACTACATATAGTGAAAGGTGTTTTTGTCATATTGCCCAATAAATAAGATTTTCATGTCTCTATTGGTTAAAAAATGAAAAGAGTCTAGAAAACCATCACTATGGATTCTAGAAATGCATATATCATTTATTTTCTCTAGATGACAATGTTATAGGTACTCATTGTTTGAGTTTTTGAGTCATTCAATATATGTGTTATGCATATTTATCTCTACTATCGAGTATAGATTATGATACATAGGGAATGGACATATACCATATTATCTTTTAAGATGAAACATCAATTTATTCATAATATTCTTGTACATATAAGATACATGATGTTTTCATAATGGAAGGTCCATAATAACAATTCACTAATTCTATTGCATGCCCATTAGGCTGAATGATAGATTCCAATCATAGTGGAAATAACTCTTTCTATGAACAGTTCTATCTTACTTCTTCTCGAGTCCTGAAGTGGAGATCTCTATCTCCTTCTTCCTAAGATCCTCTATATAAAGAGGGAAGTTCCTTTTCCACTGTCCATGCTTGTGATAGTGGTGGCACTTTCCTTCCTTATTCACTCATCCATTAACTTTTAGTATTGAAGACTTTAGTTTCTAACAAGCTTTAGAACTCTTCTTAGCTTTTCCTTTACCATTAGACTTCCCTCTTTTGATCACAATCATACATTTGGGTTTGTCCTACTTCATATGAGCTTCAGATGCCATCAACGTGCCTAGTAATTCTGATAATGGCTTCTTAAAAATGTTCACATTGTAGTTCATGACAAACTGGCTATATGATTCTGGCAATAAGTACAAAATCACATATGTGGCCAACTCTTGACCCAAGGGAAATCCCATTCTAGCAAGGTTCTCTACACACCAATCAACTTGAGTGTATGAGGACCTACTGGATCTGCTTTAGCCATATTGCAATTGAAAAATGCCTTTAAGACATCATATCTCTTTTGTCTTGCTTGATCTTGGTACATGTTCTTAATACATTTTAAATAACATCCATGTTCTCCTGCTATCTCTGCAACTCACAGTTCATTGAGCACAACATCAAGAACTTGACATCCATCACGTCTTTAGAGTGCTTCTTGTAAGCATCCATGCCAACCTTAGGTGTGGTGGGAGCAGGTTCATCTGGCTCTGGTGTCTGTCTCTAGGACATAGAGATTGCGCTCTTGAGTGAGAATTATTCTGAACATCTAGAACTAGTCATGCAAGATTTTTCTATTTAGATTGTCCTTCTCAAGGACCGATCACCAAGAAAATGTGTTTGTGTTACAATTTGGATTATACAAAAGAACTTTTTTGTAAGGAGTGGGTCTGGAGTTGGGATCCACTCCCTACTTAATTTGAGAATATACTCATCTATCCAAACATACTTTCAAGCATGCTCGAATAGACATAATTTTTTCCCATATGTTGATATACAAAAGGAGACCAAAGTATAGAAGTGGAATAAAAATCCATGATTATATTCAATTTTGCAAAAGTACATTTTCATCGTCCATATAGGAGTTCCATGACAGTTACAACATAAGGATCTATGTAGAGGGATATCCAACTTTCTCAAGTTTCTCTCAAGAGCTTCACCTAGTAGGTCCATGTCACTATGACCAATCTTCTAAGTCCTACACCTAGGGTCAGTAGCATACCCCAACAAGAGGAGAAAAGTAGATGCATCTAAAAAACTATTGGCATGTGCATACTAGATCGGGTATTGAGCAATAATATGAAATAAAGTACCTCATATAATCAAGCCTTCCCATGGAAAAAGGAAAGGACTACCCAATTTGGCATAAAATAATATGAATTTTATATAACAATAAACAAGAGGAATACTTCCCATTATACCAACATTAAAGTTATGCCACACAAGAACATATAAATCTTGGAAAAAAAACACATCACAATAATATCAACATGCATGTATGTAAGATAAGCATAACACTAGAACAATATAAATAACAATGGTGGCCAAGGCTCATAACATTGAAACCTGATACAGTATGGCACACAACCATCTCCCCAATATATATAAAAGTGGCCACAAAATCTGGGTATGGGGCACACAACCTCCATCCCAAAAATATAATATGGGCAGACAACCAAGTAAGCAATGTAATTACACAACTCTAGGGATACTGAATCACAAGGAATGCATAATGTAGATGCAAGTAAAAGGTCAGTCTTTTAGAGAATAATTAAAGTTGCCATAACAAAAATGGAGAAAATGAACATCAACCACATAAGTGAAAAAAAATTAGGGTTTCATCAAGAATAAAGGTACAGGTTAGATTTTAAAGAAAATCCAACAAAATAGTATCATAATAAGATCGTTATCACGTAGAATATTTCACATGAAATATATTCTTATAAGAGACAACTTGTGTACTCTAGTATGTCATGAGAGTGAGAAACTAGGTTTATTGCTCAAAGAGAATACTATGGGATGCAAACATACTTTAAAAAAGAGGAATTATAAATTGCTCAATATAGAAATAATATGGGATGTAATCATACCTCACAAGAAGTCTACATATGTCCATGTTCATACCCTAATTCCATCTTAGTCCACAAGAAACTTATTAAAGACATATAGGAGATTAGGGTTAAATTTTTATTAATTATATAAACACTAAAATATTTTATTATTATTAGTGAATTAGATTTTCAAAACCATACTATCTTGTAGATTATATTTTTTTCAATTCATATCATATTTTACTTTATTTTTCATACTTATAGATTATTAGTCATAAATTTTAGAAAATCTAACCAATTAAATAAATCCATAAAAATCATTTTTTATTAGATTGGAATTAGGCATCAAAACTACTACCATTGGATAGACATCACAAAACATATTTTATCTTATTTATCAAATCTACAATTTAACAACTATACATTTTAGAACACTCGACCAATCAGAAAATTCCTCAAAGACTCATATCTCACAATTTCTACTTTTTAAGACAAAATGACATGGACCAATAATGATTGGCCATCTGGCCCAACCTCCTACTGGCCTGGCATAAACCCAAAGCAATAAACAATGAACCAATAGGGCTAAAAGTTTAAATAGCCCTTTTTAACAAACTTAAAGATGAAAAGAAACTAGGGCATCCTCATTAAGCTTCATCTCTGATTGATCAACCAGAGCAAAGGAAGAACAACTTCCTTGGCATACAACCCATGAATCCAATGCGAGGTCAAAGGAAAAACCAGATACAGATGGAATCATAGGAAGATTCGTAAAATCCTAATTATAAAGAACTAGGAAGAGAGATCCACGCTGCCCTAAACCTCCAACTGTCCCTTCTGCCATTACTAATAGAAGGTACGAGGTTAGAAGCTTAGTATCACCCCAAGGAACGGGGAAGTGAGGAGCAAACAGGAACATGAGAACTGGAAAGAACCATAGTTGATGAGTCAAAGTTGGGAAGGGGAAAACCAGTCATGGTTGGAAGCCTAAGAAGAAAGTTCCAGATCTGATAACAATGTGGATAACAGTGTGTACAATAGAAAGGGGACATTGCTAATTACTGCCAATAGAGTCAAATTGATATTCTAATAACCTCTACACATGTCTGAGTAAGAGTTTTTGGTCTTCTCTATGCTCTGTGATAAGAAGAATCCACACACCCGACTGAGTTTACATAGCCAGGGCTGCTAGAGTAGAGGGAACATGCATGGGTGAGAAAGGGGTCAAACCAACACCGATATTAGGTATGAGAGAACTCAAACAAGCTCAGAGTTTAGTTTCCTAGGGTTCTGATGGCTTGAGATTAAGAGAAAAGTGGAAGGTGACAGAAAATAGGGGACGAACAAGATAAGCAACGAGTGAGCATAGAGAAATTAGGGTAGATGCGACCAAAATCTAGCGTATAAATACCCTTTGGGTTTGGGGAAGGATGAGGAAGGTAAGGAGAAGAAATTTGAGAAAATTATGGGGAGAGGTATGAGAGATTAGGAGAGAAAGATTTGGAGTATTGCTTAAACAACTACCTACTGAGAGTGGAAGGTAGGTGACAATCCATTAGCCTCACGATTCGAATCCAAGGGTTACAAAGAGATCAAGGTAAAAGATAAATAGGACAACCCAACATGACAATTAAATGGATGTCACTTTAGTGGAATCCGGTTGTATTAATCAAATAATTAAAACATTAATTTTTTAAATACTACTTCCTTACCTAATTTAGTTTATTTATCTAGAAGTATCCAATTAATATGAATTTTGCCACCTAGCTAATTAAGACATGTAGTTTCTGATTTTGGCAGTAGTTTTTACTTTTGAGGAGTTTTAGTATTTTATTTAATAATTTTATATTATCTCATATATTCTCTTTCCTTAATAAATTTGAGGCAACTAAAAACTCCTATTAGATGTGAAACTTGGCCCATTTGCAAACTAAAACATTTAAAATATGATTTTACAAATAATTTTCTCTTTTGGAGTTATTAAACATTTTAATAAATATTTTGGGCTTAAATGTACATTCTCTCTCCTAAACTGCACTAGCATAGGAAAATTGTCCAGATAAGATGAAAATTCACACATAGATTAATTTAGTAATGTAGATTTTGAATCTGAGGCTTAATTCCTCTTTGAGAAAATTAAGTAATTTATTTAATACTTTTGACTCATATCCTATTTTCTTTTCCAGATAGAATTAAGATAGTTATTACTATGAATTAATGTGAAACTTGGCAACCAAGATAATTGGCACCCAAGGAATACATTTTTATCATTATATTTTACTATAGATATTTCCTTTTATGAGTTATGGTGCCATTAGGAATTTTGGCACATTATCATTGTATTTATCAAAATATTATATCAAGACTTACTTAAATAAGTCCTATTAATGTCACATTGTCACAAATATATATATATATATATATATATATATATATATTTATATATATATATATTCTATAATGAATGAAAATTCACCTTTTACTCAATTGACAAATTTAATCCATTAATGCCTCTTATTTTACCATCATGTGAATATATAAATCTATTTACATTTTGGCACTTCATTAAGGTATTATATAAATGTATTTTAACTTCTATTCTTCTTTGGTCAAGTCGAGACAAATCGGTCTCACTAGATTTCTAATCATTAAATAGGGTAGGATTATAGGTTTTGGTTTGTTACTTTTAAATTTTGTTAAAACATTGTTTTGATTTGTTATGACAATATCGATGATACTAATTAGACTTTCAATTAATTATTGCTCCCACAATTTTGTTCTTTTGATAGCCCTCACTACCAATTTTGAAATTTGCATCATGCAACCTTCTAGCGAGACAAGATCTATATTTCATAAAATCATGAGTCAACTTTGGTTGATCGTCCACAACTTGACTATTTAGGTAGACAATGTTTGTCAATTGCATCTCATGCAACTCTTGGATAGATGGTGTGCACAACTCCTTGTCACAATCCATCTCCATGCTTCTACGAACTCAATCTCATTAAGTTCACCTAATTAATCCTGACCAAAAAGCCAAGACCATAGAGTATGTACCCTACTTTGGCAGATCTACATACCTACCATCACGCTTGCATGAGATAGACGGTGCACAACGCTTTGGCATAACCTACACTTAGTTGATCAAACTTTTCATTTGTGCTGCTTATCGAAAGCTACAAAGGCTTAATGTTTATTGAGGGATTTTATATAAATACATGTACATATCCACTTACCACATACGTATAGTACATATAATATACATGCTATATCCACAAACAAAAAGCATGCGATCAGAAATACGCGAACGGAGGTTATGGCCATACTAATGCAATTATTTGGAGCCACAAAGAATTGCTACCACCTAGGGTCCACATCATATGTAGAAACATGTACTAGAAAACTTGTGCAAGCTCGGTCCATCATGTGAGCCCTTCAATAGATTAGTTGTCCTTCAGGTCAATCAATTGGTTTCCTCTGGTTGGCCAAACAGATCCTAGCTCAGGTTATTGGCCAGACTCCTCCAATCAATTGATTGGGCCTCCATTAGACCGTTTGGATCCTCTAGTCATTGGCCTCTATGATCCTATACTCAATCGAATCAACTCCAAGTCATTCGACTCATGTAGGGAAGAATGTCTTCTCATGAGGAAACATAAATTTTAACTATCTTTTTTTTATATTACATTGTAAAAGGGAAAACCTCGAGTTATGTTAGAGAGGAATATATGAAGAAGAGCATTAATTTACTTTTGGAAAGGAGTAGAGAGGCTTGGTATATATACAAACTGAGTCATAATAGGAAAGAAAACCAAAAAAACATGCACTTACATCAAGAGGGGGTATCGGCCATAACCACACATACATCCACCATCACAACACTGTTAGGGTGATGCCTATAGAATCCATATATATATATATATATATATATATATATATATATATATATATATATATATATATATATATATATATATATATATATATATATCTGTGTGTGTGTGGATGTGTGTGTGTGTACACTACTACAGAACAGGCCTTTAGTGTCGGTTAATTAAGGGTTTTAGTGTCAGTTTCCAAACAACACCTAAGTGGGCGCCGCTAAAGGTGGACCCCTTCAGTGTCGGTTCCCAACCGACGCCAAAAAGCTTCCTGCCACCAAAAATGCGCCAGCAAAGAGACTATAGGCATCGGTTTTTTAAGAACACCGACACTATAGAATTGATATAGACGTCGATTATTAAAAGAACCGATGTCACAACGCATCCTGCCACTGAAAATGCACCAGCAAAGGGCCTATAGGTGTCGGTTTTGTAAGATAAATGATGCCATCTCCCCTGCCACCACGGTCGTACTTCCCAGCACAGCCGTGTTTCCTGGCCATATCAGCTGAACCAACGTCGGTTTTGTGCTAATAACCGACGCCATATCCCCTGCTTGCCACCACGGCCGTGGTTCCTGGATACATAGACGTCGATTTTTTTATCAAAAACCACTGCCGTATGAATTTGGTGTCGGTTTTTATCAAATAACCAACGCCTATGTTAAGATTTTTTTTAATCAGTTTGCAGGCCTGCTGTATGGCTGGTCAGCAAGATGAGAACCTATAGTTCAGTTCTGAACTGTAGGTTTACGACATCCATTGATATCAGCCAACAACATGACACAAACCTACAAAATTAACAAGATGGACAATATTATATATATGTGATTCACACACATGTATAAGCATATTTAATTCATATTATTTTTTCCTCACACACATGTAGAAACCAATAGCAACCTGCAGTTCCATTCATTTCATCTCTTTTCACATTTAGACACATGTAGAAACATGTATGTATTGATCATCTTCACACACATATGACAATTCATAAAAATTCATTCACATTCACACAAAAATAATTATGAGAACAAAGTTATTCTTTATTCATCATTATCATCATTGTCAATAAAATTAAATCTAAAAGCTCCCACTCTTTGTAGGGCTTTTTCCCATTCTTCTCTTACAACATCTAATTCATCTCTCGTATAGGGAGCATGTACATTGAAACACTTTCTACTTGTGCTTAAGTCAGTAGTTTTAAAGACCTACAAAGAGAATGACGTATATATATAATTAATAATATATAATAAAATTGATATATTTCGTATTATCTAATGAGACTATGTATAATACCTTATGTATCTTATTGATTTTCATTACGACATGTTTGATGATTAGGTCTATAAATAGCATCACATAGTAGGAACATGCCCAGTCATTGTCTTGTGTAGCACACTATAAATTGAAACATACAAAATATTCAAAAATATAAATAAGCATAGTTCACATAAATAATATATACATTGGAGTCAGGAAATTACTTTCACATTCTCCCAAATTAGTGATAGATTTTTTTTCCTGGGGACCTTTCCTCCAGCTTTTTTGTACTCTTGTAAATCCCTACATATGTTAATGTAACCCATTGAATTGCATAATTAAATAGTAATGTAGTAACATATGTTAACAAATATAAAAACATGAAATATTTCTCACGAGAATAATGGCCTTTTAATTGCATGTCTATATAATTCCAACTCATTCCCCACAGGATCTAGATAATAGACAGTGAACATCTTGGAGACAATAACTAGTAACTCCCAATGCCTACCACTACAGGTAAGAAAGTTAAAAATTAATAACTCAAAATCCACAATAAAAATGTAATTTTCTTAAGTCCAAATTATAAGCAAAGTAAACTTACTCAACATTGAATGGAGCTATTATCACCGTCTTCTTATTTTTACCAAAATATTCAAAAGCATCACAACAGTTTGAAGTAACTGAAGAAGGGTCTGTATCTACAAGACTAATCAAAGATGGAATCAAAAATCCCACATGGGAAAGCCTAAAATCTCTACATATCTTGTGTAAGTGGCTGCAAAACATATATTATGTATGCATTAATATATAAGAAACCAGATCACTGTATATAAAACAAGGTATATAGATGTATAAACAAGATCTCACCATATCCATAGCTCTATCATAGATGTGTTCAGCCATTGATAACTAAACAACTCCACAATATCTTATATAAATATCTTATTTTCGGATGATTGACCTACATTAATATCTATGTATTAATACGTACGTATGCAGAACTTGTATTACGTATGCATTAATACGTATGCTAAACTTGTATAAATAGATTGTTATTGTATGATTTACCTATAGCATCCTCCGGAATATTAACAATTATAGGGCAATTTGTATCATGTTCACCGATCTGTACTACCACACCCCTACAATTAGGACCTATCGAGGTGTGTAGGTCCCTTGGAAGCCAACTTGGTAGTCGAGGAGGTGGAGGCCGAGATTTAGCGGGTCTCATATTTTTGACTTGTATATATAATTTCGGATCAATTGACTCATATATACACACACTAACAAATTAAAGTAATGGAAATTGATCATACAATATCAGTATAGAGGACATCCGGTTTGGGCCACAATATCACTCTGCCTACTACCTCACCAAGTGTTTTAGCATATGGGTGTACATGAGGCAGTGCAAGATCCATCCAGTCAGGGAATACATATATCGGGCTCACACGTACCACACCATCTGGTACTGGATACCCATGAAACATGCACCCTTTAAGGGGTGGGTAAGACGACGCCTCTGCAATGATATATTCTTGACTTTTTAGTCGGCATGGCTTCAACCCCTACAAATTTATGTAAAGAATGTTATATGCATATATACACAAACATATCATCTTGAACATACTAGCTATTATGTCATAAAAATACTTACAAAGGATGTGCTAGGTAGTGGGTCTACATGATTACTCCCAACTACTTCAATAGTAGGAGAAGAGCGGCCCACCACATGTACTGTCTGAGTGGCAGGATGAGACGCCTGCCACTTCACCATTGCTTCTTGGATTCTCTTCTCAAATAACGAATCTACCTATACATGGATAAAAGAAATGCTAGCTTCTTATTATTGAATTCCATTTTGCAATAACATTCTAAAATAAGAATAGGTTACCTCAGTTTGTGAAAGTCCCACTTTTCAGACATGTTTGTACTGGGATGGCTCAAAGAATGCTATGATTCGCACACCAGCGCCTGCACCTTGAACACATCTAGGATGCTCTGGGTTACCCAGAGCAACTTTCAGTTCATCCATTGTGCCCTAAGGGATGAACTTGCCTTCCTTCCTCTGCTCATACAACTCCCACTAATCACAATCAACAAAAATTAGTAACTAAACATAACAATAATTAATATCGATCGATTGCTCTAAGAGTTGATTTTTATCATTTTTACAGCCGCCTCAGCAGTTGCGGGATTCGATATGTCTCCCTTCTTATTTTGCCTCCCAACTATCCACATAGCATGGCGAGGTAGAGGTGCGGGAGCAGTAGTAGAGTGCAGTCTCCTGAGTAGCAGTAGGCTGAGCAAACTCAGCCTGTAGTCTTTGGCGAACGCCTGCATATCCTCTTGGACCCATTGTGTGGTCGTACACATTCAGTGCACGCCTTGCTCTTTATGCCTCACTGAGGGCCTAGTTAGTTAGCACATTGATTTGGTTAGTAACACTAATTAAGGTTAATCTTGAATAGGTGAATACATAAAAACGTATATTAATTAAATTGGGAGTGGCGCTTAATACCTTGAATTCATCTATTTTTCTTTGGGTAACAAACGCCTCCCAGTCTTTGGGGTCCAGGTAGTTCCATTGCTTTGTGGCTTCCTTCTTCCTAAATTTATTTTTTAAAGAGAATACAAACAAAAATTATTAGTGTAGAGTTAGTGAAATAGTGATCAATGTCTAGAATTGGAAATCAATCAAGAAACTCTTATCAGCATCACGTATGTAATCTCAGGTGAGATTGGTCCTATAGTTCCTTAGGACCCTCCCACAATGTTGCATCACACATTTACGATGCAGATTTTCATCCAGATCAAATATGCTCTGCAAATTAAATAGAATTACTATTAACTAGTATCCTAAAAATTAGTAATCTACACAAATAGAATTACAAATAATAATAACTCACACATAGTTCCTTCCATATGTGGTCTTTCTTCCCCTTAGGAATTTTATGCCAAGATTTTAGAATAGGACTGCAATGGCTGCGAGTAAGAACCCCAAGATATGAAACAAATGAGTTGTGGTTCACTCTATATGGATTTCTTGCATGATTGAAATCCACAGCCAATTTGGGTCCATTGCCCCTTTGCTGTATTAACTTGTTCATCATTGCGATGCCCCTCACTTTCTCAATTTTCTTTTGCTGCTCATCAAGTGCTATAATTTCTTCAGGGGGTACATCAGCAACCTAAAATTTGATAAAAAACACACTTACATGATATAATTATAAATGAACATATAGATAGAAACCTCAGGGATATATTCTTAAAAATTACATTGTCAAGTGGCACAAGCATGTACTCACCCTCACGGTGATCATCAGCACGGTCATCATGGGAATGCTCAGCCATCTGAAAGTTCACATTCAAATTATAAATTTCACATTGTAAAGTAACACTAATTGTAAAGTTCACATTGTAAAGTACACATTCACATTGTAAATTAATTCACATTGTAAAGTTCACATTCACATTGTAAAGTAATTCACATTATAAAGTAATTCAGATTGTGAAGTTCACATTCATATTGTAAAGTTCACATTCACATTGTAAAGTAATTCACATTGTAAAGTCCACATTCACATTGTAAAGTTCACATTCATAAAAATAAAACATATAAAAAATATAAACATTCATGCCTCTAATATTGTGATTGTTTATCAATTAACAATCCTTCATAGTGATCCCCGCGAACATACAAGTCATTGTGATCCCCAGCTTCAATGTTTGGTGGTGTTGACAACCCAACTGAGAATGGGCTGGAGTCATCATACTTATCACAGTACTCTTCTTCATCTATAGGATCTTCAATGAACTGTCTTTTACCATGAAGAACAACCGACCATTTATCATTTACATGATCAATGATATAAAATATTTGTTTCACTTTTGATGCCAATATGAATGGTTCACCCTTCTCGCCAATCTTTTCAAAGTTTGCTAACGTGAAACCCAATCCATCCACTATAACTCCTTTGTTGTTGTCAACCCAATTACATTTAAAGAGCGGAATTCTGAAATCTACATAGTCAAACTCCCATATGTGTTCAATGAAATCGTAATATGACATTTTAGCTTCATGTGGACTCTTATCCTTTGCACTTGCAAAAAACAATGAAGACGCTTGAAGGGTGATTCCACTGTTTTGGATGACACTCTTATCATCTTGACTCTTTGTGTAATACAAGAATCTATTTATGTCAAACCCTTCATAAGACATAACATTCAATTTTGGTTCAAAGGCGAGGCATTTGATGGTTTCAGTAAGATTATCTGGTGTTTGAGATAGTTGATGTAAGACTTTATCTTCAAACCACTTAATAAATGTCTTGTTATGCTCTCTAGCAAGCCACATTGAATTAGATCGAGGATATTGTCTCTTAATGAAATTGGTATGTTCCTCGATATAAAACTCACTTCGTCGATGTTGTGTAAAATATACAAGTGACCTTGCTCCAACTGCTCACGACTGATTACTTTCACCAGTGATCCCAAAATTCCTTTGCCAAAATGCTCCTCAATATTCTTGTCATTCACAGGAGCGTCATTAGCACTCAGAAAGTCATTGCAAAAATCCATAACCTCTCTCGCCACATAACCATCAATAATACTCCATTCAGGCTGATAACGGTTTCGAACATCACCTTTAAAAACACTCATGTATCGTTCAAAGGGATACATCCAATGCAAGAAAACTGGTCCCAACATTTTCACTTCCCTAGTCAAGTGGACAACAAGATGTACCATGATATCAAAGAACAAAGGAGAAAAATACATCTCAAGTTGACATAGGGTAACAACCACTTCTCTTTGCAATTTATCGAGAGTATTAGGGTCAATAACTTTGCTGCACAAACTGTTGAAAAAGAAACAAAGTCTAGTGATTTGCAAACTGTACATGCTTCGACAATATAGATCGAATTGCCACGGGCAATATTTGTTGCATTAGAGTGTGACAATCATGAGATTTAAGACCTATCAACATCAAATCTTTCATTGATACCAATGTATGGATGTTGGATGAGTAACCCTGTGGCACCTTAACATTTACCACGCATTCACAAAAAGCTTTCTTCTCCTTTCTAGACAATGTGTAACAAGCGGGAGGTAAGTATGTTCTCCGATCGCTACTAACTACTTCTGTTAATTCTGTCCTTATTCCCATTTCATGTAGGTCCATTCTGGATTTTATCCCATCTTTAGTCTTACCTAGTATATTCAACAAAGTACTGATGTCGCTATCACATACATTTTTCTCAACGTGCATGACATCGATACAATGCCTGACTATCAAAGAACTCCAATAAGGAATATCCCAAAATATTGACTTCTTCTTGAATAAAGACTTGTCAGTCCGTATGGCCATCGTACATTGTGATCTCTTACCAAATTCATTGGCGATGTCTTTTACTCTTTCATAAACATCCTCCCCTGATATAGGTTTAGGTGCACTCTGTTCCTCATTCCATCCATTGAATGCTTTGCACAACCTACGATACATATGAAATTTTGGAAGAAACCTTCGATGACCAAGATATACAGTCTTGTCGCCGTGTTTTAGTCGTATTGAATCAGTGTTCTCTTCACATATAGGACACACTTTAGATCCTTTGACACTATATCTAGATAAATTCCCATATGCTGGAAAGTCATTCACAGTGCAAAACAACATAGCATGCAAACGAAATGTCTCTCTTCATGAAGAATCATAGGTCATCACACCTTCACCCCAGAGTTTCTTTAAGTCATCAATCATAGGTTCAAGATAAACATCGCTATCATTTCCAGGTTGTTTAGGGCCCGATATCAAAGCCGACAACATAACATACTTATTTTTCATACACAACTAGGGAGAAAGATTGTGTATAATAAGCATGACTGTTCAAGTGCTATGTTGGCCGCTCAATGTCCCATACAGATTCATCTCATATGTACAAAGCCCAAGTCTTAGATTCCTATCTTCTTCACCGAATTCAGGGTACAATAAATCAATCTTCTTCCACTATGGGGAATCAGACGCATGTCGTAGGATCCCATCATTATTTTTCTTAACATCTGCATGCCACCTCAAACTCTTAACATCTATAGGATTGGCAAACAAGCGTTGAAACCATGGCATTATAGGAAGATACCACATCACCTTGGCAGGAGAACTAGTTTTGGACTCCCCCGAAGTCATCAATTTATACCTTGATGCACCACATTTCGGACAATCTTTCAAATCCACATAGTCCTTTTGAAATAATACACAATCATTCGGGCATGCATGTATCTTCTTGGCCTCCATTCCTATTGGGCACAACAATTGGCAGCTCGTTTCCTTCAGGAAGAATTTCTTTCAGCAAAGACAACAATGACATGAAGCTTTTGTCACTCCATCTATTGTTAGCTTTCAGTTTATACAATCTCCACATAGTGCTAAGCTTCGTAAACTTACAACCTATGTATAACGGTATCTTAGCATCATGCACAATGTTTCTAAACATGGGAGGTGGATTGGTGTGCTCTACCCCACAACTATCCAACATCGCATCAACAATGTCTATTGGAACTGGTTCGTTCACATCTACGTCATTGAAGGCAATTTATTCTTCCACACAAGCACTACTATCGACATCCACTGATTTCATGTTTGAAATCTCTCCATGTCAGTTCCATTCTGTATAGCCTTGTACAATCCCGTTGCACATGACATGACTTTGATTTCGTCACCAGTGCTGACTTTCAAGTTGTTACCGCAATGCCTACATGGACAGTAGAACCTATCTCCAGGTTGTTTCCTATGTTCCTCGGCAAATCTAATAAACTGGTCAAGACCAGAAATAAACTCGGGGGTAGAGTGATTTGGAATGGACATCCATGATCTATCCATTCTATGATCAAAGAGAAAACAAGTATATATTAGAACAAGATTAGGGTCTAGGGTTAAAAGATTAGGGTTTATGGTTAAAACTTTAGGGTTTAAGGTCTTATATATAATTAATGGTTAAAACATCCTAAGTGAGATTAGGTGTTCAAGAACAGTTCCAAATCGGGGACTATCCAAGATTTACTCCTAATGAGTAAATCTTGGACGAGTTTCTAGGCCAATAAATACCTGTGCTGTCATTTTATATATATAATAAATGTGTAACACCTATCCCATTATTGAACACCTAATCTCACTAGCAAGTGTATAATGTGTATTGGGGTTTCAAGAAAATTTCGGTAGCATTTCCACATTGTTCTCTAAGTACATATGTACTTAGAAAACAAATAGGGAAATGCTGCTGAAAGTTTCTTGAAAACCCAATACACATTATACACTTACATCCTAAGTGAGATTAGGTGTTCAAGAATAGTCCCAAAATGGGGACTATCCAAGATTTACTCCTAATGAGTAAATCTTGGATGGGTTTCTAGGCCAACAAATACATGTGCTATCATTCTATAACATTGATTTCAATATTTTGAGTGTCCATGCATGTTCATCATCAAGATAAAGATTACACATAAAATTAGTATGTGAAACTTGGGAGGGAAGAGATTCATAATTGATTTCAAAATTTCAAACTAGGTCATGCATTATCATCAATCTACATCATACAACAGGGATTCATGTAGAAAGGCGACACATCACTACAAAATTAGAGATATATCATTAGGGTTTTAATATCTTAGATAGATTGATCACAAGATTTCAGCAATATAGTTAATTCAAGATTATGGTGACATGTGTATTAGGGTTTTAATCTCTTAATTCAACATGCATAAAAATTTACATAATTAGGTCAAGCATTGGTATTCAATTGCAAATGTATCTTCTTCTTCCTACGCCCTCCTTTCCAAATGGATAAAAGCAAGGCACGACATGTGGGCTGGACACGACCATGGCCGTGCTGGCCAGCATGGCCATGGTCAGCCAACATAGCCACTAGGTCCTGACCAGCTACCTCAACCACATGTGCGAGCAGAGGAGGAAGAGGGTACCTCGAGCGGCGGCGGTTACCAACAGGTGCAAGCAGCGAGTAGGCGAGGAGCTCCAAAGAGCGGCGGCGGCGACCAACAGGTGCAGAGTAGGCGAGGATCGAGCAAGTGCGCACGAGTAGGCACATGAGAAGCAGGTGCGGTGGTGAAGGAGAACGGCGGAGGAGAACGGCTTCGGAAGCGACAACAACGTCGACCACATGAGCTAGCTCTGACGGCGTCGAGAAGGGGAACAACTAGCGATCGATGTAACAGAGAGGGGGATCAAGAAAAAGAGTCTGTTTCTCACGGGGGTTATTAAGTCAACAAAGGCGTCATTTATCTAAAATACCGACACCTAACATCCATCAGCGTCGGTTGCCAGAAAAAACTGACATCCATTAGAAAATCTTAACCCTAAAAATTTTTGCGGGGACGACGGCGAAATCTTATCAGCATCGGTTTTTACACAGAAACCGAAGACATTTGGAGGTAATTTTTTTCGTCGTTAGGCATCAGTTATTTGGTCAAAAAACTAATGTCGCATGTGAAACTTTGGGGGTAATTCTTTTCGCTCGAAAAATTGGATTTGGCAGGCTATTTTAGGCGTCAGTTCATTATAGACAACCGGAGATAAATTAAAAGTGATACCCGTGTCTGGCCGGTCTTCAAATATAGATATTAGTTTCTGTAATTAGCCGACGTTGTAGGTTTTAGGCATTGATTTTCATTAATAACTGACGCCTCTAAATGTGACGTTATAAGCTATTTCTGTAGTAGTGGTGTGTGGATCGTATGTGGTATTTAACCGGATATGCACATTAATGAGTTTAATATTCACATCTTCTATAATGAAATAAATATGATTACATTGATTTAGATCCCTGATACACTATAAATTGGCATGGTTTTGATACTACCATAGGGAAATATGGTGACATGGATGGAAGGCAAAATAAAAAGTACTTGGTGTATTTCCCTTGAACATCAGATCATGCCAACAACTATGAATTGCGAAGGAAGGTTGCAAGGTATATACCGGGTGTTCAAGAAAATCTAGTGACTACTCTTGCATAGTGTTGTGCACTTTTTGCAATATGCACACAAACAACTAGAGACAGCCTCCTTGTGTAGCACCACAGACGACAGTGGTTGTTGTCCTCCTCATGTGGTGACAACATGCCCCTACACATATATGTATACCATGTGGACCATTAGAAACTCCACATTGCACTACTAGAGCCAATGGGAAGGAGTTGTCCTTTTGAACATCATGTTGGCATTGATTCACTCTCCTGTGTTGTCTTTCCCTTTTAGTGGTAAGGCGTGCTAGGGATCTCTAGTTACTACAACTAGAGGGGACAAAATTTTCAATGAGTGACATGTTCTATAGAAGTCTTGACTACCCCTACTATTTATACAAGGGTCATGGGCAATGTTTCCAAGTTAATGGGGTGTCGAAAAGACTATTTTTTTACAAATTCCTAGCTACTACAAAACATGAAACAATTATTTTACTTTTAAAATGGTTTGTTCATTTGTGAAAAAGTTGGTTCAACACTTGAACCAGTCAATTCATATGTGAAATGACTGGTTCAACACTTGAGTTGATAAGTTCATTATGTATCCTAGTCACAAACATATTTGCTTTTAGTGTAATGGTTGATGCATAACATGACATTAGAATCAATATTTGATCTAGTCATACTGATTGTTGGACCAATTGTTTCACATGTGAAATAGTTGGTTCACACTTTGAAATAGTTAGTTCATTTCTAAACTGGGTGATTCATATTCTAAACGAGGCAGTTAAAAATCCTGTCAGCCAATGTGCAACCAATAGTTTAAATTGATAACCTAAACACTTCAGTAATCAAGTTCAGCCATATTCATGAGGAACTCATTTTCCAGGAGCATCCTATGTGTGTGATCCTATAGGTCCCAAATTATGCTTGTAGTGAATGTCCATAACCAATTTATGGCATCACAAACAATGAAAGGTATCTAGCAACAAACTATTGCTACCCAAGTAATTGGAAAGTTGAAGAACAACTTCAACCTACAATATTTGATTAGTGTTACCGTGATTGTAAAGTCCCTTTGTCTCTAATATCTAGATTGAACTTGTGGCATATCTTTAATGTGTAACCCATATTCCTTGAACTGGAGCATACTGTATGAGATGCATGTGAGATGACATATCATATATTGAGTCACATGAGTATGGACAAACATTTCTCAGTCCCAGTTATCAAGTGGAATGGATATCAATCTCATGTAGGAGGGACAAATTCTATCTACATCACTCACAGTCAATCCCCATGTGTCACAATGCACCTACGTATAACCTTTATGGCAACCTGTATTCAAGGTCACATTGGATGATGTCCAAATACATTGAACCACATGTGATGAGTGTAGTGACTTCAAGTCTAAGAACCACAATCACCATTGTCACAATGAGAGATGAATCTGACTATAATTCCATAGTCTCCATGTACCACTCTCAAGGTGGGTCTGTTTGGTACAATGTTCTCTAACAAGAACCTATGTTTTTGGTTTCATATCACATATCATCACTAATGAGATTCTATCATCAACCAACATGCACTCAAATATTACATACTATTGTTGTCTATTTTTCTTCCATAGTAATATCGGACTAAGGCCATGACAAGAATGTATGCACTCTTATCATACATATGATCTCATTGTTCAGGTCCTCAACCTAAAGACATATGACATCAAGTAACATCATTCTTTACATATCTACGATGTGTGTGTCATCATCTGTTTATTGAGATAAACATAACAAATGGAATTACCTTTTATCATTATCAAATTAGGTGTCTAATGCCCCCATTACAATTATTGTATGATTGTCTCTCTGGGCATACATACCAATAGATATGTTATTATGGATCTATCTACAAACTATCCATGGTTTAAGGACTTTTTCATAATTTCCACATAAAATACCTTGATATTAAGTTCTCTCTCTTGCTTGGGTTGGTTTGGTGGGCATGGTTACTTTAGAAATCAACCTACATTGCCATCAATTGTATATTAATGAACATACTTATCCTTTTTTCCCTCTTGTGTCCTCATCGGTTCAAGAATTTTCTAAGTGGAGACTGGTGACACTCTTCTTAGCATCTATCGATGGACCTCTACTCGATGTTCATCAACAAGACTTGGTAGTAAGTGGGTGTTGTTTCTTCATTAGATGAGTAATGATTTAATATGACGCACAACCCTCAAATGATAGATACCAATGTCTCCTTACTTTTACTGGTTTATGAGAGAGAAGGCGACTCTTGATCAATTAAGAACATGACTCACATGAACTGATGAGCCTACCATGCCCATGCATTAATGAAGATCATTGTGTGTGGACCAATGGAGAAGACTGATGGAACTCCTTCTATTGCCTACTGATGAGTGTTTGAAATCCCACTATAATAGTTTTGGTTGTCCATCATACAATGGATTTGAAGAGCAATGGCTCATTATTTTTTAGTGTTCCTTTTCTTTTGTCTTTTATCTCCTCTAGGTCTATAAATACCCCCTTCCTCCTCCTTCTTCTCCTTAGAATTTTGAATATCTTTCAACGAGTTTTTTCTTAGCGGTTTCTCTTCTAGGACTGTCATCTTAGTAGTCATAAATCAAGTTTCCTCATTTACTTTTCCCTAGTATGTCTTAGATACTAGAGTTGGGGTTGTTGCAAGATGTGAAGGAGGAATGTTTGGATCTTGGGGAGGATTGTGGCTTTCTTGAGATTTGAAGCCTGCTGGAGTTTGAAGAGTAAATCTATACTTCCACTACATCACTATGCTAGTTCTAACGCAAGTTGATATGACATATAATACATTTTGTTCCTACGTTTTACATGCACACCCTAACATTGGTTCTAAACCCTTATATACTAAGAGATAACATCATGTATGTCGATATAGGGACTAAAAAGGGATATGGTGATCCATGCACACCTTAATATTTTAAATACCTTCCTATATGCAAATATACATTTATTTAGACATGAACATTCTTAGATTTGAACTATAATGTAAGATAAAAATTAAAGGTGGAACTTTTAAGGTGTGTTTATACTCTTTATGCAAAAGACGAGTTACATGCTATTCCATGCTATTTAGAAACCATCACATACTATTATTGTTAAAGTTTTTGTCAACCTCCTTACTGTTGAAAGTGTGAAAATCGATTGTCTATGTTGAAATAGCACGTCTATGCATAGTTCAGTCTCCTTATTCCATAAAATTCAGAATATCATAACTCTTCCATTCTTTGTAATTTTGATCTAAGTTTTGGTAGTATCATGTTACAACTTCTAAAGTATACCATTTTCATATGAATATAATGTTTTTGAGTCAAAATAATCCTTTGATGTCTTTGTGTGATATTCTTTATAGGAATGGACCTTGTAATGGTCTTTCACTACTAATAGGGCATTGCATTCTTGAATCCTTAAACATGACCTTTCTGCATCCAAGTGGCATCTAGAAATAATTTTATAGTAATACATCTTATATCTTCTGAAGTTTCAAAGGCTTCCTTAATCTTCTAAGTATTTTTGGTGATTGCATGTAACATGAATAATGTTGTAATAAGACAAATAAATGATCAAATTAAACAAATGTAACGCTAATCGTGTAGCTTCCTATGTTTTTGATCTATTTCCATGGGTCATAATGGGAGATAGTAACATGAATTGATCTTGTAGCAATCTAAAAATTGTGAGCAGATTCTCAGAGCCATATGTTAGCAATTATGGGGACAATTGGGGTTTATATACCCTGACATCTTTAAATCTTGTTGGGATTCGATTGACTCCGATAATCTGTTGATATATCATATATAATGGAGAATGATTGTAGTCATGTCTCAAACTTAATTGGTTTGAATGTTCAATGTTTGTGGTTGTGGAACATATACCCAGAACGGACCAATGATATGTGACTCCACATTCAAGAAATTTCCATAGTAGATCTGACATTTGAGGACTCTACCTTTTATTCCTTCACTTTGACATGCAGACAAGTGGATGATATGTAATGGTTTATAGATATCCTTATATCTTATACAGATTGCTAGAGAGGCTTTATAATGTCTAGCTAATAGTTAGAGTGGTATCCCTCAAACATCTCATGGCATAAAAAAATGTGTATATCAGTTTTGGTATGTCTATTTAGGATTAAATGGAAAGTAATATGTCTATTCTCATGATATACTATCTCTTTGTCATGGAATATTTGTGACTTGGTGTATCGCCTTGTAGTTTTCCATATCCATTTAGGTGATTAGTTAATCTTCCCAAGTATATATGGTGAGGACAAGTCTTGTGTAGGATGCAAATCACCTAGAGGTAGGTGATGTTTGTGTGTGTTGTTTGACGTCATCTCGAGATATGTAATGTTTTCTTATTTAAGTAAGATAGTGTTAGTGTCATCCATGTACTCCAGTCCAGGGTTATTTTTTTAAGTTATAATATCTGACATGATATTATGAAATGTGTGTTTGAATGTAATGGCAAATGTACATATTGTAAAGTATATTTTCAGGAAAATATCTAGGATAACCAAAGTGCTATAGGTAACTAATCTTTTTGATGTAATAACTTGTGTAATATTAATATAATTTCCAGGCCTTGTTGATATTATAATATAATGTTATTTTGATTTTTTATTTGAAATTGTGATCTCGAAAGTTTTGATATAGTTTCAATCAAGGTTTTTTCTAAGCAATTTGATCTTGTGACCATGGGACGTCCAAAGTTTTTGGCATTAGAGTGAACATTTGTGGAATCCATAGGGACATTGGATCATTTTTTTATCTGCTCTTACGTATCCACCATATATTAGCAGAGATTATGTCTATTCATATTTGGATGGATAGCATGAAGAACTTGAATAGAGTATTTGTGTCATGCCAATAGGTGGTGAGAGATAGTGAGTACTTAAGAGATGTATACTCAAGATGTGGTCAGGATAGACCATGCCAACACCTTTAGAACCAACAACACTTGTCAACCCATCCTTTCAGACTATGTTTAGACATATGATGTTGATGATTGCTCAATTTACTGAGAATGTGTCGAATCCAATTGCCAAGGTACATTATCCAACCACTGAATCTCCATGTTCAAGAAGTACGTTTGAGAGATTAAGTCGTTAGAGCCTTAGAGTACTTAAATACTATATATTTTGTGGATGTGGATGTGTTGTTGATGGAGATAGAGAAATCTTTCAAGGATGTTGGATATATTTGATGAGGATAAGATAAAGCACGATATTTACTAGTTGAATGGAAGTATTGTCTGTTAGTGGGCTATTGAGAGGAGAAAATGAGAAAATTTTAGGAGGGATTTTGAAAACCAATACTAATCACAATCATAATGAGAAGATCATGTTGTTTGATTGGTTGATGTAGTGGATGATGATGGTGAATGAAGATTAGGAATGCTTCATTGAATAGTTCAGGTTTTGTCCTCACATGGTGTTGATAAAGAAGGAGAAGATGAGATGGTTTGAGAAGAGATTCAATGCAAAATTGGCCATGCTAGCATTAAGCTTGGAATCAAGAGATAACGTTTCCACCTTTATGAAGGATGTGAGAAGGATAGAAAGGATGACAGGTGGCATTCATGACCATAATGCACGTACATGATAGTTCTCTAAGTGTTCAAAGAGGCAGATATTTTTGAGTTCATAGAGATAGTAGAATTACTAGAAGTCACAATAGAGTATTGTCACATCTGAACAAAGGGAGCAACCACTGAGGTCAAGTCCTTCCATTGTTTGCAACCTACATTTTGTTGTTCATGTCATTGGCATGGCCATTTGGGTTGCATACCTCTCCACAAAATAAGAATTTCATTGTAATAACTCGACACTTAAGGATGTTTTCCCGCCATTGAACTATGGAGTGTCTCAGTGGTGGGGACAGTTCTAGTTGGTCTCACAATAGTATAGTGAGGGCAGCAGGGAACATGGACAAGCTTCATATGTATGGATGTTAGCGTTTGTAGGAAGAAGCCAAGGATGAGGAAGATCACATGAAGCATCTATATTCTATGTTATGAGCTAGCTAGAAAGAGTTGTCAACCTGGGGGCCATGATATGGCAAATTTAACTTTTTAATTATGACTTATCTACATATACATATGTATCTATTTTGGTTGGATAGGCTGCAACCCACTTTATCATTGTACTATGTCTACTAGTTATAGACTTGATCATATTCTGCTTAAAACCCCTTCGGTTGGTTCTATACTTTTATCGGAGGTATTCTCATCATGTATTCTTGTTTTCTTTAAATTCATCATCCAAGTGGACCTCATGCCACTTTACATGCATGAACTTGATGTGATCCTTAGATGGATACCCTAGATAATTACAAGTTTCTTTTGGATTGTAAATACAAGGTTGCAGAGTTTAGGGACAAGAACGACTCTTTGACTTTCCAAGGAAGCTCTAAGACTCTCCTTGTGTATCTTGTGTTGACAATGATAGTCAAGAAGTTGATGAGACAAGGTTGTGAAGCTTTCTTAGCGGACTAAGGTAGTGACTCCTATTATTTATGATTTACCCATGGGTGTAGGTATGAGGATGTTTCCAATGAGTTTCCCAATGATCCACCCCCTCTAAATATTTAGTTTGAGATCAATCTAGTCCATGCCACACAACTCGTAGTCCAGACACCTTATAGGATGGCACTAGTAAAGATAAAGGAGTTGAAGAAATAGCTATAGGAGTTGTTAGTTAAGGGTATTGTTAATTCTAGCATATCTCCATGGGGTAGTGTAGTATTGTTTGTTAAGAAGAATTATGGTTCTATGAGGTCACTCATAGATACTAATAGTTAAATACAGTTACAGATAAGAAAAAATATCATTTTGCATGGATTGATAATGTATTTTACTGGTTGAAAATGATTGCATTGTTTCCAAAGATATATTTGAGTTTAGGATATCATCAACTAAGGATAGGTACATAGGACATACCAAACACATCCTTTAAAACTAGGTATTGTTTGGGGTAATCCAAATCATCAAAATATTTCATGTATTTAATGAATATAGTATGAGGAATGTTTAGATCAGTTCATAGTGGTCTTTATAGATGCCATCTTGATCTACATGAATGATCAAGATCATCATAAGTAGAATCTCCATCTATGTTAAAAAGCTAAGGCAACATTATTTGTATGTGAAGTTTAGTAAATGTCCAATTTACCTTTGGTAAAGAATGGCTACATAGACTTATGTCCAGTTTACCTATGGTAAAGAAGTTGCTTCCTGCAGTTTCAGTTCATTGTGATAGCACTAGAACCATTACTAAGATAAAGAGTTCTAGGTACAATAAAAAACCATCTTAGACAAATCCAAGTCAGACTCAAGTCTGTAAGGGAATTAGAGTCTAATGGGGTCGTGGTTGTGAACTACATCGGTACTAGATATGATATAATTGATCCTTTCACTAAAGGTCTTAACTTGGACTTAGTGGAAAATTCCAAGTCAAGGATGGGAGTGAAATCCCTTTAGTTCATGAAAAGTAGCAACTCAGCCCAAAAGGACAGAGATCTTACAAATTGGGTTCAATTTGGTAATAATAAGTTGTCGGGTAAATCAGATGACAATATTCTTCTTGCTTCTATGTGTCTATCCCCATGAAAATATGTTAGTGTCATGATAGCAAGTTAGTAAGAGATTAGTATCTAAATTGTGTCAAGTATTAGGATAGGGTGTTAGTAGTACATTCTTGGAGACTCCAACAAAATGATTGACGTTGTGTAGGCCGCAACATGGGAATTGAGTTGTTTCTTGATATCAATCATGACATGTTATTTCTATGCATGACCTTATGCATCTTTTTTCTTTTCTACCATGTATTTATTATTTTTTACCATCTGATACACATTTACCCAAGGTTCACGTTCAAGACCTTTGTTCACCTTGTTCGTGTGGGGGTCAAAGGAGGATAACACAGGTAGATGCAAAGTAAAAGGTATCTACTGAAAGCACAATATAAAGGATTGAATGGTAGGGAACACTACACATTAGATTTTTTGGGGTATTGTTAGATATATTTGGTTGTTAGCCATATATTTAGGATGGATTAAGCACAATGTAGTGAAGCTAGTACATAGAAGTAATGTAGTTTTGTGTCTTGTGCAATGGAAAGAGCTTTAATCCCACCTTGCTCAATCCTAGAACTTTTGTGGTCCGTACTTGTAGGATCACATGTGAAACTATTATTCAAATGGCTCTAGGAGAGAGTATGCTCACGTCCTTAGTAGGAGTCCTCTCAGGCATGAGCACGGGCCTGTGGGTTGTGAGTTGTGGGAATTGTCTTCCATCTACCGTCTTCATTTTGCACGAGGATACAACTACTAATTAATTATTAATTTAATTAATTTTTTCTTTAAATGGAATTTATTAATCCTAATTGGATAGTGTTTATCTCATAATTTTTTACAACTTGTACAAAAGTGATTGTGTAATCACGTGTCTTAATGAGAATAGAATTTGGAGGGGTCTGAAAGACTATAAATGTGGTTATATACATATTTCAAACATACAATCGTCAGTCATTCCAGCACATGTTTTGCAAACCCTAGAAACACGTCTCTATCGCTGTCACTCCTTATTGTTTTCTTGAAATCTCTCTCCTGTGAGAAGCAACTTCTTCCTTCCTCTCCCTAAAGGAACGATCTGAGCGGGTGGGGGTACATGTGATCCTTGGACTACAATGGTAGTATACGCTAATCGTCGTGAAGCGCGAACGAAATGAAAATCTTCTAAAGATTCTATGAACGGGTCGACTAGAAGAACAGTGCTCATCTTTCAAGACTGTATGTCACTAATTTCTTTGAGTATCACATTTGTTAACATTCTGATTTGTGATTCTAACTGTGAATTATTTTTGTTCTCCTGTATTACTTACGTGTTTCTTATCTAAATATGCCTGTAACTGTTAATTGTTGTATGTAACGATATCTTATACAAAATTAACAAGAGACAGAAACCAAGAAGCGGATGCATGTAGAGGGAGTATAGGCAGTCAAAGGAGGGGAAGTACAGGCGGAGTGAGGAGGGATGCCTACTAAGAATGTAAATGGAAGGAAAAGCGGAGAGCTACTAGTTAGGGGAAAGATGATTGTCGAATCGGCCGTGTCAGTCACATTAATTTTATCATTTTGTCCTAATTACATATAAATCTCAACCATTCAAGTTTCTAAAACAATTGAACACTTACTCCTGCTGGTGGGAGCCCGCTTAAACCATTGGGTTAGAGTTATTAACACATCAATACATTGGAATAAAAATCATAACCCTTATTGGCTATTGTCCTAACCCTAAGTAACACACAAACATGGGCGGAACCAGAAATACACAACAGGGGGGGGGGGGCTGAGTTCCTAAAGGGGGGCTAAAAAATAAAATATGCACTCACTGAGATTTGAATCTGCACCATTTACATAACTAAAGACACAAAGTACCACTTCAACTAGTCACCATTTATGTCAAATACACTGTAAAACATATATATCTAATTATTATTTATATTTTTTATATTTTTATAATCATATTTCATCATTTTTTTTTGGGATGGGGGCTAAAGCCCCCCCACCCTCCTTCCTAATTCCGCCCCTGCACACAAATAACTATTTGGTACTGATAACGGGAAACTTTTTGTCAAATTGCACCTTTTGGTTTGTTTCCCTTTAGAAAATTGTCATTACCAACCTCAACTAGACCTTTTTAATGAGATTCGTTTTTTCGTCGTGGGTAATGTGTTTCTTTTTTCTTGCACCATTTTAATTTCCCACTGTGAGAAAATGATAAACAGAAGATTTGTGCGTTGGTAATCACTCATATAAGAAGCTACACTCGAAAAGAAACTTTGATAGTGGACGTTAGAAGAGCATTCACATGCAATGATGCAAAAGCTTTACAACCGACCAGCACGGCATGCTGTGATACTTGGTGAACAAATTTTAACAGCAAAATTTCAAGTTGGCGTCTACTCTATAGTTCAAAGGAGGAACGGAACTGGTCTAGCTCCTCTACATTTGGAGAAAGATAGGAGAACAGAAATCATATATCTGCAATGATGAAATTGAGCACGGTGGTGGCTCCGTTGATGTCAAGGGTCATAGCAGTATTAATACTGCGAAAAGACCAAAGCTGAACTCCCATGCCAGGTTTGAACCCGTTGATCTTACAGAATAGCTCCCACTCGTTGCCGTTGATTATGGTTCCACTGCTGCTTTCCCACCTCTTCAGTGTCATCGGTCCGAACCGCCACCCTATTTTCGAGTACACAGTAATTGGTACTCCAGGAAGAAACACTGGCGCCTTCTTCTTCTTTTTCAGGTGTTCCGCTACATCAGGCACGAACACGGCCAGACTACTTTCGGTGGAGGTGGGTGGCGACGACGCCGCTGGGACGAAGGGTACAAGTGCTAGTAGATTACCGCAATCGACATCAGCGGTGCCGATGCAGCAAGCAGTTGCAGTTGGCGTCTCACACGCAAGATCCTTCTTCTTGTGATCCTTGCCGCTCTTCTCAATGGCTGGTGCCGGATTGCCTGGTCTCTGCTTCTCGACATCCAAGAGGCCAGCGTCGCGCCTTTCTGATTCGCGAACGAGAGCATGCAGGGACGACATGGCTGCGAACGAACTCTCGAGGGATGAGGAAGCGGTGTTGCTGTGCATCCAGATAGCTTGCCGTGAGCACCTTGTCAGCAATGAAACGGATGTCGAAACCCTTCTGTTAATTTCTTGACGATTCTCTCCACCCACTCCGGCGGATTGTCCGTCGCGGGGCACTTTCTTTTCACAGCCATGAAATTAAATCGAGCTAGTAATTAAGAAGGGAAGCAAACGAAGGATGATCTGACGGAAATCTGGAGATATCTGGAGAACGGATGTGATGAATGAATCGATTAGCTTACTTTAGGCTCTATTTATAAACCAACGCCCGA
The DNA here is from genome assembly GCA_963693085.1 of Alisma plantago-aquatica. Classification (NCBI taxonomy): domain Eukaryota; kingdom Viridiplantae; phylum Streptophyta; class Magnoliopsida; order Alismatales; family Alismataceae; genus Alisma; species Alisma plantago-aquatica. Next base: position 509,458,279 of record OY856415.1, read on the forward strand.
CACTAAACAGAACGCCTGATGCATCGTACTTAAGATCAAAGCTGAGTCGGAGAAGGTTCAGCTGGTTCCATCATTTTACTACGCGTATTCGGAAATATTGCATTATACCTTAAAAACCGTTGTTAGAGATGACGCGTAGAGCTCCTAGAGAGATACCGAAGTCCCTGTACAATAGTCTTGATTCTGTTAAGCGAGCATTTGGGAGAGCATGAGTTTAGCGTGTATGTACACTTCGACTTTTCACGAAATATTTTACGATCTCGGTTTTATTGATGTTGTACATAGGCTAGTATCAGTAGAATACCTTTTCTTTAGGGTGATAGTTTCAGTAGCATCCTTACTACCACGTATTATGTTTTGTAACGGATTATTCCATGGAATCCAGTAAAGTTTCCTTTTTTGAAGGCTGATAATCGCATTTCATCTGGAAAAGACACGCTCGATTTAAACTTCATATATGCTCTACGTATTTAACGCTAACATTCCAAATGAAATCTCCACGGTTTGAAGTATTATTCTCTCCCCAATGATTTTTTAACAAATGTGTCATAGGAACAGTTTCTAAATACAGTCTATCAACCAAGCCGTGCGACAAGTAATTTGTTATCTGAGGCTCACATGAGATACATGCAATCGTAAGTTTAAAATTACGGCTGGTAAAATAAGACCCGACTTGAATGACCCTATCCGAATCCAAACTTTTAAACAAGTTTAGGGTGTAAGATTTTTCGACCCAATTTGAAATTGACCTGAACATGAAGAACCCGAAATTAATTTAGGGCCAGCTCCAGATTTGAACTTTAGACCCGAATTGACCTGATTGACCCAAAATCCAGAGTTATATTTTTAGATAAAATTACAAAAATTATACTTTAAGACACTCAATATCCCATTAAATTACTAAATCGTCAATCATGAAGTCTGTTTTGGAAATTCTACGTGGTTTTGTATTGGTTTGTATGATTTATTATTCTAATTATATTATGAATTTGTGTATAAAACTCTGGAACAGATTACAATAGGCTTTATATGTGTTTTTCAATCACATTATAAGTTGGTCACAATGAAATTTGTTAATTACAATTCGGAATTATCAATGACCACACAAATCATAGATTTTTTTTAAAACTATTGTCTTGGTGTTGGATTTACGGGTCAGACCTTATAGACCTGAAACTATTTGTATGTCGAATTAGGGTCAAGGGTTTCGACCCAAAAATTCATCTTTTGTAAGTTTAGGGTCTATCAAAAAGAGTATTGACCCGAAATAGCCCGAAACAAAACTCGTTCAACCCGAACCCGATTGTCACCCCCAGTTAAAACCACATAATCTAGAGTCGGGATTTGTTGTTACTGAATTTGTAAGAAGTGGGTTGCTTCTATTCTCATCCATTTACACGTGTTTGTGCCCATCGGAAGGTATGGTGGAGATTTTGTGCGTATAATACGTGGAGTCATCTTGAATTAGGTAGAGTATGTTCTTTGTTTAACTAGTAACAGCAAATCCCAAGGGCATAATCTGCTATTTTTGCAGATAACTCCAATTTTTTATTACTAATGCATGTGTAATTCCCGGCCAAAAAGCCCTAATATGATGTGATTTTGTTTCAACCACCGTCTTGATTACGTACTACATCACATCATGTTCATATTTTGCATGTCCTTAAGGCCCTGCTGGGTCATGATAATTCAAGGCACCGTCACCCATTGATCCAGAATAACTCCAACCAACCCCTATCATATATTCTTAATTTTCAAGTTCAATCTATGCATATTGGCCAAGGAGTTAAGTTCGCTTATTTGCATATTACATGCACATTGTATGTCATGCTAGTTCACGCACACGTAACAGGTCTATCCTTTACATGAACCCTAACAATAATGGTGATGTTTGGTTTTATCAAACTTTAATTATTTGGATGTATTACAAGATGATAGAGATAAAAAGGGGAAACCTTAGGATGTTGAGGCATAATCAGACACCCTAGTCGTTAACACCCTCCTGAGATTTGAAGAGAGCACCACTATTAAGTTAAACCTACTTCTTTATGTAGTGTTACACATGAAATTGTTAGTAACATTTTGTGTTATTTGCTAAAATGGATTATTTCTACTGACTAGGTCATGCATTATGGGCAGAATATTGAGCCTATTCTTATAGCTAATAGTTATTTTGCAATTTTTCTAAGTATGGTAGTTAAGGGAAAGGATATTCTTACCAAGGCATTATGTAAGCAAGGATGATATCTTGTTGATAATGAGGAGGATATTGTTTCCTTCTTTGTAGGCTCAATGGTTGAATGGTGCATCAAAACTATAACTTTTCATATGATTGTTAGTGGAGAAACCACTCTTCCTTTTAGGAATAAAATGTAGTCAGTAAGCTAAATGTTAGCTTCACTATTAAATGTCATTGTTCAACTGAATTTGACATCTTTGAATAATGTTCATTGTTTCAAAAGCCCATGGCATATTCAAGGCTCAAAGTCATGTGGAATGTCATACACTATTTTTGTGGACAAATGCTCTAATTTTGAAATCCAAATTATCTCAAATTGGTTTGGTTCATATGATCTTATCTTAATCAAGATTTTTAGTATCATCCCTCTTACAAAAACCTCATTGATGGTCAAGAGGATAATTTCTTAGGTCAACCATCTGAGTGCAAAAAATTACAAAATTGGAGAATAAAGAGGATGAGAAAAAACACTTTGTTTACTCATATATGTATTTTAAAGTAGCACGACCATATATATAGTTCACAAAATTACATTTTCACCTGGACTCACATCTTAAGCATGCATGGATGACTAACAACATATCATGAAATCCCAAAGGAAGACTCGCAAGGCATACCTTATACAAATAAAACCATACATCTTTTTAATATTTAATAATGGTAGAAATAATGAAAAACAAATAACCAATGTCAAGCCCAATGATCCAATTCTGGAAACAGAACTCATAGAATTGTTTATCATAATATAATGATTAGATTCAAAACAACCAAAACTGGACAGAAGTCAGGGTAAAACAGCCATGGACAAATCCTTGACTAATTTACAATCCGACTCTAGGTCCAATCCCTTGCTATAATTTTATATATCTCACAAATTCATGTGGGTAGAACATATTTGTAATATTCACATTAGTTTATCTCATGAATAAATACAAATGGGTGCCCCCCCCCCAATTTATGGGGGTGGGGTGCTAGAGATAGGTTTTCTAATACCCATGGCCAATTGTAATAAGTTAAACATGTTTTTTTATCTTGGGATTGAGAAAGAAAGATTTCTATCCCACCCCTCCCACGTCATGTGGTAGAAGCTAGATGCCTGAGAGGGTGGTAAATCAAGAAATGCTTGTTTGTGTAGTTTGAAATTGGGTCCCATCATTGGGACCACAAAATTTTCTTTATGCTTGTTATCTTAATTATGTTCTATGGAGACATTCTTAATATAAGTAATTAGTTGGTGAGTGATATGTTCTTGTGGGTATATGTACAAACTATCCATTCTTGAAGGTCCTTTTTCATAATTGGCTAGTAGAATACCTTGCTCTTATGTTCTCTCTCTTGCTTGGGCTTGATTTGTGGGGCATGGTTGCTTTAGCAAGTAACTTTCCTTTCCATTGTTTATGGATTAATTAAGGATCTTAGCCTTGTTTCCCTTCTATGTCTTCAACAGTTGAAGAATTTTGTGTGGACATTGATGAGGCTATACTTATTTCTTTGGAATAATATTTCTTTCAGTCTTGGTTATGGAGAAGTATTATGAAGATTAGGAAAGAAGTGTGGAATAATGTTTCTTTTAGTCTTGGAAATGGAGAGAGCTTCATGTTGTGGAGAGACTCTTGGCTTATGGACAATAAGTTTCTGGATGATTTGGTTAACCCAAACCTTTGTCTCTTTTTGGGGAAAGGTAAATTCATTCGGGTAAGCTCTATCATCTGTGAAGGTGCCTGGTCTATAACTAATTCTAGAAGATTGGGGCCACTAAAATCCTTTTTGGATTCCTCTGTGAATTTTTTTGATAAACCTGATTGTATTTCTCTGGATGGTAAAGTACATGTGAGATTAAAGGATGCTTGGGAGAGTTGTAGGGTGAAAGATCCTATGTTACCTTGGTCAAGATGGTTGTGGGGACATAAAGGGCTAGAAAACTATAAGATCCTTGTGTGGAAGGTTGCTAAAGACAATATTTTAGTCATGAAATGTCTCAGAAAGAGAGGTGTGTATTGTATCTCTTGTTGTATGATGTGCCAAAATTCAGAAGAGTCATGTGCTCATCTCTTCTTCACTTGTCCGGTGGCTTCCTTTATCTAGTCTAAAGTTGTGGAATTTAATTATATTGATAAATGCCCTAAGAGATTTGATGACATTTTGGATTTTGTGAGTAGGAAATTCTTCACTACCTATACTGGGATTCTATATTATCTCGGGTGGTTTCGAAACAAAGTTATCTTCAATGATTGGTTTTGTGATCTTAACAGATGTTTGAGTTATATCCTGGATGAACTGAACCTAATTCTTAAGTGAATTTGTTTTGGTTGGTTGTTCCTTCTATGAAGTGGTGTATTTGATAGCTCTTGAAGTGGTGGTTCTGTCCCTTGAGATCTGCAGATGTATCTTTGTGATGAAGCTGGGCTATCTTGAAGGATGGGTTGGCTATAGTTTTCTAGTTATCTGGATCTAGTGGTTATGGCTCCTCTTACTGTTGTTGTCTAGTTTGCTCATCTGCCAGTAGTTTGAGGATTCAGTCTGTTCTGGTTGGTTATATCTTCTTTTCTTTGGAGAGTTAGAGTGTTGGGAGTGTATGATAGCTTGCGCTTGGGATGGTCCAGACCCCTTGGGCTCTTTTGTTTTTCTGTTAAGATTGTTGGGCCATTCTGATGGTTGGTATGGTTGTAGTTCTCTGGTTCATTGTTCCAGAGGCTGCTGTGTTTTTTTATAGTGTTGCGGCCTAGTTTTTGTACCTACTAGCAACCCGAGAATAGTTAGATTGTACATCCCCCTTTCCTTGTTGTATAGTCCTCTGTTCCTCTCTTCCTTTTTTCTGCTTCTGAATATCCCTTTGCCTAGCTATTCTTCTTGTATATGGACTTCTTCTGGCTCTGTTCAGGTGTGGTGTTGGACCCACCTTCCCTTAAGGTGATAATAAAAGGTAACACACTTTCTTGACCAAAAAAGAAGCTATACTTATTATCAAATGATAACCCTCTACCCATTGTTCATCAATAATACTTGGTAGTAGTTGGGAATTACTCTTTCCTCATAATAGAATCCATGGAATCTGATGTACCATCCTATGATCACAACGACTAATGGGTTTGTTTCTTTGACTAACTGATGAGTCAAAAGGTGACTCTTGATTGATGGATAGCATGGCTCACAGCAACTGATGAACATGTCATGCACATGCATCATAAAGATCTTGGTGTGTGAATCCATGTCGAGGACTAATGGAAAAACTTCTATCACCTATTGATGAGTGTTTAAAGTCCCTACTTTTATAATGTTGTCAGTCGATCATGTCATGGATGCCAAGAGAAATCACTCAGTAGATTTAACCATTTCCTTTTCTTTCCTCTTCTCTTTCCTCTAGGGCTATAAATAGCCCCCTTGCTACTCCTCCTTCACCTTATCTACTCAAATTTCCTTCAATGAGATGTAGTACAATGAGTCATCAATAGTCGATGAAAACCAATGCAATTTTTACTCTCACTGACCTTTAGAAAACCTATAATTTTCTCTTATTCTCTTTTTCAATGAAGATTGACTTCTCTATCACATATTCTAGATATAGATCCATGTAAGTGAGGATCCTTTTCTTCTTTTTATCTTGATGATCGTTCGACATGTTCTTCCTTGAGCCATGTTCTTGGTCATTTCTCTTCTAGAGCTTCAGTCTTGGTAGTCTTACACCATATTTCATCATTTCCTTTTCCCTAGTCTACCTTGGATCATTGAGATGGGGATGTTGCAAGTTGTGATGGAGGAAAGTTTGGATCTTGGGGAGGATCATGGCTTTATTTAGGTTCAAAGATTGTTGGATCTTGAAGAGTAAAACTAGAGCTCCTCCACTACATCAATGAGTGGACTTTTTTCAAAAATTTGTAAGACAAGTTGATATAGCATAAGATATACTTAGTACTTATGTTTTATATTCACACCCTAACCTTGCTTTTTAACCCTTTATATATGAAAAGAAATTTGTATGTCAATCTAAGAAAGAAAGGGCATATGATATTCCATGTACACCTTAATCTTAAAATTACCTTCCTTTATTCTAAGATACACTTAGTTGGACATTCACATTCTTAGATTCGAACTATGATGTGTTTATGCTCCTTATGGTAAAATAAAACTTACATGACATTCCTTTCTATTAAGGAACCTTCCTAAAATATTGTTTAAGTTTTGTTAGCCTCCTTACTACTAAAAGTGTGGATATAGATTGTCTATGTTGAAATAGCTCTTCTATGCATAGTTTGGTCTCCTTTTGTCTTAACATTGAGAATAGCATAACTCTCCCATTCTTTAGAATCTTGATCTAAAATTGTGGTATTAATTGTTATAGCTTCTACAGTGTATACACGTTTTCATATGATTATGATACTACAGAGTCTACCTAATCCTTCAATGGCTTGGTGTGATACTTGTTAGAGGATTGGACCTTGGTAAGGCCTTTCATGCTTAATAGGGCCTTGTAGTTCTAGACCTTTAAAAATGGCATTTGTGCGTCTAAGAGGAATCATAGTGCACCACCCTATTTGGGTAGATGGAATTGTATAGTAATACATTTTACATCTTCTATAGTTGCAAAGGCTTGATTAATCTTTTAACTATTTTGTTGTGATTGTATGTAACATTAATGATGTAGTCATAAAACAAATAATTGGTCAAATTAAACATGTTTAACCCTATTCATGTAGCTCCTTGAGTTGGTAGATCTATTTTCCCAGGTCACTGTGACAAATAGTAATGAGTTTATCATGTAGCAATTCAAGAATCATGAGAAGATTCTCATAGCCATACTTCAGTGAATAAGGAATGATTGGATTTGATATACCTTAGCGTCTTTAAATTTTGTTGGGATTTAGTTGTGGTTGATGATCCATTGATATATGATATATGATGGAAAACGAATGTAGTCATGTCTTAGACTTAATGGGTTTGAATACCCAGTGTTTGGTGTTGTGGCAAGTATAGCCAAAACAAACTATGTGATATGTGGTTGTTAATTTAAGCAATTTCCATAGTATATCTATCCTCTAAGAACTCTATCTTTTGTGACATGATGATGAGTGGAGATATCTAATGGGTTCTGAATATCCTTAGATATGCCAATCTCTAAAGAGGCTTTGTAGCAGATAGATAATAATTAGAGTGGTACACCTCAAACTGCCTAGGGCATAAATACAAGGAGTAGAACAACTATGGTATGTCTATTTTAGGTTATACAGTGAATAACATGGATGTACTTATGAAGTAATGTCTCCTTTGCATGATATATCAATGACTTATTTGTATATATAACCATGATGACATATGTATAGTATTCATAAAGTTATGCTTTTGAATATCTCCTTCCCTACTTACTTACTCGTAACATTGTTGCAAGTAATGAATGTTCTCAAACTTTATATCATATCGTTGAGACTTGGGGTTTCACCCTATAGTTTTCCAGATCCTTTTAGGGAACAATTTAACTTCCAAAGTAGATATGGTGAGGGCCAGTCTTGTGGAGGATGCCAATCACCAAGAGGTAGGTGATGTTTATTTGTTTCTTGGTTCCTTGTGTTGTTTGACATCATGTGGATATAAGGTGATCTTTTCATGTTCTAGGAAGATAATATTTGTGTCGTCCATGTACTCAAATCCAAGGGTAATTTTTTGAGTTATATATCTGACTTGATATTATGGCATGTCTGTTTTGAATGCAACACCATGTGTACATATGGTAAATCATATGTTTGGGAAAATTATCTTGGGTAACCAAAGTGACACATGTCCCTAAGATTGTTGATGTAAGAACTTGTGGAACATTTATATGTTTCACATGCCTTGTTGATATTATCATATAATGCAATTTTGATTTTTATTCCAAATAGTATGTTGAATGCTTGATATTGGTAGTTTTCTAGGTTTTAATCAAGGTTTGTATCAAGTAATTTGGTTTTAGGGTGGTGGGACGTCACAAGTTTTTGGTATCAAATCCAACACTCATTGAACCTATAGGGACATAGGATTACGTTGTTGTGTCTTGCTTTACATATCCATCATATCTAACCAAGTGGTTATGGTTATGAAGATTTGGTTGGACAACATGAAGAAATTGAATAGTGCATTTTTTTCATGCTAGGAGGTGGCAAGAGACAAGGAGTACTAAAGGGAAGTATAGTCAAGATGGGTCAGGAATATCCCATTTCAACACTATTGGATCCGTCAACATATGTCCACCCAACCTGTTAGGCTATGTTTGGATGGATGATATTGATGATTGCTCAGTTTTGTGAGAAGGTGTCAAATCCATCTACCAAGGTACATTCTCCAACCGTTGAGTATTCAGTCTCAACCAAGACATCTGAGAGACTAAAACATGTCAGAGCATTGGAGTAATCAAGTAGTATAGATTTCATGGATGCAGATTTGGGGTCGACAAGGATGGACAAGGCTTTTGTTTTTGTTGGATATTTTGGATGGAGATAAGATAAAGCATGAGATATACTAGTTGAATGGTAGTATTAGTTTTCGGTGGGCCATTAAGGAGGAGATATGGTCCGGTGTGGTGACCACATGTTGTAGAATTTAGGAGGGAGCTTGAGAACCAATACTCCCCTCTATCCCACTTGGATGAGAAGATCATGTCATTTGAGCAGTTGAGATATTGAATGAATATGAGGAACCATTCATATAATAGTTGACATTTTGACAACACATGGTATTGACGACGAAGGATAAGATGAGATGGTTTGAGAAGGGGATGAGTGTAGACTAAGCTATAGTTAAACTTAGAATCAAGCAAAAACATTTCCACCTTTACGGAGGATGTGAGAAGGATAGAAAGGATGACGAGTGGCATCCATGACCATGATGCCAAGAGGAATTCTACATACACATATAGATAGTGTTTTGGGTGTTTAACGAGGCAGATGTCTTTCGTATCATGGAAATAGTATAAATAGTAGCAGTCACAATAGAGTACTACTACACCTGAACCAAGGGCATAGGTACATGTGCATGGTCTCCAAGTAAGGGTAGAGGTCAATTACTTCCACTATCTACAACCTACAATTTGTTTTCCATGTCAATAACATGATAGTATATATGTTAACCATGGGAAGTGCATATATTCTATGTTATGAGTTAGTTGGAAAGAATTATCAACCAAGGGATCATGATAGTTTCCATGTAACTTTTTTATTCTGACTTATTTTCATATAAATATGTATCTATTTTGGTTGTCTAGGGTGAAACTCACTCCTTTATCACCAAATGAGGTGAATGTATATTGTAGTTTGTCTATTAGTAACATACTTGATCATCTTTTTCTTAGAACCTCTTTGGTTGGTTCCATAGTTATTTGGAAGGTATGACCATCATGCATTCTTATTTTCTTTACAACATTCAAGTAGACCTTGCACCACTTTACATGCACTAATTCAAAGTGATGCTTTGATGGATGCCCTAGATAAGTATAAGTCGATTTTGGATTGTAAATCCAAGGTCATGGAGTTTGGGGTGAGAATGCCTCTTTGACTTTCCAAGAATACTAGAAGGTTATCTCTATGTGCATGTTTTGACAATCATAGCTAAGAAGTTGATCATACAAGGTTGTGAAGCTTTCTTAGTACATGTGGTAGATATTAAGGTAGTGAGTCCTAGTATCTAGGATGTACCCATGGGTGTGAATATGAGGATGCCTACCAATGAGTATATTAATGTTCCACCTCCTTTAGAGATTAAATTTGATATCAATGTACCCCATGGCACGCAAACCAGAGTTCCATCACCTTATAAGATGGCACTAGTAGAGATGAAGAAGTTTAAGTAGATTCAAGAGTTGTTACTTAAGGGTTTTATACATTTGAGCACATCCCCATTTGGTGATATAATTTTGTTTGTTATGAAGAAATATGGTTCTAAGACTATGCATAGATAATGGCAATTGAACAAAGTGACGGACAAGCACAACTATCCTTTGATTACATTGTTTCAACATATAGATTTGAGGCTAAGATATCATAAACTAAGGATTAGGACAGAGGAAAAGCTTAAGGCATCCTTCACAACTAGGCATCACTTGGTCTATCCAAATGCACCATTATGAATATGATGAATATGGTATTCAGACAAAACCTAGATATGTTTGTTGTGGACTTTATAGATGACATCATAACCAATCTAAGGATTGGGATCATCTTGAGCCGAATCTCTATCTACATTAGAATATTTGAGGCGACATCAGTTGTATGAGAAGTTTAGTAAGTGTGAGTTTTGGCTAACCAAATTGTCTTTTGTTAGACTTTTTAGATCTAATAATGGGATTTGTATAGATCCCAAGAATGTTGAGTCAGCGTTGATGCAGGAGTAGGACAAGACACCAACTGAAATGTGGAGTTTTCATGGTTTAATTGGATATTATATATATTTTGTTAAGGATTTCAATGCTATCCTTAGTTTTAACTAGACAAACCAGGATGGTTATACCCTTTGTGTGGGCAGAGGAATGTCAATGAGATTTCATATTGTTGAAGGAGAACTTGACATTAGCTCCAATGTTAGAGTTTACAAAACCTAGGAATGGTTTAATAGTCTTGTATGACGTATAGAAAAATGTGATTGGATGTGTGTTCATGTAGAACAAGCATGTAATATATTTGGATTCTTATCTGCTTGAGAAGTGTGAGGAGAATTATCTGACACATGACCTAGAATTGGAAACAACAATATAAGTGATGAAGATCAAGAGACACTACCTTTATGAAGGGAAGTATCAAATCTTCACAGATCACATTACCCTAATATTTCTATTCAAAACAAGCATGAAACATGAGACAAAGAAGGTGGTATGAGTTGATAAAGATTATAATTGTACGATAGAGTGTCATCATGGTAAGGAAAATGTGGTGTCTTATGCGTTGAGTATAACATCATTTTTGTCGTTGATGAATCTAAACATAGTTATAATCCATATCTTACAAAAAGGGAGACATGTAAATATATTTAAGTCAGATGACTGCACATATGGAAGTTTCCTTACTTAGTGGATTGTTATCTCAATTACATGTCAAATTGATATTGATTCAATAGGATTAGAGATGTACAATAGGTTGGTACTGTGATATAAATGGGTTACACGGATCAAAGGACAAAGCAATGTATTATCACAACAGAATTGTGGTCGCTAATATTGGAGATTTACGGAAGATTATAACATAATAAAAACTAACATAACTATTAATGAGTATACTCATTCCAAAAATAGGTAACAATATGATTAAACAATAATGGTTGACTAGATATTAAATGAAAATGAACAAAAAACATGATAATGTGCGTCAAGTGCATAAGGTAGACATGTTAAATTTTTTGGGTGCAATCCATGGGCCTAAATTGAATATGGAACCCTGCTACAAACAGTAATCTACCTTTTTTGAAGAAAAATGATCTACATAATGGGTTGTAATATTTTAATGAGACATATGTAACAATGAGTAATATGAAACAAAATAATGGTTTGTTTCATTTCATAAATGTGTATATGTGTCCACTTCCTCATAATTCACTAATATCATACCATTAAATATCTTTATATATACGAGTAAACTTTTTTAACTTATGATTTACTAGTGTTATATGCTTAAAAGCATGTAAACATATAATTTACTTAGGTATTTAACACATGGATTATTTATGTTGCTTTGTCAAGATGAATTTACATTAAATAGGTTTTATGGATTTTTGGGGGAAATAAAGAAATTGTGCATGATAAATATGTGTTTTATTCACCAAGTTCACCAAGAATAGTCTTAAATACCAAATATAAAACCTAAGGGTGAATTATAATTATATTTACATGAGTAATGATAAATTTATCTAATCTATTTAATGAATCATTAAATATTCCCATGATTGGAACCTAACTTGACTTTTGGAACTCATGTGTTATAATTAGATTGAGTAGAGATCACATGTCAATCAAAGTAGGATATCTATCCTAAATGAATTAGGAAATAAAAGGAGTAGAAAAATGCAAAATAGGAATATCTTTTAGCAAATGAGCCAAGTTTATCTCCTAATTTAATAACCTATCACACTAAATTTGCTTGCCAATTTTTTTAATACAAAGTCTCTTCTGTGTACCATTGGATTTTCATATAATGTTGTGGAGGTCATATCCTATCTTTGGTGGCACAAATAGTCCATTCCCAATTTTCTTTATCCTATCTTCCTCTCTCCTTCATTTTGGGGATTGTTGTTGTCTCTCTAAAGATATCCATCCCTATTTTTATATGTTCTCATCAAGCCCATTGTAATATTAAACCTTGACTCTCTTCCCTCTCTATAACCTCTTCCCGATTGCTACCTTACTAATCCAAGCCTTCAAACATATAAGTATACATTCCTAAACCATTGTCCCACCTCAAGAAACTCTTACCTAACACCCTTATTATCCTTACACCCTAGACTCCTATACCTAATTTTTCTCTCCTAGATGAGAAGAGTCAAGGTTGTTGGCCATCCTGAGACCATCAAAAGACTCATAAACCACCTATTGTGTGGAGTTTTGTTTTCTTTGCCATGAAGTTATGAAGCTTCATTGTACTTTATGTGCCTTGGTTTTTTTGGTTTCTTTGTTGCACTTCCATTTTGTATTGGTGGGAGACCTTCTATGGGTTCCCCTAGTTATGCATTGCCTTATGTGGCCGATCCAAGTCCACAAATTCATGGTGAAGGTAAGTAGAAGGTTTTCTGGATGTTTCGAGTGATGCTTTTCTGGGATCAATTCTCATGGGTAGCTTTAGATGGATTTACTATTGATGCCCAAGAGGAGGAGAATCGGATGAATGGTGCTACTTGATTATCCTTGACTTCTATTTTGATCACCTCACCCATAGGAGGGAATTTAAGTCTTGTGATTCTATTTCTAAATGGATCTATGTGAGGTTGAATGCCCCTAGATATTCCATTCTAATTGAGTTATATGATATGTTCTAGGATCTCTATGTAGGGCAATCAATAATTAGCAATCATATGATTTATCAAATATATTTAATATTATTATAGTAAATAAATTATAATAATTATTTAAAGACTAGAAAATTAAATAAAAAATATTTTGAAATCATTAGACTTTTCACTAGAAGATGGTTTCAGTTATATAATCTTATTAAATGCCAAGAAAGTGTTGTTTCCTATAGTTTTTGTATGACATATTAACCCTAATTCTTCAAATAATGTGCTTAGGTATTCTAAGACCCTAAGATTGTTCTTTAGGATTTGTACATGGCTATGTCTTGACAAAACATAAGGTATATGCATCCATTAAATTTGGGAATTACTATAGTTGAAATCATTAATTCCCATATGAGGCATCTACTTGGAATATGATCATCCTTTGTTTGATTCTTTTGATCTTTTGATACATCTTTCATTTTGATATTATTTCCTTACTTGTTGCTAGGATCAAATGATATCATAAATAGTGGTCATCTAACATGAACCCTATTCATATATATATATATATATATATATATATATATATATATATATATATATATATATATATGGGTGTTCATTCATTGCCCGCGCGGGTAGCTTGGATTTTCGCTACCTGACAGCCAAAAAAGTAACTCTCCTGGCTAAGAAAGTAACTCTGCTGTAAAAAAAGTAACTATGGTGTCAAAAAAGTAACTCTGCTGGCCAAAAAAGTAACTCTGTACAAAATATACAGCAGATATATATAAGGACAGGTTTTTTGATTTGGGGGGGGGGGGAAATGATATTTTCGGATGAAATGTTTTGGGGAGCTAGACAAAATGGTCCTCTGCAATTGCAATTTTTTTTTTTGAAAAAAAGGTGGTTGGAAGGGTGAGCGGGTAGCTACCCGTGCGGGCAATAAAGATGGGCCCTATATATATGTCTCATCCATCCTTATTATATTTGAACTGAAATTAACTGAGCATACATCTTTCCTCTACATTTGTCCATGTACGATAGATAACAATTATTTATATTTAGTGTACCTATGTAATACCATAACATCAAGATATGTGTATTTCATTTTTAGTGTGATCTTCCACTTGTATCTATATATATCTATATAGATATATATACACATATATATGCACATACTTGTACAGAAATATGACCACACAGTAGGCAACTGAAGAAAAAAAAGTCCTTTTTAACATAATAACAAGATTGTGTCAAAAACTATGTAATGGAAAGGATGGTTTAATGATCCCATTCTAGGTCCTAGAGAAAGTCTAGCGACTATAATTCATTCTAATAGTGCAACACTCCTAGTTTCACTTGGATGGTGTTTGTTCATCTCCTAATCTTCACCACAGACTGCAGACTCAAACGGTGTATGAAACATCTCCTGGTCTCCACCACAGACTGCAAGTTGATGTTGTCCTTCTAGCGACATACAACAACCTCCTCATCTCAATAATAGTCCACACGTTCCACCTAGAACTCCTACCATTCTACTAGAATAGACATGAAGGAATTGTCCCTCTTGTTGGTATACTAGTCACCAAATTGCTTTCCCACAATTGTTCTCCCTTTCTATCCCCCCTTTATCGAGTAGGACTTGCTTGGACTCTCTATTGGTTACCACAATCAAAGAGGACGAAATTGTTAAAGGAAATTGATTTGTATTCTGAGAAGCCCCCAGTACCCCTCTATTTATAGGAGGGGTTAGGGTCTGGGTTCCCAGTCTATGTGTGTGACGCCCCGCGCCACACAAAGTGAGATTTCTCAAAACATAACCATAGAATAAGGATTAACAAGTGTATTATTATAAAACACCATAAATTAAAACCGTTTTCATAAAACTACCAAACAACAAAACCTTCACATATAAGTCTTTTCATGCCTCAAAGCATACACAAGGCATATTGTCAACCTGTAACCAAATAACTATTTTTAGAGCATATATATACATGATTCCACCACATTTTTACATAATAGGTATATAATCCAACCACATAAACAAGCCACCAAGATAGCAATAGAGGTTGGGCCATAGAAGACCAGAATAGTCGGTGCCACCGACTACCAAGTCAGTGCCACCGAGATCCACTTAGAGAGGCAGAACATAGTACGTACACTAGCTTGGTGCCACCGACATGAAGAGTCGGTGGTACTGACTTAGGCACATCAAGATCATGTCCGATACTGTTAGTGCCACCGACTCTTCCGGATTTCATCAATCTAAGTTGATTGCCCAAATTTGACGGTCTACGTTATGTGGCACCATAATTTGACCTAGGCCTTAAAAGAGGATGTCCAGACCTAAGGGGATTATCACGTTGCATTGCACGAAGGCCAGAGAGGAGAGGGAGAGAATCATGGAGCTGAAGGATGCTACCGGAGAGATCAGCACCTCCGACGGACAATTTTGCTGCCGGAAGACTATAGAATGTGCATTTCTCGAGGAGGGTCATCCAGAACACCTTCTCTCCAGGGGTTACATGAACTTCCTTCATGTTTTCCATGCTTTTATTCTCTCTCTATGTATTCGCAACTGAAAACCATGTGGGGCTAAACCCCTCCTTTCCATAGGACCCAGGAGTAGCCCGGAGAATCATTGTATTGACCCTTTACATGATTTAGTATAAATTTATCTTTATTCCTGGATATATAGTTGTGGATTTGAATGACATATTGTTGCTTGATCACCATCGGTAGGATTACAGACCAATAATTACTTCATAAGGAGAATTAAAGGTTAGAAAATCATACTGATACACTTTCCTATGTGTTCTTTGGGAAAGGCAATGTACGGTCAATGGAAAGAACCCACAAGTTTCAATAATGCACCTTGACTAAGAGATAAATTACTACAGACGTGGAATTGGCTTAGATCTAGGTAGTGAATTGCACTGTGGGAGCAAGCAATTCTGACTACAGGCTTTCTATCCAGGGAAGGAGTAGGAATTTATATTAATTCGGTAGAAATAAGATATGACGAGACCCTATGGTGAAATCGGTAATCCTACGAAATTCATCTCATTTGAATCAACCATTTTTAATTTTCTTTTATTTTGTTTAAACTTAAATCAACTTTTTTAATCGTCTTAGCTGATCACAACGTAGTTGGTAGTAGTCACTAAGACTACGTCTTCGTGAGTTTGACTCGGGCCTCACATAGGCCTATATTACTCGACGCGTGCACTTGCGTTTATACGCACAATTTTAGCGTGTCAAGTTTTTGGCACTGTTGTCGGGGAGACGACAAAGTTTCAGCACTATGAGTGCTACGGGCGGCCACTCTAGGCCACCTTTTATTTCTTGCAATTTTAATTATAGGAAATTTAGTGCATATAACATTTAAAACAAATTTTTTCTAATAAGATTGAGACTAACTGATTTTAATTTTTAAGTCTTGCATGGTGACAACAGAGACCACAGATTACAGAGAATCTACATCTGAGGTCCCAGTTACTGTCGAGGTTCCAATTCGAACAACCGTACCAGAAGTCATACCATTATAGCCCAGACAACAAGTAATGGGGTACGGTAATCCAGGAGCAGAGAGGACAATATGGGAGAGGATAAAGGCATCTTCTTCAGCTGCACAGACAGGGCCTATCAAGAAGTAGAATATGAATGTAGCTCAATATAAGATCGATCCAGGTTTGATTGCCCTCGTCAAGTCATAAGAATTTTATGGGAACACTCATGAAGACCCAGTGGCACATATCAACAATTTTGTGGAGATCAGCGATATGGTCAAAGTGGATAGGTTTCCATAGACAGCCATTTATCTGAAACTATTTCCATCATCACTGGCAGATAAGGCAAAGGAATGGTTGCACAACCTATCAAAGGAGTCGATCGAGACATGGGATCAAATGGTAGATGCATTCTTTGAAAGATACTTTTCTCCAAAAATGACGAACGAGCTTATTAGAAACATTCATAATTTCAAGCAACAGGCATCTAAATCTTATTCTGAAGCTTGGGAACATTTTCATATCATGCTCAGGAAGGTCCCGCACCATGGGATAGATTTGGAAAATCAAGTAAAGATGTTCTACTTTGGACTCTGCAAAAGTGAACGAACCACCTTGGATAGTGCAGGCTCAAGGTTTTTTCTCAACAACCCACCCTCAACGTGTCAGGCAATTGTGAAAAATATGGCAAAGAATCAGGCATGGGGTAATGAGAGAGACCATCCAAAGAAAATCAAAACCATAGGGGAACCTAAGGTTATCACCTCTTTGAATGAGAAGTTAGACTTGATAGCAAAGAAAGCTGCTAGAGAAGGATAATAATTCATCAGATGAGGATGGACAGGTGAAATACATGCGGCAACAAGGATACAAGAACAATGACTACTCATGGAGAAAGGATCCCAAGTTCTCTTAGAAAGATCCAAACAACTTTCTATAGGATCCTGATCAACAAAACCAACACAGAATAATCAACAGCAGCGACCTGCAGCAGAGGAGAGCACAAATGAAATTATCTACCAGATAGTGAAGCAGAATGAACAATTGATAAACAACTTCCAACGTGATCTCCAGAATCAAGGGACACAAATGAGGATTTTGGAGACAACTTTGTCTCAGCTAGTAGCAGGCATGGCAGTGTTGAAGAAGTCTACACAACTAGGCTTTCTGGGAAATATTGACACTCCAACAGGAAACCAGCAAGTCAAGGCCATACTACTGAGAAGTGGGAAGAAGACGTTGACTCCAAAGACTGTGGAGACTGAGGTGACCAAACCCACTGACGGTGGTGAATCAGTGGCAGAGCCAGCATAGGTAGAAGTGGAGGCACGCAACATAGGGGAAAATCAGGATCAGGAAGCTGAGGTAGAGAAGAGAGCTTCATATGTGCCACCACATCAAAGGACACAGACGATACTAGTTCCATATCCTAACAACTTGAAGGCAGCAAAGATGGATCAACAATTCAAGAAATTCCTAGATAGCTTTAGGAAGCTTTCTGTGAACATACCGTTGATTGAGGCAATTGAGCAAATACCATCATATGGTAAATTTATGAAGGATATCATTAATAAGAAGATGAAGATTCCAGAATTGGAGGTAGTTATACTGAGAGAGCAGGTGAGTGCATTCATTTTAGGTACACTACCACCAAAGAGGCAAGATCCCAGTATGTTTCAACATCACATGTTATATCGAGAAGACAAAATTTGGGGATGCACTATGTGACTCAGGGGAAAGTATCAACTTGATGCCCTTATCTACTTTTAGGAAACTTGGTCTCAAAATGTCTAGGAAGAGCAGCATGATGATTCAATTGGCAGACAACTCAGTGGTGACACCGTATTGCATTTGCGAGGATGTACTTGTCAAGGTAGACCAGTTTGTTTTTCCTACAAACTTTGTGGTGATGGAGATGCAAGATGAACATGGCAATGAGCTTCTATTAGGAAAACCCTTCCAAGAAATAGATGATATGATCTTGGAAATAGGAAGAGGCCATTTGACTATGAGAATTAAGGATGACAAGTTTGAGATAACCATGCCAGATAATTCCAAGTCATCCAATGCTCAAGAGCAATGCAATATGATGAAACATGTGGATAGAAACATCTCTTTGTTTTTGGCAAAACCATTTTTGGACATGGAACATGTAGTGACAAAGGTGGACAAGGGTACACTAGCTATGGACATCATGGAGAACACTAAGGTGGTCTCACTTGCCAAGGCAGTAGGGTATCCAGATGATGAAGATGAGGAATTGGGTTTCTCTACTGTGAATGAGGATGAAGAGGATTCTCTAGTACAAATACATCCACAACTCCTACTAGAGGCATGTCTAATGAACCTCATGGATGACTGTGTTTGGAACCGGTCATTAGAAGAATGTGCAAGGCTACTAAAGGCTTTGCAATGTTATTACACAAGGCACTTTGAAGAATTGGGATCTCTTCCACCACCACTGATTTCTTCACTTCTGAGCCCACCCGAGCTGAAGCTCAAGCCGCTGCCACCTCATTTGAAGTATGTTTTTCTAGCTATAGAGGTGTTCCAGTTATCATATCTACATCATTGAGTGAATGAGAGGAACAACAATTGATTGTTGTGCTAAAGAGCCATCAAGGTGCATTTGGGTGGACTGTGGCTGACATCAAGGGGATTTCCCCTACATTGTACCAACACAAGATTCGGCTAGAATAAGGAGCCAAGCCAGTCATTCAACCTCAGGGTCGCTTAAATCCGATCATGACAGAGATAGTCAAGAAGGTGGTACTCAAACTACTATTAGTAGGTATAATCTATGCTATTTCTGATTCTACATGGGTTAGTCCGACACAAGTAGTACCCAAAAAGGGAGGAATCACTGTCACTACTAACTCATCTAATGAACAAATAGCCACTAGATTTGTAAGGACCCTGACCTTCGTTTAGGGTTTACCCTGTTTGCTTTGTTTAACCTTGGTGCTTTGGTGCTTGCTAATCACCTTTAGTGGTGATTAGGGTTTGGTTGTGCTTTGTTGAGTGTTTCCTTTGCTTCTTTGTGCCCTATGTCGGGCAAGAGCAAGCTGTGTCGGCCTGAGCTTGTGATGCCCAAGGTTTGTATCGCCCTAGTGGTGTATCGCCCATGTGTGTCGGCCATGTTGGGGCTGTGTCGCCCGAGTGTGTCGCCCATGATCTTTGACCTAGATTTGACCTCATTTGTGTCACCAATAGTGGACACTTAGTGCATGATGCTTGCATGTGGAAATGACCTTGGACATGTGTTAAGGGCTTGCTAGAGTGGTGGATCGTGCACTAGGACAAGTTTCCCTAGGTAGGTGACACCTTGTTTTCTCCTCCCTTCCCTTCTATATATGTGTTTACCTTTCCTTGAAAGTGATCCCTTTTAGCTCTTTAATCTCCCTCTTCTTGGTGTGCACGACACACCCTTCTCCTTTGCAAGTTGGTGGCTGATACCCCTTGGAGGAGTAGCTTGGTGGCTGTTAGCTTTGGAGTCTCCTTCTTCCTTGCTTGGTGGTGCTTGGAGCTAGGAGCTTGGAGCTTGCTTAAGGCGGGTTACATAACTCCTAACCCTAACTAGACTACTCTCTTTCCATGTTCTTATATGTTGCTATGATCATGTCGGCTATGTTGTAGTTAGTTTGGTTTTCTTGCTTAAGTATCCATGTTGGCCGATCCTTGTGATCTAGGGTTTTGTGGTGAGCAATACTCCTTTCTCTCCTTGGTCTAGAGGAGTGAGTTTAAGCTTCTAGTATCATGAGCAACACCCCTCTTTCTCTTAGCCGATTGAGGTGAGCTTGTGTTCTAGTTGCTTGAGCAACACTCTCCTCTCACCATGGACTTGAAGGGTGAGCTTGGTTGTTGTGGACCTTGTTTAGGGTTGGTTTTTGTGTTTCCCGATGGGTGATAGGTGGTGTGCAAGACCCCTCCTTATTAGTTGATTGAGGTGAGCCATCTCCTTGACCCTCTAGGGTTTGGTGCCTTGTGACGGATGATAGGCCCTGGCTTAGTTGGTTGCACGATAGGTCTCCTAGACGTTGCCCTTGTGGAGTACCTTACACACACACGCACCTGACTTAGGTATGGTTAGTGTCGTTATGTGGACGTTGCTGAGCAGCCTGTGACGGGCGTCACGATTGGTTGTGTGTCGACCGATAGCTCTATCTTGTAATGGGCGTTTCCCGATAGGTCGGGTGCCCGACACCCCGTCACACGTTTAGTTTCTGTGCTGTTGCACACCGTGATGTTGTTGCGACGCTGTGTCACCCGACACATGCTGTGCACTACTCCCTGACGCGGCGTTGCTGAGTGCATGCCGTTATATGATGAATGATAGGTGAGGGCAGGTTGCCCGATACATCTTCTAGTGAGGGTTCTTGGTATCTCTAGTGAGGGTTCTATATATCACGGAAGGCCGATATGATGAATATGTTCTTGTTTAACACGATGGGGACTCTTTGCATGAACATTATGGTAACACTTACTTATATAACACCCATATCTTTATACATGAATTTGATCATCATGATTATCGTGTATAATGCTAAGGAAAATGGTAAGCATGTAATATGACTTTCTTAATGATCTGCCTTATGCATGTGATCATAAGTTGAGGCTTATTTGATAAAGTATATAATCTTTGATGTCACCTTATATTGATAGCATGGTCTTTCTGTTAAGCCTATGATTTTTGAGTAGTACTAACCATGCAGGTGATGCATAGCCAAGTAAAGGGCTATGAGGAATCAATATATGAAAACAATGAGTTAACATGTACAATGTGATTGCTATTCCATGAGGATGGTGATGATGTGATCCTTGAAAGGCAGTGGCAATATATGTTGAGGGATTGAGATCCTATGGTATGTGATGATCCATGTGATTTATCTAGATTGATTGGCAAGAGGCCAAGTGATAACATGTGAAGTGGGATCCTTGTGATGGATCAGTATGATGTGAAGTGTAGTATAAGCACAATATTCAGTTTTATATTGTTAGTTTTGTTATAATTGCATGTTATACAACTTGGTTGAATCTTGCAATCCATATAAAAGATACTAATAAAATACAGTGGAATATATCATGTAGTTGCCCTGGCCATAGATCCATCATCGTCAGGAATTTGGTGATGGTGAAACGGGTTCTCCTACGGGTTAACCCGGAGCGCATATTGTTGAATATGCGAGGTTGCTCATAGCCTAAAGTGAGGAGGTAAGAGTGCAACTTCAGTTGTAGACTCCAGTGTGCGGATTCAGGCCCGTGGCCCAAATGTGATAAGAGCATGGTGAACAGGCCCATGGATCAGGATATGTGATATGAGGAGCATGAATGTGTTTATGGCTCAGAGCACGGTGAAACGGCCCGTGGCTCAGTTTCACTAGCGCCGAGACCTGTACCAAGGTGGGCTAGGCAGAGGGTAGCCTGACCCTGTGGCTAAGACCACTTCAACATGAGACAGCAGTCCTGCTTGTGTTGTACTCGTGCACTGACCACGATGTGGGAGGTCATCGAGTCTGGCTCTTCCATTGACCATGTATGGCACCGGCTCCGGGTTTCGCAGCCGTCAGTTGGATTTGAACTGGACGGTTCACTTCCTCAGGGCATAATAATACATAATCCAGCCGAATAGTATTTACTGCTTAAGTTAAACACGAAACATTGGTTGAGGCCTTGCTTGCATAGTTATTCTTGTTATATCTTGCAGTTACTTATATGTTTCCCATATGTGGTAATGTCTTATTTTGTTAAATCATGCTCCATAAAATAATGCTTGAGTACATTTGGTAAGTTTTCCAAAGTATGAATAGCTTTATTTTATAACTGCTCCTGTAATATTTCTTATCAGTTAGCTTCTTTATTTATATCTGAGGTTTTGTAGTTTCGGCGGGGAGTTATGTTTCTCGCTGGGACAATGTTCAATTGTCTCACTCCGCTAGTTTACACCCTTTTTAGGTGGTCGAGCTAGATGTGGTGGTGGTCGTGGAGTTGCGGCCGAGAAGCAAGAAGAGCAGTAGAAGGTAAGCGATGGATATGCTGCTGTTTCGGATGTTTTGTAGTAGAGTCTAGAGTCATCCCTGTACTCTCAGGTCCTTGGGAGCATTTTGACGTTGTTTCACGATGTATAACCATCGATGTTTTGTATATCCTGCTGTTGGCCGGATGTGGGCCTTTATATATGTAAACAGGTGATGGACTCATGTGATGACAAGACAGCTGTTGCTCTAAGCTGTGGACAAGTTTCAAGGCTTGTATATGTTTATATAACTTGTTTTCTTGCAGGATGTGGAATGGAATGTAATAGTTTCTCAGTTTATCAGCTTTCTAAAATCGGTTTTAATTAACCCATGTTTTTAGTAATCTGTGGTTATGGGGATTTCCGCACGTTTTCGCGTAACACCTCACTGTCTGTGTGATAGTGGGATGTGTTGCCACAAGTTTGGTATCAGAGCTTTAGGTTCGCTGAGTCTACAAGGATTTAGGACTAGGTTGAGTCTTTTCTTATGAGTTTTCTAGATTTTCTCATAATCATCTTCTTCCTCAGCGGAAGAAAAGCAAGATGTCTGAAAACCATGAAGAACATGCTGATGAGAATAGCGATGCTGCATCAGTTGATGGAGCTTTTGGGCAGGAACATGAAGATCGGGTGCCTAAGGTCCCCCAACCTGACCCAGCCATTCTTGAACATCCTGCCTACCAACAGCTTATGGGGCAGATGATGGCTACGATGAATCTCATGGTTGAGTGATTGCCAGTGCCTCCTCCGAGAGCACAGGCTCCCCATGGAGAAGCATTGAGTATTGGGAAGACCTTCGAGCGGCTTCGCCGAGTCAGAGCTTCAGAGTATACTGGAACGGCTGATCCAGCGGATGCAGATATGTGGCTGACAAGTCTTGAGAAGGCTTTCCGAATCCTCGACATCCCCAAAGCAGACAAAGTAAAGCACACTGTCTACCTTTTGAAGGGTAGTGCTGGTCACTGGTGGACCATCAAGGAAGAGAAGCGGCCTGGTGAGGTGATCAGTTGGGAAGTTTTCCGGCGCGAGTTCATCAGCATATACTTTCTGAAGACGTATCTGGATGAGAAGATCAGTCACTTTGAGAGCCTGCAACAAGGAATGATGAACATCATTGAGTATGAAGCCAAGTTCATGGATCTGTTGAGGTTTTGTCCTCACATGGCGGCGATAGATGAGGAGCGGATCAGACACTTTGAGAAGGGTATGAGTTCTGAGCTGACAACACCTGTGTCTGCATTGGAGAACCGTGAGCGGTTTGCTACGTTTGTGGAATCCTTCTGAAGGATCAAACAATCAGTAAAGGAGAAGAGAGAGTCTATGGCTAAGAAGAGACCTGCTCAGTTCCAGGGACAGAGGTTTGGTGGCTTCAAGAAGCCAAGGTTTGTGGCACCGTCAACAATGAGGGGTTCTGGTGGACCGTCTCAGTGGTCTCTGAGTAGGAGAAGAGGTTATGTTTCTTCACCATCTAAGGCATACAATACATCTTCTGTGGTAGTGACAGGGCCAGCCAGGCCATGGTTTGAGGACAGGTCATGCCATCTTTGTGGACAAGTCGGGCATTTCAAACTCAATTGCCCTAATAGAGATGTTGAAGTGACGCAGCAGCCGAGGTAGAATCAACAAGGGTTAGATAGATAGCATCCCAGTGGTGGTAGAGGACGAGGACACGGTCAAGCATATCAAGCGGGTTCGTCTGCTCAAGGAAGCAGAGGTCGTGGACAGCAAGCAACGACTCGATTCTGTGCTATGAATCAGCCAGAGGCGATAGTCAACCCGTGAGTAGTGATAGGTCAGATAGAGTTATTTCATTCTGATATGTCTTCTTCTTGCGTTATATTTGTGCTGGTTGACTCGGGTGCTACACACTCTTTTATCACCTATAGTATGCTTGAGAACTGTCGTTTGCCTCTTTGTTGTAAGAAGGATAGTTTGTTGTTAGAAACCCCTCTTGCTAGTTCTTCATTGCTTCAAGAAGAGTGTCCATCTTGTGTCTTGTCTTTTTCGGGACACCGCATCCAAGTGGATCTTATACCACTTGATATGCATGGCTTTGATGTTATCCTTGGGATGGATACCTTAGAAAGGTATAAGGTGGTTTTGGACTGTGGTTCGAAGTAGGCAGTGTTTGATGATGCTGGAGAGAAGTGGATCTTCTAGGGGGATAGGAAGATTCTTCCGACGTGTCTGGTATCAACTACGGTGGCAGAGAAGTTGCTACGACAAGGATGCGAGGTGTTCTTAGCTCACGTAGTGGATACCGTTGTGGATACCAAGGTGAAAGGTCTTAGTCTCGAAGAGGTGCCAGTTGTCTGAGAGTTTTCCGATGTGTTTCCGGAAGAGTTTCGTGTTGTTGCTCCACCTCGAGAGATTGATTTTGAGATCAATCTGGTTCCAAGAACGCAGCCAGTTGCACAAACACTGTATAGGATGGCTCCAGTAGAGATGGCAGAGCTGAAGAAGCAGTTGCAAGAGTTGCTGGACAAAGGTTTCATCAGACCGAGTACGTCACCTTGGGGTGCTCCAGTGTTGTTCGTTAAGAAGAAGGATGGTTCGATGCGGTTGTGTATAGACTACCGACAGTTGAACAAGGTTACGATCAAGAACAAGTACCCATTACCGAGGATAGATGATCTATTTGATCAGTTGCGTGGTGCTACAGTGTTTTCAAAGATCGACCTACGATCCGGATATCATCAGTTGAGGATTAAGGCGGATGACATACCAAAGTCAGCTTTCAGGATGAGGTATGGTCACTTCGAGTTCATGGTTATGCCGTTCGGGCTAACCAATGCATCTGCTGCTTTCATGGACTTGATGAACAGAGTGTTTCGTCCATTCCTAGATCAGTTTGTTGTAGTCTTTATAGATGACATCTTGATCTACAGTCGGGACAAGCAAGAGCATGAGCAACATCTTCGACGAGCGTTGACTCTCCTTCGTCAACATCAGCTATATGCCAAGTTCAGTAAGTGTGAGTTCTGGTTGGAAGAAGTGACTTTCTTAGGTCATGTGATATCTGCTGAAGGAGTCAAAGTGGACCCGAAGAAGGTGGAATCCGTTACAGATTGGGAACAACCAAAGACGCTGACAGAAGTTCGTAGTTTTTTGGGTTTAGCATGATACTACTGGAGGTTTATCAAGGACTTCAGCACGATTGCGTCGCCAATGACGAAGTTGACCAGAAAGGATGTGCCTTTTGTCTGGGATGACCATTGTCAACAAGCTTTCCAGAGTCTGAAGGAGAAGCTGACCAGTGCTCCAGTGTTAATCCTGCTAGAGCCTAGAAAGGGTTATGTTGTTTTCTGTGATGCTTCCAAGAAAGGTTTAGGTTGTGTGCTGATGCAGGAAGATCATGTGGTTTCTTTTGCTTCGCGACAACTTAAGAAACACGAGGAGAACTATCCAACTCATGACTTGGAGTTGGCAGCTGTGGTTCATGCACTAAATATTTGGAGACACTATCTTTATGGGGAAGTGTGCCAGATCTTTACAGATCATAAGAATCTAAAGTACATCTTTTCGCAGCATGAGTTGAACATGCGACAGCACCGATGGATGGAGTTGATCAATGATTACGACTGCACTATCGAGTATCATCCTGGTAAGGAGAATGTGGTAGCCGATGCGCTTAGTAGAAAGTCTTCTTCTCTTTCTTCAAAGAAGGCACATTTGAGTTCTCTGGTATGCCATAGACAAGATATGTTCGTTTCTTTACGACAGATGAATGTACAGATGGAAGTTTCCTCATTAGCTGGACTTTTAGCTCAGATGCAAGTCAAGCCTATGCTGAGACAGCAGATCAAAGATGCCTAGCAGATAGATGATGCGGTACAGTTGATCAGATTAGAGCTCGGCTGCGAAAAGCATGATGGGTTCCATGAGTCCGAGGATGGGCTAGTCTACTATCATGATAGGATGGTGGTACCAGATGTTGATGATCTGAGGAAGTTGGTGCTCGAAGAAGCACACACGTCGATGTATGCTATGCATCCAGGTGTCACCAAGATGTATCATAGTCTGACAGACTTATATTGGTGGCCCAGTTTGAAGAAAGATGTAACTGAGTTCGTAGCTAGATGTGCGGTTTGTCAGCAAGTCAAGGCTGAACATCAGTAGCCAGTAGGTACATTGCTGCCTTTGCCGATACCGCAATGGAAATGGGATCATATAACCATGGATTTCGTAGTTGGTCTACCCAGGACAACTAAGAATCATGATTCCATTTGGGTGATAGTGGACAAATTGACGAAGTCTACCCATTTCATACATGTGAATACGACGTATACAGCAGAAAAGCTCACTCGAGTGTGTGTGGATGAGATAGTATGTTTGCACGGTGTTCCAGTGATGATAGTTTCTGACAGAGGTCCTCAATTCACGAGTCATTTTTGGAAAAAGTTGCACAGAGCGTTGGGAACACAGTTGAGGTTCAGTACCGCCTTTCACCCACAGATAGATGGACAGTCTGAGAGGACTATTCAGATTCTGGAGGATCTTCTCCGTGCTTGTGTTTTGCAGTTCCTAGGCAGTTGGGATATACATCTCAGTTTGATAGAGTTCGCCTACAACAACAGTTATCAGTGGAGCATTGATATGGCTCCTTATGAGGCTTTGTATGGAAGGAAGTGCAGATCCCCTTTGTGTTGGTATGAGTTTGGTGAGTATCATCTTTTGGGTCCTAAGTTAGTACAGCAGACAACAGAAAAGATCAAGGTGATACAACAATAGTTGAAAGTGGCACAGGACAGGCAGAAGTCTTATGCAGATAATCGTTGATGACCTTTGGAGTTCTAGGTAGGAGATAAGGTGTATCTTAAAGTCTCTCCATGGAAAGGTGTGCTGAGGTTTGTCTGGAAGGGTAAGCTTGCACCCAGATACATGGGACCATACCCGGTCATAGCACGAGTTGGCAAGATGGCTTACGAGTTAGAGTTTCCTCCATAGTTGCACCGGTTACATCCAGTGTTCCATGTCAGTATGCTGAAGAAAAGTCATCCGAATTCAGGAACAGTGATACATCCAGTTGAGGTTGAGCTTGATGAAGATGTGACCTACGAGGAAGGTCATGTGGCAATCCTTGACAGAAGAGTTAAGAAGCTGAAGAGGAAGGACCTGGTTCTTGTGAAGGTTCTTTGGCATCATCGTGGTATTGAGGAAGCCACATGGGAGCTTGAGGAAGAGATGAGGAGGAAGTATCCCTCGCTTTTCTCTTCGGATTTCGGGGACGAAATCCCTTTGTAGGGGGTTAGTCTATAAGGACCCTGACCTTTGTTTAGGGTTTACCCTATTTGCTTTGCTTAACCTTGGTGCTTTGGTGCTTGCTAATCACCTTTAGTGGTGATTAGGGTTTGGTTGTGCTTTGTTGAGTGTTTCCTTTGCTTCTTTGTGCCCTGTGTCGGGCAAGAGCAAGTTGTGTCAGCCTGAGCTTGTGACACCCAGGGTTTGTGTCGCCCTAGTGGTGTATCGCCCATGTGTGTCGGCCATGTTGGGGTTGTGTCGCCCAAGTGTGTCGCCCATGATCTTTGACCTAGCTTTGACCTCGTTTGTGTCACCACTAGTGGACACTTGGTGCATGATGCTTGCATGTGACAATGACCTTGGACATGTGTTAAGGGCTTGCTAGAGTGGTGGATCGTGCACTAGGACAAGTGTCCCTAGGTAGGCGACACCTTGCTTGGTTCTACCTTGTTTTCTCCTCCCTTCCCTTCTATATATGTGTTTCCCTTTCCTTGCAAAGGATCCCTTTTAGCTCTTTAGTCTCCCTCTCCTTGGTGTGCACGACACACCCTTCTCCTTTGCAAGTTGGTGGCAGATACCCCTTGGAGGAGCACCTTGGTGGCTGTTAGCTTTGGAGTCTCCTTCTTCCTTGCTTGGTGGTGCTTGGAGCTAGGAGCTTGGAGCTTGCTTAAGGTGGGTTACATAACTCCTAACCCTAACTACACTACTCTCTTTCCATGTTCTTATATGTTGCTATGATCATGTCGGCTATGTTGTAGTTAGTTTGGTTTTCTTTCTTAAGTATCCATGTTGGCTAATCCTTGTGATTTTTCGTGGTGAGCAATACTCCTTTCTCTCCTTGGTCTAGAGGAGTGAGTTTAAGCTTCTAGTATCATGAGCAACACCACTCTTTCTCTTAGCCAATTGAGGTGAGCTTGTGTTCTAGTTGCTTGAGCAACACTCTCCTCTCACCATGGACTTGAAGGGTGAGCTTGGTTGTTGTGGACCTTGTTTAGGGTTGGTTTTTGTGTTTCCCGATGGGTGATAGGTGGTGTGCAAGACCCCTCCTTCTTAGTTGATTGAGGTGAGCCATCTCCTTGACCCTCTAGGGTTTGGTGCCTTGTGACGGCCGATAGGCCCTGGCTTAGTTGGTTGCACGATAGGTCTCCTAGACGTTGCCCTTGTGGAGTACCTTGTACACACACGCACCTGACTTAGGGATGGTTAGTGTCGTTATGTGTACGTTGCTGAGTAGCCTGTGATGGGCGTCACGATTGGTTGTGTGTCGACCGATAGCTCTGTCTTGTGATGGGCATTGCCCGATAGGCCGGGTGCCCGACACCCCATCACACATTTAGTTTCCCTGCTGTTGCACGCCTTAATGCTGTTGCGACGCTGTGTCGCCTGACACATGCTGTGCACTGCTCCCTGACGCGGCATTGCTGAGTGCTGGCCGTTATATGATGAACGATAGGTTAGGGCAGGTTGCCCGATACATCTTCTAGTGAGGGTTCTTGGTATCTCTAGCGAGGGTTCAACATATCACGGAAGGCCGATATGATGAATATGTTCTTGTTTAACACGATGGTGACTCATTGCATGAACATTATGGTAACGCTTACTTATATAACACCCATATCTTTATACATGAATTTGATCATCATGATTATCTTGTATAATGCTAAGGAAAATGTTAAGCATGTAATATGACTTGCTTAATGATGTGCCTTATGAATGTGATCATAAGTTGAGGCTTATTTGATAAAGTATATAATCTTTGATGTCACCTTATATTGATAGCATGGTCTTTCTGTTAAGCCTATGATTATTGAGTAGTACTAACCATGCAGGTGATGCATAGCCAAGTAAAGGGCTATGAGGAATCAATATATGA
Source organism: Alisma plantago-aquatica (assembly GCA_963693085.1). Classification (NCBI taxonomy): domain Eukaryota; kingdom Viridiplantae; phylum Streptophyta; class Magnoliopsida; order Alismatales; family Alismataceae; genus Alisma; species Alisma plantago-aquatica. Next base: position 509,488,095 of record OY856415.1, read on the forward strand.
AAACAATGAGTTAATATGTATAATGTGATTGCTATTCCATGAGGATGATAATGATGTGAGCCTTGAAAGGCAGTGGTAATATATGTTGAGGGATTGAGATACCATGGTATGTGATGATCCATGTGATTGATCTAGATTGATTGGCAAGAGGCCAAGTGATAACATGTGAAGTGGGATCCTTGTGATGGATCAATATGATGTGAAGTGTAGTATAAGCACAATATTGAGTTTTATATTATTTACTTTTGTTATAATTGCATGTTATACAACTTGGTTGAATCTTGCAATCCATATAAAAGATACTAATTAAATACAGTGGAATATATCATGTAGTATCCCTGGCCATAGATCCATCATCGTCAGGAATTTGGTGATGGTGAAACGGGTTCTCCTACGGGTTAACCCGGAGCGCATATTGTTGAATATGTGAGATTTCTCCTAGCCTAAAGTGAGGAGGTAAGAGTGCAACTTCGGTTGTAGACTCCAGGGTGTGGATTCAGGCCCGTGGCCCAAATGTGATAAGAGCATGGTGAACAGGCCCATGGCTCAGGATATGTGATATGAGGAGCATGAATGCGTTCATGGCTCAGAGCACGGTAAAGAAGCTAGGCAGAGGGTAGCCTGACCCTGTGGCTAAGACCACTTTAGCATGAGACTGCGGTCCTGCTTGTGTTGTACTCGTGCACTGACCATGAGGTGGGAGGTCATGGAGTCCGACTCTTCCATTGACCTTGTATGACACCGGCTCTGAGTTTCGCAGCCGTCGGTTGGATTTGAACGGTACAGTTCACTTCCTCAGGGCATACTAATACGTAACCCAGTCGAATAGTATTTACTGTTTAAGTTAAACACAAAACATTGGTTGAGGCCTTGCTTGCATAGTCATTCTTGTTATATCTTACAGTTACTTATATGTTTCTCATATGTGGTAATGTCTTATTTTGTTAAATCATGCTCCATAAAGAAATGCTTGAGTACATATGGTAAGTTTGCCAAAGTATGAACAACTTTATTTTATAACTGCTCCTGTAATACTTCTTATCAGTTAGCTGCTTTATTTATATCTGAGGTTTTGTAGTTTCGGCGGGGAGTTATGTTTCTCACTGGGACAATGTTCAATTGTCTCACTCCGCTAGTTTACACCCTTTTTAGGTGGTCGAGCTAGACGTGGTGGTGGTATCGGAGTTGCGGCTGAGCAGCAAGAAGAGCAGTAGAAGGCAAGCGATGGATATGCTGCTATTTCAGATGTTTTGTAGTAGAGTCTAGAGTCATCCCTATACTCTCAGGTCCTTGGGAGCATTTTGACGTTGTTTCATGATGTATAACCGTCGATGTTTTGTATATCCTGCTATTGGCCGGATGTGGGCCTTTATGTATGTAAACAGGTGATGGACTCATGTGATGATAAGACAGCTGTTGCTCTAAGCTGTGGACAAGTTTCAAGGCTTGTATATGTTTATATAACCTATTTTCTTGCAGGATGTGGACTGGAATGTAATAGTTTCTCTGTTTATTAGCTTTCCGCAATCGGTTTTAATTAACCCGTGTTTTTGGTAATATGTGGTTATGGGGTTTTCTGCACATTTTCGCGTAACACCTCACTGTCTGTGTGATAGTGGGATGTGTTGCCACAAGATTAGTGATAGGATGGCCAATTTGCATTGACTATCGCAGATTGAACATCGTCACGCTCAAGGACCATTTCCCATTACTCTTCATTGATCAGATTTTGGAGCGACTTGCCAGTCGCTCCCACTTTTGTTTTCTTGATGGATATTCGGGCTATAATAAAATTTCAATTGAGCCTAAGGACCAGGAGAAGTCAACCTTCACCTGCCCTTATGGCACCTTTGCATACCTCCGCATGCCGTTCGGGTTGTGCAACACACCCCTACGTTTCAGTGGTGTATGTTGGCGATTTTCACAGATATGGTTGAACGATGTCTTGAGGTCTTCATGGATGATTTTTTGGTTTATGGGCCATATTTTGATGATTGTTTGAAAAATTTAGATAAGGTCTTGCAGAGGTGTAAAGACACACACATAGTACTTAATTGGGAAAAATGTCACATGATGGTTAGCGAGGGCATAGTGGTTGGACACAAGGTGTCTAGCAAGGGATTGGAGGTGGATCCGGTTAAAATAGAGGTTATTTCAAAACTCCCTCCACCAACATCAGTGAAGGTAGTTAGGAGTTTTCTAGGACATGCTAGATTTTATTGCTGATTTATTACAGATTTTTCAAAAATTGCTAAACCATTGTTTGAGCTTTTGGGGAAGAATGTGGAATTTAATTTTGATGAGAAATGTTTAAAAGCTTTTCAAACCTTGAAAGAGAAACTCATATCCGTGCTGGTTGTGCAGGATCCAGATTGGAGCCAAACATTTGAGCTGATGTGTGATGCATCAGATTATGCTGTGGGGCAGTGTTGGGGAAGCGCTTAGACAAGGTTCCTACGGTCATATATTATGCATCTAAAACACTTAATGATGCACAACTAAATTACACCACAACTGAAAAAGAATTATTGGTTGTTGTCTTTGCTTTTGAGAAATTTAGACAATATCTTGTGGGAGCTAAGGTGGTGGTGTGGATTGATCATGTGGAAATTAAATACTTGTTGTAGAAGAAGGATGCAAAACCAAGATTGATAAGATGGATGCTTCTGTTGTAGGAGTTTGACATTGAGGTCAAAGATAAAGTAGGGATAGAGAATGTGGTGGTTGACCACCTATCTAGGCTGGAGAGGGTAGATGAGAAGGATGTTAATATAGCCATTCTAGAGACTTTCCCTGATGAGAAGTTGTTCACCCTTAAGAAAAAGGACCATTGGTTTGCTAACATTGTGAATTATGTAGCTTGCAAGGAATTACCTACTGATTGGGGGTACCAAGAAAAGAAGATGTTCTTTCATGCTTTGCGTTATTATATTTGCGATGATCCTATTTTGTTAAGACAATGTAGGGATGGGATTTTATAAAGGTGTGTACCAAAATGTGAGTATGAGAGTGTGTTGAAACATTGTCACACACTACCTACAGGTGGACACCATGCCAGTTCTAGAACAACCGCTAAGGTGTTAGAGAGAGGTTTATACTGGCCAACCTTATTCAAAGATGCATATGAATTTGTGCGTCGGTGTGACACATGTCAGCGGTCAGGTAACATATCTAAGAGATAGGAGATGCCATTAAATGTGTTTTAAGAAGTAGAGGTCTTTGATCTATGGGGTATTGATTTCATTGGACCCTTTGTGTCCTCTAATTCTAACCTCTACATCTTACTGGTTGTAGATTATGTGTCAAAATGGGTGGAAGAAATTTCAACCCGCACTAATGATGCAAACGTTGTATGCAAATTTGTTAAGGATCATATTTTCTACAGATTTGGAGTGCCATAGATGATTATAAGTGATGGGGGAACTCATTTCACTAACCGAAAATTTGGGGCACTCATGAACAAATATGGAGTGACGCACCGTGTGGTTACACCCTACCAACCACAAACTCAAGGGCATGTGGAGGTTTCCAATCGTGAGAACAAAAAGATTCTTGAGACGACAATTTCGTCTAGTAGAAAGAATTGGAGTCAATTGTTGGTTGATGTGCTATGGAACTATATGACTGCCTACAAAACACCAATAGGAGCTACACCCTTTAGGTTAGTCTATGGACGGGCGTGTCATCTTCCTATGGAGTTAGAACATAAAGCTCAATGGGCATTACGGAGGTTAAATTTCAACCTTGACAAAGCAGGCAAGGCAAGGAAGTTGGAGTTGAATGAGCTTGATGAAATTAGGATGAATGCCTATGAGAGTTCACGATTGTATAAGGAGAGGACTAAGAAAATACATGGCTGGCATATAGCAAGGAGATTCTTCTACCCGGGTGAGAAGGTGTTGTTTTTAACTCAAGGATGAAATTACAGCCTGGGAAATCAAGGTCTAGATGGAGTGGACCATTTATCATAGAAGAAGTGTTTCCACATGGAGCGGTTAGAATCAAATAGGGAGAGATATCTTTCTTGGTTAATGGTCAAAGACTGAATCACTACTTTGGAGAAGATTTCAATAGAAAGGAGCATGAGTTGAAACTTATTGCTCCTAATTAATCTAAAGATTGGATTTGTCTAACCTATAATGTTAAACAAGGTCGCTTGTTGGGAGGCAACCCAACCATTAGGATGTTCATTTCAGTCATTTACATTATGTTGGTTTAGTAGTACTTAGTTGTTCATAAATTTTATGTAAAAATGATACCCTGATCCGTTTGTTAAGCATGCAGGCTATGGAAGAGTCAGTGCCATCGACTTCCAAGTCAATGGCACTGAGATCAGGTCAGAGAAAGGGGCAATTTGATTGGCACAAGTCAGTGCCACCGACAGATCTAAAGAAAGTGCAGAAAAAAGGTCGTCGGTACCACTGACAATCCGTTCGGTGGCACCAACTTAGCAAATGTCCCAAGCTCGATGGATGCGTCAGTGGATTAAAAAAAATATCGGTCATTCAAAAGTCAATACCACCAACACCTCCATCGGTGCCACCGGCAGGAGAAAGCACAGATCAGTGGGTGTCGTCATCTACGGCCCAGATGCGTCCAGATTAGGCATGAGAAAGCACTAATCCGCCCAGAAAGTAAGTGCCACCGACTTGTCAACAGTCCGCAAAGTCCAGATCAACCACCGACAGCTATCGATGCACCGATGACATGGATCCACCCTCAGCAGTTGGTGCCACCGACTTCATCGTAGATGGGCGGCGCAAGATCTATAAATAGGAAGTAGTAGTTTGTTTTCTTCTAACAACTCCAAGAACTACTACTTCCCAAGTGCATGTGGCTGCTCTGAGCATTCAGAAGCTGCACCGAGCTCTTCTTTTCTCAACCTTCTTTCCCAATCACTTCAACGTCATGGAAAGGAGAGGGGGAAACCCTGGCGGTCTGACACCATGACCACAAATCAGCGACCCTTCAACGGAAGTATGGAAGGTGTATGAAGAGCTTTCCAAGAGGTTGTTCATGTCGAAAAGATACAGTGACTACCATATAATCGAGGATATGGGCTTCAATGACAACATGGCGGCGGTTCTTGAGGGCCAAGAGTTTGATGGCGGTTCCGTGAGCCCTATGTTTGACGGTTGGCCAACATATAGGGAGATTGTCATCAAGTTCTTGGTGTCTATCAAGATTTTTGTCACCCCCGACCCAGCACGCCCGGCGTGAGGTCAGTGGAGAGAAGGAAAGGTGGACTTCCGCCTTTACAACACCAACTACTCCCTCACCCTTCACGCCTTCAATGACATCTATGGGTGGCCTCATGTGCCTTGCCACTAGCCCGAGAACGTCGATTTCGACGTGATATGGAATAACCTTGTGACAGTGCCAAAAGGTCACAAGTTGAAATTCCACCATAGTTCTTTGGCGGACCTTGAGCATCCCTTTGTTTGGGTGCTTCATCGCATGCTTACCAACACCCTGTTCACCAAGTAAACTCAAGGGCAAGCAAAGGTTCAGCTGCCAAACTTGTATTTTATCTATCAACTTTTGGAAGGGAGGTCGGTCAACTGGGAAACTTTCTTCCTCACACATGTGATGGCAGTAAAGCACAACATTAGGAGGACCACACCTATACTATTTGGGGGACTTATCACCCCCATTTGTCTTCATTTAGGCTTGGATATTTCTACTCTTGAGCCTCTGTATTCCAAGCTTAGCATAGACCGCCACCACTTCAAGCAGGCTGGTCCTATCTTGGTTCAAAATGATGCCATCTATGCTATCTGTTCTGTTAGTGACACATTCTACGAGTGTCGACTCCCTGATCCTATCTTCAACATCAGGCAAGTCGAGCACTATAGATGGCCGGATATGGATGATGAAAATGCAGAATAAGGAGGAGATTATAATGGAGAGGAGGAGGTCGACCCCACCATTACTATGACAGAGTTGCTCCACGGAAGCGTCCACAACATTATGCTGCCTCTACTAATTCTTCCCTACCACCATCTCAAGAAGGAGAGGGTGCTTATTCTATGGTGGGGATGTACTCTATGATGTAGGATATACAAACACATCAGTAGCAGCAAACTAAATCTTTGGCTGGGATTCAAGATGTGCATGGTCGGCTATACACCAACGAGCAGGCAATCTACGAAAATGAACGTCTTCTCTTGGCCAACCAAGAGAACATGCATCAGTGCCTGCAGAGGATGGAGAACTATCAATAGCCATTCTTTGACCACTACTGGAGCCAGGGATATTTTGGCAACTACCATATGCCATCGGATATGCCTTCTTCTGCGCTGACCTTCCAGGGGATGTTTCCTCCCCAAGACCCCAACCAACCACCGCCACCACCATTTTAGTCAGGTATCTCTATTCCACCTCTTAAGTTGGAATTTTGACTATGTAGTCATAGTCATATTCAAGCTCAGGGGGGTGTTGGAACAACTTCTATCTTAGTTTTTTTAGCATTGTGTTTGTTTTATTTTGGGAAAAAATAGTTAGTTTTCTTGTTAGTTTTTCTTCTATGTAGGATCCACAATCTATCTAGTGTAATCTGTGGAGAAGTAAATGCATGGTTTCTCTTTAGTTTATCAATCTCTGGGTTGGTTGTATGAAAAAAAATTGAAAAAAATTATGAGTGAATTTCAATTTTTTTTGTGAGCTTATCTTATGAGTAGTCAAGTTGCATAACTGAGGAAGTGCTTGGGTAAGTCATCTCCAGGACATGAGAGCATAAATGACCATTTAAATTGTCCAAGAAAAGTGATTAACAACGATTGTTGAGCCTAAATTGATCAAACACTAATGTGACCTTAAACTAAAATTTAAGAGAGAAATCACTTGATTACCCTGTACATAGGTCTTTAGAGAGGGAGATATGATTTTCTCTAAAGGTTCTATCTCTTAGTTGTGTGATCTCATCCACTGCATACTTTCTCTTCACACTCCACCATAAGAGGATTGAGTACATGTTATCATTCTTTCTCTTGATTACATTTCATAGTATATCTTGCATAATAATTGTTTACTTTTGCGTGCATAAAAAATATATGAAAAACATACATGTGCAACAAAATTCTGGTGCATGTCTTTCAGTTGCATAACATTTTATTCATGTAGTTTGCATATGCATTACATATCATCTTGCAAAGATCATGTGTAGTTTCTTCTCTAATACGAGAAGGTAGTGGTTTTGCCCATGCCCTGAAAAAAAAAAGCAATGACATGAATCAAATGTGTCGTGCAAGTAGAAGCCCAAAACAATTTTACCATGTTGAAAGGGGACTTGAAATGAAGGAAACAAATTATACATATTGAGTATAATGTCAGGAAGTGAGGGAGGAAGGGCATAATTCTACCAAATCATAAGGAAGAATTATCACATGATGTAGTTTAGATATTTTGACTTACATTGAGATGAAATGGTAGTTGCATGCATCATTCCACCTCAATGATTAGGCATTAGGATCATTCTATAAATTTGCATCATCATAGGTTAATCATGATTTTGGATTGCATTAATGATTTTATGTGCTCATGATTAATTCTTCCATAGCCACCTATTCCAACTACTCATTGCTCTTATTGGTAGGCCACTCAGATGATTGTCTCCTCATTAATTATCTATCAGGAGAAATGCTTCCATGTAGATGGTAGGTAGAGAAAAGAGCAACATAGATAGAAGATCACACAATGCATCAAGTATGAGCTGTATGAGTCAATCATATTAACTGCTTTACTGATAGTGTTTCATTGATTGGGGGGCAGACATCTTGGATAGAGGTTTTTGGTCACCTAGATGGTAGTTAGTGTTCAGCGGTCAGTAAAGGCCGGAAGGAGGACCGAAAGGTGGAGACTTTTTAGATGTACCTTATGCACTTATGTCCTTCAACAGACTTATATCAATCAGATCCAAAGGAATTCTTTCTCGAGGATGAGCAAGGTTTTAGCTTAGGGGAGTTTGATGTACGGGTTTTGAGTCACTTTTATAGGCCTAGTTTATATTCTATTTTTGCATTTATTTCTCAATTAGTTGATCATATTTTCATAAATCATTATTATTGGTAGGTATATTATTTTTGCATCAAACTATGCTCATTTTAACATATTTACATTATCTTATATATCCCTGGGCCTTATATACATTTTTATGGATTTTTCAGGTACTTTATATACACTACACAGTCGATGCCACCGACCACCCTAGTTGGTGCCACCGAGATAGCAGCAGAGGTCGGGCCATTGAAGACCAGAACATTCGGTTCCACCGAGATCCACTCAGAGAGGCAGAACAAAGTATGTGTACTAGCTTAGTGCCACTGACATGAAGATTCGGTGGTACCGACTTAGGCATAGCAAGATCGCGCCTGATACCATCTGTGCCACTGACTCTGCTGGATTTCAGCAATCTAAGTTGATCGCCCAGATCTGACGGTCCACGTAATGTGGTACCATAAGTTGACCTAGGCCTTAAAATAGGATGGCCAGGCCTAAGGGGATTATCATGTTGCACCGCACAAAGGTGAGAGAGGAGAGGGAGAGAAGCACGGAGCCGAAGGATGCCACCTGGGAGATCTGAGCACCTTTGATGGACGATTTTGCTGCCAAAAGACTACAAAACATGTGTTTCTCGAGGAGGATCATATGGAACACCTTCTCTCCAGGAGTTACACAAACTTCCTTCATATTTCCCACATTTTTATTCTCTCTCTCTATGTATATGCAACTGAAAACCATGCGGGGCTAAACCCCTCCTTTCCTTAGGACCCTGGAGTAGCTCGGGAAATCATTGTATTGACTTTTTACATGATTTAATATAACTTTCTCTTTATTCCTGGATATATATTTGTGGATTTAAACGACTTATCATTGCTTGATCACCATCGATAGGATTACAGACCAATAATTACTTTAAAGAAGAATTAAAGGTTAGAAAATCATACTTATACACTTTCCTACACGTTCTTTGGGAAAGGCAATGTACGGTGAGTGGAAAGAACCCAGAGTTTTTAATAATGCACCTAGACTAAGAGATAAATTATTACAGATGTGGAATTGGCTTAGATCTAAGTAGTGAATTGCACCGCAGGAGTGAGCATTTCTGACTACATGCTTTCTATCTAGGGAAGGAGTAGGAATTTATATTAGTTTGGTAGAAATAAGATACGACGAGATGCCATGGTGAAATGGGTAATCCTACAAAATTCATCTCATTCAAATCAACTATTTTTAATATTCTTTTATTTTGTTTAAACTTAAATCAACCTTTTTAATTGGCTTAGCTGATCGCAACGTAGTTAGTAGTAGTCACTGAGACTACGTCTCCCTGAGTTTGACTTGGGCCTCACATAGGCCTATATTACTCGACGCGTGCACTTGCGTGTATACGCACGATTTTGGCATGTCAATTACACTACTCTAGTGCTACTGAATCACATAGCATGTAAAATGTAGAGGCAAGTAGAAAAGTATGGTTAGAATTATACAATGTTGCCATCACACAATGGACCACACATACATCCACATGTAAGTGGGAACAAGATATCACATATCCACAAATAAACATCCACATCATAGTGCACACATATAATTAAAAGTCCAACATGCACAAAGACACAAGATAAGAATCAATAGAATACCCAAGATTACCATAAACAAGATAGTTCACAAGAACCACGATATCAAAAGAAGAGCAATGTGTATAGACTATTGTACATAGGAGCAAGAGAAAGAAGAATATAGTTGATTACTCAACATATAATATAGGGGATGCAAACATACCTCAACTTTAGAGTTCATATAAATCCAAGTCAGATCTAGGTTCTAACCTAGGTTTCCAAACACCTATAAAGCACATATGTAGATTTTTAGTCAATTACACATTCATTAATCATACCCTTAGAAATCAACTTTTTCATTATTTTTTATTTAGGTTACCAAAACCATGCCACATTTTAGATTATCTCTTTCTGAACTCAAAAAATATTTTAACATATTTTTTTATTTATAAATATTTAGTTATCAACTTTACAAGTTATCATCTATTTAATTTGATCCAATAAAATAACATATTAGTAAACACTAGATTTAGGATACAACATTAGTACCATTAGAAAGCTCTTATTTTTCTGAGTCCAACGACTATTTATATGTATTTTTCTAACATATATATGATTAGTTATCAATTTCAGTAAATAGGTCAATCAGAGAAAACCAAAAATCCATGCCAGTAGGGAAAAAGAAAAAGAGAGAGGGAGATCAAATGTTGAGTTGGCCCAAACATGGGCGGGCAACTCAACCAGTCCCACAAGCACTCTGGCACCATGGCTAAGCACTGAAACATGAAGCAAGGGTTCCTGAAATGACCAAAATGCCCTTCACGGGAAAACAAAAACAAAAAGAACAGAAGGGAAAAGTTAGGAAATCCTATGAGGCAAAGCTTCATGCCAAGGAACAATGGCCTTCAGTCTAGTACCAGGAACACCAAAAATTTGATTAATCTCAGGGAAAAGGACCCCCATACCTATAACAAAGACTACTGATCAGTTCTTCAGCCTCTCCCGACCACAACGAACCTAGGGTTGAGATGTAAGGGTAGTCGGAGCCCCAGATTGACTCCGAACTCCATGGAAGTAGAAAGAGAGGAGGCAAAGAGGGGAAACGACACATGACCCAGAGAGATAGAATCACGCTCGAGGAAAGCTTCTCCCGATTTCACCAAAGATGAATGCCCACTCCAACAACCGTCCGAGGCCCAGGAGCCTATTGTCAGAGTCGCGGAGATGCTCTGACACCGACGAAGGTGGGGCGGTGAGCTCTCAGCCATGCCAGGAAAAACCACCACATGGAAAAGGGCACGCAGGACATGGGGCAGGTCGGGAATGCATAAACACAAGACCTAAAGCTCTGGCGCAGCGAGAAGAAGAAAAGAACGACAAAGACAGGGGAAAATGAGAGGAGCTTGATCATTATGGGATACAGTGAATGAAACCATATCATATATAGGATAGATAGAAGTAGAAGGATGTAGTAGTTGTGAAGAAAAAGTCGGGTTAGAAAAATAAGGAAAGGAGAGAAAGATCGGAATGAGGGAGATTCAGGATTACTGTAGCGACAAAAGCGGAAAGAAAGCGGAGGAAGAAGAAAGCTTGTAGCAGTCAGATCTTGAATCGAACGATCAAGAGAGAATACGAAATTAAAAACCATGTGATAGAGAAAAATGATCATAAACCTTGTCCAAATCGAATTTGACTAAAGGGAAAGTTCACATTGTATCCTTTTCTCCTTCATAACAATTGAGGGCCCAAACATTATCCAAATTAGGTGCAATTTTGCACAAAGGTTAAATTAGGCATGTAATTTCTGATTGTGTAATTAGATTTCCTATTTGAATACTTTAGATGCATTAATTAACCAAACCTTATTTTCTTTTTCCTCGTGCATTAATGACGTTAAGATTTTCCAAATTTTATAAAACTTTACATACAAGTCATATTTAATGTGTTGGACACAAATTTGCCACCAATTTTATATGTTGGAGTTGTTTGAGCATTTATTTAATATTTTGAAGGTTCTACACACTTTCTCTCTCCTGATTTCACCTTTTAAGCAAACTTTCTCCAAATTGGATGCAAAATTCACCCAAAGGCTATATTTATTATGTAGATTATGAATCCAATATTATTTTCCTATTTTGGAGTCATTTATTATTTTATTTGATATTTTGGGGAAAACTTAGATCTTTTCTTTCCTAAATGAATTAAATTAACTATTATTATGTGAATAATGTGAAACTTGACTCCCAAGACAATTAGGACTCAAGGAACATGATTTTTAACTTAGATTCTATTTTTGGGATTTCTTTTAATGAAATATGTCACATGGACCACTAGTCCCCATTATCCAAAACTATTCATCCAATTAAGTTCTTTAAATTCTTAGTACCATCCAAATGAGTCATATGTGATTATGAAGCATGAATTATCATGTATTTAATTAAATAATTTAGGTGACACATTTTATGTTCCATTATTAGCATCAGTCTAATATGATAACATTAGGTTACATTAGGGTGATTTATAAATGCATTATCTTACTAGGGTCATATGAAACATCACTTAGGTCTAACCTCAACCTTGTTTGGCTAAGCCCAAAAGGTCAAACTTATAGTGTTGGGTTTGAGATATGGTATCTTACACCTTACTTCTTAACAGATCATGCACATCAATGTATGTCAGATCTACATCCGGTATCACATACCAAGATGAAGAAGAAATTAAATTTATCTTATAACATTTATACCTAAAGTAGAGGTCTCATCCCCTTCCTTCTTCTTCTTTAGTTCCTCTAGAAAGAGAGGGAAATTCCTTTTTCAATGTGCATGATTGTGATAGTGGTGACAATTGCCTCCCTTATTTACTCCTCCATTTGCCTTGAGATCTAAAGACTTGGCTTCTGGCCAGCTTTAGAATTCTTCTTATCTTTGCCTTTGCCTTTAGACTCTCCCTTTGTCTTGATGGTCATCATCACGGACAAGGGTTTGTCTTTCTTCATTTGTGTATCAGTTGTTCTCAACATGCCTAATAACTCTATCAACATTTCGTCAAAGACATTCATGTTGTAGTTCATGAAAAATTGACTATATGACTCAGGAAGAGAGTGTAGAATCACATCACTGGCCAACTCTTGACCTAAGGTGGATCCCTATCTAGCTAGGTTCTCAACATAGTCAATGATCTAGAGTACATGAGGACCTATTGGATCTCCTTCTTCCATGTTACATTTGAGAAGTGCCTTTGAGACATTAAATCTCTCAAGACTTTCCTAATTTTGGAACAAGTTCTTTAAATGTATGACCATCGCAATAACATCCATGTTCTCATTCTGCCTTTGCAACTCATAGTTAATGGATCATAGCATCAGAAACTTGACATAAAATTCATCTTCAATATGGTTCTTGTAAGCATCCATGTCAGCCTTAGGTGCATTGGGAAAGGGTTCATCTGGATCCAATGTCTCCAAGACATAGAGCTTGTGCTCTTGTATGAGAATGATTCTCAGCATCCTGAACCAGTCATGGAATTTATTCTCATTTAATGTGTCCTTCTCAAGGGCCGATCACAAAGAAAAGTTGATGTTATGTGTTGCCATTTGATTTTACAAAAGGATTTGCAATTTTGTCTGAAACACTTTTTTATGTGATTTGATTTGATTAAAATTGATTGTGTTAATTAGGTCTTTAATTAGATATCACTCTCATTATTTTGATCAAATTGATAATCCTAAATTATCAATTTGCAAGATTGCAGTGAACAAACTTCTAATGAGCCAAGATCCAAAATAATTTAATTATTACCCAGTCAACACCAACGTTCATAATCAATCATTAAGGTAGGAAACAGTAGCCAATTGCATCTAATGTAATTCTTGGATAGGTTATATGTCTCTAGTGCTTAATCTCATTAAGGTCACACAATTAAGCTCGATCCAAAAGTTGAGACGATAATAATGCACCCACATTATTGTTGGGTTTTAGGGGAGACAGAGAAGGCAGCGGAAACAAAAAACTTCTTCTCCCAAACCCAAAATAAAGGAATCGTGTCAACGCCTATGCAATAGGAAGGATGGTTTGTGGAGGCATACCTTGTCCCGAGGCTTGCTCGGTGACGTTACCTCATGACTTGCGTAGTCTTCACCTCCGATCATGGACAGTGTCTGTGCAGCTCCTGGTCACACCGGGACTGGCACCTCCTGGTCTCACCGGGACTGTCGAGATTGACTACTATCCTCCGAGCGGTAGAAGTCTCCCGCCTCTGAAGTAGTCCACAAGGACCACGTAGAATTATGATCTCCTTGTCGTACAAGGAATCAGAAGGAGTCACACACTCATGTCGGCGTACTAGTCACCGACACACTCTCCTACCACCAGTCACTTTCTTCAATTGTCTTTCCCTTGTTGTGCCTCCCTTATCGGGTAGCACTTGCTCGGGCTCTCTCTCGGTTACCAAAACCAGAGAGAATGACAACTTTGCAGAGCAACTGATGCATTGAGTTGTGTTCCTGAGAAGCCCCCACTACCCTTATATGTATAGGAGGGTCATGGGATAGGGTTCTCTATCCCGGGAATTGCGAGATTAATGCAGGAGTAGAAGGGTTCAAAATTTTCTACAAAACAACCAACTGCTCCACCTGAACCGATCATTTCATACATGAAACAGTCAGTTGGGGAGTTGAGTCGATCGGTTCACACCTCAATGGATCAGTTGGGGCACCTGAGCCAATCAGTTCACTTCTTAGCCGATCGGTTCATGGTCCTGATCCTACTCAAATTGACTTTCAAATTTGTTTCCAATTAATCAAATATTAATCCTTGTCCAAATCAAATTTGTATAAGTGAAACAAATTTTATTTGCAAAATAATCTTCTCACTTTCCAAACGATCTCGGTTGGACCAGTTGAGCCGATCGGTTCAACCCTTGAACTGGTTGTCTCATCCTGTCTTGAGCCGATCGGTTCATCACATGAGCCGATCGGTTCACCAACCTGAGTCGATCGGTTCATCACATGAGCCAATCAATAGGGGCAGCAGACTATGCAAAATCAGTCAGCCGTAGTTTCAATCAATCTGATACTCTAATCAATCGGTCCAACACCTTGAACACTATGATATTGAGCCATCAATTAATTGAGTGTTTAATTGAACTACTAAACTCCTTTAGTAATCAATCCAAACATCATTTGTGGATAAACTCCTCTTCTAGGTTAAATCCTATGTGTGTGACCATGCAGGTCCATTTCATGTTGGTAGTGAAAGTCTATAACACTTACAACTTCACAAGCAAAGAGCGGTGTCTAGTCGCACATCAATGCTACCTAAGTGAAAAGGAAAGTTGGAGAACAACTTTTAATTCTACAATCCATGAATGGTGTTACAATGAATGTATAATTCCTTTGTCACTGATATCCCGAATGAACTCAAGGCATGGAACAGTCATCCTGTCAACGTTCATTCACTTTCTTAATCTCAGAATAGATTGGAAGAGATATGTATGACATCAATATCACATACTGATTCACACATGTGTGTGCATGCCTATCTCAATCCTACTCATCAAGTGGACATGGATATCAAACTCCCTCAGGAGGGACAAATCCCATATCTATCACTCACCCCTCAAAAGCCCCATGTTTCAAAGCCACCCAATCATCACCTTTATAACAACCCATGTTTCAGGACTGTGTTTGATGATGTCAAAGTGTACCCAATGACATGTGTTGAGTGTAGTGATTTCAGGTCAAAGAATCACACTCACCACCATCAGTGTGAGAACTGATTGTGACTACCATGTCATGGTTCCATGTGTCAAACTCATGGTGGGTTTGTCCGGTAAACTTGTTCTCTAACAAGTACCTATGTGTTTGGTTTGATATCTCCATATCATGACTAATGTGATTCTGTCATAGACCAACACCACAATCTAGTCTTGTGTGTCATTGTTGTCTATCTACCTTCCACAATGACATCCGACTAGGGACATAATAAGAATGTACAAACTCTTAGCATCCATATGATCTCATTGCTCAGGTCCTCAACCTAAAAGCATATGTCATTGAGTACTATCATTCTCTAGACATTCAATCTGTTCTATCATTATCTCATATGACTGAACCAGAAAGAATTGGAAGCTTGCCTTTGATGTTTATCAAATCAATCTTAATGTATCCCACCAATCATCCCATGATTGGCTCTCAGGGCATACATACCAACAGACTCCCACTTGCACTGCGAGCCAATCACCCTTGAATCATATTCATAGTGATCTTCAAACATGTCCTACATATTACTGTGATCTAGTGCTAACATAGTGAGTTATGGCAACACCTTGCCAAAGTCAGTATTAACTGCATGTCTCTCATCTCTTCGTTGTACGTCATACGTATGAGATGGAGTTGCCGTAATATGTGATGTAGTATTCCTTTGCTAACCTTTAGTGACAGTGCATGACCAAGTACTCCTTACTTGTCATCAAAGACCAAAATAACTATAAGTTCATCTCATGAACTTCCAGATCCATATAGTATCCACTGTTGTTCTCTAACACACGAATACTCAGCATTTCCTTTTAAATGACTTTATTGGAACGTTTCCAATTATCAATAAACAATCACTTTTATATATCCCATATATATTGCGATTAATTCTCTGTCCTTTTCAGAAGTTCACATCAATGTAACTCTTTACGGTGAACCCTTCCTTATTTCCATAGAATTAGTACTTCTCAAGTACTTATCAAGTTCTCATGGTATTCTAGTAACCCTTACTGGAACTAGTCAGACATCCACTCGTCATGTCCCACATACGCATTATCAGGATGAGCATATCATATTGTCATGTCCTACATACAAGATGATTGTCTTTTATTCTTGCCATGTCCATACATGCAAGATAATGGGATGATTACATACATGATAAATCCATATCTATTCTTAGTGTTCCCATTCTTCATAAGAATTGGACACTTGGCCATGGGATACTAACTCCATGTAACATGGACAAATTTTCTCCCACTGAATCTATGCACATTGAACTCTTCAGTATAGATTGCCAATGTATGCTCTCTCTTTTCTAGGTCAAGAGGTTTTTCGAGAACTATCTCTATAGATCTCTATTCCTATCACATAGGAAACGTCTCTATCTTCCCTAAAGATGATTTCCACTTTGGATTTTCATTCTAGAACATTTCCATTTCACATCAACATGTGGAATGTGAATACGCTCCCACTAAATCACAGATCCCTTCTTTATCTTTGACATATCAGTCAAACCCTTTGACTATATTATCAAAGTAAAGATCCAGCTCTGAGTTGCTTGTACTTAATCAATCACATTGATTAGTCCATTGTAACCTATAGACTTCATTTGCATTAATGGATTCATAAACCTCATAGGTTGTGTCACATACACATCCTTGTTTTATTCTTCATAGGAATGTGGTTTTAGTATCCGTATGCCAAATGTCTTAGTCATTAAGTTACAATCAACAAACATCATCCTTCTCAAAATGTTATCCATGTGTCTTAGCTATTAAGACTTATTTGTACTTATGGATTTCATCCCAATGGGTGCTACCATCAAGGTCATACCTTATGGTTCACATGGAAGTCATTTAGGATGTAAGGGTCATAAACCATAACTCAAGATCTGGTTCCTCATATTCATCTAGATATTTGACTCATCACATGACCAACTCATCACATAGATAACTGAGGTGTATCTATCAAGGAATTTGAGAACTCACAACACTTTGTGATTCTTAATATCTTTTATTAGTGTAGGGTATTCTTTATTAAGAAGAAATTAGTTATTTGATAATCATCCTCTAACTCCTTAGAGTATGACTCCTTTTGATTTAGACATCACCATGCCTTAATCATGAGTTCACTATGATACACTGTCATAATCACTCATAAGGATCTCAAACATTTGGTTCAAGTATTTCATTCACTGATCTCATCAAGAATTAACACTTTACCAAATCCATACTTCATCTATGATGTTCTTGAACACTTCAAGATATTCATATTGGTATTTCTCTAAACACCGTTTGAAGTATTAGCATCATCTCCAATGTAAATACATCACATGTATTACACCTAATAGGATAATCATTCTCTCACTACCACTAGTGAAGATTGATTAATCATGTCTGAGAGATTCATGTCTCTTACTGGTTCTCTAACCAAAAGGGTCTAGATTATCCATCATATGGAAACTAGAAATGAACTTCTCATGATTTATGCTAATTTGATTGTTTGAGTTATCAATAACTTTTAGGTATCATTTTATCTTATGCATAACAAGTACCACAAGATAAATAAGGCATTGCCATAAAGATCACATCTTTTGAGATTGAAACATCAACTTTATTAATTGCTATCATTGTCATACAATATGCAAAAATAAAATGTTTCTATCTATTGGAAAATATGAAATAGCAGTTCATAACTCTATTACATGCCTTCAAGGCTGAAAATAAACTAAAGTACTCCTATCTATGGTGACAACAATTGCCCCATTTATTTAGTGCTTTACACTTTATATCTTGGTATCATATACCTCAAAAAAATGTTAAAAGTTTATTTCATGACACCTTTAGGTGGAGACATCTGTCGCCTCCTTCTTCTTTAGTTCTTCCAGATAGTGTGGACAATTCCTTTTCCAATGTCCAGGATTTTGACAATGGTGGCAATTGCCTCTCTTGGTCATGCCTCCCTTGCCCTTGAGAGCTGAAGACGCCTTGGGCTGTTGGCTAGCATCAGAACTCATCTTAGCTTTTCCCTTTCCCTTGCGCTTGGACTTGCCTTTTTTGTCACTGATCAACATCACAGACTTAGGCTTGTCCTTCTTCATCTGTGTCTCAATTGTCCTCAACATGCCCAACAACTCTGACAACATCTTGTCAAAGTTGTTCATGTTGTAGTTCATCACAAACTGACTATAGGATTCTGGCAACGATTGCAGTATCACGTCAGTAGCCAACTCTTGGCTCAGGGGAAATCCCAGTCTCGTTAGGTTCTCCACATACCCAATAATCTTGAGCGTGTGAGGACCAACTGGATCTCGTTCTATCATGACGCACTTGAACAACGCCCTGGAGACATCATATCTCTCTTGCCGTTCTTGATCTTCATACATGTTCTTGAGATGCTGAATCATCTCAATGACACCCATGTTCTCATGTTGTCTCTGCAACTCTGGTTCATGGAGCACAACATCAAGCACTTTCCATCAATGACATCATCAGAATGCTTCTTATAAGCATCCCTTTCTGCCTTTGGTGCGGTAGGAGCAAGTTCCTCTCGAATTGGAGTATCCAGGACATAGAGCTTACGCTCTTGAGTGAAAACAATTCTCAATGTCCTAAACCAGTCGTGGAAGTTAGTCACATTCAGCTTGTCCTTTTCAAGGACTGATCGCAACGAAAAGTGATTGTTGTTTGTTGTCATTTGTACTACAAAAGGAAATATATGCAATTTTAGTCCAAAACTCAATTTTGACATTTTTGATTGATTTGAAAAGTTGACGATATTATTAGGACTTTAATTAATTATCACTCCTACTATTTTTGTTCAAATTGATAGCCCTCACCATCAATTCGGAAGATTGCAGCGTACAATCTTCTAGTGGGTCATGATCCTGAAATCCTCTGAGTCATGGACCAGCTAGGGCTGTCACCCACAACTTAGATCTTCCAGGTAGGCAACTTTTGCCAATTGCATCATATGCAACTCTTGAAAGATGTCATATGCAACTCTTTTCCATGAATATCTCCATGCCTCAAGGTGCTAGATCCTATCTAGGTCACCTTGTTAAGTCTGACCCATAGCCATCACGATGAATATGCACCCTGCTATGGTAGACCCACATATCCATTCTTCATGCTTCCACGAGATAGACGGTGCACCACGCTAGGGCATGCCCACACTTGGTCGATCAAGCTTTTCATGTGTGTTGCATTTGGAAGGAATCTAAAACTTTAATATTTAATGAGGGATTTGGTTTTATAGGTACATATACATATCCAATCACCACAATATGTAGTACGATCATATACATGCTATATCCCACAGAAAACATGCAAAATGATAAAAGCAATGATTATGTCCATCCTAATGTGATTCCTTAAGACAAGAGGAATCACGATCATCTAGGTCTACATCACATGCAACCTATACAAGATGAACTCTGTGCTTTGCCTTTATTGGGTTTGATCAACTCATTTCCATGATTGATCGGCTCGCCATCAGGCCGGTCGGTTGGGTGCCACCAGCCGATCGGTTGACTCCTTCAACTGATTGGTTCGCCTAGTCATCGTGCATCTCCTCAAGTCACCACCCACTCATCTCGCTCCTTCAGTCGATCATCTGGATCACCAACCGATTGGTTCACACCTTGAACTGATCATCTCATTTGCGTCAGGTTGTCCGTCGTTCTTCGACATAACAGGAAATAAAAGATCTATCATATTTTACATTTGAATTGGGAAACCCCGAGTTACATTCAGGGGGAGAAAAGGTAGGAAAGAAATCTCGAGTTATCTTGAGTTACATAAGGAATAAGGAGGTAGGGAATCAATGCGCAGATTGAGATGCAAATGACCACATACAACCAAGCACACATACATAGGGTTTATTGGCCATAACCATGTTATACATCCACCACAAAACTCGTTTAAGGGTGACGCATATTGAGTGCATTCATATTACATATCATATATGTATATTGGGATTAATGGATTTAAGATTGGACATGCACAAAGCCAATTTTATTCACATCGTATGCAATAAATAAAGGCGACAAACCAAAATCAATCATATTGATAATCCTAAAGCATAGCGCAGTTGACGTGGCTCTGATACCACTATTGGGTTTTAGGGGAGATAGAGAAGGCAGTGGAAACAAAAATTTTCTTCTCCCAAACACAGAATAAAAGAATCACGTCAACATCTTTGCAATAGATATGATGGTTTGTGGAGGCATATCTTGTCTCGAGTCTTGCTCAGCGATGTTACCTCATGGCTTGTGCGGTCTTCACCTTCGGTCTTGGACAATATCTGTGTAGCTCCTCCTCGCACCGGGACTGGCACCTCCTAATCTCACCAGGACAGTCGAGATTGACAACTGTCCTCCGAGTGGCAGAAGTCTCCCACCTCTGAAGTAGTCCACATGGACCACCTGGAACTATGATCTCCTTGTCGTACAAGGAATCGGAAGGAGTCACACCCTCCTATCGGCGTACTAGTCATCGACACACTCTCCTACCACCAGTCGCTTTCTGCAGTTGTCTTTCCCTTATTGTGCCTCCCTTATCTGGTAGCACTTGCTCGGGCTCTCTCTCGGTTACCAAAACCAGAGAGAACGACAACTTTGCAGAGCAAATGATGCACTGAGTTGTGTTCCTGAGAAGCCCCCACTACCCCTATATATATAGGAGGGTCATGGGACATGGTTCTCTATCCCGGGCAATGTGGGATTAATGCTGGAGTAGAAGGGTTCGAAATTTTCCACAAAACAACCAACTGCGCCACCTGAACCGATCGTTTCATACATAAAATGGTCGGTTGGGGAGTTGAGCTGATCGGTTCACACCTCAACCGATTGGTTGGGGCACCTGAGCCGATCGGTTAACTTCTGAGCCGATCACTTCGTGGTCCTGATCCAACTCAAATTAACTTTCAAATTTTTTTCCGATTAATCAAATATTAATCCTTGTCCAAATGGAATTTGTACAAGTGAAACAAATTGTATTTACAAAATAGTCTTCTCACTTTCCAAACGATCTCAGTTGGACCAGTTGAGCCGATCGGTTCAACCCATGAATTGGTCGTCTCATCATGTCTTGAGCCGATCGGTTCATCACATGAGCCGATCGGTTGGGGTAGTAGACTATGTGAAATTAGTGATTCATAGTTTCAATCAATCTGATACTCTAATCAATCGGTCCAACACCTTGAACACTATGATATTGAGCCATCAATGAATTGAGTGTTTAATTGAACTACTAAACTCCTTTAGTAATCAATTCAAACATCATTTGTGGATAAACTCATCTTCCAGGTTAAATCCTATGTGTGTGACCCTACAGGTCCATTTCATGTTGGCAGTGAAAGTCCATAACACTTATGACTTCACAAGCAAAGAGCAGTTCCTAGTCGCACATCAGTGCTACCCAAGTGAAAAGGAATGTTGGAGAACAATTTTAAATCCTACAATCCGTGAATGGTGTTACAGCAAATGTATAATTCCTTTGTCACTGATATCCCAAATGAACTCAAGGCATGGAACAATCATCCTGTCAACGTTCATTCACTTTCTTTATCTCAGAGTAGATTGGAGGAGATATGTATGACATCAATATCACATATTGATTCACACATGCGTGCGTACGCCTATCTCAATCCTACTCATCAAGTGGTCATGGATATCAAACTCCCTCAGGAAGGACAAATCCCATATCTATCACTCACCCCTCAAAAGCCCCATGTGTCAAAGCCACACAATCATCACCTTTATAACAACCCATGTTTCAGGACTGCGTTTGATGATGTCAAATTGTACCCAACGACATGTGTTGACTGTAGTGATTTCAGGTCAAAGAATCACACTATCCACCATCACTGTGAGAACTGACTGTGACTACCATGTCATGGTTCCATGTGTCAAACTCACGGTGGGTCTGTCCGATAAACTTGTTCTCTAACAAGTATCTATGCGTTTGGTTTGATATCTCCATATCATGACTAATGAGATTCTATCATCAACCAACACCACGATCTAGTCTTGTGTGTCATTGTTGTCTATCTACCTTCCACAATGACATCTGACTAGGGACATAATAAGAATGTACAAACTCTTAGCATATGTATGATCTCTTCGTTTAGGTCCTCAACCTGAAAGCATACGTCATTGAGTACTGTCATTCTCTAGATGTTCAATCTATTCTAACATTATCTCATATGACTGAACCAGAAAGAATTGGAATCTTGCCTTTGATGTTTATCAAATCAATCTTAATGTATCCCACCAATCATCCCATGATTGGCTCTCAAGGCATACATACCAACAATTATTACCATCACACTTCCACAAGATAGACGGCATGCTACCCTTGGGGTGACGATGCTTAGTCGATCAAGATTTTCATGTGTGCTATTAATGGAAAGCATCTTATAATTAATATGTTTGATTGAGGGATTTTACATATATCATATATATATGTAAATTTACATGTCCAACCACCACATACTATTATGTATCATATACATGCTATATTTCACATTGTAAACATGCAATATTAAACATTAGCTATGGTTATGGCCATATCTATTGTAATTCCTTAGAGCCACAAGGAACTACTACCACCTAGGTCTACATCACATCCATGAACATGTTGTTGGTGTAGATTTTTGCTTGCTAGTCCGGGTTGATCGATTCAACCCTTGAATCAGTCATCTCACCTCTTGGCCAGTCGGTTGGTCACCTGAATTGATCATCTACCATCTTATCCAACCAATGTATGAATACTTACAAATAGTTGGTTGGGCCCACCAGTCATTTGGTTTGCTCCTCCTGTAGTCCGCCCACCTTAGTCCCCCAGTCGATCATCTCGTCACGTAAAATGGTCGGCTCACCTGAAGCTGATCGTCATCTTTGTCATTGCAAGAAAAGAAACTATCTATTTATTATTAAATTTATTACATGGTAATGAGAATCCTCGACTTACATTCGAGGGGGAAAAGGTAGGAAAGAATAATACATTTACATTGGGAAGAAGAAGGTAGAGGCTCGATATGCCAACTAAGATAAAATAGGAATAAAACAAACCATCCAACCATACATAGATATAGAAGGGTTATTGGCCATAATCATGCTACACATCCACTATCAAAACTCACTTTTAGGGTGATGTGTGTAGATTATATATATATATATATATATATATATATATATATATATATATATATATATTAGTTTTGGATTATATGTGGTCTTTGATTAGATATGCACAACAAACAGTTTAAATATGTGCATCGTATGCAATAAATAAAAGATGAAAACCAAAAAATCTGATCATATCAATAAATCCCAAAATATAGTGAATTGGCATGGCTCTGATAGCACTATAGGGAAATACGGGCACATAGTAGGCAGCGAAAATGAAAAAAATTGTGTCCTTATTTCCTATATAGCAAGATCATGTCAATAACTATGTAATGAAAAGAATGGTTCAACGAGTTCATACCTGGTCCTGGAGCAAGTCTAGTGACAATAACTCATTGCATTAGTGTAGCACTGCTAGTTGCACATGGATGGTGTCTGTGTTGCTCCTGGTCTTCACCATAGACTACAGAGTGAAAGGTGTATAAAATAGCTCTTGGTCTCCACCACAGACTGTAGGCTAATGTTGTCCTCTTAGTGGAAGACAATGGCCTCCTCGCCTCTATGGTAGTCCACACAGACCACCTAGAACTCATGTCATTCCAGTAGAATAGACAAGATGGAGTTGTCCCTCCTGTTGGTATACTAGTCACCAACTTACTCTCCCACAATTTTTCTCCCTTGCTATCCCTCCCTTTATTGGGTAGTACTTGATCAGGATATCTATTGGTTACCACAATCAGATATGATGACAATTGTTAATGACAATTTAATTATAATCTAAGAAGCCTCCAGTACCCCTCTATTTATAGGAGGGGTTAGGGTCTGGATTCCCAGTCTGTGTGGGAGCAGAAGGGACTGGAAGATAATGAAATTTGCAAACTGTTAGTGGTGAACCAGTCAGTTCACATGTGAGACGATCGGTGTGTTGAGCGGACCGATTGTTTTATCATGTTTCCCAATCACTAATGGATTGGAAATTTGAATCCAATTAATGCATAACATGATGTCAACACTAATCCTTGATGCAATTGAATTTCTACATGACTCGGGCGTCTCACCTAACCTAAGGGTTAGTTGGTGACCCAAGCGGATTGGTTCAATAAGTGAACCGATCAGTTTGCTCTCCAATTTAGGAAAAACTTAGCTAATTTAATTTCTAATCAACCTGACACTCCAACCGGTCATTTCATTACATGAGCTGATCAGTTGGGATCTCAATCAGCTGATTTTTTGCATTAGTTGAATATGTAAACACTTTAGTAATAAATTCAATCATTATTCATTATTAAACTCCTCTTCTAGGTGAATTCCTATGTGTGTGACCCTATAGGTCCTATATCACATTGGCAATGAATGCACATAACTAGTTTATGACATCACAGACATCACAGGAAAAGAATGGCACCTAGTCACACATTAGTGCTACCCAAGTGAATGGAAAGTTGGAGAACAACTTCAACCTACAATCTACGTAAGGTGTTATAGTGATTGTATAACTCCTTTTTCTCTGATATCTGAAATGAAATTGAGGCTTGAAAACATCATCCTCTTAATGTTCTATTCATGTTCCTTGAACCTAGAGCAAACTATCTGAGATATCAGTGACCTCAATATCATATGTTGATTCACATGTGCATGCACATGCATTTATCAGTCTCTCTTATCAAGTGTCTAGGATATTAAACTCCAATAGGAGGTACAAATCCCATCCACATCACCCACATTCATTCCACATGTGACACAGCTACCCAATCATCATGTCATTGGAAACCCTTTTTAGCATTACATTAGATGATGTCAAATTATACCGAACAACATGTAATCACTGTAGTGACTTCATGTCTAAGAACCACAATCACCACCTTCACTATGAGAGATGACTACCAATTATGGTTTCTATTCACTCTCAAGGTGTTTTTATCCGCTATGTTGTTCCCTAACGAGTATCTATGTGCTTGGTTTGATATCACATATCATGACTAATGAGATTCTGTCATCAACCAACAAACACCCTAGTCTTAAATGTTACTCTCGTCTATCTTCCTTCCATATTAATATATGACTAGGGACATAATAAGAATGTACATACTCTTAACATCCACATGATCTCATTATTCAAGTCACGTACTTGAAGACATACATCATTGAGTAATATCATTCTTTATACATTCATTATGTTTCCTCATTATCTCATAACTGAGTGATTTAATTGTAATCCTTCCTTTATTATTACTATTAATTAAATCCTTTATCTAATATGCCATCACCATCATCGTATGATTTTCTCTCTGGGCATACCATACCAACACTACTTCCTCCCACGACATGTATTTTCTACTCAACACTTTAGGCTTATAATTTTAAGGGTATCATCCCTACTTCTATAAAGTAGTATGATTGTTTTGATATGCATTTTATATGTTTAAAATATTATTCATTTGAAATTATTATTCAGATGAATATCTTTATAATCAGATTTAAAGTTATTTATTTTTCTGTTCTATTTAGCTATTATATCATTTGAAATGCCTCCTTTTTAATTATCTTTACAATATGAATTCTCCTAATTGAATAATCTGAATTGTTCATCCATACCCTAAACAATGACCAATTTCTTTCACACCACACATACTCAATACATGTTGAATCCATTTCTCTTTATTTTCTATTTCTAGGTTGCGTTCCTAACCCACTTGGATATAGTTATGTTGGAGGATGTTTTCTCAAGTTGGTCGTGTAAAAGAATGTCGAACTTTTAGGATGGATTGAGATGTCTTGATCACCCTCTACAAGTGCTACATTTGTATAAGTTAAGCTCGTAGCTTCTCATGTATGTCCTACCTCTCTTAATGGGTGAGGAATAACATGAATTTATTTTTTTGATATAAAATAGAGTTTTGTTTTATCCAGTCTTTTGAGGAATAAAAAAACCCACGTAACCCATCATACTTGTTGGTGTATTTGTATTGGTTGGGTTTATTCCTCAACTAATTAAGGACTGGATCCCCTCTTGGGTCGTTATCCTTACAAAATGATGCTTGAGGAGGAGCATTCTTTGATATGCAATGCATCTTTTTTTTGAGTCTTAGAGAGACCCCGCTCCCCCTCCTCCTCAAATAGGTTCCAGAGCTCGGATGACCCAAGGAGTTGGTAATTACAATGTGCTCAAGGGGATTCGAACCCGGGTCCCCCAGGGAGGACAAGTCGGACCGAACCACCTGAGCCACACTGGTCGTGTGACATCCCCGGATTTTCTAAAACTTAATCTGATGTGTGATGTCCAAATTGAAACCCTCACCTCAGTGAGAATCCCAATTTAAACATCCCACACTAAACTAAGAAGGAGAAATTCAAGGGAGTCAGAAGGAAACAATCAGTAGAACATGTACATGAACAATAATAAAACCATACACACATGTTCACCATTCAACATATAATTACATAATGAATTGTTACAACATTTGATATTACATATTGAACAACAAACCTATACATATACATGTACTACAACTAAACAACATGATCTTAAGACAACAGGTCCACCTGTACATCAGCTCGCCATACAACTCTCACTATCCTGGATCTTCAAGAGCAAAACCACAACCTAAACAAAAGATTACATGCGGTACACGTCAGCACAATATTTCAAGAATATTGTACTAAGTACGCCTACATGTCTTTTATATACCTCTCATCATATCTTGGCAATAAGATAAAACTAATACTTGGCAGTCACAGAAGAATATAAGAAAAGTGTATACTTGCACAAAAATATTCATTAACAAAAGAGAACACATATTTTAATCATATTTCCATCATATATCTCGTACATCTGCCCCTTGGGCTTTGATGCTTTTCAGGCCTTATGATCTACTACCAAAGAGTTTGAGATCATTTTACGTGTGATCTACTACCAAAGAGTTTGAGATCTAACACATGTGATCTACTACCAAAGAGTTTGAGATCACTTCAATGCATTGTACTACCAGAGAGTTTAGTGCTATCATATGATGGACCAGATGTCTTATGTTTCATGTGTTCATAGCAATAAGTATGGAAAATCATGCAACATATCATACCAGAACAATCATTTCAACCAATATCATATGCCAAGTATTTTACTACACATATAACACAAGCATATTGTATAATAAGCCAAGTAAGAGGTAATGGCGTACCTTCCAAAGAGATAGATCATTCTAAAAACATCTTCCTCATGTCATCTATATCCTTGGTCAACCCTGATTAAGATAAGATCATATACTATCATCAGGTTCTCATCTTCTTACATCTCATCTTAACCCTAATCGTGTTCATTAGGGTTTCACTTAGTCATTAGGATATGCACGTCATTACTTGTATTCCTTTCTTATAATCATCATACTGATGTCATTTTCCAGATTATGGTTCACTATCTGAACATCTGAATATCAGGTTCCATATCATTATTGATACATATTAACCCTAAGTTACATGTATTACTCAAATTAGGGTTTCATCACATGTATTATAGGTCATCTTCGTCTAACATGAATTTTATGCATCTAACAAATATCAAAGTTCCATATTAGCTTCCAGTTACTGATATAAGATTGTTCTGTAAATTTCATCATTTATTAAGCATGTATGTATTTATTGCATTATCTTTAGTGTTATTAGCTCTAATTAACCATATAAACCAAATTACATTATTTCCTACATCAACATCATTACTTCTGACATCATATGGATTATCAACATTATTATGGAGTTACTGACATTTTTCCATAATTTTATGTCATCGTTTTCTAATTATTATCCACTAAACAAGCATTACACATCTTACATGATATTTTGATATTAGTGCATCAAAAGCCTGATATGATGGTTGCAACTTGTTCTATGCATTTTTTTGAACAATTTGGTATGTTATATGTATTTTTCTGATGCTCGAGCTAATTACTACGATTTAATGAAGAACTGCATATTTTTGGGAAAATTACCTTATTCGGCCAATCCGGCGTCGCCACGTGTCCACCAAGGGCACAGCTTGTCACGGAACCGGAATCCTAGTCCCATGAACCAAACGTATACCAAAGGTGAAATGCGGAAGCGTAAAGCTTAGCACACATGAACAGATAACAAGATAAATGCACCAACATAATCTCAACAATCAACAAGATATATTAAGAAACATCATTATATTACATGATTTCAATTACATGTTCAAGAGTCACTTTATACAAGTCTGCTCATGTATACTATATCTGGATCTTACAACAAGTACACCTAGCATAGCTCACCAAGCCCTTCATCCTTCTAGCCATCTCTGAACCTAAAAACAACATACGAGAAATGGGTCAACACACGAGGTGTTGAGTATGGGGCCGAAAGATACACATATATATAAGCTTTGCATAATTTTGAAAATATTTCAAGACTAAATGAACAAGAATAAACATGTTAATTTTTTAACAAATACGAAACCATATTTTATGTCATTTCACTCCATTATACCAACAATATCAAACATGTTTAAGGCCTTTGACCATCTTCCCGTCGGAAGGGTCCGTAAGGGTGCTCAAGCTTAGCTACCCTTTTATACGAGAGGGACCTCAAGGTCGTAACCAAGAGCCCTTTATCAACAATATTATAATGGAGTTCCATATATATATGTGTTCAAGTTATAAAACAGACGAAGCAGACATCGAGTATGACATATCAATACTACATGGCAATATTTGAGAAAATAGACAAACAAGCATATAATATATGTCTTTTCAAGCAAGAAAGCGGTAGTCATATAACTAGATAAGGCCCATACCTGATTCAGAGATTTCAAAACCTAACATATCCTTACGCTGTCTGGTTTGGAAAGGAAGGAGGGCGGCGACTACTTGCCTTAAGCTTTCAAGAACGAGAAAGGGGGTGGGGCGCGTAAGGGCACTGAATTGGCTGGGCCCATGGATAGGTCGGCCCAACAAGCAAGCAAGGAAACAAAGCACCTAAAATCAAGGTGAAACAAGCATCTTCAAGCTTTCATAACTCATGCTACAAAGGTCTGATTGGGTTGATTTTTGTGTCCTTGGATTCGTAATTGAGTCCCCTACAATGTGGTGTATATCAGATTGACAAAAGATCATGGAGTTGAGGTCCAAAATTAGATGCAAGAAGGTGACGTGATATGGCAAGATACTTAGTTTAAAAGTACAAATTAAAATCACAAACTGCAAAATTGACCATTGTAGTCGCCAAATTGGCACATCATAACTATCCAATTATGAAAAAAAAATCAAATTGAGTAAGAGAGACTTGATGAGAGAGAAGGAGTACAATATAGGAGAGAGGAAATTGAGGTTGTCACATCCTTCCCTCCTTACAAGGAATTTCGTCCTCGAAATTCATCCACGATTATAGTTAAGAGTCAAGTCAGTATCCATCAGGTCTGGTTATTCAACCATGGTTGTCAAGGCATTCCCCACAATGGGGTGCAAACTTAGGCTATCATCATCAAGAGTGTATTCAAGGTAAGATCTCTAGACATCATCAGATCCAGTTCATGATTTCAGGGCTACATCTTTTATGTATAGTATGATTTCATATTAGGTCTAGCTTATTAGGTGGCTTATCATGCATATTCAAGTTTTTAAACATAAGCGAGATATTTCATTTACAAGCATCATTCTAAGAACACCATTACCATCAACGTCACTGTTTTCAAATTCTCTCACTTATATCTAGAAAGAGCTCCACAAGTTCAAGCCACTCAAGCTAAGATATATGTGTCCCACAATACATGTTAACCACAACCTTCTGCCTGTAACAAAATTTCTACCCATGTTTCGAGAAACAAGGATAACCACTAGATTCCTTTATATACAACTACTAACCCGAGTATGAGGCTCATCATGGATATCATACATCAAATACATTATCTTAGGTCTTGGGACATCTCCCTCACCCATATATCAAGCATCAATTATTCAATTGCCTCTTTCTCTAGGGTTAGATATTTTCATAGGACATCTAGGGTTCAACATTTTCAAGGAAACCGTCCACTAGGTCACTCAACTCATATACTTAGAAGTATTCTAGCTAGGGACTCATCATCAAGTATTTCATCATTCATATTATTCAACATTTCAAATATTTTGGTGTTTAGGTACTCTAACCTTCTCCCTATCAACTCATATCAACATGTCACTCTTATTCATATGTCCCATGCTAGAGGTCTTCCTTTGTAAAGAGATTGAGGCCCATGTAGGTCCCAAACCATATATCATATCTCCCCACATACAAGACTAGGTACAAGCAAGCATGTCCACCCACTAGCTATGTTTAGCACATCAACCAAGTGGTATGTATCATACAAGGTGCTAGGTGTAGCTAGGGTTGCATGGTTAAACTCATCTCGTATCATCAAACATACTTAACCTTCCTCAAGCATCTTGGGTCTTATAAAACATCAACATCATCATCAATATCATAATCATCATCTTAGGTTTCTAGGTTACTCACATGCCTAACCTATATCATGGCTCTAGACAAATCTAGAGACTATCACTATCATCTAAACTCTCTCATCTAGACTTGATGTTACATCTCTTTCTCTTAGGTTACATAGATACTCACTGCCTTTCTGGGTGTGGTAACATTTTTCATAGGTACATATACTACTACTTAAAATAGATTTTCTCCAACGTTGAAACTTTCAATGAAAACCACCATACTCCATTCGAATAAAACCAAAACCAAAACGAGTTACCACACTCATTAGGCAGTCTAGTATCATGACACCTAGAGAACTAGTAAGAACATGGTGCACATTTGTGTAGACATCCTAAGCACATATCGTGAATCATGTCTAGGGAGGTAACTTACACAAGTCTACACCTAGTTCTAGAACATCTAGGTTCTAACCTAGAGGCTAAGTCAACCTAATCCACAAGGATATTTCATTAAGTTTCTAGGGTTGAGATGTAGGGTGCGTTTAGTTTGTGTTTCATGTGAGCAATGTTTGGTGTAGTTATTGTTCATGCTCTGATACCATCTGTCACGGAACCGGAATCCCAGTCCCATGAACCAAACGTATACCAAAGGCGAAATGCGAAAGCGTAAAGCTTAGCACACATGAACAGATAACAAGATAAATGCACCAACATAATCTCAACAATCAACAAGATATATTAAGAAACATCATTATATTACATGATTTCAATTACATGTTCAAGAGTCACTTTATACAAGTCTGCTCATGTATACTATATCTGGATCTTACAACAAGTACACCTAGCATAGCTCGCCAAGCCCTTCATCCTTCTAGCCATCTCTGAACCTAAAAACAACATACGAGAAATGGGTCAACACACGAGGTGTTGAGTATGGGGCCGAAAGATACACATATATATAAGCTTTGCATAATTTTGAAAAGATTTCAAGACTAAATGAACAAGAATAAACATTTTAATTGTTTAACAAATACAAAACCATATTTTATGTCATTTCACTCCATTATACCAACAATATCAAACATGTTTAAGGCCTTTGACCATCTTCCCGTCGGAAGGGTCCGTAAGGGTGCTCAAGCTTAGCTACCCTTTTATACGAGAGGGACCTCAAGGTCGTAACCAAGAGCCCTTTATCAACAATATTATAATGGAGTTCCATATATATATGTGTTCAAGTTATAAAACAGACGAAGCAGACATCGAGTATGACATATCAATACTACATGGCAATATTTGAGAAAATAGACAAACAAGCATATAATATATGTCTTTTCAAGCAAGAAAGCGGTAGTCATATAACTAGATAAGGCCCATACCTGATTCAGAGATTTCACAACCTAACATATCCTTACATTGTCTGGTTTGGAAAGGAAGGAGGGCGGCGACTCCTTGCCTTAAGCTTTCAAGAACGAGAAAGGGGGTGGGGCGCGTAAGGGCACTGAATTGGCTGGGCCCATGGATAGGTCGGCCCAACAAGCAAGCAAGGAAACAAAGCAACTAAAATCAAGGTGAAACAAGCATCTTCAAGCTTTCATAACTCATGCTACAAAGGTCTGATTGGGTTGATTTTTGTGTCCTTGGATTCGTAATTGAGTCCCCTACAATGTGGTGTATATCAGATTGACAAAAGATCATGGAGTTGAGGTCCAAAATTAGATGCAAGAAGGTGACGTGATATGGAAAGATACTTAGTTTAAAAGTACAAATTAAAATCACAAACTGCAAAATTGACTAGTGTAGTCGCCAAATTGGCACATCATAACTATCCAATTATGAAAAAAAAAATCAAATTGAGTAAGAGAGACTTGATGAGAGAGAAGGAGTACAATATAGGAGAGAGGAAATTGAGGTTGCCACATCCTTCCCTCCTTACAAGGAATTTCGTCCTCGAAATTCATCCACGATTATAGTTAAGAGTCAAGTCAGTATCCATCAGGTCTGGTTATTCAACCATGGTTGTCAAGGCATTCCCCACAATGGGGTGCAAACTTAGGCTATCATCATCAAGAGTGTATTCAAGGTAAGATCTCTAGACATCATCAGATCCAGTTCATGATTTCAAGGCTACATCTTTTATGTATAGTATGATTTCATATTAGGTCTAGCTTATTAGGTGGCTTATCATGCATATTCAAGTTTTTAAACATAAGCGAGATATTTCATTTACAAGCATCATTCTAAGAACACCATTACCATCAACGTCACTGTTTTCAAATTCTCTCACTTATATCTAGAAAGAGCTCCACAAGTTCAAGCCACTCAAGCTAAGATATATGTGTCCCACAATACATGTTAACCACAACCTTCTACCTGTAACAAAATTTCTACCCATGTTTCGAGAAACAAGGATAACCACTAGATTCCTTTATATACAACTACTAACCCGAGTATGAGGCTCATCATGGATATCATACATCAAATACATTATCTTAGGTCTTGGGACATCTCCCTCACCCATATATCAAGCATCAATTATTCAATTGCCTCTTTCTCTAGGGTTAGATATTTTCATAGGACATCTAGGGTTCAACATTTTCAAGGAAACCGTCCACTAGGTCACTCAACTCATATACTTAGAAGTATTCTAGCTAGGGACTCATCATCAAGTATTTCATCATTCATATTATTCAACATTTCAAATATTTTGGAGTTTAGGTACTCTAACCTTCTCCCTATCAACTCATATCAACATGTCACTCTTATTCATATGTCCCATGCTAGAGGTCTTCCTTTGTAAAGAGATTGAGGCCCATGTAGGTCCCAAACCATATATCATATCTCCCCACATACAAGACTAGGTACAAGCAAGCATGTCCACCCACTAGCTATGTTTAGCACATCAACCAAGTGGTATGTATCATACAAGGTGCTAGGTGTAGCTAGGGTTGCATGGTTAAACTCATCTCGTATCATCAAACATACTTAACCTTCCTCAAGCATCTTGGGTCTTATAAAACATCAACATCATCATCAATATCATAATCATCATCTTAGGTTTCTAGGTTACTCACATGCCTAACCTATATCATGGCTCTAGACAAATCTAGAGACTATCACTATCATCTAAACTCTCTCATCTAGACTTGATGTTACATCTCTTTCTCTTAGGTTACATAGATACTCACTGCCTTTCTGGGTGTGGTAACATTTTTCATAGGTACATATACTACTACTTAAAATAGATTTTCTCCAACGTTGAAACTTTCAATGAAAACCACCATACTCCATTCGAATAAAACCAAAACCAAAACGAGTTACCATACTCATTAGGCAGTCTAGTATCATGACACCTAGAGAACTAGTAAGAACATGGTGCACATTTGTGTAGACATCCTAAGCACATGTCGTGAATCATGTCTAGGGAGGTAACTTACACAAGTCTACACCTAGTTCTAGAACATCTAGGTTCTAACCTAGAGGCTAAGTCAACCTAATCCACAAGGATATTTTATTAAGTTTCTAGGGTTGAGATGTAGGGTGAGTTTAGTTTGTGTTTCATGTGAGCAATGTTTGGTGTAGTTATTGTTCATGCTCTGATACCATCTGTCACGGAACCGGAATCCCATTCCCATGAACCAAACGTATACCAAAGGCGAAATGCGGAAGCGTAAAGCTTAGGACACATGAACAGATAACAAGATAAATGCACCAACATAATCTCAACAATCAACAAGATATATTAAGAAACATCATTATATTACATGATTTCAATTACATGTTCAAGAGTCACTTTATACAAGTCTGCTCATGTATACTATATCTGGATCTTACAACAAGTACACCTAGCATAGCTCACCAAGCCCTTCATCCTTCTAGCCATCTCTGAACCTAAAAACAACATACGAGAAATGGGTCAACACACGAGGTGTTGAGTATGGGGCCGAAAGATACACATATATATAAGCTTTGCATAATTTTGAAAAGATTTCAAGACTAAATGAACAAGAATAAACATGTTAATTGTTTAACAAATACGAAACCATATTTTATGTCATTTCACTCCATTATACCAACAATATCAAACATGTTTAAGGCCTTTGACCATCTTCCCGTCGGAAGGGTCCATAAGGGTGCTCAAGCTTAGCTACCTTTTTATACGAGAGGGACCTCAAGGTCGTAACCAAGAGCCCTTTATCAACAATATTATAATGGAGTTCCATATATATATGTGTTCAAGTTATAAAACAGACGAAGCAGACATCGAGTATGACATATCAATACTACATGGCAATATTTGAGAAAATAGACAAACAAGCATATAATATATGTCTTTTCAAGCAAGAAAGCGGTAGTCATATAACTAGATAAGGCCCATACCTGATTCAGAGATTTCACAACCTAACATATCCTTACGTTGTCTGGTTTGGAAAGGAAGGAGGGCGGCGACTCCTTGCCTTAAGCTTTCAAGAACGAGAAAGGGGGTGGGGCGCGTAAGGGCACTGAATTGGCTGGGCCCATGGATAGGTCGGCCCAACAAGCAAGCAAGGAAACAAAGCACCTAAAATCAAGGTGAAACAAGCATCTTCAAGCTTTCATAACTCATGCTACAAAGGTCTGATTGGGTTGATTTTTGTGTCCTTGGATTCATAATTGAGTCCCCTACAATGTGGTGTATATCAGATTGACAAAAGATCATGGAGTTGAGGTCCAAAATTAGATGCAAGAAGGTGACGTGATATGGCAAGATACTTAGTTTAAAAGTACAAATTAAAATCACAAACTGCAAAATTGACCAGTGTAGTCGCCAAATTGGCACATCATAACTATCCAATTATGAAAAAAAAAAATCCAAATTGATTAAGAGAGACTTGATGAGAGAGAAGGAGTACAATATAGGAGAGAGGAAATTGAGGTTGTCACACATCTTCTGTCCCGCGCTGGGCCGTGGTTCACTTGGCCTGGTGCCGGTTCAGGGTTGGTCTGGGATTTGACCAGGTCCCTCTTCTTTTCCTCGCCTGATAGGCCGACTCCAGCGTGCGTCGCTTCCTGGAAATGGCCGCCGGCGCTGGCTCCAGTTCTCCCTCCTCCCGCAACGACCCGGGGGTCATCCATGAGACCTATCCTCCCACGCCGCTATCCCTCCATGCTCCCTCTTTCCTCTACATAGGGCCGCCACCGCCGATTCACCTCCTCGAACTCCTTCTTCCTCGTTTGGGTGTGCGTCCATTCTCTCTAGCGGCGCCACGGTTTGGTGGATATCCGGTGACCAAACCATCGTTCATTCGTGCTCGTATGCATCTCCTTCAGCCTTCTTCAGCTTTGGCTACCTCCTCCTCGCCTCTGCGGCCACTCATCACTCAAGGTTAGGTTGCAGATCTCCTTCTATGCTTGGTGGTCGTTTCCTGATCTGGGTTGTACGTTGCCGACCTAGCACCTGCTCCTGGCGTCGTAGCATCGCTCTCACTCACCAGACGACTGTCAAGCATCGCCGTCAGAAGGTGCTGCTCTGGAGAGCAAGCTAGGCTCGATTAGGTGCTCGAGGTCTGTAGTTCCCATGGCCAGCGTGGCTGACAGACGTCCTCATCGCATCAGGAAACTGAGAGGGGTTCTGTGGTGCCTCCTTCAACTATGGCAGAGATGTCAATGAAGATGAGAACCAGTTCTCCCTCAATACTCATCTAGATAACTTGTATGAGGGCCTTGATGATCGGTTTGTAGGTCTTCGCACTACTAGGAAGAAACCACCCACTTCCTTTACGTTTTCGATCCACGACTAAGACGTGGGGTTATGAGTTGGGTACACGAAGTAGGAGGTGAATCCCAGCCACGAGATCCAAATCTGAGGCCAGCATTAGCTCTCCTTAAGACCGATCTATGGTTCTCAAAGGGGCGCCAATCCATATACATTAACAAGTGGCAGCGTGACACTGCACATATCAACTGTCTGATCTAAAATCATCAATAGACCTAGTTCTAAAGTCACCAGCACGTACATTATTTCACTAATTTGAAACATCAATAACTTCTTCTAGAAATATCCAATTATCCCAAATTTTAACTATAGATTCCTCACAACTCAAGATTCTTCGTATACAATTTGGTGTCAAAAAAACAACCATTAGACCAATCAATAAAATTCCTCAAGAAGGCATAACTTATGAATCTTAATCATTATGTAAATCTCAATCAACATTCTAACATTACGAAAACACTTGGGGTTCTCAAAACAACTCAACATGCATGACTTCAATTGTGTCATTGGACATTTTAGGATTCCAAAAGTCTACTCCATCACATCCTACACACCTTAAAATAAATTCAGTCCTCGGAATTAAGCTAGAAATCCACTTTGTCACATCATATACATCTTAAAAGAACTTTCGTCCTCGAAAGTCAACCATACTCGTACTTTTAGGGAAAACTTTATCTTGCCTTCATCCACATGTAGGTACTATTCTATGTACAACATAGTCAAAAGCTCTAAAACTACGTCCCAGCTATTAGGATGTTTTCAAACATCTAACGTGATACAAGGGTGAACCACTCATCATATATCATGGTTTAGGAGCTTAGGTTACATCATGACGTATCTCATATGTTAGGGTTGCATCTTTATCTTTAGCCATGCATTAAGGTTCCCACATCATATTACCATTTTCTAAAGGAGTTAACTAAGATTAACTCATGAAATAAGGTTTCATCAACATTTTATTGAGCTAATTATTAAAACATGTTCAACATTAACATATCCCTTTTAGGTGGGAGTTAACTAAAGTTAACCCACTTTATCCAACTAATCATATCAAGGTGTCACCATTATTATATTGTGTTACTTGTTACAACATATTCAACATATTTGTTAAGCACTAATATTAACACCTCGTATGTCATATGTCATTAATATGATTCTACATCACTTTCATGTTTGGTTACAAACTTTGTTAGTGACTTCATCACTTGGTTAACCAACTAGATCACATTAACATCATTCTTCATGTATATGGTTAACCATTTATTCATTGATATTTATTAAACCATATCTAGGTTTTCATCATATCATGTCTATATATATCACTTCTCAAGATCAGATCACATCCTTACATAAATTATATCATGGTTGTGCTAAACAAACTTATACAAGTGGCTTGTTGAACATATATCAAAATTTAACTAGTCTAAATGAGGTTCTCCCAACCCTTATCACGAAGATAGCGCCTTGCTCATTCTCTCTGAGCTAACTCAACTCTATGAGTATCTCATATGCATATACTTTATCTTTCCTCTTAGTCTAGTGTTCTCAGATTACCTCATTGGCACTAGTGATAGCCTTACAAGCTCTAGCCACATAAGCACAAACCAAAACATGCTATGACATAATATACATAGGTCTTCTACCCATGAAGCATGCTTACCCAAAACTCTCATATACATGCAACCACTAGATTCCTATGTGGGAAACCACCAACCCGAGCATGAGGCTTCACAAAAACTAACATACTACCTCCTCCAGGGTCTTGGGCTCTCTCCCTCACCCAGATGGTAGGCACTCATATTCATGTTCACATGCACATATATAACGAGCCTCTCTCTAACTCTAGGGTTTGGTCTTCCCAAGGACATCTAGGGTTCAACAAAACTATAGGAATCATGCATAAAGAAACTCAACTCAATCACTCAGGAGTAGTCTAGTTTAGGACATACCATAACACATATTCTCAGAATTCTCATATCTTGGAGTCTAGGTTCTTTGACCTTCTCCGTGTGGGTCTTGCTCTCTCTTGAGCTAACCCCAAAACTGGTCCTAACACTAGAGGTCCTCCTTTGTAAAAGAGCTTGAGGCTCATGATGACTCACAACCTTGTCTTAACTTAACATATCTTATCTCATAAAAGCCTATTTAATTGCCTCATCAGAACTTATCTTGCATCCTCAAAACTGAACTTAAGTCCTCAAAGAAAAACATAGATCATCGTGAACTATCTTATAACATCTATATAATACTTAGATCATATCATCAAACTTATTCTATCTACTCCATCTATCACATATGCCAAACAAGGCTCTAGACATCTAATCTAGAACTACACTCTCTTCTAGACTAATGTCATCACTTTCACTTAGGTTGCATGACCACCTCCTACTCGTACATGTGTGGGGACACATTTTTGTAATACATATACATAATAAAATATTATATAGTTTTTCTCCGATAAAACAAACGTCAGAGAAAACTACCAAGGTTCGATCCGATTGGAATCAAAAACCAAATCCAGAAATGAGTGTCCCACACATAGTAGAGAGTCCAGTGTCCTGAAAACTAGTGAAAGGGGTGAGAACAAGGGGTAGACTAGTGTAGCTACGCTAGACAACATGCGCAATATGTCTAGGGTTTCTCTTCCCTTGATGCACGTCATTTCCAAATAGTGCAACGTCCCATACCGCTGCACTACAAGGAAAGAACGACATCTAAGGACTTGCTATACAACAAGCACCAGTCTAGGCCTAGTTCTCGGACATCTAGGTGCTAACCTATAGGCTAGGTCAGATCTAGTCTCTAAAAGATGACTAATCTAACCCTAAGGATTATTAAGTTCAAGGTTCTTTAGTTTTGCGTTGCATAATGAGCAAATGTTAGGCTTTGTTATTGTTCATGCTCTGATACCACCTGTGACGTCCCCGGATTTTCTAAAACTTAATCTGATGTGTGATGTCCAAATTGAAACCCTCACCTCAGTGAGAATCCCAATTTAAACATCCCACACTAGACTAAGAAGGAGAAATTCAAGGGAGTCAGAAGGAAACAATCAGTAGCACATGTACATGAACAATAATAAAACCATACACACATGTTCACCATTCAACATATAATTACATAATGAATTGTTACAACATTTGATATTACATATTGAACAGAAAACCTATACATATACATGTACTACAACTAAACAACAGGATCTTAAGACAACAAGTCCACCTGTACATCAGCTCGCCATACAACTCTCACTATCCTGGATCTTCAAGAGCAAAACCACAACCTAAACAAAAGATTACATGCGGTACATGTCAGCACAATATTTCAAGAATATTGTACTGAGTACGCCTACGTGTCTTTTATATACCTCTCATCATATCTTGGCAATAAGATAAAACTAATACTTGGCAGTAACAGAAGAATATAAGAAAAGTGTATACTTGCACAAAAATATTCATTAACAAAAGAGAACACATATTTTAATCATATTTCCATCATATATCTCGTACATTTGCCCCTAGGGCTTTGATGCTTTTCAGGCCTTATGATCTACTACTACCAAAGAGTTTGAGATCATTTTACATGTGATCTACTACCAAAGAGTTTGAGATCTAACACATGTGATCTACTACCAAAGAGTTTGAGATCACTTCAATGCACTGTACTACCAAAGAGTTTAGTGTTATCATATGATGGACCAGATATCTTATGTTTCATGTGTTCATAGCAATAAGTATGGAAAATCATGCAACATATCATACCAGAACAATCATTTCAACCAATATCATATGCCAAGTATTTTACTACACATATAACACAAGCATATTGTATAATAAGCCAAGTAAGAGGTAATGGCGTACCTTCCAAAGAGATAGATCATTCTAAAAACATCTTCCTCATGTCATCTATATCCTTGGTCAACCCTGATTAAGATAAGATCATATACTATCATCAGGTTCTCATCTTCTTGCATCTCATCTTAACCCTAATCGTGTTCATTACGGTTTCACTTAGTCATTAGGATATGCACGTCATTACTTGTATTCCTTTCTTATAATCATCATACTGATGTCATTTTCCAGATTATGGTTCACTATCTGAACATCTGAATATCAGGTTCCATATCATTATTGATACATATTAACCCTAAGTTACATGTATTACTCAAATTAGGGTTTCATCACATGTATTATAGGTCATCTTCATCTAACATGAATTTTATGCATCTAACAGATATCAAAGTTCCATATTAGCTTCCAGTTACTGATATAAGATTGTTCTGTAAATTTCATCATTTATTAAGAATGTATGTATTTATTGCATTATCTTTAGTGTTATTAGCCCTAATTAACCATATAAATCAAATTACATTATTTCCTACATCAACATCATTACTTCTGACATCATATGGATTATCAACATTATTATGGAGTTACTGACATTTTTCCATAATTTTATGTCATTGTTTGCTAATTATTATCCACTAAACAAGCATTACACATCTTACATGATATTTTTGATATTAGTGCATCAAAAGCCTGATATGATGGTTCCATCTTGTTCTATGCATTTTTATGAACAATTTGGTATGTTATATGTATTTTTCTGATGCTCGAGCTAATTACTACGATTTAATGAAGAACTGCATATTTTTGGGAAAATTACCTTATTCGGCCAATCCGGCGTCGCCACGTGTCCACCAAGGGCACAGCTTCTGCCCCGCGCTGGGCCGTGGTTCACTTGGCCTGGAGCCGGTTCAGGGTTGGTCTGGGATTTGACCCGGTCTGTCACACCCCGATCTCACACTAACCACAAATCACGAGATTAGGGCGTGACGGAGGAATTATCACACAAGCCAACCCACTTTGAGATTTTAAAACATTTTCAAGACATTAAAAAGATAATCTGATTTATGTTGTAAACTAAATCTAAACAAACTGTGGAAGCATTTTTATTAAACTGACTAGCAATATAAACAGAGTCTACAACATATTACATTGATCAACATAAAATAAAGCATGAAAGTTATTTTACATCTTTATACACATTCTCTATCACCCACACCATGTCCCAAAGATCGAGGGGAAAGGACTAAGAGACCTCTAACTACTAACTACATAAACCTTCTACAGACTGAGCGTTAGGGTGAAAGGATCCTCCAGATTCCTGTGATGTTGATGACCTGAAAATGTTTTGAGTAGAGGTATGAGCCTACTCGCTCAGTGAATAGCATTTCACTTAGCTATCACTAAACAACTCATCAGGTTTATAAAATCTAAATAAAACATAAATACAGTACAAGCAGGGCAGTTCAAATGACATAGCAGATTACAGAATATAATCGCATTTCTATGCAACAACAGATAATTTAAACCAATAAACAATTATAGAGAATTGGCATAGAAGTTCAAATCTCTTAACATATTAAATTTACTACGATCCTATGTGATTCATATTTATTTTTATTATGCCCTAATCATATGCAGTGTACTCTGCATATAAAGATCTATAGCGAACTACGATCCCACCGTACAAGACTTAGCGACACACCCGAGAAATGCTAAGTCTGACGCCAGCCCTGCTCTGCCACAGGACCCCAGGCTCATCGGCCTCACTGCACTACATCGAGTGCTCTGAACTCCTCCTCTAACCTGAGTACACAGGCTCAGGAGGTCTGGGTTACCACCGTGACATCGCACACGTTGTTGTTGAATAACCCCTATTTACTCCAGTGCCACCGTGACATCGCACATGTTGTTGTTGAACATTGTCTTTTCATCCTCATGCCATCGTGACATCGCACGCATTGGTGTTGGACACGAGTTTCACCCCTAAGAAGCAGACCTGTCAAAGGGGTTCTACGGTGTTAGGGCACCTAAGTCTATTAACTGATTAACATATAACCATTTAAAACAAGAATATCACATTCCATACTTACTGCACATTCTGAACATTACTTGAAACACATATATAACATTTGTCATCCTTAAACATGATTCAGTATCATTTATCCAATTTCCATGCTAAATATCCATTTTTAAATCAACAAATACATTGCAACCATAATACAGGAAATTTCATCATTTTCATTAAGCATATTACGTATTTCAAGTTCCAATGAACCATATAAATTCATTAATTCAATCCACACTGATCAGATGCTAAACTAAATCATATAACGGCATAAGGAAGCAGTTTATGAAATAAAATTCGAGTAACGCCAAATACTGCCCAAAAGCCAAGTATCAGCGAAAAATGCACAGTTTACCGAAAAATTCCAACTAAGGAGTTAAATGATGATAACTGAATGAACTCCTACTCACATTGATTTGAACTATCCGGATTTGTCCGGAACTGCGTCCAAGGCCAGATTCCGGGTGATTTTAGTTGTCTTCAACCTCAGAATAAACCCAATTTGAACCTGTTGCAAACGAACAATACCATACTCTCACCGGTTGAAATCGGACTCAGTTGGATGTTGCTCGTGGCTATTGGCTGCAAATTTCTCGCTCTGGATCCACGGCCGAGCTCGATGCCGTCATAACCTTGGTGTTTGCTACGCCCAAAGTTCCTAGCTGTTGCCCCCATGCAGCTGTTGTGCGGCGCTGCTGCTGGCCGCCGCCCTATACGTGGATGCCACTAGGGAGAAGCAGAGGAAGGTTGAAGGAGAAGAGGAGTTAGGCACCACTTAATCAGAGCCACGAAGGCCCAAAGCCATTGCCTAGCTCACCATGTTGCTAACCAGTCGAACGCTGCTCTGTGCAGCTTCTGCTGCCGTTGCTAGGCGGGGCGTTGCCCCTTGTTAGATGAGTGCAGGTGGCGCTGTTGGGTGCAATAGGGGCGGAATGGAGGAAGGGAAGGAAGAAGATAGAGGTGGGAAGCAGGGCGCTGGCGAACCAAAGCATGGGAGCCCAGATCGGCCCCGAACCAGTAGCTACAACCTATAGGTCGTCCGGCACCTGGCTAGGGCTGGTTGGAGCTTATTGTTGGGCGAGCTAGAAGGATGGAGAAGAGAGGGGTGGCACCGCTGGTCGACAATGAAGAACCCTAGCTAACCCCCCCCCCCCCACTCCTCTTCTCTTCAAGCCTGGTCGACTATGCGCTGCTTCCAGGGCGCCGCTCAACCTGACGCAGTAGGAGTCCTGTTCTATCGGGAAAGATAAAGAAGGAGAGGGGTAGCCGACCCTCAAGGGAAATCAATAAAAATAAAATTTCAATTAATAGAAAAATTGCACCCAGGTCCAAAAACCTTTAAAACTGTCATAACGTTTGACTCGAATGTCCGATTTGAGTGATTTCTCTTGCAACTTTTCA
The DNA here is from genome assembly GCA_963693085.1 of Alisma plantago-aquatica. Taxonomy (NCBI): domain Eukaryota; kingdom Viridiplantae; phylum Streptophyta; class Magnoliopsida; order Alismatales; family Alismataceae; genus Alisma; species Alisma plantago-aquatica. Next base: position 509,532,031 of record OY856415.1, read on the forward strand.
AGAACGGGATTCTCTACAACTGGAGGTATCAAAATCATGCTAATTAGACTGTCTCACTTGATCAAAGAACTATATGCATCAGTGAGTACTTAATTCAAATTAATTAACTTAACGATACACATTGCTATTATCATTAATTGCCTCAGGTGATTCAATCTCAACTATTGATTCATGATGTAGCTTATCCTGATACACCATGTTGTTTAACAGGATGATTAGCACTAATCAAGGTGTTCACGCTAATCGAGGTATTTATTGAGTAACCCTGATATGGGTCGTAACAATCTCCCTCCCTTATAAGAATTTCGTCCCGAAATTCCTAAAAGAGAAAAAGAAACTTGTTACACATATCTAACCCAAAACTCCCATGTGGCTTCCCCTAAGTTGTGGTTTCTCCACAAAACCTTCTCTAAAGGTATCTCACGATTTTTGAGTTTCTTGATCCTCAGATCAGCTATTTGTATTGGTCCTTCAACATAGGACACATCTGATCTAATTCCAGATCAAACCACAAAACATTGTCTTTGTAGAACTGTTATAACAGTATCTCAATTTATGGTAATTACTAAGAAATTATCATACTATACATGCAGACAAACTAAAATTCTTAAATAAACGAAATGCATGTCAATTTGGTACTAAAATAAAATCATGCAATTTAACTGTTAAACATCATCACATCTCATAATGAAAATTGATATCAAAATACTTGATTCATCGTACACCATATCCTTAGGGTTTCATTTGCCTTATTCATTCATCACATGCCAACACCCTACTCTTAGGGTTATCTCATTCACTAGTCATATGGAAACACCCTACTCTTAGGGTTTCCGTTATCTCATCTGTTTGATTGCAGTTCAAATCACAATACGATATCATTCTAGAACCGGTAGAGCAGTATATTCAAAATCATTGTAATTACTGAGTAATCTTTATATCATGCATGCAGGCAGATTAAAAATTCGTAAATATTCCAAACTCAAATCAATTTTGGCACATACATACTAAATTCATGTAATTGAACATCTTATTACATCAATAAGAGTAATTTACTTCACCTATAAGAAACCATATGTAATATTTTTCAATTATCTGAAATTTCTCGAAGAACATGCATATTAACCCAAATCCTGGTTTATGCATCACGTAACTCAATTAAGAGTTATTTACGTATCATACACAAATATTTAATAGTACTTGAGAATTTCTAATAATATCTCAGAGAAATGTGCCAATTCATGTAAATGTTAGGTCATACACATTAACATAACAGGAAGCATGCAACTAGATTTATTTGCATATTTTAATGCTATCTTACTATCTTGAAATCATGCATCTAATGGTTTACTAAATTTGTATTGTCTGGGTTTATACCCAAACCGTACCATTATCAGTTGTGTATTTCTGAACTCAACATTCACACTAAGCAAACTCTATAAGATTTAAGTGTTCTTCACAACTTCCACTGAGATGCATAACACATGCTCTCAGCATGTCCTTAAGATTCCGAATGGTCCTCTCAGACTGACCATCCGTCTGCGGATGAAAAGGTTGTACTGAATCTTAACTTTGTGCCCGAAGCACGATGCAACTGTTTCCACAACCTAGATGTGAACTTAGGATCTCAATATGATATGATTGAAACTGGATTACCAGGAAACCTAACTATTTCATCCATGTATATCATAGTCAAGTTTCGAGACATCAAAGGTTGACTTAATATGAAGAAAGTAAGCAGACTAAATTAGTCTATCCACAATCATTCATATCAAATCATAACCTCTAGGTGTCTTGGGCAACCCTATCACAAAATCCATTGTGATATGTTCCCATTCCCATTCAGGCATAGAAAAAAGTTTACAAGGTAGCTGTAGATTTCTAGGGTTCAGCCTTAACCTACTGGCACACACTACTTCTAACCACGTACTCAGCTACATCCTTCTGCGTATCTGACCATCCATTTCAACTTCTTGAGATTCATATACATCTTAGTGTTTCCTGAAAGCATAGCATACATCAATACATACACTTCCATAAGAATCTTTTCTTTCAATTCACTATCTCAAGGTACACACAACATGTCATGCTAATACAACACCTTATCATCTAAAAACTTAAACTCTAGTCTCTTTTCCTCCTATCATGTCATGCATGGTCTGGTTTAACTCACTATCACCCTATTGTAGTTCCTTAATCTGATCATAAGAAGTAGGCTTGAACCTGCATCTGTACAATCAAACCACTTTGTGTTGTCACCCCTAAGTCTAAATTCAACTTCCACATTTCTACTAACATGTCTCTATTGAAACCTGTCATAGAGAATGCATTAGTTGTTGAACTTGACTTTCTGCTGAAAGCATCAGCCACCATATACTCCTTACCAGGGTGATAATCTATTGTCACATTATAAAGATAGTGACGCCATGTCTTAGAAACATGAACTACATCAGCTATCTTTAGATCATATATCGGATAATACTCCGCATTCTATGCTACTTTGTTATTGTTACATTTCAATTTTATGTTTTACTCTTTTCTCTAAGTCATTTCATGTTGTTCATGTACCGTTCAGATTAGCTACCTATAAACCCTAGATCACTATCACTGCCAGATTACTTTACATAGAACAAATCTCAAGGTCTTATTTTACAAAGATACTAGTATTCAAGGTTAAATCACTAGTAATATCCCTTGAACTACTACAACTCAAATCATTCTAGGGTTTGGTCCTTATCAGTAACATAGAATTATTGTGTGCGGGTGTGGTCGATTATATAAATCAATTTGAATTGCTTGGGTCAATAGCATATTAATCCAACACTCAACTTTAATTATATTGGCTGAAAATTCAGTTTTCACAATAGTTTCTGTAATTCATTTATTAAATAGCTAACAGAAGCTCCAAAAATTCTGGAAATTTTATATGTTATACCTAATGAAGTTTCAGACCTCCAGTAAAAATTTGAGATCATTTAGAATTACCAATAAATAAATAAAAATCAAACAGTGCACTACTATATTGCAGTCTGCAGCAGATTCGGTCGAGTTGTAAACTCGGCCGACACCCTCACTGTAGAGATCAAAAGTCCTCTAAAAATTATACCAATTTAAAAGAGTGTCTAAAATTGTATTTTTCAAGCACAGTTAAAATTTGAGATCAATTGGATATATCAATAAAAAGATATAATTCAATTACCACACTGCTATATCATTCAGAAAATGTGATCGGTCGAGTTTGAAACTCGGCCGATAAACAAGTCAGAACATTCTTCAAAAATTCTGATATTTTCCAATGTTGTTTACATTTTATATTCCAAATCATATCCAAATTTGAACTAAATCAGAGTTACACATAAAATACTAAAAATCATTTACTGAGACACTTTACTTATCAAATTTTGTGTTTATGTATCATCAAAACCCTATTTTGGGCCGATTAGGGTCTATGCTTCTCAAACCCTAATTCTCAAGACAAAAGAACATTTAGACTTCTTATCATAGTTAAAACATCCTAGTGTATATACATTCTCACTATGTTACAGGTCTAATTCATCCAGAGTCTACTCTTATTTTTAATGTTAATAGGAGTCATTAGATCCCAGTAACGCATCCTGTCAGCCGGACCAGGCCGAACCTGTAGTCCTGAAGCCAAGAGCTACTCGGGATTAATCTACCCCTATTAATCTTAAACATGTGGAATGAATATCCACTTAGGGCAACTCATTCAAACATAATTTCGGGTCTACTTTAATACAAAGAAAACAAACATTAAACTTTTCACTTCATGACACAACAATATAAAAGAATCTTATTTGCTTTACAAACTGAAAATTCTAATTTTATGCATATAAAAGCATTTCTAGTGATCTTTAAATCAAATAAGCAATAATAGACAAAAGTTGAATCACATCTTATATGTAATCTCTTATTTCTACATTAATTTCTTATCTCATAACCCTAAGATTTCTAGGGTTTCTCTCTAGCCCATCCTTCCTCTGCATACCTGGCCAGGGCATCCAGAGAAGAACAGACAGAGTAGCTTGATACTAGTCAATCTAAGTATTCAGACACCTGGCCACGGTATCTAAACACTCAGACCTTCCAGAGCTAAAACACATCATTTATTATTCACCTTACTTATAACTTTATCCCTTGACCTTAATGATTCTTAACGACTCAACTTAAACTCTTTACTTGGTTCTCGTGACCACATCCTTTTCCTGCCATCTATAATAGTATAACAGAACACTTCCTGTTAGAAAATTACAGACAGAACAAAAACTCTTAAACCTTAATCCTATTGGTCTCTTATCGTCCCCTGACCTTGACTTAGAGTATTCATATACTCAACCTAAACTCTGATACCAAGATGTCACACCCCGATCTCACACTAACCACAAATCACGAGATTAGGGTGCGACGGAGGAATTATCACACAAGCCAACCCACTTTGAGATTTTAAAACATTTTCAAGACATTAAAAAGATAATCTGATTTATGCTGTAAACTAAATCTAAACAAACTGCGGAAGCATTTTTATTAAACTGACTAGCAATATAAACAGAGTCTACATCATATTACATTGATCAACATAAAATAAAGCATGAAAGTTATTTTACATCTTTATACACATTCTCTATCACCCACACCATGTCCCAAAGATCGAGGGGAAAGGACTAAGAGACCTCTAACTACTAACTACATAAACCTTCTACAGACTGAGCGTTAGGGTGAAAGGATCCTCCAGATTCCTGTGATGTTGATGACCTGAAAATGTTTTGAGTAGAGGTATGAGCCTACTCGCTCAGTGAATAGCATTTCACTTAGCTATCACTAAACAACTCATCAGGTTTATAAAATCTAAATAAAACATAAATACAGTACAAGCAGGGCAGTTCAAATGACATAGCAGATTACAGAATATAATGACATTTCTATGCAACAACAGATAATTTAAACCAATAAACAATTATAGAGAATTGGCATAGAAGTTCAAATCTCTTAACATATTAAATTTACTGCGATCCTATGTGATTCATATTTATTTGTATTATGCCCTAATCATATAAAGTGTACTCTACATATAAAGATCCGTAGCGAACTACGATCCCACCGTACAAAACATAGCGACACACCCGGGAAATGCTAAGTCTGACGCCAGCCCTGCTCTGCCACAGGACCCCAGGCTCATCGGCCTCATTGCACTACATCGAGTGCTCTGAACTCCTCCTCTAACCTGAGTACACAGGCTCAGGAGGTCTGGGTTACCACCGTGACATCGCATGCGTTGTTGTTGAATAACCCCTATTTACTCCAGTGCCACCGTGACATCGCACGCGTTGTTGTTGAACAATGTCTTTCCATCCTCGTGCCACCGTGACATCGCACGCGTTGGTGTTGGACATGAGTTTCACCCCTAAGAAGCAGACATGTCAAAGGGGTTCTACGGTGTTAGGGCACCTAAGTCTATTAACTGATTAACATATAACCATTTAAAACAAGAATATCACATTCCATACTTACTGCACATTCTGAACATTACTTGAAACACATATATAACATTTGTCATCCTTAAACATGATTCAGTATCATTTATCCAGTTTCCATGCTAAATATCCATTTTTAAATCAACAAATACATTGCAACCATAATACAGGAAATTTCATCATTTTCATTAAGCATATTACGTATTTCAAGTTCCAATGAACCATATAAATTCATTAATTCAATCCACACTGATCAGATGCTAAACTAAATCATATAACGGCATAAGGAAGCAGTTTATGAAATAAAATTCGAGTAACGCCAAATACTGCCCAAAAGCCAAGTATCAGCGAAAAATGCACAGTTTACCGAAAAATTCCAACTAAGGAGTTAAATGATGATAACTAAATAAATCCTACTCACATTGATTTGAACTATCCGGATTTGTCCGAAACTGCGTCCAAGGCCAGATTTCGGGTGATTTTAGTTGTCTTCAACCTCAGAATAAACCCAATTTGAATCTGTTGCAAACGAACAGTACCATACTCTCACCGGTTGAAATCGGACTCAGTTGGATGTTTCTCGTGGCTATTGGCTGCAAATTTCTCGCTCTGGATCCACGGCCGAGCTCGATGCCGTCATAACCTTGGTGTTTGCTACGCCCAAAGTTCCTAGCTGCTGCCCCCACGCAGCTGTTGTGCGGCACTGCTGCTGGCCGCCGCCCTATACGTGGGTGCCACTAGGGCGAAGCAGAGGAAGGTTGAAGGAGAAGAGGAGTTAGGCACCACTTAATCAGAGCCACGAAGGCCCAAAGCCATTGCCTAGCTCACCATGTTGCTAACCAGTCGAACGCTGCTCTGTGCAGCTTCTGCTGCCGTTGCTAGGCGGGGCGTCGCCCCTTGTTAGATGAGCGCAGGTGGCGCTGTTGGGTGCAATAGGGGTGGAATGGAGGAAGGGAAGGAAGAAGATAGAGGTGGGAAGCAGGGCGCTGGCGAACCAAAGCATGGGAGCCCAGATCGGCCCCGAACCAGCAGCTACAACCTATAGCTCGTCCAACGCCTGCTAGGGCTGGTTGGAGCTTGTTGTTGGGCGAGCTAGAAGGATGGAGAAGAGAGGGGTGGCACCGCTGGTCGACAATGAAGAACCCTAGCTAACCCCCCGCTCCTCTTCTCTGCAAGCCTGGTCGACCATGCGCTGCTTCCAGGGCGCCCCTCAACCTGACGCAGTAGGAGTCCTGTTCTATCGGGAAAGATAAAGAACGAGAGGGGTAGCCGACCCTCAAGGGAAATCAATAAAAATAAAAGTTCAATTAATAGAAAAATTGCACCCAGGTCCAAAAACCTTTAAAACTGTCATAACGTTTGACTCGAATGTCCGATTCGAGTGATTTCTCTTGCAACTTTTCAAGCACGGGATTCTCTACAACTGGAGGCATCAAAATCATGCTAATTAGACTGTCTCACTTGATCAAAGAACTAAATGCATCAGTGAGTACTTAATTCAAATTAATTAACTTAACGATCCACATTGGTATTATCATTAATTGCCTCAGGTGATTCAATCTCAACTATTGATTCATGATGTAGCTTATCTTGATACACCATGTTGTTTAACAGGATGATTAGCACTAATCAAGGTGTTCACGCTAATCGAGGTATTTATTGACTAACCCTGATATGGGTCGTGACGTGTATTTTACTACGCGCTTAAACGCAAGTATACGCGTCGAGTAATATAGGCCTTGTGAGGCCCGAGTCGAACTCAGGGATACGTGAATTATTGGAGACTTCTACTAACTAATCGCAATCAGCTAGGCCGATTAACAAAGTAGGGTTTTGTTTTTGAAATTAAAAGAAAATAAAAATCAAACAAAGAAAACAATCGATTAAAGGTTAATTTAATCAATTCAAAGGGATATCTTTAGGATGGCGGTTTCACCGCGGGTCAACATTGTATTAGGTTTTATATAATTCCTCACTCTTCTCTCTCTATCCGGGTAGTGGCCTGAAAATAGAATTACCCACTGTCGTGGTGTAATTCACTACTTAGGTTTAGGTTGATTCCACCGTCGTAGTAATCAGTCCCCTAAACTAAGCGCATTATAAACGGTCTCTCAGTTCCCACCATTAATTTTACAACTCCTTTGTAAAGGGTTTTATTGATTGATGTAGGTTTCGTCTCTTTTCAACCGTTAATCCTTCTGTCGAAGTGGTTAAGGGCATTAAGTTATTATTATGGTGATCAAGCATAACAATATATATGGAGAAAACAAATCTATACCACGGATTTGAGAGAGAAAATATGAATTATTAATATAAAAATGTCATACACTGTATTCCCGGGCTACTCCCAGTCCTAAAGATTGAGGGTTTTAGCCTCTCATGTTCATCTCACACGAATACATGGTAGAAATGGGGAATTTCGTAAGAAAAATGTGAAACAAGTGGGAAAACCCCTGAACGGAGAAGAACTGGTAGATCCTTGGCGTAGAACACGAGCTTCCCCTCCTGTCGGTGGTGGAATTTGTCTTTGGCAGCGTCCGAATCACCCGGGATGAGCTTCTGGCCTCCGTTCTGCTTTCTCTCCTCCCTCGGCACTCGTGCAATCCAAAATGAGATCCTCCTCTCGTCTGGGCGGCCGTCATTAGGTATAAGTCCCTAATTAAGTCGTCAAATAACAACAGCCGTCCGATCGAGATCAAAACAGATCCAACGCATATCTGTCGGCGTCGATACCATCGACGCGGGTCGATGGTATCGACCCAGCGGATTAGCGGCAGCTTTCCTTTCTTTTAGTCTGAGCGCCTGTGGTCATCTCGATACCATCGACTTGGGTCGATGGTATCGACTCTCTTTAGCGTCGGTTGTTGTCGTTTAGCGACGATGTAGCTCTCCATGTGTCGATGGCATCGACTTGGGTCGATGGTATCGACAATTTCCTCGCCAGCAATCTGAAGGGATCTCGATACCATCGACTTGGGTGTCGATGGTATCGAATCTGTGCTGCTCCTCTCGTCTGGCAATCTGTGGCTATGTCGATGGTATCGACTTCCGTCGATGGTATCGACGGAAGCATACACTTGTTTTTCCTAAAATTCCACAACAAGACCAAGTAAATCCACACATATAATAATATTATGATAAATAATGCTCAAAGTAGTAAAACAAAGGGGATTTGACATAATATGAAGGCAAAGACCGAAATGAGTGAATTATGCAATATTATCCATAAAAATGAGTAATTAGAGCACAAAACACATATGAAAAAGGTCTATAAATGCAACTCAAAATCATCGCATCAAACTCCCCTAAGCTTAAACATTGCTCGCCCTCGAGCAACTAATCCTTAGAATAGAATTGCAGATGTCAACTAAAAATCAACACACCAACCCACATCCCATGTGACTCCCACTGAACGTTCTCAAACCGGCCTTCTCTAACCACAGAACAGTAATTACCCTAAAGGCGACAATAATCATCAATAAGAGAAATTATCCTTAAAACCGATGAACACTATCACATAAGGCAGTTAACATAATAAAATTCGCCGATTCAGCATTGGTGCATCTTGTGATCGCCTACACTACGTTGCTCATCCTAACTACCATCTACATGGAAGCAGTTCTCCTGATAATCATTAGTGAGGAGAAATTCACGGTGGCCTACCAATCCGAGCAACGGGTGGATGGAATGGGTGGTTCATGGAAGAACTTGGAAGTATTGCACAATTTCAATATGCTTGAAAACAAAATGTCCTAAATGATGCAAATGCACATCAGAAATGCCCTAATGCCTAAAATTGGGTGAAATGATGCATGCACTAACCTTCCACCTCAAAATGAGATGGAAATCCAATTAAGCCACATCATGTACTCAATTTTCCTGTAATGCGAGTGATATCAGGTTCCTTTCTCCCTCTTATTCCATTTCCTTCTAAATTCTCTTTTTTTTCTTTTCTCAATTTTTTTTCAGATTTTCAGAAAAACAAAAGAAGAAATTTTTTTTTCTTGTAGCCCACATATCCATAATTGCTTAGCGATACATGTATTGGGTTGTTTTCTTCATGATTGGAACTCTTTGTACTATTTCGAGGATATGGAACAGTTTAGATCACTTTTTAAGAGAAATTGAGATGCATGGTGTACTTTATGCATGGAAATCATGAGATTCATGAGTGCAACTACATGGCATGCACCTAAAGGTAATGTGCATGAATCACTATATATTTTTCGTTTTATGCAAAAGTATGGAAAATATCAATGCAAGTCCTATCTAAATGCTATGCACGCAAAAGGAATTAAAACTGTACTTTACTTCCAATTCTTAGGTGGATTAAAAAAAATATGAAGTGGAATGATCACAAGATTAAGTGACTGAACCTTAGAAGAATATTATGTGTCCCTCCTTACTGACATGTGTAGTAGTTCAAAGGGTTCTCTCTCTTATATCCAATTAAGGTCTCATTACCATTTGATTAGGTTAGGCTCAAACAACCGTTACTATCCACTTTTCATGAGTCAACGGGGGTGTGGGTGTGACATATTGCTTTAGAGTTGATCTAATCAATCATTTTCATAGGACAAGTTTCCCAAGGACAACCAAGTCAAGCTATCCAAAAGACACAAAAATTTTAAAATTCCCTTAAATTTCCCATGAAAACAGCGAGATGACAATTTTTACGACCTCCACGGTTACACTAGATAGATGTGGATCCTAAACAAAAACTAAAATTGCAAGAACAAATAACAAAGCAAAAACTAAAAATAACAAAAGAAAAGATAAAAGATAGAGTTGTTCCAGCCACCCCCCTAAGCTTGAATTCGACTATGGCCTCATAGTCAAAAACCAACTTAAGGGTGGAACAGTGATACCCTGATCAATCCTGCGGAGGCGGTGGTGGGTATTGTGGTGCCGTAGGATCCCAAGACGGGTACTCCCCCTGGAAGCTTGGATCATATTGGGTCCTCGACGGAGGCTGTGGATAGCCTCCAAAGTAATCTCGACTCCAGTAATAGTCGAAGAAGAGCTCCTGTTGCGTCTCTATCTGCTGCAACCGGTTGTGTATTTGCTCTTGGTTGGCGAGGATGAGCCGCTCGTTCTCGAACATAGCCCATTGATTATCAAGTACCCGACTCGTAGTCTCATGAATGCCGGTATACATAGCCATGTTCTGCTGCTGAGTCTGCTGGATATCCTGCAGCATGGTGTACATCCCCTGCATGGAATAGGGATCCTCGGCTGGCTGCTCGTGCTGTGGTGATGGCGGCGGGGGCTGAGATGATGAAGATGCACCCGGATGCATCCTAGGACGCTTCCGTGGTGCCACACATGCACGAAGAGGTGTGAAAGCCTCCTGAAATGTTTTCTCGTCACCTCCGCCTTCTTCTTCAGAGGACTCGATGGCTATGATTGGCCACCTGAAATGTTGTGTGCCCTCGATGTTGAAGACGTCATCCGGCAGTGAGCGCTCCTGATAAGCTTGGTTGACGTGGCAATGTGCGTACTGAAAACTACTAGAGGGGGGTGAATAGAGTTTTATAGATAATTTAACAATTATTGAACTCAAACAACCACAATGTAAATATTGGACAAGGAGACGCAAGGTTTAGAGTGGTTCCAACTATAGCAAATACTATAGCCGTCAATCCACTACCCGGTTGCTTACCCAACCGGGATTTGAAAAGAAATTTATTTTATTACCTCTTCAAGGAATTTACATAAAATACAATCTCTTTTCCTAAACCCTTCAAGCAGCCTTCACCTAGAAGTAATCGCCAACCTTGAAGCAACCTTCCCTTGAAGTAGATGCACCAACTCCCGTTGCACCAGCCTTCTGAAGTAGCTTCCCTTGCGATAGCCTTCTTGAAGTAGCTTGAAGTCCCCTTCTCCACCTGAGAAGTCAACCCTCTCCAATCCGCAGCCTCCAACCCTAGGAGTAGCAAGGAGAGTACAAAAGATAAACAGGAACAAGAAAGGAAAAGGAAATTACAACTTATCCTTTAAGCCCGAGGCTTGATATGCCTAGATCAAGCGTAAGATCTCCTAGCCAAGTATGTGAACTTGTGATTGCTGTGGGTAGGAGAATCTAGCCTATAGGACACGAGATTGAGCTAAGGAGAATGTAGGCCAATGATCACAGTGCTCAAATTTCTTGCAAAAGATTGCTCAAGTATGCTCAAGTGTATTCTCAAATGTAACAAGTTAAATTCTAGTGTCCTATGGCTTGTCCTATTTATAGGAATGGCCTAAGTATGCTTAAGGACGTTCTAGACAACTTCTAGGGGTTTCTAAGTGTTTAACTAGCCGTTAGGTACAAAGTTGTTTCTTTAACAACTGCTAATTAATTTATTCTGCAGTTGCTGTCAGAGACCATCTCTGTCGACAAATGGTCGACCGAGACACCTACTCGGTCGAACTTTTGTCGACCGACAGGCTCTCTGGAACAAGTGATTTGCAACGTCTTTCTTCAACTACCAACTAACTTGTTTGTTATGTCTAACGGCTACTTTGGATCTTTCTCGGTCGAGAAGTTTGTCGACCGAGAGTGTCTCGGTCGAGGAGTTTGTCGACCGAGAATGATCCTGTTTCAAGGTTTCAATTTAAGCATTAATTATATGTATGAGTGTGCAAAGGTGATCCTAATTAAATGGGATGACATGTCTAACTATGGTGTTTGTCTAGGGAAAATCTAACGCTTGATTTACATGTAATTCTAAGTACTTGTACATTATATATTTGTATAAGTTTTACAACATTGATTACATTGCATGAAAATATAACTAAGTAAGCTCTTGGATTTTCCCTTGCTACTTTGTCATCCTGCACACTCAAGTAGCTCGTTAGATTAATAAGAATGAAATGTTTGTCATCATCGAAACAAAGAGATTTTTAGATGTCCATTTAGCCAACAATCTCCCCCTTTTTGAAGATGACAAACATTTCCAAAATAAATATAAAACATATGAATTTCATACCTTTAAATTGCCTTATGTATCTTTTCCTCTTGTTTATAAAATGTTTGCTTATTATTCCCAATGAATAATGGAACATAAAGTCCAGTTCATTTGGGAATGTAGCAACTTTCAATGTAAAGCCAAGAGTATATTTATGAAACTCTTTGATTGAGTTTTTCATAAATATTAAGTTATAGTTTTATATATCTCTCCCCCTTTGTCATTTCAAAAAGATAACCGTTTTAATAAAATCTCCCCCTTATGTAGATATCCGTTTTGATAAAAACTCCCCCTTAATTAGATATCCCGTCAAATCTTTTGCAAAGGATGTTAAGCCTTGAAATGATATGAGATTCCCTTAAGCGTATGATGAATGTAAATTGATTTCTCATTTATCAAAGGATGTTAAGCCCTAAATTAAATGAGAATCCTCTAAGCTTAGAGTACATAAAAATGTCTCCATCCAAATGCAAGGGATGTTAAGCCCTGTTTTGGGTAGAGAGTTCCTTCAAGTACAAGATACTATTTTGAATAAATTCATAAATTGCTTTATAGTCAAGGAAAATGTCCAGCTACACATGGTGGTTACAATGTTTTTGTAAGCTTCTTCAATCAAATGGTCAAAGTTGTTTTTAAGATCTCCCCCTTAGTCTTATGCTTTGCTCCCCCTTAGATAGATATCTCAAATGAAAGTTTGAGTACTGAGCAAATATATAAAATGTTCTAGATGATCTCCATGATTTAACAAAGATGTATGCAATTTATGTCAGTCTGGAAAACAGAAACCCGGTCGGTCGACAATTGCTCGACCGACAGTGTTCTCAGTCGACTAGTTGCTCGACCGAGGATGTTTCTGGAGACCTATTTTGTCATTTGTCAATTTAGCCACAATTTTAATAGTTGCCTGTTTTAATTATTACTCCCCTTATTTGTTATGCTCTACAATAACGAACTTATAATCCATATTTTTGAAGATGTCTCATATGCTTTAAAAAAAAATAACCATTTGAATCAAGCAAAGATGGCAAACTTCATTCAATAGCATGGAAAATATTACAATCATTGTCATTACAACTAGTACAACTTCAACACTTCACTGGAAAGATTTAAGAATTACATCAATGTCCAGATCTTTCCCAAGGAATGGCTCGGCTCCATAATATTTGACCAGAGTTTGCCAATCCAAAGCACCTGTCGTAGTTAACGCATATGCTTCCAGAAATGTGGGAACTCGGTCAAATCGGAAGTGAGCAGCTATATCTTGCAATTGCATGGAGGAAAATTGAGTATGTGCAAGATCCATTGATGGTGGAGGTGGAGTTTGATAGTAGTTGTATGAAGGGTTAAATGGGTTGAGCATGCCAGGATTTAAGGAATGCGGATATTCATCGGTTTGGCTCGGAGAAAGATTTTGCATTCTTTGATTTAAGCATGTCATAGCATGGTGGGTATAGTTGAGTTGGTTACTAAGATGATATTGAGAGCCGACAAGATAAGTGAGAGTATTTTGAATGGGATCAACAGAAAGATTAGTAGGAGGAGGGGGTGGTGGTATATCTTGATGTGATGATTCTCCTTCTACTCTTGCCCTTTTATGACCAAAGTCAATCCCCATCTTCTCTACGGTATTCTTACTTATCTTTGGTGGTCTACGCTCCCATGTATACCCCATATCTTCAATTTGTAACTTAAGACAATATTGAGTGATCTGGCATACAAGATCGGCATACGGTGGATTGCCAGAAAACTCAAGCATGTTTTTAAGTATTATGCGAATGAAGTTTATAGGAATTTCTTTTATGATAGCATAAATTAGACACATGCGGAAAATAGGGACCTCAGATTTATTGGCTCTAGGATGTATGTTTGTGGAAACAATGAGGTTTACTATCCTACATGCAGGTTTCAGGTTTATTGCATAATAGGTTCCCCTATCTTCATGACAAGTGGTATTGGTTTGGAATATGACTCTTTTTATATCACTAAGGCTAGTGGAGTGGTCATCATGGGATAATAAATTTAGTGGATTGCCGGTGGTAAGGTCAAGGAAATCTTGGTATTCATCTATATCAATTTCTAGCATATCAAGAATATCCCCTTCGGTAAATTTAAAACTACGCCCATTGACCATGGTGTAGAAGAATGTGGTTTCATTTTCGGTGTGGGATAAGAGATTGGCATAGAATTCGTTGACTACCTTAGTGGAATAGGAAGGAAAAGAAGGATTGATGAAGTCCTTCAGCTTTTGCACTCCAAAGAGATTCTCCAGATCGACTATGTTGATGAAGTCCATAGCTTCGACCGGGCGTCGGGGAAGAGGAGCTTTAGAGGAAAGCCGTAGATATCGATCTCCAGCATCTCCGTCGACGAAGGCGATGTCGTTGATGATCGTCAGTGGCAGAGTGGCTTCCCGAGCTTCTCTTCTTTTTCTTTCGGCGACTTTCTTCTTCCCACGGGCAGCTGAGGATGAGGCCATTTGTGTTTCTTGAGTGTGGAGAAGAAGCAAGGAAGATTGGAGGATAAGAATGCTGAAGGGTTGCACGAAAATGCACTAGAGATGGACTATGGAGGCAAGGAAATGCAAGTGTGAGTAAGTGACTCGTTTTTGCTCTTATTTATAGCATTCCAGCGACCTGGTCGGTTGACGATTCGTCGACCGAGCGTCCGCAACGGTCGAGTTGCAGACGCGCCACTTGGTTCCCCAACGGTCAAAAAAACGGTCATAACGGTCCGTCCGCAACGGTCGTATCCAACGGCTATTTCTCGGTCGAGCACTTGTCGACCGACGTTGTCTCGGTCGAGCATTTGTCGACCGACAGTTCGTCCGATATTGAGTCTGTTTAGTATTTGTCGGTCGAGAGAGATGGGCTGACCGAGAGGTTCTCGGTCGACGAATTCGTCGACCGACAGACTTTCTGAGTACAACTTTTAAAGCTGATTCTTAAATGCAAATGGTAGATCATTTTTGTAGAGCATTTATATGGATATTCTAAGGGAGTAATATTGGGATAATTTAAGGCTTAAATGATAACAAATGATTTAATTTTCAAGAAAAATTTATATTAAGATTAGGTCCAAAGAGAGAATTTCCAAAATAAGCAATTTTTTGTCGAAGCTTATTTTAGGTCGCCCTTGACTACGACCATAGCGCCCCTTAGTCAAGTTTTATTTTGACCAAGAGGCAAATTTTGCAGATTTTTCAGATTGAATATATTGAGTCTAATATCTGCATAAAATTTAAATATCAAGTTGAAGCATACTACTTAATTTGAGACACAATTAATTATTTCAAAGATACTGAGTTAGGGATTTTGTTGCAAGCAATAACATATAACTAATAAGTTATTTTGCTGGCTTGCAAACAATTTTCTATGCGTACCCAATGATGAAAGCATGGTATAAAGCATACAATGATAATTCCATTTTATGATTAGTATATGAATAGACCAGAAAATACTTTTGAAAAATCATATGAAAATAGGAATTTTCTTTTCATTTGTCTTAGACTTTAAATCATCTAGGGAACAAACTAATATTAATTTCATTTATATTTGTAATTATGTAGAGTTGAGATAGACATAGAAATATGCAACTAATGTCTTTGGTCATATTCTCAACTTGATTTTGTTCATTTAGTTTGGAGGTTTTGGAACCCAAACTAACTCTACATCTTTTCTCTTATAAGGACATGAAAATGAATAGTGACCAAGGCGCAAGCAGTAATGACAACATATTGAGTCAACTTCATATCTTTTTCTATGGTTATGTCCTATGTTGTCATTTGGTGAGGATGTCCTTTTAGGTACATATATAGATTGGGTATGTGACTTTCTCTGACTAGGTTGTTGATGAGATTTTCCTTTAGGCTTGTAACCTAGTCCCCTTCTCCCAATTTGTTGATAGGGATTATCTAGAATTTGATCAAGAATGCCATGGTTATTCAAACTACGAACTTGTTGTTGTAGCTTGGCAATCTCATCCATTCTTTTCTTAATGTCTATTTTTGCTTGGTCTAGATTTGATGATAATAAATTTCTTTCTTTAACAATAGTGTCATAATCTATATGGGTGCACAATAATGGTTGTTTTTGAAGATCGTTTACTTGAGTCTGTAAGTTTGAATTTTCAACAGAAAGGAGCTTGCAATCGGCTTCCATAGATTTTAACTTAAGATCAGAAAATTTATTTCCCTCTTTAAGATCTTCATTTTCAGATGCAAGAGCAAGAAGTTTAACATTTAGATCATCATTTTCCTTATGTGGTTTCTTTAATTTCTTTTTGCACTCAACATATTTATTATGTGTTTCTTCAATAATAGCAACTAGTTCTTCTTTAGATAAATAAAAAAGACTTACCTCTTCTTCTTCACTAGTTGTAGCAATAAGGCATTCTTTGTGCTTATCCTCTTCCTTTGATCTCCATGGGCATCCGGTTGTTTTGTGGCTTGTTCCCAAACACCAATTGCAGCATGTAGTGGTTTTGTCCAAGCACTTTTCACCATTTCCCTCCATTCTTCAAGACCTGGTTAGGGTTCCTTGAAGCCTGCTCTGATACCAATTGAAAACTACTAGAGGGGGGGGTGAATAGAGTTTTATAGATAATTTAACAATTATTGAACTCAAACAACCACAATGTAAATATTGGACAAGGAGACGCAAGGTTTAGAGTTGTTCCAACTATAGCAAATACTATAGCTGTCAATCCACTACCCGGTTGCTTACCCAACCGGGATTTGAAAAGAAATTTATTTTATTACCTCTTCAAGGAATTTACATAAAATACAATCTCTTTTCCTAAACCCTTCAAGCAGCCTTCACCTAGAAGTAATCGCCAACCTTGAAGCAGCCTTCCCTTGAAGTAGATGCACCAACTCCCGTTGCACCAGCCTTCTGAAGTAGCTTCCCTTGCGATAGCCTTCTTGAAGTAGCTTGAAGTCCCCTTCTCCACCTGAGAAGTCAACCCTCTCCAATCCGCAGCCTCCAACCCTAGGAGTAGCAAGGAGAGTACAAAAGATAAATAGGAACAAGAAAGGAAAAGGAAATTACAACTTATCCTTTAAGCCCGAGGCTTGATATGCCTAGATCAAGCGTAAGATCTCCTAGCCAAGTATGTGAACTTGTGATTGCTGTGGGTAGGAGAATCTAGCCTATAGGACACGAGATTGAGCTAAGGAGAATGTAGGCCAATGATCACAGTGCTCAAATTTCTTGCAAAAGATTGCTCAAGTATGCTCAAGTGTATTCTCAAGTGTAACAAGTTAAATTCTAGTGTCCTATGGCTTGTCCTATTTATAGGAATGGCCTAAGTATGCTTAAGGACGTTCTAGACAACTTCTAGGGGTTTCTAAGTGCTTAACTAGCCGTTAGGTACAAAGTTGTTGCTTTAACAACGGCTAATTAATTTATTCTGCAGTTGCTGTCAGAGACCATCTCGGTCGACAAATGGTTGACCGAGACACCTACTCGGTCGAACTTTTGTCGACCGACAGGCTCTCTGGAACAAGTGATTTGCAACGTCTTTCTTCAACTACCAACTAACTTGTTTGTTGTGTCTAACGGCTACTTTGGATCTTTCTCGGTCGAGAAGTTTGTCGACCGAGAGTGTCTCGGTCGAGGAGTTTGTCGACCGAGAATGATCCTGTTTCAAGGTTTCAATTTAAGCATTAATTATATGTGTGAGTGTGCAAAGGTGATCCTAATTAAATGGGATGACATGTCTAACTATGGTGTTTGGCTAGGGAAAATCTAACGCTTGATTTACATGCAATTCTAAGTACTTGTACATTATATATTTGTACTAGTTTTACAACATTGATTACATTGCATGAAAATATAACTAAGTAAGCTCTTGGATTTTCCCTTGCTACTTTGTCATCCTGCACACTCAAGTAGCTCGTTAGATTAATAAGAATGAAATGTTTGTCATCATCGAAACAAAGAGATTTTTAGATGTCCATTTAGCCAACACGTACGCCAACCCGTCTCGGAGAAGGATGAGGTTTGAACGGTGCAAGTGTTGCACGTTCACCTTGCTCCTCGTAGAGATCGGAGTCATGGACTGAAAGTTCAGCCCCAAGTAAGACGCCAACTTGGTGACAAGCCCACCAAAATGAATTGGAGCCTTCCTTGTACTCCTCTTCACCGCTAGGACGCGCTGTAGCCAGAACGCCCCCCTGTTGCACTCTTGACGTTTCACGAGTGCGTAGAGAAAGAACATGTCACTCTCTAGAAACTTGCTCAAAGCAAGATCACTTCGAGCGAAGAATGTCAAGCTCAACATCCTATGCAGGACCCGGACGAACGGGTGTTCAAAATCCTCTACCGCTGCATTATGGTAGCTCACAGTCTTTCCCGTCGGCACTGTAACTAGCTCGGCGAAGATTTTGTCGTAATCGGTGCGGGCGTCGGGGCGTCGGTGATCGTTGCAGCCGTGGTTCCAGTTGAAGATGTCGTTGAACTGCTTCAACGTGATGTTGTAATTGTTGTTGAAGAGTCGGAAGGACACCCTTCCCTTGATCCACTCCCGGTCCGATGCTACCACGTCGTTTGGTATGACACAGACGTCGAGAGACGCCATGAACTCCGCCACCAGTTCCTTGTAGGTGGCCCATTCGCCGAAAAACGGCTGCCCATCCTGGTGATATCTCATCTCAACGTAAAATCGACCGGTGTGCCGTGCTTTCCCGACCAACACGTAGGCCAAGTTGGCCTCGAACCCCAGCTCCTGGAGCATATTCCGGTCCACATACCGAGTTGGCTCGAACTTCCGCTTCATTATCTCCTCATAGACCTTCCTCGCCTCCATGGAAGGATGAATTAGGCGTGGACGAGAGACGGAAGCGGTTGGGGGAGGAACGAACTCCTCAATCTCCATGGGATTAGCTTGCGATGAAGAGGCTCCGGCGACATGCACCATGGTTGCGAGAAGATGGGATTAGAAGAGAGCTCGGTGAAGATGGAGAAGAATTTCTCCGCTCGGTGAAGATCTTCGCTCGATGTCGCTTCTCTTCAGTCTTGGAAAGCTCGGGGGAGTGCTCGGCGCAAAGGAGGATGCTTGCTCTAAAGGTGTGACGTCAAATGACGTTGCAAGTCTCCTTAAATAGACTTGGCCGGCGCCACTGTTGACCCGTCGATACCATCGACGCGGGTCGATGGTATCGACACGTCTCGCGGGTATCCGCCTCCCTCGCGAGTATCGACGGCTGACGTTTGCTGGATCGAGAAACTCAGATTGCTGACGGGTCGATACCATCGACGGAAGTCGATGGTATCGACGCAGCACCCGGATCGCTGACGTGGATCTTGCGAGCGTCGTCGATATCTGTGTGCGGATCGGTGACATGTCTGTCGATACCATCGAGTTCCGTCGATGGTATCGACTTGCTTTTATTGCGACACCGCCGTTTTGTTGCATTCACCCTGTGATGATGTCGATACCATCGACGAGGCCGTCGATGGTATCGAGTTGACTGAGCAAATTTCATCTGAACTTCTCCAGATATCTCGATGGTATCGACTGGGGTTTCGATACCATCGACATTTTGTTGCAACCTTCCTGTAGGTATGTCGATACCATCGACGGTGGCGTCGATAGTATCGACTCAGTGCGATTTTTGCAGCTGTCAACCTGAACCCATGTCGATACCATCAACCAGTGTGTCGATGGTATCGACCCTGCCTGTTCCTGCACATTTAACAACCGGATCAAGGTATCTTCTTTAACTAAAATTTAAACGAAATAAAAGCAATCTATAACTACAACTAAACTATCCTAATGTACCAATGATTGGGTTGCCTCCCAACAAGCGCCCTTGTTTAGCGTCTTAGGCTAGACGTCTTCCCATTATCTCATTCATGCACAAGTGAAATGAGTTTGACCTCATCCACTTTCCTCTTATAGTTCTCACCAAAATACAACTTCAAGTGTTTCCCGTTCACCAAGAACGTGGCATCTCCATCACGCACAAGAATAGCTCCGTGTGGTTTCACCTCCTCCACTATGAAGGGTCCACTCCACCGGGATTTCAGCTTCCCGGGATGCAATTTAAGACGGGAGTTGAACAATAGAACGCTGTCTCCCTTCTTGAACGTGCGCATCTCAATATGGCGATCGTGGATCAGCTTTTTGCGCTCCTTGTAGATGCGGGCATTCTCATATGCCGTCATACGTAGCTCATCCAATTCATTCAATTCAAACATCTGTTTTCTCCCGGCCTCATCATAGCGCAAGTTCAGCCTTCTTAGCGCCCAATGGGCCTTGTGCTCCAGCTCCACCGGAAGGTGGCAAGCCCGACCATACGCCAACCTAAAAGGCATGGTGCCTATAGGTGTTTTGTATGCCGTTCTATACGCCCAAAGTGCGTCCAGTAGCAATGCACTCCAATTTTTCCTTGTGGATGCTACGGTCCTTTCTAATATCTTCTTGATTTCCCTATTTGATACCTCCACTTGTCCTTGCGTCTGTGGATGATATGGGCTGCCGATGTTGTGCTTGACCCCATATTTCTTCAAAAGTGTCGCAAATTTTTGATTTCGGAAGTGTGTGCCTCCATCACTTATGATCATTCGGGGTATCCCGAACATGCAGAAAATGTTCTCTTTGACAAACCTGCACACTACATTCGAATCATTAGTCCTTGTGGGGATTGCCTCCACCCACTTCGACACATAATCAACAGCAAGTAAGATATACAGATTTGAATTTGAGGACACAAAGGGTCCCATGAAGTCAATGCCCCATAAGTCAAATACCTCAACTTCCTGAAATACATTCAGGGGCATTTCTTGTCTCCTTGAGATGTTACCTGCGCGCTGGCATGGGTCACATTTCCTAACAAAATCATAGGCATCCCGGAACAAAGTGGGCCAATAAAGGCCGCTCTCCAACACCTTGGCTGCTGTCCGTGAGCTAGCATGGTGTCCTCCCGTAGGCGACGCATGGCAATGGTGGAGAACACTCTCGTACTCCACCTCCGGCACACACCTGTGAAGAATACCATCCCTGCACTGCTTCAAAAGAATTGGGTCATCCCAAAAATAATATCTCAAAGAAAGAAAGAATTTCTTCTTCTCTTGATAAGACCAATCATCCGGGATGATCCCGCAAGCCAAATAGTTAACGATTTCCGCAAACCACGGTTCTTTCGAATCAATTTTTAAAAGTTGTTCATCGGGAAAGGTCTCGGTAATGGGTATGTGCAACCCTTGTTCATCAACCCTCTCTAACCTAGACAAGTGGTCAGCCACCACATTTTCAATTCCTGACTTGTCCTTGATTTCAATATCAAATTCTTGTAGGAGCAAAATCCACCTAATTAGTCTAGGCTTTGCATCTTTCTTCTCCATCAAATATTTTATTGCAGCGTGATCGGTCCACACAACTACCTTAGAACCCACTAAGTACTGCCGAAATTTTTCAAAAGCAAACACAACGGCAAGTAACTCTTTTTCCGTAGTTGTGTAGTTCAATTGAGAATCATTAAGTGTTTTGGAGGCGTAGAAAATCACAGCAGGCTTATTATCTACCCTTTGCCCCAAAACGGCTCCCATTGCATAATCGGAAGCATCACACATCAACTCGAATGGCTTTGTCCAATCCGGCATTTGAACAACCGGAGCCGAAATCAACTTTTCTTTCAAAACCTCGAATGCGTGAAGACATTTCTCATTGACATCAAAAACTGCATCTTTTTCTAACAATTCCGATAAAGGTTTTGCGATTTTTGAAAAATCCTTGATGAATCGCCGATAAAACCCGGCGTGTCCTAAAAAGCTTCTCACCCCTTTTACAGAATTTGGTGGGGGTAGCTTAGAAATCACCTCAATTTTTACGGGGTCTACCTCAAGACCCTTGCTAGACACCTTGTGTCCTAGCACAATTCCTTCCGTCACCATCATGTGACATTTCTCCCAATTGAGGACCAAATGTGTGTCCTCGCACCGCTGCAATACCTTATCTAAGTTATAAAGGCATTCATCAAAAGACGCTCCATACACCGAGAAGTCGTCCATGAAAACTTCAAGACACCGCTCTACCATGTCAGAGAATATGGCGAGCATGCAACGTTGAAAAGTCGCCGGCACATTGCATAAACCAAACGGCATACGGCGGTAGGCAAAAGTCCCATAGGGACATATGAACGTAGACTTCTCTTGATCCAAAGGATCAATAGAAATCTGGTTGTACCCCGAATAGCCATCTAGAAAACAAAAATGCGACCGACCGGCTAGACGTTCCAAAATCTGATCGATAAATGGCAATGGAAAATGATCTTTAAGAGTTGCGGCATTCAATCGGCGGTAGTCAATGCAAACACGCCACCCGGTTACCAATCGGGTGGTGACAGGTTCATTCAAAAGATTTGTAGTGATAGTGATTCCCCCCTTTTTAGGGACTACCTGTGTGGGACTCACCCACGTTGAATCTGATATGGCATATATGATCCCTGCAGCAAGAAGTTTTATGACTTCCTTCTTGACAACCTCCATCATGCTTGGATTTAGACATCTTTGAGGCTGTATGACTGGCTTGGCTCCCTCCTCGAGCCGAATCTTGTGTTGGCAAAGTGTAGGGGAGATCCCCTTGATGTCCGCGACTGAACACCCAAAGGCTCCACGGTGGTTCTTGAGCACTATCAGTAGTTGCTCCTCCTCATCCGCACTCAAGTATGTAGATACAATCACTGGTAACTTGTCCTTCTCAGCTAGAAAGACGTACTTCAGATGCGGGGGCAATGGCTTCAATTCTAGATCAGGCGGGCAAATGAGAGATGATTGCAGCGGTGGGGGAAGTGTACCTAAGTCTTCATAGTGCCTCGTGTAGAAACATGGAAGCATCTGAAGCATTTTGGCGCACTCCTTGAGTGAAGTACTCCGCATCCAATCATAAGTGACGTTTAGCAAACACGCCTCCAAAGGCAATTCCGGATATGCATCAAAAACTGAAGTAATAATCGCATCATCCTCCCACGAAGGTGGAATGTCCTCATTCTCATCATTTGGGAACCCAACAGCTTTGCATAACGAGACAACTTTAGTTTGCTCCATAATGTCCACAGCTAAGGTCCCATTATCTATCTTGCTCATCACATGAGCCATATCCAAGAATGGCTTCCCAAGACAAAGTGAGATATTGTGTTCACCATGCTTCACCATGTTGCACTGTGCTTTCGCTTTAGTAGATGCATTGCTATTGGGCATGACCATCTCAAAGCGATCATCTGCAATGCCCAAGGTCAAGCGACCTCTTCCCATCTCCAAGATCATATCAGCTGTTGCTTGGAATGGGCGTCCAAGTAGCAACTCATTGCCATGCTCGTCCTGCATTTCCATAACCACGAAATCAGCCGGAAAAACAAAGTGATCTACCTTTACCAAGACATCCTCACAGATTCCGTACGGTTTCACCACAGAATTATCGGCCAATTGGATAGTCATGTTGCTTGGCCTTGATTCCTTTAATCCAAGCTTCTTGAATGTAGAAAGGGGCATCAAATTGATGCTTGCCCCAGAATCATAAAGTGCCTCTCCAAATTTGAACTTCCCGATAAAGCAAGATATATTGAAACAACCGGGATCCTGTCTCTTCGGCGGCAAAGTGCCCATAATGAAAGCACTCACTTGCTCCTTCAGCACCACGACCTCAGTGTCGGGTATTTTCCTCTTCTTAGTGATGACATCTTTAAGAAACTTCCCGTAAGACGGGATTTGCTCAATCGCCTCCAACAAAGGAATATTCACCGATAACTTCCTAAAGCTGTCCAGAAATTTCTTGAATTGTGCATCCACCTTCCTTGCCTTTGCGCTATTGGGATAGGGGACCGGAACAGTATGTGCCCTTTGATGAGGTGGCACATAGGGTGTCAATTTCTGTGGTTCCTCCTCAGTAGCTTGTTCTTCATTGCCATCCACAGCTATGTCTTCACCTTGCCCCATGACAGGTGTGGGCTGCTCCTTCTTGGTTGCATCTTCAACTTTGTCCTGCGGTGTGCTTGTGTCATCCTTCCTTGGATTCAACACTTTCTTACCACTCCTCAATAGGACGGTCTTGGCCTACTGGTTTCCCCCGGGAACATTGGTGTTCCCCGGAAAACCCGGATGTGCTGGCTTCTTCAAGCTTGCAATTTCAGCTGCCATCTGCGCCATGGAAGTCTCTATAGTTCTCATTTGAGCCCCATGACTTTGCAAAGTCTGCCCAAATTGGTTCATGAATTCACCCTGTTGCTTGATTTGTTGCCCAAATGTGTTCATTAACTCCTGGTTTTGTTTGATGACCTGATTGAGCAACTCTGTGCTCTTGTCCTCTGTGGCTGGTGCAGGCTTGGCGTCCGGATCCTGCAGAAAATTATTTGGATCCTTCCATGAAAATTTCTTGTCCATTCGCCATGAATAGTCATTGTTCCTGTACCCTTGTTGTTGCCTCATGTACTTGACTTGAGCCTCCTCCTTGGACTCATTGTCTTCCTTCTGCAGTAGCTTCTTTGCGAGAAGATCCATCTTCTCATTTAACTCTCTCATTGCCTTTGACTCACTGGCAACTCTTGCTTGCTCAACTGGGCCTCTCTCTCTTTCTCCCCAAGATTGTTTCCGTGCCATGTTCTTCAGTATTTCCCAGCATCTCGTATCAGTGTTGTTCAAGAAGAATCCTGAACCGGCTGAGTCTAAGTTGCTTCTATCATGCTCGGAGAGAGAAAAATAGAAGATCTTCACTTGTGTCTCCTTGTCCAGTCCATGATGTGGACATCTCCTCAACATGACCTGGAATCGCTCCCAAGTCTCAGAATATGTTTCACCCGCCTGTTGGGTGAAATTGTGAATCTTCCTAATCATGTCATTGGTCTTCTCAGGAGGGAAAAACCTCTCGAATAAAACATCTACCATATGATCCCATGATTCAACAAACTCATCGTCGAGGTTATGTAGCCACTCTCTCGCTATTCCTGCCAGGGAACTTGGGAATAACTTGAGGTACAGAACATCCTGTGGGAACCTATCTATCTTCACCATATCACAGTTTACAACAAACTGACTAATGTGTGCCACTGGATCCCCATTCTTCATCCCGTGAAATGCGTTTGATTTAACCAAGTTAATCAATGTTGGATCGATCTTGTAGGTTGGACTGTTGAGCCCCTGTTTCTTTATAGGCCCCTTTGAAGCTGATGAAGAAGACGCTTTGATCTTCTCCCATATCATCTGTGGTTCGGCCATTTCTTCTGCTTGCTCTTGCTCAGATTCAAAATCTATGTCGCTTTGGTGATCTTGCTCGTAGTAGTCCTCGTCCTCTGGTCCCGGATGTGGGACCTCAGGTGTGCGATTCGCGTAGTCGGTACTACGTGTATGCACCATGCAAAGTACCTGAAATATGAAAATCGGGGTTCAGTACAATGCTTTGAACGAGTAAACACAATTATAGAGAAATATAGGAATTTTTAAAATTGTTTTAAAATAAATAAAAAAATGTGGCCTAGAGTGGCCGCTCTTAGCACTCAAAGTGTCAATAATTCGCCGTATCCCCGGCAACGGCGCCAAAAACTTGACGTGTATTTTACTACGCGCTTAAACGCAAGTATACGCGTCGAGTAATATAGGCCTTGTGAGGCCCGAGTCGAACTCAGGGATACGTGAATTATTGGAGACTTCTACTAACTAATCGCAATCAGCTAGGCCGATTAACAAAGTAGGGTTTTGTTGTTGAAATTAAAAGAAAATAAAAATCAAACAAAGAAAACAATCGATTAAAGGTTAATTTAATCAATTCAAAGGGATATCTTTAGGATGGCGGTTTCACCGCGGGTCAACATTGTATTATGTTTTATATAATTCCTCACTCTTCTCTCTCTATCCGGGTAGTGGCCTGAAAACAAAATTACCCACTGTCGTGGTGTAATTCACTACTTAGGTTTAGGTTGATTCCACCGTCGTAGTAATCATTCCCCTAAACTAAGCGCATTATAAACGGTCTCTCAG
Organism: Alisma plantago-aquatica; assembly: GCA_963693085.1. Taxonomy (NCBI): domain Eukaryota; kingdom Viridiplantae; phylum Streptophyta; class Magnoliopsida; order Alismatales; family Alismataceae; genus Alisma; species Alisma plantago-aquatica. The sequence continues at coordinate 509,558,437 of OY856415.1, forward strand.
TTCCCACCATTAATTTTACAACTCCTTTGTCAAGGGTTTTATTGATTAATGTAGGTTTCGTGTCTTTTCAATCGTTAATCCTTCTGTCGAAGTGGTTAAGGGCATTAAGTTATTATTATGGTGATCAAGCATAACAATATATATGGAGAAAACGAATCTATACCACGGATTTGAGAGAGAAAATATGAATTATCAATATAAAAATGTCATACACTGTATTCCCGGGCTACTCCCGGTCCTAAAGATTGAGGGTTTTAGCCTCTCATGTTCATCTCACATGAATACATGGTAGAAATGGGGAATTTCGTAAGAAAAACGTGAAATAAGTGGGAAAACCCCTGAACGGAGAAGAACTGGTAGATCCTTGGCGTAGAACACGAGCTTCCCCTCCTGTCGGTGGTGGAATTCGTCTTCGGCAGCATCCGAATCACCCGGGATGAGCTTCTGGCCTCCGTTCTCCTTTCTCTCCTCCCTCAGCACTCGTGCAATCCAAAATGAGATCCTCCTCTCGTCTGGGCGGCCGTCATTAGGTATAAGTCCCTAATTAAGTCGTCAAATAACAACAGCCGTCCGATCGAGATCAAAATAGATCCAACGCATATCTGCCGGCGTCGATACCATCGACGCGGGTCGATGGTATCGACCCAGCGGATTAGAGGCAGCTTTCCTTTCTTTTAGTCTGAGCGCCTCTGGTCATCTCGATACCATCGACTCTCTTTAGCGTCGGTTGTTGTCGTTTAGCGACACTGTAGCTCTCCATGTGTCGATGGCATCGACTTGGGTCGATGGTATCGACAGTTTCCTTGCCAGAAATCTGAAGGGATCTCGATACCATCGACTTGGGTGTCGATGGTATCGACTCTGTGCTTCTCCTCTCGTCTGGCAATCTATGGCTTGGTCGATGGTATCGACTTCCGTCGATGGTATCGACGGAAGCATACACTTGTTTTTCCTGAAATTCCACAACAAGACCAAGTAAATCCACACATATAATAATATTATGATAAATAATGCTCAAAGTAGTAAAACAAAGGGGATTTGACATAATATGAAGGCAAAGACCGAAATGAGTGAATTATGCAATATTATCCATAAAAATGAGTAATTAGAGCACAAAACACATATGAAAAAGGTCTATAAATGCGACTCAAAATCATCGCATCAGGTCGTAACACGGTCCCTCTTCTTTTCCACGCCTGATAGGCCGACGCCAGTGTGCGTCGCTCCCTGGAAACGGCCGCCGGCGCTGGCTCCAGTTCTGCCTCCTCCCGCAATGACCCGGGGTCATCCATGAGACCTATCCTCCCACGCCGCTAGCCCTCCATGCTCCCTCTTTCCTCTACATAGGGCCGCCACTGCCGATTCACCTCCTCGGACTCCTTCTTCCTCGTCTGGGTGTGCGTCCATTCTCTCTAGCGACGCCACGGTTTGGTGGATATCCGGTGACCAAGCCATTGTTCATCCGTGCTCGTATGCATCTCCTTAGGCCTTCTTCAGCTTCGACTACCTCCTCCTCGCCTCTGCGGCCACTCATCACTCAAGGTTAGGTTGCAGATCTCCTTCTTTGCTAGGTGGTCGTTTCCTGATCAGGGTTGTACGTCTCCGGCCTAGCACCTGCTCCTGGCGTCGTAGCATCGCTCTCACTCACCAGACGGCTGTCAAGCATCGCCGTCAGAAGGTGCTGCTCTGGCGAGCAAGCTAGGCTCGATTAGGTGCTCGAGGTCTATAGTTCCCACGGCCAGCGTGGCTGACGGATGTCCTCATCGCATCAGGAAACTGAGAGGGGTTCTGTGGTGCCTCCTTCAACCTATGGCAGAGATGTCAACGAAGACGAGAACCAGTTCTCCCTCAATACTCATCTAGATAACTTGTATGAGGGCATTGATGATCGGTTTGTAGGTCTTCGCACTACTAGGAAGAAACCACCCACTTCCTTTACATTTTCGATCCACGACTAAGACGTGGGGTTATGAGTTGGGTACATGAAGTAGGAGGTGAATCCCATCCATGAGATCCAAATCTGAGGCCAACATTAGCTCTCCTTAAGACCGATCTATGGTTCTCAAAGGGGCGCCAATCCATATACATTAACAAGTGGCAGCGTGACACTGCACATATCAACTGTCTGATCTAAAATCATCAATAGACCTAGTTCTAAAGTCACCAGCACGAACATTATTTCACTAATTTGAAACATCAATAACTTCTTCTAGAAATATCCAATTATCCCAAATTTTAACTATAGATTCCTCACAACTCAAGATTCTTCGTATACAATTTGGTGTCAAAAAAACAACCATTAGACCAATCAATAAAATTCCTCAAGAAGGCATAACTTATGAATCTTAATCATTATGTAAATCTCAATTAACATTCCAACATTACGAAAACACTTGGGGTTCTCAAAACAACTCAACATGCATGACTTCACTTGTGTCATTGGACATTTTAGGATTCCAAAAGTCTACTCCATCACATCCTACACACCTTAAAAGAAATTCAGTCCTCGGAATTAAGCTAGAAATCCACTTTGTCACAGGTCGGGTATATGCAATGCATCTTGGAAGTACAAATGTGTACCATAATCCCAAGGATTTCGATTGTTGGCCAGGATTGAGGCGAGATGTGGTACAATTCATGGTGATGTTTCTAATTTGCAAATAGGTCAAGATTGGACATCATAATCATGTAGGAACATTACAACCTTTGCTAGTTCTAGAGTGTAATTGGAGAAAGTTACTATGGATTTTGTGTTTGGTATTCTTATGGAAGCTAAGTCCATGATTCCATTCGGGTGATCATTGGTTGATTGGAAAAGATAACACACTTCTTACCAATCAAGACTACCTACTAAATAGAAAAGTTGGCACAGATCTACGTACATGATACAACTTGTTTGGATGGTGTTCCTACAACAATAGTGTATAACATAATATCATAGCTCACAAAAAGGTTCTGGGATCATCTGCTTATAGCTTGGATGCATAGTTAAAATTCACTATAGCATTTCATTTGTAGAGATATGGCCAATCAGAAAAGAATCATACATACTATGGATGATCTTTTGAGGTCTTATGTGCTCTAATTTCTTAGAAGTTTTGTATATTTGTCTCAATTTTAGATATGGATTTTTATGAGGATTTGTATGGAACCTTTTGCATATCACCTCTTTTCTGGTATTAGGGGGTGAGTATAGGTGAGATTTTGTAATGACCCTGCTTCCCGATAACCCCCAAATAAGGGAGACCAAGAGGTTAGAGGCGTTATCCCAAAATAGGATCAGTAGTTTTGCAAATAATCAACAATAATTATTAAATTCTACTACAATTTGTAAAAACATGAGAAGAGGAAGCCTTTACCCGATGAGAACTTATCTATCTAAAATCCTCCATATCTTTATTAAGCTTTATTCCACAATGTTGCTTTAAAGGAATATTCATTTTTAAATAAACCTAAAACGCCGACAAACAAAATCCGGTCAGTATAACAAATTATACGGGTATGTGGAGGAAACTAAAAACCCACATTTAATTGTAACAACATATTGCAATCAATTACAATTTAATAAAACAAACTTTACATTTTGAACATAACTACTCAATTCATACATACTCTAACCTCTGTGTTGTCCCTGCAGTGGACATGGATACTACCTCTCATATGGTAGATCTCAATTGACCCCCATGATCCTACCTAATAGGTAGATCAATACATAGGGTCGAAGAGTCGCATGGCACTACCCAAAGATAGCCCAATCACTGACTCATGATAACCTGATGGTCCTACCTCACCGGTAGACCATGTACTAGGTCATCCTTTTCATCATCATCAAAGCTACAGAGGAGGACCAGGATCTGAGCTAGTCATGTACAAATAATTATGGTGATAGTCATAGTCACTTTATAATTGCATGAAATAAAAGCAATCAAGTAGTTATTCCAAGCAATCGATAAAACTTCGAGAATCACCGAGAAACTAAAGTGATTTAGCCATAAGCGTAACCACATACATGTTTTGGAGATCTCAAAGAAGCAATATATCAAATTCCAACTAGATGTCCAATCAAGCAAGCCAATCAAGCAAGCAAACATTGATCCTGAAAACATGTATAACACCTAGTTGTTACAATCACATCCAAACAACTCTTTATTGACTTGGGACACCTTTCTAAGGTTTCTAAGTCTCACTAGTATTTATTAGGGTTTCTTAGATTAATTTCTCACCCATTATCCTTTTTAGGTCAACAAACCCTAAAATAGCTTTTCTACTCATAAAAATCTTAATTACTCAAATTAGGGATCTTTTATACTCAAATTGATTTCGTATCAGCATATCTCTATATTATTCTTGTATTTGAACAATTAAATCCATTAAAAGTCATCCTTACTAAAATTAGGGTTTTTAAGCCCATTAATGCCTATTCATGTACATGGAGCCCTAACTTAAGCCAATTATGCAATAAGATCATCCTTTTAGTTCTAATTCCCTATTTTATTAACAACAAGTTAATTTCCACTTTAAACATCCATATAACCTTCCCAATTCATTAATCATCAAAATCTAGGGTTTTTCATTAATAAAACTATTAAAGATGATAACTTTATACACTTTTTTAATTGCAAGAGAAACTCGGCTTCAATTACATTTTAGTGGATTCATTGCATTTTCCTGATCAACTTTTATATATAACATGATTTAATACGAGTTATCAATCTTTTGTTATGATTTTTTTAAATAAATAGTTACGAACCAATCACAGGATGTCGCGTGTACCTTTTGTATTTTTCTTTTCTTTTTCTTTGATTTTCCTCCTTTTTCACGCGGATCTTCCCCTGGATCCGACTCCTTCCTAACCTGGTCGACCCGTCTCTCAGCGGTCTCTTCTCCGCGCAGTACTCGCGCTCACAGGCTCCGCCGGCTACTGCCGCCTGGGTGGTTCCCTGCGAGCAAAGCTTGCCCAGGTCTCCCTCTCCTCTCTGGCTACCGACCGCAGTCCTCACAGACCCAAAAGTGAACACCACCTATCGCTGGTCCGTGTCCCCTGTCCGCCCGTCACCCTCCTCCTCACGCGACGGGGTTCTGTCCCACGTGACCCTTGTCGTAGAGTGGCCGATGGAGCAACGACTGGATTCCAGCGTTTTCTTCTCCACACATCTGCTGAGCGGCCGTCTCCGCCCTTCGTCTTCATGAGCAGCACAACAGGCTGGGTACCATCACCTCGTCTGCAGCCTAGGCACCACTACCTTGTCTGCCTAAAACCACAGAGTACGGCAGCACCGCTGCCCTGGCTATCTAACTCGAAAACATCAGAAGGAAGGACCCATATCATTGTCTCTCACCACCCTCATCTTGATTCACAGACGATGGTTTGGCAATGAGTGGCACCGCCTTCTTGTAGCGGTGTGAGGACATTGCACGGCTGTCTGTGAACTCAACCTGCGGCTGCAGTCTGCCAACTCCGGGCTTCCTAGCTCTTCTCTTACGGAGCCAAGGAACCCTACGAGTTCCTCGGGAGGCCCCGCTCCTAATGTAGCCAACTGTTGTCGGTGACATCAGATCAGATGTGCGACCCGCTACCGTGGACGATGGGCGGTGGTTCAAGCTATTCGGGAAACAACCATAGAGAGGCACGCATCTCCCTTTCTTTCCTGGACACTATCATAGAGATGGCATGTTTGCGGATGGGACGAGGGTTTCGGTTCTTATCCCTATATATACATCTCTTAGGAGAACCCTAATGGTCACCACGATAAGAGAAAAAAGGAGGGGAAAGGTGGAATACTACCATCTATTTCCTCTTTAGTCGCAAGGCAAAACGATGGTTTCTCGAAAAACAAAATCTCAAGTTTCCTTCCTCTAAAAGTATTTTCCTATTCTATCGTTTCCTTGCCATGCCCATGATGGATACTCTACATTATTATTATTATTATTATTATTATTATTATTATCTCTTTCTTATGAGATTTGGAATCCTTTTACCATTAGAAACCATGTGGACCCCAAATCTCATCCATGATGATTCAATCCAACATATTTCTCATATTATTCTCAAATTTCCTTCTTAATAATGCATTAATTGATTTCTCTTTTTTTTTAATCACATTGGATTTATTAACATATTATGATCCATAAAATTACATTCACAAAGGAAATATTGCAAAGGAAATCCATTCAATACATATAATTCATACAATTCCCATAAATATATATTTATTGAGAAAATTGCATTTCCAACCATATGAACCCACAAATTGGGATTGTAACAGATTTTTAGGTTAAGGACAAGGTGTACCTGAAGGTTTCACCTTGAAAAGGTATTCTGAGGTTTGTTAAGAGGTATAAGTTGGTTCCTAGGTTTATGTGACCTTATGCTATCATAACTCGTATCAAGAAGGTGGCATACAAGTTGGAGTTTCCGTATGAGTATCATAGATTGCACAATGTGCTCTATAATTCCATGTTGAGAAAGTGTCACTTAGAAATACAGGAGACTACCTATCTGGTTGAGGTTCATCTTGATGGTGAAATGGCTTATGTTGAGGGTCCATTGTTGATTTCAGACAAGCATGTTCAAAAGTTTAGGAATAAGGACAAGTTTAGGAATAAGGACATAGTGTTGATAGAGTTGTTATGGCATCACTGCAGTGTGGAGGAATCCACATGGGAGCTATAGGAAGATAAATGTATAAAGTACCCATCTTTGTTTTCATGGTATTTCAGGGAAAAATCCCTATCAGGAATTTATGGTTATAGGACCCCTGACCTAGTTTAATCCTTTAAACATGTTTTTCTATCTTAATTATGTGCTTAACATAGATATGTAATTAGTTGGTGGGTGATCTATCTTGTGAATATATATATATATATATGTATATATATGTATGTATGTATATATATATATATATATATATATATATATATATATATATATATATATATATAGAGAGAGAGAGAGAGAGAGAGAGAGAGAGAGTCAGGCTAGAATACACTCGAGTGTACGGATCACATGAATACACTCAAGTGTGTTTACATATCAAGACTATTTTTTACAAAATGTAAACTGTTGATCTTCACCGTCATACTATAACTAGGCTACATACAAGTTTTGAGCCCATTTGGATGAGTGTAATTCACTCATCCAAGGGCAACAAAATCGACGCGCGAAACTAATTTGAAATGCATATTTTTTGCGGTCTTCATAACATGAGCTATACATATCCAAATGTGCTCAAATTTTGCGTATGAGTTTTTCACGAGATGTTTAAGAAGATCAGCGGATTAGATTTTTGAAAAAAATATTGCATCATGAAAAACTACTTGAGTGTATTCCGCTCCGGATACACTCGAGTGTATTCTAGCCTGACTCTCTCTCTCTCTCTCTCTCTCTCTCTCTCTCTCTCTATATATATATATATATATATATATATATATATATATATATATATATATATATATATATATATATATATATATATATATATATATATATATATATATATATATATATATATATATATATATATATATAGTCAGGCTAGAAAACACTTGAGTGTATTTGGAGCAGAATGCACTCAAGTAGTTTTTCAAGATGCAATATTTTTTTTCAAAAATCTAATCCATTGATCTTCTTAATCATCTTGTGAATAACTCATATAGAAAAATGTTAGCACATTTGGACATTTATAGTTCATGTTATAAAGATCGCAAAAATTATGCAGTTCAAATTAGTTTCGTGCGTCAATTGTTTTGCCCTCAGATGAGTGACTTATACTCATCCAAGTGGGCTTAAAATATGTATGTAGCCTAATTATAGTATGACAATGAAAATCAATAGTTTACATCTTGTAAAAAATAGTCTTGATATGCAAACAAACTTGAGTGTATCAGTGCAATATGTACACTCGAGTGTATTCTAGCATGACTATATATATATATATATATATATATATATATATATATATATATATATATATATATATATATATCTGTGTGTGTATGTGCAAATTCTCCATGCTTGGAGATCCCATTCATAATTTGCACATAGAATACCTTGCTCTTATATTCTATCTTTCTTGGGCTTGGTTTGGTGGGCCTTGGTTGCTTGAAGAATCGCCCTACATTTCTATTAGTTGTGGGTCGATGAAGAACTTAGCATTGTTTCCCACCAGTGTCCTTAGAGGTTGAAGAATTTGTTCACTGGAGATCAGTAAAGATTCTCCTACAAATAACCAATGACCCTTTTCTCAATGCTCATCAATGTGTCTTAGAGATAGTTTGGAGTTGCTCTTTATGGAAGAGATTTGATGGAAGTTGATGTGAAACCCTCTAATGACATCTATTGATGCGTTCCATACTTTCATGGACCAATGAGAGAGCAGGCAGCTCTTGAAGGGAGAAGATCATAACTAGCGTTAATTGATGCACATGTCATTACCATCCATTGATGAAGATCTTGGTGTTAGAACTGTTGAAGAGGCCCTATGGAAATCCTTCTATCACCTACTGATGAGAGTTTGGAATTTCCCTATGATGGGGTCACTTGATGATGATGCCACATATTCAAAGAATGATGGCCTGACAACTTTAGGCCATTTCCTTATCTCTCCTCTTCTTTTCCTCTACAAATATAAGTACCCCCTTTCTCCTCTTCCTTCACCTTTGCATATAATGAGGCAGAGTTTCAATGAGTCATCATCAATTGATGACAAGCAATGATACTTCTACTCAAACCATACTTCAAAGGACTTATTATTTGCTATTATTCTCTTCTTAAAGAAAGATGTATCACCTTACATATTATGGATCTATATCCATGTAAGTGAATCTATATCTCTTCATGTGATCTTGATGATCCTTCATAGTCTTCTTCCTTGAGCCTTGTTCTTGGTGGTTTCTCTTCTAGGGCTTCGGCCTTGATAGTCTTACACCATGTTTCCTCATTTCCTTTCCATAGATTCTCTTAAATATGGAGTTGGGGCTACTGCAAGTTGTGAAGGAGGAAAGTTTGGATCTTTGAAAGGGTTGTGTCTTTCTCAAGGTTCGATTTTAATCGTAAAAATTAAAGCTAGAGTTCTTTCATATATATCGACAAGTAAAATTGTTTCAATTATTTGTAAGGCAATTGGTATAACATATCATACACTTAGTACCTACATTTTAGATGCACATTCTAATCTTTATACTAAACCCTTAATATACTAAAATATGATATCTTTATGTTTTTCTAAGAAACAAAAATGGAATGTGGACTTGTATGGATAACTTAATCTTTGAAATACCATCCTTGTGTTGGGTTTTAGAGGAGGCAGAGAAGCAGCAGAAACAAAAAATTTTCCTCCCAAACCCAGAACAAAAGGAATCGCGTCAACGTTTATACAATAGGAAAGATGGTTTGTGAATCATACCTTGTCCCGAGGCTTGCTCGGCGACAGTACCTCGCGCCTTGCACGGTCTTCACCTTTGGTCTTGGACGGTGTCTGTGCAGCTCCTGGCCACACCGGGACTGAAGACTCCTCCTACCGGACTGTCGGATGATAGTTTTCCTCCTAAGCGGCAGTGACCTCCCGCCTATGAAGTAGTCCACACGGACCACCTGGAACTCCACACTCCTTGTCCCACAAGGAAGTGGAAGGAGTCCCACCCTCCTATTGACGTACTAGTCGCCAACACACTCTCCTGCTGTCAATTGCAACTGCAGTTGTCCTTCCCTTGTTGCACCTCCCTTTGCCGGAAGCACTTGCTCGGGCTCTCTCTCAGTTACCAAAACCAGAGAGAACGACAACTTTGCAGAGCAACCAACATGCACTGAGTTGTACTCTAAGAAGCCCCCAATACCCCTATATATATAGGCGGGTCATGGGACAGGGTTCTCTGTCCCAGGAAATATGGGACTAAAAGCAGGAGTAGAAGGGTTCGAGATTTTCTACAAAAAGCAACCAACTCACAGCTTGAACAGATCGGTTCACAAGTGAACCGGTCGGTTGGGGACCTGAACCGGTCAGTTGGAGCACCAACCGATTGGTTGCGATACCTCAACCAGTCGGTTCACAAGTGAATCGGTCGGTTGGTGGTCCTGGTCGATCCCAGATTGACTTTCCTTCTTTTGTTTCTAATTGGGACCGAATACCAATCCTTGTTCCAATCAAATTGGGCAAGTGAAATGCAAGGAAAATTCTCACCAATCCTACTTTCCCAAGTTGCTCGATTGCACCAGTTGAACCGATCGGTTCAACACTTGAACCGCTCATTTCACTCTGTGCATGACCCGATCGGTTCAATAATTGAGCCGACCGGTTCAGCAACCTCAGCTGACTAGTTCATCACATGAACCGATCGGTTGGGAGTGCAAGTTGTGTAGAATCAGTCAAATGCATTTTCAATCAATCCGATACTCCAATCAATGCATCCAACACCTTGAACATTATGATATTGAGCTATCGATTGATTGAGTGTTTAATTGAACTACTAAACTCCTTTAGTAATCAATCTAAACATTGCTTGTGGACAAAACTCCTCTTCCAGGTTAAATCCTATGTGTGTGACCATGCAGGTCCATTTCACGTTGGCAGTGAAAGTCCATAACACTTATGACTTCACAGGCAAAGAGTGGTGTCTAGTCACACATCATTGCTACCCAAGTGAAATAGAAAGTTAGAGAACAACTTTCATCCCTACAATCTGTGAATGGTGTTACAGTGAATGTATAATTCCTTTGTCACTGATATCCTGAATGAACTCGAGGCATGTAATAGTCATCCTGTCAACGTTCATTCATTTCCTTGATCTCAGAGTAGACCGAGTGAGATGTGTGCGACATCAATATCACATATTAATTCACACGTGCATGTGCATGCCTTTCTCAATCCTACTCATCAAGTGGCCAAGGATATCAAACTCCCTCAGGAGGGACAAATCCCATATCTATCACTCACCCCTCAAAAGCCCCATGTGTCAAAGCCACCCAATCATCACCTTTATAACAACCCATGTTTCAAGACTGCGTTTGATGATGTCAAAGTGTACCCAACGACATGTGTTGAGTGTAGTGATTTCAGGTCTAAGAATCACACTCACCACCATCACTGTGAGAGTTGACTGTGACTACCAAGTCATGGTTCCATGTGTCACTCTCACGGTGGGTCTGTCTGGTACCTTGTTCTCTAACAAGTACCTATGTGCTTGGTATGATATCACCATATCATGAGTAATGAGATTCAGTCATCAACCAACACACAATCTATTCTTTAGTGTTATTGATGTCTATGGTCTTTTCCACAATAACAACCGACTAGGGACCGAACAAGAAAGAATACTCTTAGCATCCGTATGATCTCATCGTTTAGGTCCTCAACCCAAAAGCATACGTCATTGAGTTAAACAATCTTTAGACATCTATCATGTTACACCATCATCTTAGAAACAGTTTAAACATATAGATTGGAAATTGCCTTTATTATTATTCAAATCATTTACAAAGTATCCCATTACAATCATCACATGACTTGCTCTATGGGCATACATACCAATAGACTCCCACTTGCACTTAGAGCCAGTCACCAAGGAATCGCAGTCCTTGTAACCTAGCATGACCATCATGCTTCTGCTGAGAAAGGGCCTTAGTCGGTGGATCAGCTATGTTGTCTTCAGTTGGTACTTTGCAAATCTTCACATCTCCTCGCTGTATGATCTCTCGTATGAGATGGAAGCGCCGCAGTATGTGCTTGGACCGCTGATGTGATCTCGGCTCCTTATCTTGCACAATAGCTCCATTATTGTCACAATAAAGCTCAATTGCATCACAGCTACTGGGAACTACACCAAGTTCAGAAATGAACTTCCTGATCCACACAGCCTCCTTTGCTGAATGTGAAGTAGCAATATACTCGGCCTCTGTAGTAGAATCGGCAATTGTTTCTTGCTTAGAACTCTTCCAACTCACAGCTCCATTATTAAGAAAAAACAAAAATCCTGACTGCGATCTGTAATCATCTTTATCGGTTTGGAAGCTTGCATCGGTGTAACCCTTTACAACCAGCTCTTCCTCACCGCCGTATACAAGAAACTGATCCTTAGTCCTTCGTAAGTACTTGAGGATGTTCTTCACGGCTGTCTAGTGAGCATCCCCGGGATCTGACTGGTACCTACTCGTCATGCTTAGAGCATACAAGACATCTGGGCGTGTGCACAACATAGCATACATGATGGATCCGATGGCTGATGCATATGGGATCCCATTCATCCGCTCCCTCTCTTCATAAGATTGGGGACATTGAGCTCTAGAGACGGTGACTCCATGTAGCATGGGGATGTTGCCTCTCTTTGAGTTCTCCATGCTGAACCGCTTCAGCACCTTGTCAATGTACGTGCTCTGACTTAGTCCGAGAAGCCTTCTAGATCTATCTCTATAGATCTTAATTCCTAGAATATAGGATGCTTCTCCTAAGTCCTTCATTGAGAAAGTTCTCCCAATCCAAGGCTTTACCTTCTCTAAGGCTAAGACATCATTCCCCATTAAAAGTATGTCATCCACATACAATATGAGGAATGTGGTCGAGCTCCCACTAACCTTCTTGTACACACAAGGTTCATCTTCATTTTGAATAAAGCCAAACACTTTGACTTCTTCATCAAATCGAAGATTCCAACTCCGAGACGCTTGCTTCAATCCATAGATTGACCTTTGCAACTTACAGAATTTATTGGCATTCTTTGGATCTACAAAACCTTCAGGCTGTGTCATGTACACATCCTCATGTATATTCCCATTAAGGAATGCGGTTTTAACATCCATATGCCAAATCTCATAGTCATAATAAGCTGCAATAGCAAGCATGGTCATGATGGACTTAATCATGGCAACTGGAGAAAAGGTTTCGTCATAGTCAACACCTTGAACTTGTCGAAATCCCTTCGCAACCAATATACCTTTATAAGTTTGCACATTGCCATCCATGTCAGTCTTTTTCTTAAAGACCCACTTGCACCCTACAGGTTTTACCCCTTCGGGTGGTTCCACCAAAGTCCATACTTTGTTGGAGTACATGGATTCCATCTCGGATCTCATGGCTTCAATCCATTTCTCAGAATCTGGTCCCTCCATAGCCTCTACGTAGGTAGTTGGATCATCATCTATGATCAACTCTCCACCTTCCTGAGTTACAAGGTATCCAAACCTCTCAGGTTCAAGGCGAGTCCTACTAGATCTACGAGGTCCTTGTGTTACCTGAGGAGACTGAGATTCCACAACACCTTGTGAATCTGCAATTTCCTCTGGTACATCTACCGGTTCAATGTTTTCTTGTTGGGCTTGAACCTCTTCAAGCTCTATATTCCTCCTACTGTTTTCTTTGGAAATAAATTCCTTCTCTAGGAACACAGCATCCCTGGCAACAAACACTTTGTTGTCAATAGGGTGGTATAGATAATATCCCTTGGTCTCCTTGGGATATCCAACAAAATAACATTTATCAGATTTGGGTCCAAGCTTATCAGGAAACATTTTCTTGACGTAAGCCCCATAACCCCAAATCTTCATAAAAGACAAATTGGGATGCTTCCCAGTCCATATCTCATATGGTGTCTTTTGAACTGATTTAGATGGTATACGATTAAGTGTAAACGCGGCGGTGTCAAGAGCATAACCCGAGAAAGAAATTGGAAGATCAGCAAAACTCATCATTGATCGCACCATATCTAACAATGTGCGATTCCTTCTTTCAGACACACCATTATGCTGTGGTGTTCCAGGCGGAGTCCACTGTGATACAATACCACGGGCTCACAGAAGGTCCTCAAACTCCTGGCTCAAGTATTCTCCACCTAGATCGGAACGAAGTGCCTTAATACTTTTACCAAGCTGGTTCTGTACTTCATTCATGAAATCCTTGAACCTTTCAAGGGTTTCTGACTTATGTTTCATCAGGTACACATAGCCATACCTACTGAAGTCATCAGTAAAGGTAATGAAGTACTGATACCCACCTCTAGAATTAGTTCTAAAAGGTCCACACACATCAGTATGTATGAGTCCTAATAGATCACTAGCTCTCTCACCTTTACCTGAAAAGGGAGTCTTGGTCATCTTGCCCAACAAACAAGATTCACATGTCTCTATTGATTTATAATCAAAAGAGTCTAGATAACCATCTTTATGGAGTCTAGAAATGCGCTTCTCATTTATGTGCCCTAGACGACAATGCCAGAGATATGTTTTGTTTGAGTCGTTGAGTTTTTGCCTTTTGGTGTTTACGTTGTATACACTTGTCTCCAAGTCTATCAAATATAGACCATAAGACATAGGGGCACTACCATAAAAGATCCCATCTTTAGAAATGGAACACTTTCCATTATTAATAAGAAATTCAAATCCATCTTTGTCCAAACAAGAGACGGAAATGATATTCCTATTTATGGCAGGTACATAATAGTAGTTCTTCAACTCTATTATTAGCCCACTAGGTAGAGTTAACTCATAGGTTCCTACGACACTGGAAGCAACTCTTGCCCCATTGGCAACACGTAGTTCAACCTCGCCTTTCCCTAAAGCCCTACTTCTCTTAAGATCCTTCACATTTGAATAAATGTAAGATCCGCATCCGGTATCAAGTACCCATGACGAAGAAGTAGTAAAGTTAATCTCTATCACGTATACACCAGAAGTAGAGATCTCTATCTATGACTTCTTCTTCCATTGTTCCTTCCATCCTCTCCATGTAGAAGAAATTGGTTTGGCAAGAGAACACTTCTCTCCCTTACCTTCTTTCTTCTTCACCAACACATTAAGCGTACATAGAGTGGATTCTAAGGCTCCTGGTATATCTAGATTGTGCAGAACATTTCTCACACTCCTCAACCAGTTATGGAATTTATTCTCAATTAATTTGCCCATTTTAAAAGATGATTCTTTTGACATTCTACAAGAGAAAATTTGCATTTGTCAAAACCTTTTTGATTTGATTTGAATAAATTTGACGATAGTTAATTAGGCCTTTAATTAATTACTGCTCCCACTATTTTGACTCAAATTGATAGCCCTCACCATCAATTCGGAAGATTGTAGTGTACAATCTTCTAGTGGGTCAAGATCCTGGAATCCTCTAAGCCATGGACCAGCTTTGGCTGTCACCCACAACTCAGATCTTCCAGGTAGGCAAGTCTTGCCTAATTGCATCATATGCAACTCTTGATGAATGAACATGCACAACACCTTGCCATGAACATTTCATGCCTCTAGGCTTAGACGCTCTAAGAATCACCAGTTAAGTCTAACCCAAAAGCCGACACGGTAAACATGCACCCTGCTTTGGTAGAACCTACATGTCGACCCTTCACACTTCCACAAGATAGACGGCGCACCACGCTTTGGCGTAACCTACGCTTGGTCGATCAATTTTCCATGTGCGTCGCTAATGGAAGGCATATAAGACTTAATATTTTAATGAGGGATTTGGTTTTATATACATATACATATCCAATCAGCACAATATATAGTAAGTATCATATACATGCTATATCCCACAAAAAACATGCAAAACGATAAAAAGCAATGATTATGGCCATCCTATTGTGATTCCTCGAGCCAAGAGGAACCACGGTCATCTAGGTCTACATCACATGCAACCTTTACAAGATGAAATCTGTGCCTGCCTTTCTGGGTTTGATCAGCTCATCTCCATGATCGATCGGCTCGCCATCAGGTAGGTTGTTCGGGTGCCACCAGCCAATTGATTGGCGCCTCCAGCCAATCGGTTAACCAGTCATTGTGCATCTCCTCAGGTCGCCACCCGCTTGTCTCGTTCCTCGAACCGGCCGTCTAGATCACCAACCAATCAGTTCACTCCTTGAACAGATCGTCTTCAGGTCGTCTGCCGTTCTTTGACATAATAGGAAATAAAATCTATCCTATTTACAATTGAATTGTGAAACCCTGAGTTACATTTGGGGGGAGCAAAGGTAGGAAAAGAATTCTTGAATTATTTCAAGTTACATCAGGAAAGGGAATCGGTGTGCAGACCGAGATGCAAGCAACCATACAAACAACCACACACAGATATAGGGGTTTATAGGCCATAATCATGCTACACATCCACCACAAAACTCGTTTAAGGGCGACGCGTATTGAGTGCATTAATATTACATATCACATATGTATATTTGGGATTTGTGGATTGGACATGTATAAAGCCGATATTATTCGCATCACATGCAATAAATAAAGGCGACAAACCAAAAATCGATCATATTGATGATCCTAAAATATAGAGCAGTTGACGTGGCTCTGATACCACTGTTGGGTTTTAGAGGAGGCAGAGAAGTAGCGGAAACAAAAAATTTTCCTCCCAAACCCAGAACAAAAGGAATCGTGTCAACGTCTATACAATAGGAAAGATGGTTTGTGAATCATACCTTGTCCCGAGGCTTGCTCGGCGACAGTACCTCGTGCCTTGTGCGGTCTTCACCTTCGGTCTTGGACGGTGTCTGTGCAGCTCCTGGTCGCACTGGGACTGAAAAATCCTCCTCCTACCGGACTGTCGGATAACAGTTGTCCTCCTAAGCGGCAGTGGCCTCCCGCCTCTGAAGTAGTCCACACGGACTACCTGGAACTCCACACTCCTTGTCCCACAAGGAAGTGGAAGGAGTCGCACCCTCCTATTGACGTACTAGTCGCCAACACACTCTCCTGCTGTCAATTGCAACTGCAGTTGTCCTTCCCTTGCTGCACCTCCCTTTAAGGGAAGCACTTGCTCGGGCTCTCTCTCGGTTACCAAAACCAGAGAGAATGACAACTTTGCAGAGCAACCAACTTGCACTGAGTTGTACTCTGAGAAGCCCCCAATACCCCTATATATATATACGGGTCATGGGACAGGGTTCTCTGTCCCCGACAATATGGGACTAAAAGCAGGAGTAGAAGGGTTCGAGATTTTCCGCAAAAAGCAACCAACTCGAAGCTTGAACTGATCGGTTCACAAGTGAACCGATCGGTTGGGGACCTGAACCGGTCGGTTGGAGCACCAACCGATCGGTTGGGACACCTCAACTGGTCAGTTCACAAGTGAACCAGTTGGTTGGTGGTCCTGGTCGATCTCAGATTGACTTTCCTTCTTTTGTTTCTAATTGGTATAGAATACCAATCCCTGTTCCAATCAAATTGGGCAAGTGAAACGCAAGGAAAATTCTCACCAATCCTACTTTCCCAAGTTGCTCGATTGCACCAG
This sequence comes from Alisma plantago-aquatica, assembly GCA_963693085.1. Taxonomy (NCBI): domain Eukaryota; kingdom Viridiplantae; phylum Streptophyta; class Magnoliopsida; order Alismatales; family Alismataceae; genus Alisma; species Alisma plantago-aquatica. The sequence continues at coordinate 509,575,653 of OY856415.1, forward strand.
TTGAACCGATCGATTCAACACTTGAACAGCTCATTTCACTCTGTGCATGACCCGATCGGTTCAACAATTGAGCCGACCGGTTCAACAACCTCAGCCGACCGGTTCATCACATGAACCGATCGGTTGGGAGTGCAGGTTGTGTAGAATCAGTCAAATGTGATTTCAATCAATTTGATACTCCAATCAATGTGTCCAACACCTTGAACATTATGATATTGAGCTATCGATTAATTGAGTGTTTAATTGAACTACTAAACTCCTTTAGTAATCAATCTAAACATTGCTTGTGGACAAAACTCCTCTTCCATGTTAAATCCTATGTGTGTGACCCTATAGGTCCATTTCACGTTGGCAGTGAAAGTCCATAAAACTTATGACTTCACAGGCAAAGAGCGGTGTCTAGTCACACATCATTGCTACCCAAGTGAAATAGATAGTTAGAGAATAGCTTTCATCCCTACAATCCGTGAATGGTGTTACAGTGAATGTATAATTCCTTTGTCACTGATATCCTGAATGAACTCGAGGCATGGAATAGTCATCCTGTCAACGTTCATTCATTTCCTTGATCTCAGAGTAGACCGAGTGAGATGTGTGCGACATCAATATCACATATTAATTCACACGTGCATGTGCATGCCTTTCTCAATCCTACTCATCAAGTGGCCAAGGATATCAAACTCCCTCAGGAGGGACAAATCCCATATCTATCACTCACCCCTCAAAAGCCCCATGTGTGAAAGCCACCCAATCAACTCCTTTATAACAACCCATGTTTCAGGACTGCGTTTGATGATGTCAAAGTGTACCCAACGACATGTGTTGAGTGTAGTTATTTCAGGTCTAAGAATCACACTCACCACCATCACTGTGAGAGCTGACTGTGACTACCAAGTCATGGTTCCATGTGTCACTCTCACGGTGGGTCTGTCCGGTACCTTGTTCTCTAACAAGTACCTATGTGCTTGGTTTGATATCACCATATCATGACTAATGAGATTCTATCATCAACCAACACACAATCTAGTCTTCAGTGTTATTGATGTCTATGGTTATTTCCACAATAAAAACTGACTTCACAGGCAAAGAGTGGTGTCTAGTCACACATCATTGCTACCCAAGTGAAATAGAAAGTTAGAGAACAACTTTCATCCCTACAATCCGTGAATGGTGTTACAGTGAATGTATAATTCCTTTGTCACTGATATCCTGAATGAACTCGAGACATGGAATAGTCATCCTGTCAACGTTCATTCATTTCCTTGATCTCAGAGTAGACCGAGTGAGATGTGTGCGACATCAATATCACATATTAATTCACACGTGCATGTGCATGCCTTTCTCAATCCTACTCATCAAGTGGCCAAGGATATAAAACTCCCTCAGGAGGGACAAATCCCATATCTATCACTCACCCCTCAAAAGCCCCATGTGTGAAAGCCACCCAATCAACTCCTTTATAACAACCCATGTTTCAGGACTGCGTTTGATGATGTCAAAGTGTACCCAACGACATGTGTTGAGTGTAGTGATTTCAGGTCTAAGAATCACACTCACCACCATCACTGTGAGAGCTGACTGTGACTACCAAGTCATGGTTCCATGTGTCACTCTCACGGTGGGTCTGTCCGGTACCTTGTTCTCTAACAAGTACCTATGTGCTTGGTTTGATATCACCATATCATGACTAATGAGATTCTATCATCAACCAACACACAATCTAGTCTTCAGTGTTATTGATGTCTATGGTTATTTCCACAATAAAAACTGACTTCACAGGCAAAGAGTGGTGTCTAGTCACACATCATTGCTACCCAAGTGAAATAGAAAGTTAGAGAACAACTTTCATCCCTACAATCCGTGAATGGTGTTACAGTGAATGTATAATTCCTTTGTCACTGATATCCTGAATGAACTCGAGACATGGAATAGTCATCCTGTCAACGTTCATTCATTTCCTTGATCTCAGAGTAGACCGAGTGAGATGTGTGCGACATCAATATCACATATTAATTCACGCGTGCATGTGCATGCCTTTCTCAATCCTACTCATCAAGTGGCCAAGGATATCAAACTCCCTCAGGAGGGACAAATCCCATATCTATCACTCACCCCTCAAAAGCCCCATGTGTGAAAGCCACCCAATCAACTCCTTTATAACAACCCATGTTTCAGGACTGCGTTTGATGATGTCAAAGTGTACCCAACGACATGTGTTGAGTGTAGTGATTTCAGGTCTAAGAATCACACTCACCACCATCACTGTGACAGCTGACTGTGACTACCAAGTCATGGTTCCATGTGTCACTCTCACGGTGGGTCTGTCCGGTACCTTGTTCTCTAACAAGTACCTATGTGCTTGGTTTGATATCACCATATCATGACTAATGAGATTCTATCATCAACCAACACACAATCTAGTCTTCAGTGTTATTGATGTCTATGGTTATTTCCACAATAAAAACCGACTAGGGACTGAACAAGAAAGAATACTCTTAGCATCTGTATGATCTCATCATTTAGGTCCTCAACCCAAAAGCATACGTCATTGAGTAAAACAATCTTTAGACATCTATCATGTTACACCATCATCTCAGAAACAGTTTAAACATATAGATTGGAAATTGCCTTTATTATTATTCAAATCATTTACAAAGTATCCCATTACATTCACCACATGACTTGCTCTATGGGCATACATACCAACACCTTGGTGCTAAGATATACTTAGTTTGACACGGACATGATTAGATTCAAACTATGATGCAAGAATTAAACATAAATATGGAACCTTTATGGTGTTTTTATACTCCTTATGGTGAAATACGACTTATATTTTGTTCCTCTATGTTTGGGAACCTTCCCAAAATGTCACTAAAGATTTTTGTTAGTTTCCTTACTATTGAAAGTGTGCAAATAGGTTTTTGATTCGGAAATAGCTTGTCTATGCATAGCTTGTTCTCCTTGTGCCTAAATCTGGAATTAGCATAACTCTTCCATTGGGAAAATTAGAGTTTTGATAAAAAAAAATTATGGGTGTTGTCTTGTTACATCTTGTAAAGCATGTACCACTTTTCATATGACTATGATGTTCCCCAGTGACATCTTGTGATGGCTTGATGTGGTATCTTTGAGAGGATTATACCTTGATATTGTCTTTCATGCTTCATAGGGCCTTATGCTCCCTGGATATTAAAGCATGTCTTTAGTACGTATAGGATGTGTTAGAGTGAACCGCCTTGATTGTGTAGATGGAATTATATTGTAAAATTTTTTGTATATTTTTAACTGGCAATGGCTTAATTAATATTTTAATTATTTCACTATGGGTTGTATGTAACTTGATTGATACGGTCAAAAAAGCCAAATATCAGATCTAATTAATCAAATGTAACCCTAATCATCTAGTGCCTTGAGTCCATAAATTTTTTTCTCTAGGTCTTTAGTGAAAAGAATGAAACAATTTATTCTTGTAGCAATATGAGAATAAGGAAAAGATGCTCAAAGTTGTATATTAATGAATATAAGGAGACAACTAGGGTTAAAATATCCTAATGTCTTTAAATCGTGTTGGGACTTGGTTGTGATAGATGGTCTAGTGATATATGATATATGAAGGTGAACAGTTGCAATTGTGCCTTGGGCTTAATGGGTTTGAATTCATGATGTTTAGAGATGTTGTCTGTGTACCCAAGATGGCATGATATATGGGGATCCTCTTTTAAGAAACTTCAAAGTAGATCCAACCTTTGAGCACTCTACCTTTTGTTTCCCCTCTTCAACCCAAGGATGAGAAAAGAGATCTAATGGAGTCTAGATATTCTTAGATCTTTTAAGGAGTGCTATAAATTTTTTGAAATGGCTAGCTAGTTGTTAGAGTGGTACACCTCAATCTGCATAGGGCATAATTAATGTGTAACTCGATCATGTAGTGCATCTATTCAGGTTTATTTAACAAATGGCATGGATGTGCTTATTATTTCATGGATCTTTTGCATGAGATATATGTGAATTCCATATGCAAATAACCATGGTGACATAGGTATAAGCATGGTAAATTTATGTTTTTGATATACTACTTGCTTAGTAATCAGAATATCACATGCCCTACTTGATTACTTATGAGATTGCTATAAGTAATAAATGTTATCAGTTGTTGAGTAGGGATCTCACTCCATGATTTTCCACATCTCTCTAGGAATAATTCAAGCTTCTAGATAGTAGTGGAAAGGACTAGTCTTTTGAGGATTCTAATCATCGGAAGGTAGGTGATGTTTGTGTGTCACATGGTTCCATACATTGTTTGGCGTCACCTAGATATTGGAAATTATTGTGTTTTTGGGTCACAGAGTGTTAGATTCGTCCTTATACTCAGCTATATTGGGTGGATTGGGAAGTTTTTAAGTTCTAAGATCTATCTTGAGATTATTTTTATGTGTGTCTTGTACTGTGACATCAGTTATACATGTTGAATAGCATATGTTCTGGTACAATATCTTATTTTAATCAGAATGACATATGTCCACTTGTTGATGTAAAAATTGTAGAGTCTGGATATAATTTCCAAGCCTTGTTGTATTTTCATGTGATTGTATTTAAAAAAATACAAATTGTGATCTCAAAAGTTTTGATAATGGTAATCTTCTTCATTCCAATCAAGGTATTTTTAGTAATCTCTATCTTGTGGAAGTGGGGTATTATAAATTTGACTCCCTATTCAATTTACCTTCTCCCTATTGCCTATCTCTAACCTTGTTTATGCCCTTTTTCCTACAATACTACTCAAGTAGTGCATCTTTTTCTTTCTCCAACTAGGTGGCCACAAGGGCATTTTTCCAACACCATGAACCTTATGTCCAAGTGCATGCACTGGTGGAATTGTAAGTTCCTACTTGATTGTGTGTTTTCACTAGCCATGGTTATGTTGTTATTCTAATTGGTTGTCTATCTATCATAGGTAGAAAAGGGGAGAGCATGATGCATATGTGCCTCTACATGGAATGAGAACCACATTGAGGATGTTGACCATTTGTGTTTATAACATGCATGTTTAGACCCATTTTCCTCATCAAAGTATGTATATAATTATTTATATTTTCCTAATCAAGCTTGTGTCTTCTAGACCAATATTTTACACTTTCCATACAAACTATCAAGATTAAAAACTCCCACCTTTATGAGTTTGGCTTTGATCAAATCCACAATGGTAGTTCATTTATTGTTTATTTGTTGAAGAATGGAGGGCTTGGTTTATTGCTCAGTGTAGTGAACAAATATTACTCACAGACATGCAGTGAGCAGATATTGGTCAATCCACCATTTCATGTTATCTAGATTTTAAATTGTCAAAATCTATTCCATGTTTGCCCCCTATTCTCCCATGCCTAGTTGGCCAACCCACCACAAGAATTAGTTGTATAGAACCTATGATGACCACTTTTAGAGACCTATCCCTATTTTACTTTTTAGGAATTGCAGGTGATCATAAAACTTCAAAGGTAGTAGGGTCATTTTTTATTGTGATAACCTAGGTTTCATTGTTGAAATTTTTAGATCTTGCTAATAGTAACAAAAAAGCACTTTAGAGTTTGGTACTCATTGTAATTATAATTACATGTCTTGAGCTAGTTGCATATTTTGGATTCAACTGAGGATACAATGGTTAAATGGAAATTGGTAAGCCTACATAATTTTATGTTTACTTCTTGTTTCAAAAGGAATTATGCCCCCTTTTTTGTTCAAATCAACTCTCCATGTATTCCTCCCTTTTCAAAATAGGTTGTCAAAAATGTATGTGCACCTTAATACACAACAAATAATGGAACAAAGAATAGAAACTCGAAGGGTTGTGTTCATACTAAACTTAGTCTTATAATGGTTCACCGATTTTAAAAAGAAATTGTGAAGAAAGCCCCTAACATTGAAATAATTAAAAAGTAATAGGAAAATGCATGGAGTAATCTTGCTTGAAAGGCCACAAGTTTATTTTTATTGGAATAGAATTTCAAAAAAATAGGTATTCCATATGGTGTGTAATAATAACTGTCTATCTGCTTCTAGAGAGTATGGCTTAGTGTAACATGCTAGATCTTGGACCCTACCCTAAAACTTTGACCTTTTGGTCTTAGCAAAAAAAGGTTGAAGGTTAGACCTAAATAGATGTTTAGTATGACCCTAATGAACTAATACATGAATATATCACCCTAATGTTTTCACATTAATCTTAGGTTAATAATGGATACATAAAACATGCCACATAACTCATTTTGGTGGTAATATGAAGATAATGAACTTGATTGGATGAATAATTTAGATAATGGGTCGTGAATGGGCCATATGACATATCTCATAGAAAGAAGTCTATAAAGTGGAAAAAATTCTAATTCATAATCTATACATCAAAGTTAGCCTACATGTCAAATTTCATATAATTTAGACTACCTTGAAATATTAGGATAAATTTAGGAGAGAGAAAATGAGGAAAATGCACAAGTAATATATAATATGATTATATAACTTCAAAATATGTAAATAATGGCAAATTAGTATTCAAAAAATCAAAGATAACTTGTGTATGAATTTTCAACATATTTGGATGTTGTTTGTGCAAGCTATGCAATTTTAGGTACATTCTGGACTTTTTTACGATTTACCCAATTGGGAGGGTTTCTTTGCCAATTATCACATGCATTATAATCTTTAGATATTCCCTTACCAATATCATGATTTTGAATCATGGGGCACCTAGTTGCACCTTGGTTTGAAGGTGTTTCTTTCTAACGGCATTTTAGGGATTACCCTCTTTATAAATGAGCTTATCTTTAAAATCTATCAGTCAATGGGGTTATTTCATTGATTGGAGGACAGTGGGGATGACCTAGAAGTCTCCACGGGCTTTTAGGACTGACATTTTGTATACAAGAAGTCTCTATGAGCTGTCCTCTTGCATGACCATGAAGCCCTAGGCTAAGAACAAATGGAAAGTCCCATAGACACCTCATACTTGCCCCATTCTTTATAAAGCCATATCTACCCCTTCCCACCTCCCAATTCAATAAAAATCTTGCTCTCCTTTTCTTTCTTCCATCTTAGAGCATCATTACTTCTCTATTTGGTCATGAAGGTGATGCCCCAAGGTAAAATAAGGTGTCTACCTTGGTGAAGAAGGCTCCTAGGGTTCCAAATTTTCTCTATTTAGGGCTTCTAAAGCTCCTCTGTGGTGATTCCGACCAAAACTAGTAAGTTTCCTCCTTTACTTCCTTTTTTTCATGTTGTTCATCTTCCTTACACCTTCTTCTAGGTTCAAACCATGGCCTTCCATGGTGAAACCCCACCTAGAGTCCTTAAACACCCCATCTCCATGTTCTTTTGTTAGGGTTTTTCACCTCTAAATTGAAGAAGCTGCTTTTTGCTCAAGATAGGAGCTTTGTTGGAGAAACCAACCTCTCTAGCTAGGTAACCTTTCTACTTGGACCTGTCCACCTTCCCTAGACATTCTTTGGAGACCTATACTTGGATCTGGAAGTGACCGTGAACTGTTAGACTCTGAAGTTAGGGTATGTTTGCAGACCCAATTATTCATATTGATCAACTGATCTTTTTCAGTCTTTTATTGTATGCTTGCAAACCCTATTATTATTTTGAGATATTAACCTATTTTTATTAATTATCTTGGTCCTATTGACATATGCCTACACCATATCTTGTTCTTTTGGAAAATATGCTTCATGTGAAGTACCTTTTATTTGTTACTAATCTTGTGATCATATTATCATGTTTGGACATTCTCTTGGTCTTTTCTTATGTTTTATTCATGGTGGAACTCTATATGATTATATGTGATGTCTTTTCCCACTTGTGAGGTGTATGTATATGTTGGCAACTTTTGTGGTGACTAGTTTGTATAATCTGACTATACTTTCTACTTGCCTCTACATTTAACATGCTATGTGATTCAATAGAACTAGAGTAGTGTAATTACAATGGCTTTTTGGTAGATGTGTATTTCCTGCTCAGGGTAGTATGCTCCTATTATTTTTTGGGATGGAGATGGCCCCATTCTCAGTTTTCAAGTTTGTGAGGCTTGGCGCATGTTATATATTTGGGAGTATGGCAGTACATCATTCTCTATCAGGTTTCCAGTTTGTGAGACTTGGTCGCCTTTGTTTTTTTGTTGTTCTAGGGATATGTTTATCTCACATGCATGGAGGTTGATGATATGGGGTGTGTGCCCTAATTCTTTACATGTTCTTGTGTGGCACAATCTTTATGTTTTATTAATGGCAAGTATTCTTTTGTTGTCATATGATTCAATTCCTTTTCTCTTGATACCCATTTGGGTGGTCCTTATCCTTTCTATGGGAAGCCTTCTATATTTGTTGTCCTTTATTCCATATATTTCTCAATCCATACTCTAGTATTCACATACCAGCCTTTGTTGATGTCACCTATGTTTCTTCTTTTACTGGGGTATGCTTCCAACCCTAGGTGAAGGACTTCGATGATATGGCATGAAGACTTTGAGTTAGCTTAAGGAGTCAAAGCTTGGAGACATATTGATATGGTTTAGATTTCCTTCTACTTAGATCCTTATGTTGTATCATACATGTAAAGCCTTATGGGATATTATGGTGCACTTTTATAATCTTTTGTGAAAATTGAATATAGTCATTTGTTAATTCTGCTGCAAGACTTCGGTTGTTTTGAATACCATTTACTGATGTTTGAAAATTTTGCACCTATTCCAGCATACCTTTGAGTGTGATTGGAATGGATGTTTTATTATTCAATTTTTTAGTACAGAGTGAGTCCCACACCTTACAACATGGTATCAGATCCCATGGTAGATGGAATTGGACTATTTCAATTTTGTCTCCTTTATAGAACCCTTGACTTAGATAGTTACCTATAGGAAAGATGTTTTCCCTAGATCTTATCTAAAGATGTTTTTTATGATGAAAGGTTGATATGAGCTTCAAATTATAATTATGATTAGTAAATCCTAATGTGATGTGGTTAGATGATCATACCCTACCATATAGGTTGTTGGTTACATGAACCTTTATATGCAATGGGGTTGACTTGAGGATGAAATTAGGTTATGAGATGAGGTAGTGGTAGGAAAGGACATCATATTATGGATAAATTGTGGGTTGGTTTTCTATTGATTTTTGGGCCCTGATTTTAGTTTTCATTCACAAAAGTTTTCACAACAAATTATTTTTCATATAATACTATATGTACAAAATAATGTTTTCTCTATATTTTAACGATGTTTTCTTGAGCTAAGTCACAATGAAGATTATCTGATGTATGGATAGTGAAACCCTAGAATTAGTGGGAATAGATATCCTAACCCTACTTTGGCTATGAGGTGTGAACAGGGATATGTGGATTGATATAAAGGTGTGGTTAACCTACCCTATGACTTTTGTATGTTTATGAAGGGTTGTTGAGTTATAGACACATCAACCTAGAACTCAATCCTAGATGATTCTGACTTATTAGTTGGATACATGAACAAAATAAATCTCTAAAACATTTAACAACTAAAATGTATATGGGTAACCCTAAATGTTGTTTTAGTTTGACTTATTAGGTTGAACCTTTATAGGAGTTGAGAGTATTTGGTTGTTGATGTTTGGATCAATAGATTTCAAGGACAAAATCCTTTTAAGGGGTGGAGTGTTGTAACATACTAGATCTTGGACCCTACCCTAGAACTTTGACCTTTTGGTCTTAGCAAAACAAGGTTGAAGGTAAGACTTAAATAGACGTTTAGTATGACCCTAATTAGCTAATACATGAATGTATCACCCTAATGTAGCCTAAGTTTTCATAGTAGTCTTAGGTTAATAATGGATACATAAAATATTCCACATAACACATTTTGGTGGTAATATGAAGATAAGGAACTTAATTGGATGAATAATTTAGATAATGGGTTGTTAATGGGATATATGACATATCTCACAAAAATAAGCTCTAAAGTGGAAACAAACTTCAAATTCACAATCTACACATCAAAATTATCCTACATGTCAAATTTCATCTAATTTAGACAACCTTGAAATATTAGGATACATTTAGGAGAGAGAAAATGAGTAAAAGGCATATGTAATGAATAATGTGATTATATAACTTCAAAATATGTAAATAATGGCAAATTATTATTCAAAGCATCAAAGATAACTTGTGGATTATGTTTCACCAAATTTGGATGTTGTTTGTGCAAGTTATGCAATTTTAGGTACATTTTGGACTTTTTTGTAATTTACCCAATTGGGAGGTTTGCTTTGCAAATTATCACATGAATTATAATCCTTATATATTACCTTACAAATATCGATATTTTGAACCATGGGGCACCTAGTTGCACCTTGGTTTGAAGGTGTTTCTCTCCAAAAGGCATTTAAGAGATTACCCTCTTTATAAACGAGCTTATCTTTAAAAGATATTAACCAATGGGGTTATTTCTTTGATTAGAAGGTGGTGGGTATGGCCTATAAGTCTTCATGGTATTTTAGGACTGACATTTTATATACAAGAAGTCTCTATGATCTATCCTCTTGCATGACCATGAAGCCCTAGGATAAAAACACATGGAAAGTCCCATAGACGCCTCATGCTTGCCCCATTCTTTATAAAGCCATATCTACCCCTTCCCACATCCCAATTTGAAACATCTTGCTCTCCTTTTCTTTCCTCCATCACAGACCATCATTCCTACTATGTTTGTCCACGAAGGTGTTGTCTCAAGGTAAAAGAAGGTGCCTACCTTGGTGAAGAAGGCTCCTATGGTTCCAAATTTGCTCTATTTAGGGTTTCTAAAGCTCATCCTTGGTGATTTCGACCAAAACTAGTAAGTTTCCTCCTTTCCTTCCCTGTTTTCATGCTTTTCATCTTCCTTCCACCTTCTTCCAGGTCTGAACCATGGTCTTCCATGGTGAAACCCCACCTAGAGCCCTTAAACACCCCATCTCCATGTTCTTTTGTTGCGGGTTTTTCACCCTCTAAAGTGGAGAAGGTGCTTTTTGCTCAAGATAGGAGCTTTGTTGGAGAAACCAGCCTCTCTAGCTAGGGAACCTTGGTACTTGGACCCATCCACCTTCCCTATAGGTTCTTTGGAGACCTAGACTTGGATCTAGAAGTGACCTTGGACTATTAGACTCTGAACTTACGGTATGTTTGTAGACCCGATTATTCATATTGAGCAACTGATCTTTTTCACTCTCTTATTGTATTCTTGTAAAACCTATTATTCTTTTGATCAATGAACCTATGTTTATTCATTCTCTTGGTCCTATGGACGTTAGCCTACACCATATCTTGTTCTTTTGGAAAATATGCTTCATGTGAAGTACCTTTTATTTGTTACTAATCTTGTGATCATATTATCATGTTTGGACATTCTCTTGGTCTTTTATTATGTTTTTTTCATGGTGGAACTCTATAAATGACATGTGATTTCTTTTGCCCACTTGTGAGGTGCATGTATATGTTGGTAACTTTTGAGGTGACTAGTTTGTATAATCTGACTATACTTTCTACTTGCCTCTACATTTAACATGCTACGTGATTCAGTAGCACTTTTGTAGTATAATTACATTGGTTTTTGGGTAGATGTGTATTTCCTTCTCGGGGTATGCTCTTGTTATTTTTGGGATGGAGGTGGACCCATACTTGGTTTTCAAGTTTGTGAGGTTTGGCCCATGTTATATATTTGGGAGTTTGGCAGTACGTCATTCTCTACCAGGTTTCAAGTTTGTGAGACTTGGTCGCCTTTGTCTTTATGTTGTTCTAGGGATATGTATATCTCACATGCAAGCAGGCTGATGATATGGGGTGTGTGCCCTAATTCTTTACATATGCTTGTGTGGCACAATCTTTATTTTTTATTAATGGCAAGTATTCTCTTGTTATCATATGATTTCTATTCTTTTTATCTTGATACCTATTTGGGTGGTCCTTATCCTTTCTATGGGAAGCCTTTTATATTTGTTGTCCTTTATTCCATATAATGCTCAATACGTATTTTAGTATACACATACCAGCCTTTTTTGATGTCACCTATGTTTCTTCTTTTGATGGGGTATGCTTCCAGCCCTAGGTGATGGACTTGGATAATATGGCATGAAGACTTCGACTTAGCTTAAGGAGTTAAAACTTGGAGACAATATTGATATGGTTTAGATTTCTCTCTACTTAGATCCTTATGTTGTGTCATACATGTAAAGTCTTATGGGTTATCATAATGTACTTTTCTAATCTTTTGTGAAAATTGAATATAGTCTCCAACTTCTACATTAACTTGGGTGGCAGTGAAGTCTTAATAGATACCAATCATTTTCTATGAAAACAAAATATGATTATTTATATCACTACCAATGTAATTTTGAGCCTATAGGGTGTGTTATACTCAAAGAATGCATATAGAACAGGAATATAATAATGGACACGTGAATAATTTGTTTACTAAAAGGTTTAGGTAATCAACTGACTCATTGATGGGCTGACTAGAAGCCTAGATGGCCGAATTAACTCCATTTGTTTGATTGGTTAGACCTCGTTGATTTATTAGAAGATTATGTTGATTGACTAGGTTGAGATTCGCCCTTTTTGTTGATTGGATGACCCATTTGATCGACTGGATAAGATCAACCAATCAATCGACTAGCTAGTCTAGTGGCCTGAGTGGACTGTATCAATGGATTGTTTGATCAAATTTAGTACATTCTCACCGAATTTAATCAATTGAATTGACTAGTTAATCACTCAACTGAAAATCTAGGGTGTGTTGCTGAATAGCAACCCACCCAGGCTAGTCGATCAATTGAGTATTTGTAAGCGGGCTTCTAAAAGGTGACTATTTTTTCTTTTTATAGGACTTATTATAAACTATGTTTCCTCTGTCTCCTATAAATAGGGGTGTGATGACTAGGATTTTTTTACACATTGATAATACACCTTTGGACTAGCCCTCATTTACCATAAGGATAGAGAGAGAAGGGGACATTATGTAATGCTAACACATTGTCAACGGGAAGGCTGCTCCTTCAATCACGACTCTTTGAGTGCATAGTTGAGTTATCTTCATCCACGTAGACGATATAGAGACGTAGACACATTTGTGGTTATGTAGGTAGGATGTCTATGAAATCCCCCTCCTTTTATGTTCTTGTGAGAATCATCATTGGATCCACTCTATCACAAAGGTATACATCACATCCATTCCATCCAGTTACATCTTTTTTACAAGATCTTCTTGTGAGTACTTGTATGATAATATTTGTTTCATCTACTACACCTACAACATCCGCAGCCCCTATAGTGGTGCAAAGACACGTCAATCTATGATATATCAAGATTTACAATCGATGTGATCAGATTTTTTATACCATTTGTTCTATTACATGTGATGTGAAGGATAAGTCAACTTACATATCTTGTGTAATTCCACATACATCTACATCTAGATTTTTGTTATGACAAATGGGTTTGACTATGAAAAATTATGATTTTCCTCAGTGCACAGAAGTAAAAATCCATATACCTTTCAGTTTCGCTGCCTCTGAGACCCAGGAGGGATAATAACCCCTCGACTCCTACCCACTGATCAGGTTGCAAGATCCCAATACAGGTTCCCCTGTGCACACACCTTGTTTATGGGGATGTCAAAAATGTTACATGGGGATTTTCCAACATGAAAAGTTGTATTATTAAATATATATCTATGTATACAATATGATATATATATATATAAATCACACACATCATTGTCAAAAATAAGTTTCGGTTGGTGGATGCGTGCATAGTTATGGCTAAAGACAATTTTCTGTGTGCATGATGTGGATGTGAATGGGTCCTTTTGGTTGAAAAGTAACCGGCATACATGATGAACCTCATATTTTATTCCATATGTAATGGTTTATATTCCCTCTTACTTCCCTCGAATGTAACTCAAGGTTTATACCTATGATTTAATAAAAATACAAATAGGAATATAATTAGTTTTTGAGGACTTGGTGTGATGAGGAAACTAAGAAGATCTAAGGAGCATCTCATGGAGTCATTGATACAATGCAACATAAATATAGGTTCATAAGTTGATGATGGATGTCATGTAGTGGACCTTAGGTGCATAGTAATCCTTTGTGTCTCCAAGGGATCTTCATAGAATTACATTATTAATCTTGCATGATTGTGGATTGTGTTGGTGGATTGTTGATATATTATGTATAAGATACATATTATAGGTGTGTGGGGTTTGTATTTGTATGTGTATACATAACCCCTCAAGTAAAATATTAAATATAAGATGCTTTCAAATGTGCAACACACATGCAAAACTTGATTGACAAAGTGTGGGCATGCTAAATTGTGGTGCACAATCTATTTCTTGGAAGTGTGTAAATAGATATGTGGGTCTGGCAAAGAAGGGTACATTTTCTATTGTGTTATTTTTTGGGTAGGAGATAACTAGATGAACTTATTAGGATTCAACAATGAGAGGCATAACAATGGTTATGACAAAGGGTTGTGCATCTATATATTAAGTTTTGCACTAGATGCAATTGAAAAATGTTGCCTAACTAAATAATCAAGTTGTCAGTGATCAACCAAAGATGACTCATGATTTGACGAAATACAAATCTTGTCTCACTATAGGATTCTACAATGAAGATATTTTGTATTAATAGTAAGGGATGTTAATTTGAAATCAAATAGTGTGAGAAGTATTTAACTAAATACCAAATTAATATATATTAAAACTTGTTAAAATCATATATTTACTCCTCCAAATACTTCTATGAGATCAAATAGAAACCAACAACAACAACATTTGACTGCAATCGTTCCTTGTGTATGAAAAATAAAATAAGAATAACTTCAAACGACTGGTTTAGGATACTGAGAATTGCTCCCATACATGATCGAATGCTCTATGTCTAGCATAGAGCATTACTAAATGAACCAGCTCCAAATGTGTCAAAGGTAGAAAGAGAAGATCATAAGAATTATTCCAATGATGTCATAGACATTATGTTCCTTATGGTATGATCCATGAATAATGATTTTTATGAAAAATGACATTATGGATGCTATTGAGATGATAACACATCTCAAGATTATGTAGCAAGAACCAAAAAGGAAAGAGAGGTATTATGACTCCAGTGCATTATTTAAGTACAAGATAGCAGAAGGTGACTTAGTTGTGCCCCATGTGATCAAGTTAATTGTGTTTGTTAAATGTATCTCTTTTTTTAGGCCATAAGTTGGCCACAAATGTGATCCTACAACCATTTCTAGATACATATTTACAATTAGTCATGAACTACAACATGAACAATTTTGTTAAACCATTGACAAAGGTACACAGCATGCAAAAAAAAGGAAGACAGGAAAGGTTCTAAGGCTAGACAAAAGTTCAAGTGTTTTTCCCTTGAAGACAAAAGAGGAGTGGGTAAAGAAGGAAATTATCACCATTGTCACCAAATTTTACATTAGAAAAGAAATTCTCCTATCCACCTAGAGGAACTTTAGAAAAAGAAGAAGGGGATAGAGATCCCCACTTCATGTATATATGTTACAATGATAAACTTATCTACTTCTTCAACATTGTTATTAGATGCCGGATGTGGATCTCGTATATGTTGAGACATGCAAAATCTAAAAAGATGTAGATGCTTGAATAAAATAAAGGTGGATCTACATGTTGCAAATGGAGCAAGAGTTGTTGCCACTATTGTAGCAACTTATTGTTTACCTATGACCAGTGGGTTTCTACAAGAGTTAGAGAACATCTATTATGTACCTTCCACAAATACGGATGTCATTTTTGTTTTATGTTTGTACATGAGTGGTTTTGAATTTCATATTAAGAATGGTTAATATTATCTTTCTAAAGTTGAGATCTTTCATGGTAGTGCTTCTATATAATATGGTCATTAATTGTTAGATCTTGAGACACATATCAATAACATAAATACTAAGAATCTTAAACTAGACAAACCAAGCAAAACTTATCCATAGAATTGTCATATAGCCACATAAAATGAGAAGTGCATTTTTGGACTCCATAAAAATGGATATTTAGACTCATTTGACTTTGAATCAAAAAGACATGTGAATCTTGATCATTAGGCAATATGAAAAAAGCACCCTTTATTGGAAATAGTGAAAAGGCAAGTGACTTAATAGAACTCATACATAGTGATGTATGTGGACTTTTTCACACGAACCCCATAGGTGGGTATCAATATACTAATGACCTTGGTATATTTGGTTATGATTATTTAATGAAACACAAGTCAATATCCATTAAAAATTTTTCAGGACTCCGGAATGAAGTATATAATCCAAAAGTATTAAATCACTTTGATTAGCTCAATATGGTGAATGATTAAGAAAAGATTTTGAGCCCCTCCTTAGGTCTTGTGGTATTTGATCACAACGGAATCCACCTAAAACACTACAACATAATGTTGTATTAGATATAAGGAATCCCACCTTCTTAGACATGGTATGATCTCTGATGAGTTTTATTATTCTTCTAACTTCTTTCTGGGGATATGCTCAACAAAACATGGTATTTACAATTATATATTTACATATATATATATATATACATATATATATATATATATATATATATATCCATACCTTCTAGATCGGTGAAAAAGGAACCATATGAATATGAGCTAGTCAACTTCCCCAGTGTGTCTTTTATGAAGATTAAGGGATGTGAACCTTATGTAAGGAAACACTTTTTTGAAAATCTTGGACCCGAAGTTGAGAAATGTCATTTTATTGGATATCCTACATAAACCATGGGGTATTAGGTATATATTCCATCCGATAACAAAGTGTTTATTACCAAAACTATCACATTCCTTGGAAAGGAATTTATTTCAAAAGGAACCAGTGGGAGGAAAATAGAACTTGAAGAATTTTAATTCCAACAAGATAACATTGAAACTATTGAGGTTTACAAGGAACAATAAGAATCACATGTTGGTGTGGAATCTCAATTACCTCCTATTATAGAGTAACCTCAAAGAGATAGTAGGTAGCATCTTGATCCAGATAGATGTGGATTTCTCATGAATCAATAAGATGATGTGTTGGTCATCGATGATGTTGAATCAACAACCTAGAATGAGGCTATTAAGGGACCAAATTCTGAGAAATGCCTTGAAGGCATGATGTCTGAGATGGAATCCATGTATGCCAACAAGGTATGGACCATGGTGGATTCACCTGAAGGGATATAACCCATAGGGTGCAAATGGGTATTCAAAAGAAGACCGACATTGTAGGTAATGTACAAATCTACAAATGTTGATTAATTGTAAAAGGTTTCAAACATGTTTAAGATGTTGAATATGCTAAAATTACTTAACTAGTGGGATATTTCTAGAAAAAAAGACTCTTTATGGGTCAAATGGATCAATGAAAAATATCTCAAAAAAGAGTCTTTTGGGGATGTTCAGGTTTCTCCCAATTTTTCTTGGATGTTCAACAACATCATTCGTAGTAGGGGTTGCCTCCTCAATATGGTTGAGTTTAAAGTGGGTAATGGGAAGAATATTGACACTTGGGGTGACCCATGGGTTAATGGAAAGTTCTTGAGTGATATTATTGATGAGAGCATGTCTATTACTACTGGGATTTCAAAGAATGCTTATTTTTGTAATATCATTTTCAATGGTGAATGGAAGATTAAAGACTCTAGATATTCTCTGAAGTTACTTGAGATTCTGAATTATGTCACCATTTACAAAGATAATGATGATGATTTTCTACTGAAGGGTTTCAAGAATCCTAGACTAAATTTTTTTTGGGAGTGTATCATGATAATGAAGAATAAAGAGAAGATTTTTGAGTGAATTTGGAGGAGTAAAAGTAACATGAATGCGAAGATTCATATGTGGAAGGCAACTTACAATAAGATTCCTATGTCATATTATTCTAGGAGGAGAGGGATTCCTATTACGTCCATTTGTTTCCTCTGTGTGAGTGATTATGAAGACACTGATCATATTAGCTTCAATTGTAGTTATACTAGAAGTTTGTGGGACACAACTATGAAAGATGGTTTGATTAGTAATCTTCCCAGGAGCTGGGAGTTAATAGCTGGTATGAAGAGTGTGAAAGATGATACTGCTATTCCTACTATCATGTATCACTGCTAGCGAGATAGAAATAGAAGAGTGCATGAAAATAGGTACAAAAACCCTAACATTATTTGGAAAGAAATTGAGGTCGATATTATGTTTTTGTCAACCTAATTTGTTGTGTTGGAGAGGCATTAGTAAGCTAGATGCTCTTATTCTCTCTCAAGCATTTGTTCCTCTTCTGTTGATAGCTGGATTTTCATTCCTGGTTGATGCTCCCCTCACTCGTGAGTGATGGTCAAGTTTTTTCTATTCTTGTTTATTTGTTGGTCGTCTACAAGGTGATGATCTTTCTTATGGTTGAAGATTCATCTGCTGCTAGGTTCTCGTTTATGGTGCTTCTTTATTAAGCTTATGTTCTATCGATGATTGAGTTCATCAGCTTCCTTTTATTGGTCTTTGCTCCCCTCTCTCTACTGCTTGCAGTGATGGCAATGATGGGTTTTCTGCTTGGTGATATTCCTTCTATTGGTTGGAGTTTCATCTACTACTAGCTGTCCCTTTACAGTGCTTCTTTGTTGAGATTCAGAGCTATCATTGGTTTGAGGCTCTTCTTCTAGTTTTTGTTGGGATCGGTTTTGTTGGTTGTGGCTGCCTAGTTGCACGCTTTCTTATCTTCTTTGTTCTCAAGATCTTATGTGGTCCTAATGAGATTGTTGCAATCATTTGGACCTGTTCATATGTGTTGTAGGTTTGGTTGAGTCCCCACCTCACAGGTTGATCTCTTGTTCTGGACTCGGGCGATGGTGTATCTCCGTTTCCTTTTCTGGATGTCATGCTCAGGTGCAGGTCGAGTCCCCACCTTGCAGGTGTCGACGCTCCCTTCTCCCTAATTCTGGTGGTTTGATGTGAAGGTGAAGGTCGAATCCCCACCGTGCAGGTGTCGACGCTCCCCTCTACCTAGTTTCTTCTGGTTTTTCTTCTGGTTGCCGTAGAGTTAGTGTAGGTGATGGTCGAGCCCCCACCTTTGGTGTCAACCCTCCCCTCTCCCTTTTTGTTCTTGATGTTTTTTTTTCTCTTTCTGATCTTTCTGCTATGATAATATCTCCAATTTTCAGTTGGAGTTTGTTGCTCTTTCGTTGCTTGCCATTTTGATCAGTTCATATCTTTGTGGTTGAGCTCTTGTTCGTTGGAGGTTGGTTATAATGTTCCCATCTATACATCCTATTCTTTTATTCTTCTTTCTGCTTCTTTGTATAGTTTTCCTTTCAGCTACTCTCTTTCTGGGAGTAGCATGCATTGTACATACACTACTAAAAAAATACAAAAAAGAGCCCCACGTGTTTTTGACCGAAAAATAAAATAAAATTAGTTAACTAGTTTCCATGGTTATATCCATCGGGATCGTGCTTGTCATTACATCTTGTCATGACTCTCAATTTTGGAAAATGGACTTTAAAACTACATTTCTTAATGAGAATCTCTTTTAGGATGTGTACATGACACAAACCAAAGGGTATTATTTCTCCAAATTAAGCCAAAAAAGTCAGTAAGATACCAAGGTCAATCTATGGATTTAAGCAAGCATCTCAGAGCTAGAATCTTCATTTTGATCAGACAGACAAACAATGTGGATTTATTCAAAAGGTGGATGAACCTTGTGTTTACCAAAAGGTTTGTTGGAGCATAATTATATTTCTCATAACATAGGTAGATGACATACTATTGATGTGGAATGCCATCTTCACTCTACAATATCTTAAAACCTTGTTGGAAACCACCTTCTACATGAAGGACTAAGGGGAATCATTTTGTATACTATAAATAAAGATTTACATAGTTAAATCTAAAGGCTTCTTTGTCTAGTTCAAAGTACATACATTGACAAAGTATTGACAAGGTTCATCATGTAAGAGTCTAAGAGATGAAAATTACCCATGTCTCATGAAATAAGTCTCTCTAGAGCTCGATGTCCCAACTCATCTAAAAAGAGGGAACACATGAAGAAGATTCCTTATGCATGTACAATCGGATATATGATATATGCAATGTTATGTATGTGTCTCGACATTTCATATGCCTTGAGCATGATGAGTAGGCACCAATCAAATCTTGGTGAATGTTAGTTGACTGCTTTAAAAAACATCCTTATGTACTTGAGAAGAACTAAGGTGTAGTCCCTTATTCACACTACCTAGGATGAGTTGGCTGTAAAAGGTTACATCAAAGCAATCTTCTAAAGTAATAATGACAATTACCCATCTCAATAAGGTTTTGTTTTTTTCTTAAATGGTGGAGTTGTGAGCTGGAAAAGTTTTTTTTTAGAAAATTAGGTAAATAGTTTGTTGGAAAAGTTTGAAGCAAGAGACCAACACTAATTCTATAATATAAGCAAAGTACATTTCTTCCTCCAGTTCACCAAAGGAAGTTGTACAGAATAAGAAGTTTATTGGTGAACTAGGAGTGATTCCATCCATTGATGATGCAATAGAACTATATTGTGATAACAATGGAGTTATCACACATGCTAAGGAACCCAAATCACATCAATGTTCCAAGCATAAATTACAATGTGACCATCTCATGTGATACATGGTACAATGAGGAGATGTGAATATTTATAGAGTACCAACTGAAAATAGTATTCCTAACCCACTATCGAACGCGCTTTCGTAGTAGAAGCATGATGTCCATGTTCAATCACTTAGACTTATATTCACAAGTGATTCTCTCTAGTACCATTGGGAAACTAATGGTAATATGTCCTGAGAGTTAGACACATGATGATTCTATTGTGTTTTATGGCCTCAAGGTAGGCAGCGGAAACAAACATTTTACTGGCCATTAACCCATAACAGTAGATCACATCAATGAATATGTAATGGGAAGGATGGTTTCTATAACGACCCCGCCTCCCAGTAACCCCCAACTAAGAGAGACCGAAAGGTCAGAGCCGTTACCAAAAACCCAGATTAAAGTTTCGACAAATAATCGATAACAATTAATAAACTTTACCAACTAAGATGAAAACTGTTATAAAATAAAACTTTGCTTACCTTTTAAAAATCGGGATTTTCTAAACCTCTATCCATGAAGATACCAATCTAACTAATCCTCCTGTGCACGTTAATTCTCATTTAATTCCGCATATGCCACTTTACTGTTTGTTCTTTTCATTTGTACCTAAAACGCCGATAAACAAAACATCGGTCAGCAAGAAGATGGTATGTGGGGGAAACAATAATCATGCAAATATAATAACAATGTAATCATGCAATTAATCATTTAACAACCAAGATTACATTTTAAGCCATACTAAATCCATTCCTATCCACACCTCTGTTTTGTCCCTACAGTGGACTTATATGATACATCTATAAAGGTACATCTTTACCCCCATGGTCCTACCTTATAGGTAGCCAATACATAGGGTAATAGAGTCGCATGGCACTACCCAAAGGTAGCCAAATATCTAACTCAATATGACTTGATGGTCCTACCCACTAGGTATCCATATACTAAGTCATTCAATGACGTGATGGACCTACCCTCTAGGTAGCCATATACTAGGTCAACTATTAAGCCACAGAGGGGACCAGGATCTGAGCTAGTAGGCACATATATTATGTGATAGTCATATCCACATTATAGTTTGCATGAATTAAAATCATCCAACAATTAATTCATGACATCGATGAAAACTTTGTTAAACCTCGAAAAACTAATTCGAGATATTCATAAGTGTAACCACATAAATTTGGTTGCATATTTCAAGAAAGATTCAATATGCAGGAAAACCCAATCAATCAAGCAAATCTTGAAATAAAAGTACCAATTTCCTTTTATTAATATTTACCCAAAATGATCACATTACTTAGGGTTTCAATTCCCAAATTTAGTGTTTCCTTGGAAATTAGGGCTTTTACCTCCTCTTTCAATATTATGATCCTTAATTATCAAAATTACATGAAACCCCTAATTTCTCATTATAGCACATCTTATCAAGTTTAGAATCTTTATTGAGCATCTTATTTCCTTATTCCAAATAAATATGATTTTTATCTCCTTTTATCCCAAATTAGGGTTCCCATATAGATTAGCCTTCTTTTATGTATTACAACTCTAATTTAGGCATCTTTGCATTCAAAACGGATATTTAAACCATATTTATAATTAACAGGGTCAAGCTTATCAATTTGACCAATTAATTCACCAAATTACACCCTTAATATTCAATTAGGGTTTCTCATCAACTTTTAATACACTTTACTAGAAATTAGGGTACTTTTTGCAAAACGGAGTAGAATTAGCTTCTCAAAGTATTTTTATCAGATTCCTTGCATTTTTCTACACAACTTTCATATATAGAGTTTTCCCATATGAGGTTCCTAGCTATTACTATGATTTTAGCAAAGAAAAGCAATTTTCTTGATTATTTGGCAGAGAGAGAGAGATTTACCGAAAATACTTGCCCGTTGGATCGATACTCCGCTAGACCCCTTGTGGATCTGACGCTCTACTTCAGATGCCTCCACTACGCACACCTTCCAGGCCCGGTCCATTGGATCACTCCTGAGTCCACGATGGACTCCCGATCAGACGATCCACAGTGATCGCCCCCCCCCCCCACTAACTCGTTTAAAACGCGTCGCCTCAGGGTCGTTGGATCTTGCGCGTGTCCACCATGATCCCTGATTGCACGGTGACTGTGCGTCATCCCTTTCCTTTTCTCCGCTCAAGAAACATGGCGGTGTTGCGGTGAAGTCTCGTCGGAGCACAACCAATTCGAGAGAGGGAGAGCGATACATACTATGGTGATAAGTCGTTCGTTATCGTGGCGAGTCGAGGGATCGCGGGATGCCCTTATATAGGTAGTGGGAGGTCCGTACTTCGATTCCCAATCCCGCTCGCAACCTGAGTCCTATCCCAATTGGGCGTTTCATGAGGTTAGGTCAAAACCCCAACAAACCTGGGTCGGGAAGCTTCTTCTCTGTCTCCCGAAGCCAATGGAACTTTTTCCAAGGATGCACATGCATCAGGGTCAACGAAATCAAGGGAATAAGAATCCCCCTATTGCGGCTACAGTCCTTGTCCCACTGGGAGTTGGATGATGAGAAGTGCCCATTGGATCTAAATCCAAGGGTCCTCATCACGCGCATTTCATCAAAAGGTAATAAATTTCCAATTAATTCGAATTATATTCCTAATTCAATGATAACTTGGAAAATTCATAACTCCCAAACGGTAACTCCTTTCCAACTCAAATTTTGAGGTAAACTCAATTATATTTTTATCTTCCATCCTACAAAATTTGGGGTTATTATATCAAGTGGACGATCTCTTTTCGTGGATTGCAAGTTATCAATTAATTACTCATATTTTCCATACCTTTACTATTCCCTTTATCATTATTTCCAAATTCTGAGTTCCTTGAACCCCACAGAATCCATTAAAATCGAAATCCTATTTTTTTTGGAATTATCCCTTAGCCTTTTGTCCTTACTTTATTTATTTTCTTATGTACTCCTTATCCAATGAATTTCTTTTTCATTTCTTTTTCTTTTTCCTTCAATTGGGCTCAATGGCCGATAAGGCCCATTAAGAAAACATACAAGGCTATCATACACGAAATTCATTCAAATCAACTCATAGATTTTTATTTATCTTTAAATAGAGATTTACAATCTCATTACATATCTTGGAAAAATGGGGTTATAACATCCTCCCCTCCTTATAGGAAATTTGCCCTCAAAATTCAATCAAGCAAACAAACAATTTAGGATAAGACTTTTCCATGTCCATCATCGTCCCCTATGTGGCTTTACCTTACCCATGGTGCTTCCAAAGAACCTTTATCATCACATATTCTTTTCTCTGAGCTCTTTCATCCTGGTGTCTATAAACTGTACAGGTGACTCAGGCCATTTCAGCCTCCTTTGGGGCTCACTAGGCTCATTCCTCAGCACATGGTCGGGGTACCTCACATAGTGCTCTAAATTGGACACCTGGAACTCATCACACATTACTTTATCCTGAGGGGTAAAGTCAACCATAACCTTCTCCACCAATCCATATCAAATGGACCCATGTATCGGGGACCCATCTTCCTTAGTTATAGCTCAGAGGGGTCGGATTTTCATGTCACATATTTCCCACAGTGAACTGCATGTCAGTCTACTTTGCATCCGCTCACAACTCTTATCGTCTCTAGGCTCCTTTCATCCATTGCACGATCAAAGCGACTTCATCCACACACATTGTGGTCCTTTTCTAACCATCACGTCGTCCTTTCAGCAACATCACCTTACTAAAGTGGTGACCGACACAACCTCCCTTATAGAGCTTCTTTAAATCCCAATAGTGGCTATGGTGGTCATCATTACATCTTTCATCAACAAAGAACTGTCTCTAGCCATCACCCTGAATGAGAACATATGCTCTCATCAGACCCTTTAGTCTGGATCATACTAACCATTAGTTAGGGGTGATAAACTATACTAACATCGAGTTCTTCATGTACCTACTTCCACCTTTTAGAAGGGAACCTTTAAGTCAAACTCAAGAACTTTTGAACTCGCTTCATGGTGTAATTGAACCATCTCTCTCATGGGTAGTTCGACCAGATCTGGTCCTTGACAAAACTCTTTCTTTCTCATTTCATCTAGGTAAGGCGATCCACCATAAACCAGATTGCATCTTGACCTTCCTTGGTCTAGGGGAGACTTCATCATCCATAGTGATGAACTCCCTTTCCCTATCGAGGACACTTTTATCCTTTATATCAATACACTGGGTTATTGGGGTTCGCCCTTTACTTCCTGGCTTGCATGGCCTCATGCAACAAGCATCTTCATCTTAAGAATCCAAAGTACTACTACCTCTTACTATCTCGGTAGTACCAAGGTATGTCATGATCTCCTCCATTGTTATGATTCCTCAAGCTTGATACCTCGGGAACCCTAAACCATTCTAATCAGGGTTTCATCTGAGGCTCTAAACCATCCTTTCATTATGTCAAGGACTAGACTGGCTAACCAAACAATCATTAACTTGTTCAACCTATCTCATTACATCTGAGTGTCAGCCAAAACACATCTTCTTTCCAAACTTAGGGTTAGCCTAACAACCTCTTCTAGCTAAACTAGGCAGCTATATCTCTACCAGAGCATCCATTACCACTTCACATCCTTTGGTATTAGGTAATGTTGAAGATATACTACCTCCATGTATTCTTCTTAAGTCCCATCTCGAATTCTAAGTTTATCCTCATCAAGAAAACTCTAAGATCATCCTCTTGGTTATCAAACTCAACCTTGTATCACATGCAGATTCCACATAGCTCATGATAAAACATTCTCACAAGGTGATTATCTTAATACTCTTATCGTTTTGTACATGTCCATGTATCATTCACTCCACCAAGATATGTTATCATCTCTGTCCTCATACTTCATAGCAGCGTTACAACCCACCTCATCTTTTATCCTTGGTGTATGGCATGCGTACTGTCCCATCTCTCACTCCCATAACACGAAGAAATAAGCATTTGGCGGTCGTCCAAACACAAAGTTCTTCCTCTTCCAAGAGTAGAGATGACACATCCCACCTTGCCAGTACATGTGCAACTTATGTCTCTACATCACAATCATCTCGATATCAAAGTTACTTCCATGGAAAACTGGTCTCGAACCTATCTGGTCCAAACACAATCCTTAGTCATCACCTCTAGGTCTATAGGGTGCCGATACTTTTTGGGTCATCCCTCTTCCCTCATGCATCAGAGAGTGCCCTACTCATCTGCCCTTTGGGTTGCATGAGTTCATGAAGGTGATCAATCCCCTAACCCATGGCCCTCAGACAATGATAGTTGTTACCTCCCAACCCTATGGTCATGTGCAACTAGGGAATTAGGCAACTCCTACTTCCATCGGTCCTATCCCTACCTGACCCTAGGATAGACTTAGGATTCTCTTATAGTACATGTTCAACTTAGAACCTTACCCAAGCATTCATCATCTCTCTTTCTACATTCAAGGGCTGACTTTCATCCTTTTACAGGGACCATGGCGACCTGCCTACCTTGGTCAGGCCCCATACCGGTTACCTCCATGGTAACACATCCACATGCACTTAGAAATGGTTAACTATGGGTCTACAGGTTCACTTAGTTTCTCCAGATCCTATGAAACCTCTTTAGGTTACCTCAAAACCAACAAAATTGGTATACCATCTACAAGAGGGTCCCTCTCCCAGGATGGGAGGAAACTACCACTCTTAAGGTCACAATCATCCTTAGGGTTTACCTTTACATGAGCATGCCTAACCCAACATCTACTAAAGCACAAGAAGACCACCTATTAAACCATGCTAGGTCGTACTTGTTCTCTTTCCTCAACATTGGATCAACTTAGTTGTGAGGGGTTCATCAACATACCCTTAACTAAAGGGGTTTCCTTTACCTCTACACATGAGGAGTATCATGCTCGAAACTATAGAGACTCAAATCTTATCATGAGCATCAGATACCGTGCTTCCCCTCTTAGGCCTAGGAACCCTAGGTTCACCTTCGGGTGTCCAACTGCATGCTGAATCTCTTAACCACAATCAAGCATGTCCAAGATATGTCATGTACTTCCATGATCCTTTTATTTAAGCAACACCTCAGAGTTGTATAAGGCCTCACATCCTGCTACTAAACCTCTCCAAGTCTAAGAAACTCTTCTCCCTATCTCAGGAGGTAAACACCTATACCATAGGCACAGAGGTACCAGCAAACTCATCCTTTCTCTTGGGTTTGTTTCCTCTCATGGCATCCAAGACATCGTCAACCTCCAAGGGTCAAGCATACGACAACCACTATCATCCACCTAGGTCGCATCATCCTCAACTCCCACTATTCCTCAAATTTTGGGGTTTTAGGCTTCCAACCTTCTTGCCTGGGGTCTGCTCTCTCTCTAGAGCTAATCCTACAACAAACCTCTCTATAAGAGGTCCTTTCTTCATTAAGGATCAACCCCATAAGCATGCCCCTACTTGAGTGAAGCCTATGCTCGAACTTATGTTTACTCAATATTATCCATAACCCCTTATGTTTATCTCATAATCCATACATTATGATTCCTTTTCTAGGGTTTCATCCTACTGTCAGTACTACTGACGTACACTGGGTGCAAGCTATACCCTACTTGCACAAGCCCATAGAGTTCTATAGGTTCTTCTCTAACTTCATCCATGAAGGAGCTATCCCTCGCTTAAACATGCACGACCCTTCCCAGGGTAGGGTTTCCAAAGGTGCTAGGTCATCCACCACTCATGGATCGTATGGAAATCTAAAGGTATGTCCATCCAAACACCTGGTTTACCATGACATCTAACTCATCATGTTGCCTCTATCTCACTTAGGGTTAGGGTTAACATCACCCTCAGAGGATGTTCCAGGTCTCTACTTGCAATGGAGATTTCTATATCCAAGACTAACTCTCCTTATTTATCCTCCTGACAAGAAGGCCTAGCCTCAGGTCTCTCCTGAGGGCATGACAACTTATGTCATACGACCTAAGCATGTATCTATCCTTTAGTTTGCGCTTAATCTATTAAGCTTATATCCATGAAATCTTATTTACATGCTTTCCTTTAATTTGATGGAGGATTCCTTAGACCTTATTAACCTTACCCATACCTCAAGAGGGTGAGGAGAAGAGAAAAAACCCTAATCCTTAAGGTCCTTATCAGAATTGTGATGAGAAGGGATGAATAAGATGAGAAAGTCCTAAAGGTATATTACTTTGATTCATACCCTAAGACTTTGTCCAGGCAGTCACACGGATCCGGGAGTCCTCGTATTCCGACTAGCGGTGCGGAGGAAAATATTGCCAGCCCCCGGTCATGATCCTTTTCTAGACACCTCCGTCTTTTGGGTAATCCTCTAATAACTCCCTTGGGTTCTACAAAATTTGTAAATTTTAATAATTATTAAAGATTAAGTGAGGAACCTCACTCTTATACCAATTGTAACGACCTCACCTCCCAGTAACCCCCAATTAAGAGAGACTAAAATGTCAGAGCCGTTACCAAAAACCCAGATCAAATGTTCGACAAATAATCAATAACAATTAATAAACTTTGCCAACTAAGCTGAAAACTGGTATAAAATAAAACTTTTCTTACCTTTTAAAAATTGGGATTTTCTAAACCTCTATCCATGAAGATACCAATCTAACTAATCCTCCTGTGCACGTTAATTCTCATTTAATTCTGCATATGCCACTTTACTGTTTGTTCTTTTCATTTTTACCTAAAACGCCGACAAACAAAACGTCAGTCAGCAAGAAGCTGGTATGTGGGGGAAACAATAATCATGCAAATATAATAACAATGTAATCATGCAATTAATCATTTAACAACCAAGATTACATTTTAAGCCATACTACTCAATCCATACCTATCCACACCTCTGTGTTGTCCCTGCAGTGGCCTTATATGATACCTCTATAAAGGTAGATCTTTACCCCCATGGTCCTACCTTACAAGTAGCCAATACATAGGGTAATAGAGTCGCATGGCACTACCCAAAGGTAGCTCAATATCTAACTCAATATGACTTGATGGTCCTACCCTCTAGGTAGCCATATACTAAGTCATTCAATGACCTGATGGACCTACCCTCTAGGTAGCCATATACTAGGTCAACTATTAAGCCACAGAGGGGACCAGGATCTAAGCTAGTAGGCACATATATTATGTGATGGTCATATCCACATTACAGTTTGCATGAATTAAAATCATCCAACAATTAATTCATGACATCGATGAAAATTTCGGTAAACCTCAAAAAACTAATTTGAGATATTCATAAGCGTAACCACATACCTTTGGTTGTAGATTTCAAGAAAGGTTCAATATGCAGGAAAACCCAATAAATCAAGCAAATCCTGAAATAAAAGTACCAATTTCCTTTTGTTAATATTTACCCAAAATCATCACATTACTTAGGGTTTCAATTCCCAAATTTAGTGTTTCCTTGGAAATTAGGGCTTTTACCTCCTCTTTCAATATTATGATCCTTAATTATCAAAATTACATGAAACCCCTAATTTCTCATTATAGCACATCTTATCAAGTTTAGAATCTTTATTGAGCATCTTATTTCCTTATTCCAAATAAATATGATTTTTATCTCCTTTTATCCCAAATTAGGGTTCCCATATAGATTAGCCTTCTTTTATGGATTACAACTCTAATTTAGGCATCTTTGCATTCAAAACGGATATTTAAACCATCTTTATAATTAACAGGGTCAAGCTTTTCAATTTGACCAATTAATTCACCAAATTACACCCTTAATATTCAATTAGGGTTTCTCATCAACTTTTAATACACTTTACTAGAAATTAGGGTACTTTTTGCAAAACGGAGTAGAATTAGCTTCTCAAAGTATTTTTATCAGATTCCTTGCATTTTTCTACACAACTTTCATATATAGAGTTTTCCCATATGAGGTTCCTAGCTATTACTATGATTTTAGCAAAGAAAAGCAATTGTCTTGATTATTTGGCAGAGAGAGAGAGAGATTTATCGAAAATACTTGCCCATTGGATCAATACTTCGCTAGACCCCTTGTGGATCTGACTCTCTACTTCAGTCACCTCCACTGCATGTGCCTTCCAGGCCCAGTCCGTTGGATCACTCCTGAGTCCACGATGGACTCCCGATCAGACGATCCACAGCGATGCCCCTCCACTAACTCGTTTAAAATGCGTCGCCTCTGGGTCATTGGATCCTGCGCGTGTCCACTGTGATCCCTGATCGCACGGTGACTGTGTGCCGTCCCTTTCTTTTTCTCTGCTCGAGCAACACGACAGTGCCACGGTGAAGTCTCGCCGGAGCACGTCCAATCGAGAGAGGGAGAGGGATACAGACTATGGTGATAAGCCATTCGTCATCGTGGCGAGTTGAGGGATCGAGGGATTCCCTTATATAGGTAGTGGGAGGTCCATACTTTGATTTCCAATCCCGCTCGCAACCTGAGTTCTAGCCCAATTGGGCATTTCACGAGGTTAGGTCAAAACCCCAACAAACCAGGGTCGGGAAGCTTCTTCTCTGTCTCCCGAAGCCAATGGAACTTTTTCCAAGGATGCACATGCATCAGGGTCAATGAAATCAAGGGAATAAGAATCCCCCTATTGCGGCTACAGTCCTCATCCCACTGGGACTTGGATGATGAGTAGTTCCCATTGGATCTAAATCCAAGGGTCCTCATCACGCGAATTTGATCAAAAGGTAATAAATTTCCAATTAATTCGAATTATATTCCTAATTCAATGATAACTTGGAAAATTCATAACTCCCAAACGGTAACTCCTTTCCAACTCAAATTTTGAGGGAAACTCAATTATATTTTTATCTTCCATCCTACAAAATTTGGGGTTATTATGTCAAGTGGACGATCTCTTTTCTCAGATTGCAAGTTATCATTTAATTACTCATATTTTCCATACCTTTACTATTCCCTTTATCATTATTTCCAAATTCTGAGTTCCTTGAACCCCAAGGAATCCATTAAACTCGAAATACTATTTTTTGGGGAATTATCCCTTAGCCTTTTGTCCTTACTTTATTTATTTTCTTATGTACTCCTTATCCAATGAATTTCTTTTTCATTTCTTTTTCTTTTTCCTTCAATTGGGCTCAATGGCCAATAAGGCCCATTAAGAAAACATACAAGGCTATCATACACGAAATTCATTCAAATCAACTCATAGATTTTTATTTATCTTTAAATAGAGATTTACAATATCATTACATATCTTGGAAAAATGGGGTTATAACAGTTTTAGCGAGATATACATGGTGCTGGGGCTTGCACAGTGACAATACCTCACAACCATGTGCGGTCTTCAACACCATGTCTTGGACGGTGTCTGTGCTTCTCCTGGTCTTTGCCATGGACTCTAGTCTCCACCATGAACCACAACTGATGTGTCCTCCTGAGCGGTAGACATCTCCCTCCTCTACAGATAGTCCACACAGACCACCTAAAACTCCAACCGTTCTAGAAGAGCTGGAAGGAAGGAGATGACCCTCCTGTTGGTGTATTAGAACCAACATGCTCTCC
The DNA here is from genome assembly GCA_963693085.1 of Alisma plantago-aquatica. Taxonomy (NCBI): domain Eukaryota; kingdom Viridiplantae; phylum Streptophyta; class Magnoliopsida; order Alismatales; family Alismataceae; genus Alisma; species Alisma plantago-aquatica. The sequence goes on from OY856415.1 coordinate 509,606,883, forward strand.
CGAACTTGGACTGCTTTTCTGCAGTTGTCTTTCCCTCGTTGTTCCTCCCCAGTCAGGTAGCACTTGCTCAGGCTCTCTCAGTTACCAGAACCAGAGAGGACAACAACTTTGCAGGGCAACTGATGTTCTGAGTTGTGTCTTCTGAGAAGCCCCCAATACCCCTCTATTTATAGTAGAGGGCAGGGTTAGGGTTCCCAGTGTGTTCGGGAGTAGAAGGATCCAGAAATTCCATGAATAGTGAGTGTTGCGGCAGGCAAACTGGTCGGTTCACTAAGTGAACTGATCAGTTGGGAGTGTCAGCCGATCGGTTCACCCAGTGAACCGGTCATTTCACTTCCCAGACTTGCCTACAATTGACTTTCCTCAATTGTTTCCAATTAATTCAAAGATTAATCCTTATTCCAATTGAATTGAACAAGTGAAATGCGAAAGTTTTCCTCCAACCAGGAAAATCTCAATTTCCTCAATTGACAGGACTGTGAGCCGCCTAGCTCACACTAGCCGATCGGCTCACAAGGGTGAACCAGTCAGTTGGTAGTAGTGACATTGCATGCAGTCTCCAATCAACCTGACACTCTAACTAGCTGGTTCAACACTTGAACTTGATAGTTATGAGTCCAGTCAGACAATTGTATGTTTAATTAAGTACCTAAACACCTTTAGTCTTGATCTAAACATCATTCATGGACAATCTCCTCTTCCAGGGGTATCCTATGTGTGTGACACTATAGGTTGCAATTTATGTTGGTAGTGAATGTTCATAACAACTTATGACATCACAAGTAATGAGAGGAATCTCCTAACTCATCATTGCCATCCAAGTAAGTCCAAAAGTTGGAGAACAACTTCAACCTACAATCTATGATTAGTGTTACCATGATTATATAGTTCCTTTAACTCTGACATCCGGATTGAACTCGAGGCATTGAACGTCATCCTCTTCAACATTCACTCCATGTTGATTGACCTAGAGAAGACTGTCTAAGATGCATGCAAGTTCACATATCATATATTGAATCACATGAGTATAGCCATACAAATCTCAGTCTCACTTATCAAGGGCACCCAGATATCACACTCCTTGTAGGAGGGACAAATTCCATCTCTATCACTCACAGTCTATCCCCATGTGTCAAACTCACCCAACCATCACATTTATAACAACCCATGTTTCAAGACTGCTTTTGATGATGTCAAAGTGTACCCAACGACATGTGACGAGTGCAGTGATTTCAGGTCTAAGAACCAAAATCACCACAATCACTATGAGAGGTGATTGTGACTACCATTCCATGGTATCCATGTATCACACTCAAGGTGGGACTGTCCGATATACTATTCTCTAACATATATCTGTGTGCTTGACTTGATATCATATATCATGACTAATGAGACTCTGTCATCAGTCAGCACACACTCTAGTCTTATGTATTATTGTTGTCTATTTTTCTCCCATAGTAATATCCAACTAGTGACACAACAAGAATGTATGTACTCTTATAATACATATTGTCTCATTGTTCAAGTCCTTAACGTGAAGACATATGTCATCGAGTCACATCATTCTTTAGACATCTATCATGTATGTGTCATCATCTCATGACTGAGACAAACATAATAAATGGAATAACCTTTATTATTATCAAATCAGGTATCTAATGCCTCACTGCAATCATCATATGATTGGCTTCTGGGCATACTATACCAACATACTCCCATTTGCACTTAGAGCCAATCACCCACGAATCCTATTCCAACTGATCTTAACATGTCCATCATATTTCTACTATACAAGTGCTTTTATAGAAGGTAAGAAACATTTTCTTCAAGTTAGTATATTGCATGTTTCACATCCCCTCGTTGTACGATAACTCGTATGCGATGGAAGTGTTGTAGTATGCTATCTAAAATTCTTTTTCCTAACCAGTAGCTCCATTGTTGTCACAATGTTACTACTGAGACACCAATGGTCAGAACCTCCCATAAGTTCATCCATATGAACTTCTAGATCCATACAATATCCTTTATAGTGTTCGTAACACTAAGGTACTCGACTTCTTATTGTATAATTAATCAATTGTCTTATGTTTGAACATTTCCAACTAACAATTCTTATTCCAAGGTCAAACACAATTTTGTCATTTCAGAAACTTGCATTGATGCAACTATTTACACCTGACTCTTCCTTATTACCATAACTAAAGAACTAATCCTTTTCGTACTTCAAAAGTACACAAAGATGTCCTTCATGGTATTCTAGTAGCTCTTACTGGAGTTAAATTGAGATCCATTCATCATGTCCAATACATATGAGATAATTGGATATTTATATCATCTTGTGATACAAGATGATGATTTCATATGTTCTTGTCACGTCCAATACATACAATATGATGAGTTTGTTTATTCTTGTCATGTCTAATACATAAAAGATAATCAGTTCATATTTTCTTGTCATGTCCAATACATACTAGATAACGAGATATGTTCATACATGATAGATCCAATTGCGAATGCATATGGCATCTATCCATGTGTTCCTTATTCTTCATAAGAATTGGTTCAATTGGCTCTTGAGAGACTAACTCCACAGAACATGCACATGTTTTCTCTCATCATGCTGAACTCATTCAGCATCTAGCCAAAGTATATTCTCTTTCCTAGGACAAGAAGCCCTCTTGATATATCTCTATAGATCTTGATTCCTATCACATAGGATGCTTCTCTAAAAACTTTAGAATGCACTCTGTTGCCAGATTTTGTAGTATAAGGATGATACTCCCATCAATATGTGGAATACATATATGCTCCTACTAAATTCTTGTAATCACACATTACAACTTCATTCTGACTCAAGTCAAACTCTTTGACTATCTTGTCAAATTGAAGATCCAGTTATGAGGTTCTTGCTTCAATCCAAATATTGATCTATGTAACTTTATAGACTTTGTTTGCATTATTGGATTTAAAAACCTTAAGGCTATGTTACATACACATCCTGCACAATATTCCATTTAAGGAATGTGGTTTTAACATCCATATGCCAAATATCATAGTCACATTAAGCTACAATAGCAAGCATTATCCTGATGGATTTATCCTTGGTAACGACGAAAAGGAAACTCTTTTCAACCAACTTACCCTCCATCTCAGTCTTCTTCTGGAAGACCCAAAAGTACCCTATGGGTTTTACCCCTTCAACTGGATCAACCAAGATCGTACTTTGTTGATGTACATGTAGTCCATCTTGGATTTCATGGCTTCAATCCATGTCTCGGTTTCTGGCTCTCATTAGCTTCTAGGTAGACTTTTGAGTTATCATATGATCAACTCACCGCCTTCTTGTCCATAAGATAGCATATATCATTCAAGTTCTAGGTGTGTTCTACTAGAACCATGAGTTCTGTGTGTTACTTAAGGAACTTTGAGATTCCAACACATTTTGTGATTCTCTTTATTCCCAGTGTACCTCTTTAAGTTCAATGTTATTTCTTATTTGTCTTAAACATTTTGAGTCTTACTTTTCTTTCCCACTGATTCCTTTAGAACTAGGTTCTCATCTCGTAATGCAGCCATCCAAAACACCATTTTTATTGGATTTGGATATCAAAATAGTATTCAACAAAATAACATTGATGCAATTTGTGGACAAAACCCTTTAAAAAACATTTTCTTATTTAGGTTTTCAATTCTAATCTTTATAAAGATACATCAGGACACTTCCCATTCCATATCTGATATGGTGTCTTTGAACTAATTAGATGGTACATTGTTTTAGTGTTAAGCATGTGCCCGAAAGGAAATTTGAAGTTTAGCTAGTAATCACACTCTGGCTTATCAAGGTGTGATTCCTTCTTTTTGACACACTTCTCATGATACACTATCATTATGTTTTAGGTGGAATCCATCATGATACATTATCATGATCTTCTACAAGGTTCTCAAATCTTGGTTCAAAGTATCTCCAAATCGATCATATCAAAATTTAATACTTATACCAAGTTTGTTATGTGCTTCATTTATGCTCTCCTTGAACACTTCAATAGATTTGTATTATATTAAATACAAACTATGATATCTAGTGAGGTCATTAGTAAATATATTAAAGTAATATTGATTCCCTTTACATTTGAGTTATCATGTCATTCATTACATGTGTCACACACATTTGTCTCTTTAACTATCAAGTATAGTTGATGAGACATAGGCATTGCCATCAAAGATCATTTCTTTGAAATGAAACATCGGTCCATTAGAACCTTGTCCATATAAGATGTATGCCGATTTCATTGATGGCAGATGTATAATAACAATTCACTAATTCTATTATATGACCATGAATGTCATATTGTAACTGTAATGATAGCAACTCTTGCTCCAAACAGTTTATAGATTACTTCTTCTTAAGTCCTAAAGTATAGATCTCTATCTCTTTCATGTTCCCGAGATCCTCTATAAAGAGGTTATTTCCCTTTCCAATGTCTAACAAGTGACATTGGTAGCACTTTCACTCCTTATCTTTATAAGTGAAAAAGGAACATTCCCTTTACACTTACCCCTTCTCCATATCTTGAGTGATGACGATTTGGACGTTATCTTGGATTCTACACTTCTTGACCTTGCTTTTGTCAATGGACTTTACTATGCTGATCATTATCACAAATATGTCCTTTCTTCATTCATGCTTTGGCATCATCATGCCAAGCATTTCATACAGTGGTTTGGCCAAGTTTCTCAACATTTGATAAACTGGCTATATGATTCACACAATGATTTGTAGAATCATATGTTTGGTCAACTCTTGACCTATAAGATATCACAGTTAATCTATATGCACAATCATATTGAGCATACGAGATTATACTTGATCTCCATCTGTTTGATTATACTCAAACATTACTTTGAAGACATTATACCTTTCATGCTTTACATGATTCTTAAGATGTATAACCATCTCAAGAATGTCCATGCTTCAAGCTATTTATGCAACTCATAGTTCATATAGCTCAACATAAGGTTCTTGTTGTCTTGGGCATCATTGGCATACTTCAAGTAAGCATCCAATTTTAGCCTTAGGCGCATTTGGTGTGGTTCCACTGGCTCTAGTCTTTCAAGGACTTTAGAGTTTACACTCACTATTGAGAACACTTCTTAAAGGTCCTAAATCAGATTTGAAGTTTATCCCATTTATGAACTGATCGCAATAATAATGTATTTGTGTTTGTCATTTGCATTCTACAAAAGAATTTTGTAACTTTTCAAAACATTTTTGATTTTTTTGATTTGATAAATTTGATGATATTAATTAGGCCTTTAATTAAATATCACTTCCAATATTTTGTTCAAATTGATAACCCTTGTGTATCAATTTGCAAGATTGCAGTGTACAATCTTCTAGTGGCCAAGATCCATTTTTCATCAAATTATGAGTCAACATTGGTTGATCGCCCACAACTTGACTATTTAGGTAGGCCATCATGCCAATTGCATCATATGCAACTCTTGTATAGATGACATGCACAACTCTTTTCCATGATCATATGCATGCCTCTAGATCTTAGACTCTCTAAGAATCATCAGTTAAGTCTGACCCAAAAGTTGACACAATAAACTTGCACCCTAATTTGGCAGAATCTACATGTCTACCATCACACTTCCACAAGATGGACCGTGCACCATGCTTTGGCATAACTTACACTTGGTTGATCAAACTTTTCATGTGTGCCACTTATGGAAGGCATCTTAGACTTTAATATTTTATTTAAGGGATTTTATATAAGTACATATACATATCCAATCACCACATATTTGTAATACGTATCATATACATGCTATAACCACAACAAGAAAACATAATATCGATAAAAGCGAAGATTATGGCCATCCTATTGTAATTCCATGGAGCCACAAGAAATTACTATCATCTAAGGTCTACATCATATGCAACCTGTTGTTGATGAAGAACTTTATGCTTGAACCATTCCAAGTTGATCCTATGACACAATCTGCTCACTTCTTGGTCGGTTGGTTTTTCGGTCTAACCTCCAATGTCTGGACACCTTCAACAAGCAGTTGGGCCATCATCCGGTCGATCTGGCTCCATCTTAACAATCCTCCTCGGTCCTTCATCTGGTGTTGAGTGTCTTCTTCTTTGATGTAACAAAAATTAAACTATCCTACTTTTACATAATCTTTGTGAAACCTTGAGTTACATTCGAGGAGAGAAGGTAGAAGAGAAAGGATCTCGAGTTATCTCAAGTTACATGCGTAATTGTCTTCCCTTACTGTTCCTCCCTAGTCGGGTAGCACTTTCTCGGGTTCTCTCAGTTACCAGAACCAGAGAGGAAAACAACTTTATAGAGCAAATGATATTCTGAGTTGTGTCTTCTAAGAAGCCCCCAATACCCCTCTATTTATAGTAGAGGGTAGGGTTAGGGTTCCCAGTCTGTTTGAGAGTAGAAGGATCTAGAAATTCCATGAATAGTTTGTACTACGGTAGATAAACCAGTCGGTTCACTAAGTGAACCATTCAGTTGGGAGTGTGAGCCGATCTATTCACCCAGTGAACCAGTCATTTCACTTCACAGACATGCCTGATATTGACTTTCCTCAATCGTTTCCAATTAATTCAAAGATTAATCCTTATTCTAATCAAATTGAACAAGTGAAACGTGATAGTTTTCCTCCAACCAGGAAAATCCCAATTTCCTTAATTGGAAGGTATGTGAGCCGCCTGGTTCACCAAGTGAAGCGGTCAGTTGGATCATACCTGTCGATCAACTCAAAAGGGTGAACCAGTCGATTGGTAGTCCTAACATTAAGAATGCAATCTCCAATTGACTTGACACTCTAACCAACTAGTTCAACACTTGAACATGATAGTTCTGGGTCCAGTTAGTCAATTGTATGTTTAGTTGAGTACGTAAACACCTTTAGTCTCAATCTAAACATCATTCATGGACAATCTCCTCTTCCAGGGGTATCCTATGTGTGTGACCTTGTAGGTTCCAATTTACATGGGTAGAGAATGTTCATAATAACTTATGACATCACAAGCAATGAGTGGAATCTAGTAACTCATCATTGCTACCCAAGTAACTCAGAAAGTTGGAGAACAACTTCAACCTACAATCTGTGATTAGTGTTACCATGATCATGTAGTTCCTTTGTCTCTGACATCTGGATTGAACTCGAGGCATGGAACGTCATCCTCTTCAACATTCAATCCATGTTCCTTGACCTAGAGCAGATTGTATGAGATGCATGTGAGTTCACATATCATATATTGAATCACATGAGTATGTCCATACAATTCTCAGTCTCACTTATCAAGGGGCCTTGGATATCATACTTCTTGTAGGAGGGACAAATTCCATCTCTATCACTCACAGTATAACATTTATAACAACCCATGTTTTAGGACTGTGTTTGATGTTGTCAAAGTGTACCCAATGACATGTGACAAGTGCAATGATTTTAGGTCTAAGAACCACAATCACTACCATCACTATGAGAGATGATTGTGACTACCATTCCATGGTATCCATGTATCACTCTCAAGGTTGGTCTGTCTGATATACTATTTTCTAACATATATTTATGTGCTTGACTCGATATCATATATCATGACTAATGAGACTCTTTCATCAGTCAACACACACTCTAGTCTTATGTATTACTGTTGTCTATTTTTCTTCCATAGTAATATCTGACTAGGGACATAACAAGAATGTATGTAATCGATATCATACATATGGTCTCATTATTCAGGTCCTTAACCTGAACACATATGTCATCGAGTCACATAATTCTTTATACATCTATCATGTATGTGTCATCATCTCATGACTGAGACATACATAATAGATGGAATTACCTTTATTATTATCAAATCAGGTATCAAATGCTTCACTGCAATCATCATATGATTGGCTCTCTGGACATACTATACCAACAGATTCAATGGTACATTTTATAATTGATTACAAACAAATGGCCAATTGTTAAATTTTACTCAATATGACATAATGAATAAATATAATGATGTCCTAAAAACAAATCAATGACATGTGATTTTTTAATGACTCATATTCAAATTAGCCATCCAATCAAGGTTTACTTGGACGATTACATGTTTAACTTGAATGATGATTGGTTAATCTTCATTGATGATGATAGTTTTATTATGAACCTAATGAGAAAATCTAACCACATCATATTTCAAATAATTATAATTTGAGAATGAAAAACTCTAATCAGCCAAACTAGGATTTTGGTAGCATATTAATAAAGAATTTGACAAATATAGTCGTCTAGTAAATGATTTTTAGCATTTTATCTACAACTTTTATTTACTTGAAATTTGGATATGGTTTGAAGAACTCATATCTAAGTGTTCTTGAGAAATATTACATTTTTTTAATATATTTTAACCTTTGTTTAGTTAGGTTTCCCCTAGACAAACACAGTTGACCATGCCTTATGCCTAAAATGTAACAGTCTAGTATTTGATTTTTATCTTTTTATTGTTTCATCCATATGATATGAAACTTTACGTGTAGATTTCATACCCCCATTTCAACATTTTATTGAATATTCATAACTTATAGATGATTTTTTACTGATCCAGAGAGTGGGATCAGAAGAGTTCCTTATCAATGACAAATTAGTCAACCAACCAATTTGAATAAATAAAAAATGCAAGGAAGGGCTTGTTTGTAAAAATTACAAGCACCCTATTGATCTATATTATCAAGCTAACCTCCAATAGCTTGAACGATTCATGGTTCCTATACAAGAAATGAAAATTGAGACATAGAAGGGATCTAGGGTTTTGAGAGGACAAAGTGGTGGAAGTGATGATCTAGGGTTTCATCTCCCACAAAGTAATGGAATTAAGTAAGTGGGTCCTCTTCAGATATCTTTTCTAGGGGATTCTTCCCTCAGATGTATAGACTTTGTAGTCCCTACGATTTGAACAAAATATATAGTAAATAACCATATTTTCTCTTTCTTTCTCTCCTATTATCCTTTGGAGGAGTTTTGGAGTTGAGAGGAAGAAGAAATGTATTCTATTTCTATAAAATTGATGGAATTCTAGAAATTAAGCTTGTATGGGACATTTTTATGGTGCTTCAAACCTGATGCTTATCTCCATATTAATCTTTGCAATTATGTGGAAAGCATAAATTATATCTTCCTAAATTAATCAAAATTCTTGTTTGTATCTCTAAGAAATTGGGGAACCAATTGGGAAAATTTTAAGGGAATCAAATGCTACTTAGATTCTTCTTATTGATTTGTATAAGTTCGTTGTTAATATATTGATTCAATTTACTTGTAAAGTCTTATGGATACATTACCATATCATTTTACATCGATTTTTCTTAAAAATCAGCCCAATGGGTGATTTTCTGGGAATGTTAGTTGACATGCATGTAATCATATTTGAACTCAATAACCTTGAGTAGCTCAACTGAAATTTTGAATCCTTACTTTAATTGAATATGTTATGTATGTGAGGATTGATATATGAGGGTTTTATACGGAGGAAAACCATGTATCGAGTTAGTGTCGAGGGATGGATGAAAATGAGTAATTGAATTATTATAAGCTTTTAAATGATTGGTTGATTGTGTGGAATGGAAACTATGGTTTCATGTATCTTGAATATACTCAATGAACCTCTATACACCCTAATGACATTACTATATAATATGATTCATATGATGCATTAAACTAAGCCAACCTCCTGAAAACCCTAGAAGTTCAGTATTGAGCCAAGTTTGAGAGATAAAGCCTAAAGTTAATAACCATCTTATAAATGTGATAACATGCAAAATTGATAGTATTATTACTTCAATTGAAGATAACAAGTCTTATTAATGTGATTTAAACCTAATGCATCTATTATATTATAATATATAAAATAATGAGTAAATCCTACATTAGTGCAAGAATTTATTCAAGTCACATAATAATGAATTGAGAAGATCATAAAAGGATTATAGGAAAGAAGAACAGACCCCTAATCCATTGTATCTTCTAATTTGAGAGTTTTATAAAGAATAGAAGGATTTATGTTATTTAACAAAATACCATTATGAGTCAAATGACTAGGTAGATATATCTAGATGCAAAATAAGAAATGGACAAAGGTGATGTGAATTATGATTATATGTACTTAAATGAAATAATAATAAAATGAATATGAGGGAGTCTTTTATCTTTTTACTTAATATATATTTGGGTTGAACTAAAGTGAATGGAATAGACTAATATAGGACTAAAAAGGATTTCAGTTAGAGGGAAACTTTGTGCATAAGTAAATTTATAATGATTTATTACAAGAGTAGTAGGGAAAATTAAGTGAAAGAAGTAGAGAATAATGAATATCATATAAAAAATGACAAATAAAATGATGACCTATGTAATGCTAATGAATAATGGTCTCAAATGAGGTATTAACGAATGCATATTAGTGTACTTCAAATCAATTACAAAATAAAATTCAAGGATGTGATTTGATTTACAAAATGTGTTCTTGGATTGTAATTGTTTGAGAATATGTATTACTTTGAGAATGGTCTATTCTATTGGACTTCATGTGAGAATAAAAACTTTGTTGATTTGTAATCCCAAATGAAGTATGCTAAATAATCATAGAGGATAATTAATATGATACATACATTTATTATTAGAAATATAGTTACTAAAATTGGATGGAATAAGTATATGATATATGATAAACATGTTCCAAACATGTTATATGACATATGATGTTCTATATTTGTATATTTTTTCTAGTTCTAGTGTATGTATGAATACTTCATGAGATATGAAATTAATTGATATAGAATATGTTGAGGGTGAATAACATGCATTGATTACATTTGACAAATCTTGTTTAGTGTACATGTTGGATAATATCTCAGGCTGACAACCATTGATGATATGTTAAATGATCTAAAAATTGGAAAGAAACATGAATGTTATAAATCATAAATTATTTTATTTCTTGATATAATTCTTGGCTTTTTTGTTAACCCTAACATGCTTTATGTCTTTATAGTTGAGAAAGAATATACACATATTATATATGATGATATGAAATAACTTGCATATGGGTAAAATTGGACTAATAAAAATTGAAGTGATGACACATGTAGTTAGATTTACTAAACATTGTGAGTTCTGCCCGATGGCACACTAGAAAAATGACTTAAAGTATGTGTAGTAGTTAGAGTCACATGACAAGGATTTCTAGAGTGTGGATCTGGACCTTAAAGTTTTGACTACCAGGATTTAGGGATGAGTCATCTAGTGTAATTTTGACACTATATTCTCTACTGTGATAGTCTATGTCCATGTGGAATAGACTTTGCTAGAATGAAAAATGTATAACATGTGAAATATGATGATATGTTATATTCTGATATGTTGTGATGTTTTTTCCTATCTTGTGTACCCAAGATGAGGACCTAAGCCTCTTTAGGCAACCCTATAGTAAACTAAAGTCTATTGTTAATGTTTTATAATGATAGGATAAACCCTAACATAGTGATAGTGATTTGTTGACATGAGAATCAAGCGTGGTGACCTCTACTTGGTGAGGTACTAGCCAGGTAGTTTTAGGGAAAATGAATAGAATATGACAAGCCATGTAGAGTATGAGTTGAATGTTTGTTATATTCCTTTTACTACTAGTCGGTACACCTGCTATTATTCAATATGTTTCTTGTTGTGGAAATTCATAAATATTTTATATAGATAATTGGTTTCCATATTCTTATTTGCCTATTTTAGAACACGATATAAAGGTCGACAAGTGGTTAATGTTGATATTTATTATCCACTATGAATATGATTGAGACTTATTTGTCATTGGAATGGTCTTATTCAGTAGACATCTCTTGTGTGTACTTCAGCTTTAGGACTATAGGGTACGTTCCTGGTTTGGCTAGTGGGGTAATCACAAAGATAATGTTATTCTTATGTGTTGATTATATTTCCTTACATGTTGTTTTGAAGTATTTAGCATGTAAAGATCAGTTCTTAGTCATGTTCTTAAATATGTTTTAATGTGGGATTGATGTAAGTGGTAATTTATCTCATTGACTCAATTATTGTCATAGAATAGATGTGATAAATTCTAGAACTATATTGTAGACTTTGAAATATATGCAATTTTTTTATAAGTTCAATATACTTAACAAATGTTGATGCATGTACCTAGCATGAGTGGGAGGTATCCACTCACTAGGTCCTATAGGAGTCTCATGAAGTTTTATCAAATAATTTAGGTATAATGCTATCTAGCGGATAGGTCATGGCAAAGAAGATGTAAACAAAATAATCAATATAGATTAGAATGCCCATGTACTCTTTCTTTCCCAAGATGGGTAGCATGCTGAGTTTGTTCTTTCATGTATATATAAGTGATGTAAACTGAACTACATATGAGAAAAAGATTTGAATCTGATTTAGTGGAGATGAATAAGTTTTGTGATAATGTAAATTGGTTTATGCTTTTTAACAAGAATGGAAAAGGAAAAATTTATCTACATTTTTTTGAATATTGTGATAATTGTGTTCGCTGAGAATTAGTTGTTTTGCTTCATAACCTAGGTTTGGGTTTTGGGTTTCTCTCTAATGGTTGAAATTAATGTTGATCAAAAGAGAGGTTTAGAAAATGTGGTATCAGAGCCTTGGTTAGATGATTCTATAGGGACAATAGGATCTAGGAATAAATGATAATATGTAGGTTAAACTTAACATGTTGATATGCATACAAACTGATCTTAGTATTCGACTACTCTGGTCAAGTATCTGAGTTTGGGATAAGCCAATGTGGAATTGTTGAGAATATTTTTTTCTAGATGTCCTGACCAAGAATCCATGTTAAGATAATTTGAGAGTGTAACAAAGTGAATCATTCTAATAAAAAAATAAAGTAGAGAAACATAAAGTATTATATAATTTAATATGGAACCCAAGACAAGTTGGAAATTTTACATGAGAAAGATGAATGGATCTAATAGATCATGAAGGTAATTCCAAAAAAATTGAAACTAAGTATGAATTTGTAATTTCTAAAAAAGAAGTTGAGAGCTAAGAGTGATGTCACTAAATAATTTTCTTTATAAAGAGAACTAATGGATGTGGATGGTAATACAAAATGAACCATAAATCTTGATAAATGAGACACAACTAAATTTTACTAAGAATAAAAAGGTGTTGTGAATCCCATCTTGATAAGTGAAGTATTACCAAGATTTATGAAATAAGTGTTCTTAAAATCTAAAGAGGCATACAATGTTGAAAATGGATGAAATATCCTTCTAATGCTAGTAAATTAAGAATTACAATGTAAAAGATCCAAGAAGTGAGAAAAATGATGTGATATGAAAGAACCATAAACTAGAAATCAATCTAACAAGGCACTGAGAGAGATGCATGATTATATGCTATGATCTAAACATTTTTTCTTGGATTCTAGTAAAAGATTATAAAAGGAGGAAGGAATTTGTAATGATCTATTGTTTTCAAATTAGCCATCTAATTACGGTTTCCTTGAATGATTACATGCTTAACTAGAATGAGTATTGGTTAGTATTAATTCATGATTATAGTTTGATTACAAACCTAATGAGGAACTCTAAGCATGACTTGTTTCAAATAGTTAGGGTTTTAGAATGAATCACCCTAATCGACCAAATTAGGATTTTTGTATCATATGAATACATGATTTGATAAATATAGTGGTATAGTGAATAATTTTTAGTATTTTATCTACTACTAAAATTTTCTTGAAATTTAGATATAGTACTCAAATTTAAGTGTTCTTGCAAAATTTCAGAATTTTTGAATATTATCTGACATGATTTTTGATCGAGTTCCCCCACAACAAACTCCGCCGACCATCCATTCTGACTGAAATATAATAGTCTAGTATTTGAATTTTATCATTTTATTGACATACTAAAATGACTTGAAATTCTAAGTGTAGTTTTGAAACTCCATTTTGGACATTAAGATAAATTTTTATAATTTTTTTACAATATTCTACTAATCTAGAGAGTGGTGTTGGCTGCATTTATCATCAATGACAACTCAGCTGACCAACCAGTCTAAATAAATAAAAATACAACACATGTATTTTTTTTAATTGTTACAAGCTCCTTAACTGATCTACATTATCAAATTAACACCCTATTAGATTCTGTAATTTGTTGTTCCTATCCAAGCATTGAGAGATAAAGAAGAGCTAGGGTTTCCACAGAAAAAAGTAGTGGAAGTGATGATATATGGTTTCATCTTCCTAGAAATGATGGAATCAAGTATGGTGGTCCTCTTTAGATATGTTATCTAGGTGATTCTTATCTCACATGTATAGATTTTGTTCCTCCTAATATTTGAACCAATTATATTGTAAATCACCATATTTTCTCTTTCTTTTTCTCATATTCTCATTTTATTGGATTTCCAAGTTGAGAGGAGGAAGAAATGGATTCAATTGCTAGAATCTTGATGAAATTCTAGAAATTTAGATTGTGTGGAATGTCTTTAAGGTAATTGGAACCTTATTTGTGTGATTATATTCCTCTTAAGATGTGTAATTTTGCAGAAAGCTTGATTCTATCCGCCAAAATTAATAAAAATTATTGTTTCTATTTGTATGCAATTAGGTAACCAATTGGGAAGATTTTTAGGGAATCAAGTGGTACTATTTTGGATTCTTGTAATTAGTTTGTATTTAGTTAGTTAGTAATCTATTGATTCAAGTTACACATAATGTCTTAAGGATAGAGAACTATATTGTTTTACACCAATATTGCTTAAAAGACAGCCTAATAGGAGAGTAATCTATTTTGAACTCATTAAGCATGAGTTTCTCAACTAAAATTTCGAATCCTTACTTGAATTTAATGTGTTATGTACATGAGGATCATTATATGAGCATTTCATCTGGAGTAAATCCACATCTAGTGTTAATCTTGAAGGATGGACTAAAATGAGTCAATAAATCATTGTAAGCTTGTAAATGATTGGTTGATTGTGTGGTATGGAAACTAGGGTTTCTATGTGTCTTAAATAGACTGAATAAACCTTTGTACACCTAGATGACAATAGTGAATTATACAATTCTTGTGATGTATTGAAATAAGGAGACCACTTGAAAACTCTAGAAATTTAGTATTGGGCTGAGCATGAGAGATAAATCCTAAAGTTGTATATAATCATGTAAATGTGATGAAATGCTCAATTGAACGTATTATTACTTAAACTGAAGATAAAAAATCTTATTAAGATTATCTAAGCCTAATGTATCTATTCTACTATAATATATGGAATAATGAGAAAATCATGAATGAATGCAAGGATTTTGTTCCAGGCAAATATTAATGAATTGAGACGATGTTTGTAGGCTAGAAGAAGTAACCCTAAACCATGGTATCTTATAATTTGGGAGTTCTATAAATTGTAGAACGATTACTTTTATTTACCAATGTCATTATGCGTCAAATGACTTAGTATTTATATCTAGATGCAAAATAAGAAATGGACAAACATAATGTGAATTGTGATGATATGAAATGAATAAAATATTAATACAATAAGTATGAGGGATTCTTTTATCATTTTACTTTGAATATATTTAGTTTGATCTAAAATGAATGGAGTACACTAAAATAGGATTATAAAGAATTTCATTAAGAGAAAGAGGATGATACTAATGAATATGGGAGTAAATTTAGAATGATTTATTATAAGAGTAGTCGGGAACATGAAATGAAGGAAGATGATACTAATGAATATGAGATGAAAGGGAAAAGATGAAAACTAGTACATGCATCTGAGAACCTAACTCTAACCCTAAAATGGTGAACTATGTACTGCTAATGAGCAGTGGTCTCAAATGATGGATTAACAAATGCACATAAGTATAGTTCAAATCAATTACAAGATGAGGTTCAAAAATGTGAATTGATTTTTCAAGAATGTGTTCTTGGATTGTAATTGTTTGTTAGTACACTTGTATTCTAAGAATGGTTTACTTAGATGGACTTCAAAGGAGAATAAAAATTTGTTTATTAATGACACTAATTGAAGAATGCTAAATAATAGAAGAGGATAATTAAGTGTGTTATTCATGTTTATGCTTGAAATTGAATTACATCTATTGAAATTAGATGAAATATGTATATTTTGCATGACAACCTTTCTCTGCACATGATGGATTACATAACATGGTCCACGTTGTTGTTAGTTCTAATGTCTCTCTAAATACTTGATAAGAATTGTGATGTGGAATGAATTTATAAGAAATATGTTTATATTGCATTAAAATGTATTGATTACATTTGAGGAACCATCACTAGGGTAAATGTTGGATAATGAGATGATGTCTCAGACTGATAGACTAGTGATAATGAATTATTTGAAATGGTGCAAAAATGGGAAAGAAACATGAATCTTGCAAATCATATATTATTTTAATTCTTCATATAATGCTTGTCTTTCTTGTTAACCGTAACGTACATTATGTCATTGTAGTTGTGTGAGGATATAAACATATGATAAATGGTGATCTAAAATTTTCTTAATATGAATCATAGGGATTATTATATGTTCAACGATGACACGTCTAGTTAGGTTCCCTAAAACCGTGAGTTCCCCCTAGTGCCACACTAGGGAAATGACACATCTCTCTTTATAGTAATTGGAGTATTATGAGAAGGATTTTTGGAGTATAGATCTAGACCAATATGGTTAGACTACCAAGATCTAGAGATGAGTCATCTGATGTGATTCAGACTCTAAATCATCAACTGTGATAGTCTATTTCAATGAGGAATAGACTTTGATGAAATGAAAACTGTGAAACATGTGAAATATGATAATATGTGATATTATAATATGTTTTTATGTTTGTTCTTATCTCAAGTACTAGAGATGAGGACTTGAGCCTCTTTATGCAAACATGTGGTGGACCATGATCTGTTGTTGATGTCTTACAGTTGTCAGCTAAACTCTAAGATAGTGACAGTGAGTCCCTGACATGAGAATCAAATGTGGTGATTTCTAATTGGTGAGATGCAAGCCCAGTAGTTTCTAGGAAAATGAATAAAAGATGAAAAGTTGTGTATGAAATGAGTTGAATGTTTGTTACATGTCTTTTAATACTAGAGGATACACCTGCTATTGTTGAATATGTTTCTTGTTGTGGAAATTAATAAATCTTATATGAAGATAATATTTTTCCATATTCTTATTTGTCTAATTTAGAAGCTAATCTTAAAGGTCGACTAGTGGTTGATAATGAGGTTTCATATAAAATCCGAATATGATTGAGATATATTTGTCATTTGATTAGTCCTATTTGGTAGACTTGTCTTATGTTTACTTCAGCTATAGGATTGTAGGATGTGTTCCTCTTTCGGATTGAGGGGTCTCAACAAGATAATGTTATTCTTATGTCTTGATTCTATTTGCTAAGATATTGACATGTTAATCCTACAATCAGATTATCATTCTAAAGTATTTAGCATCTACTAATCTATGCATAGACATGCTCTTAAATATGTTTTAAAGTTAGATTGGCCTAAGTGATAACTTATCTCATTGATTGGACTATTTTCATAGAATGGGTGTGCTAAATTCTTAAACTACATCTTAGACTTAGCAATTTCTTTAAGTTTCTAATAAGTTCAATATACTTAATCTGATGATGATTCATGTACCAAGCTTGAGTGAGAGGTAGTCATTCACTAATGTTGCATATGAGGCTCAACAGATTGTTTCAAATGCTTTTAGGTATGATGTTATCCAATGGAGAGCCCATGACAAAGAATATGTAAACTGAATCATCTGTATAGATTGGAATGTCCCTATACACTCTCTTTCCTACGATGGTTAGTATGCTTAGTTTATCATTTTATGTATATGTAAGAAATATAAATTGAGATGCATAAGAGCAAAAAGATTTGACTCTGATTTTAGTGTAGTTGAATTAGTTTTGAGATAATGTAACATTAGCATATGATTTTTAATGAAAATGAAAAAGGAAGAAGATATATTTTTTATATTGTGTTAATCATGTTTATTGATAATTAGTTGGTTTGCATCATAATATGGGTTTGAGTTTCTTTCTAATGGTTCGCATTAATTTTGTTCAAAATAGAGGTCTCGACAATGTTGTATTAGAGCATTAGTTAGATGAGTATGCAGGGACAATAGGATCTAGTTAAAAATGTTAATATGGATATTGAATACTATATGAATGGTATGCATTTACTGCACTTAGTATTTGGCCACTTTGGTTAAGTATTCCAGTACTGGGATAAGGTAGTATGGAAATGCTAACTGCACTTTTTTTAGATATCCCGACCAAACATCCAAATGAAGATAGTTTGATAGTATATCAAGATGAACAATGATAATGAAATGGATACAATTGAGAAATAGAATGTATTATATATATATTAAAATGGAACTAAAGGAAATATGGAAATTTCACATGAGAAAGATGAATGGATCTAATAAATCATGAAGATAATTCCCAAGGATTTGAATGTGAGTACAAATTTGAAATTCACAAGAAAAAAGTTGAGAACTAAAAATGATATCCATTAAATAATCTTCTTTACAAAGAGAATTGATGAATGTGGACGGTAATACATAATGAACCATATATGTTAATCAATGAGATATATAACTCAAATTCAAAAAGAATATGAAAGGTTATGAGAATAATGTCTTGATATGTGATGTATTACCAAGATTTATGATATAAGAGTGCATGTAATTTAAAGAGGGATATGATACAACCATAAATTAAAAATCAATTTAACAAGACTTTGAGGGAGATGCATGATTATATGCTATGATGTACACATCTTTTCTTGGATTTTAAGTTGAAATACTAAAAGGAGGGGATAATTTGTAACGAATTATTTTCAAATATCCATCTAATTAGTGTTTACTTGGATGATTAAATTCTTAACTAGAATTATTACTAGTTAATCTTGATTCCTGATAATAGTTTAATTATGAGCTTAATGAGAAACTCTAAGAAAGCCTTATTTCTAATAATTAGGGTTTGAGAATTGAAAACCCAATCTGCCAGATCAGGATTTTTGTAGCATATGAATACATAATTTGATAAACAAAATGGTGCCGCTAATGACTTTTGTTATTTTATATACAAATATGATTTACATGAAACTTTGATATAGTACATAAAACTCAAATTTAAGCATGTTAGAAAAATATCTTAATTTGTTAATATTTTTTGACTTGTTTGTCAGACAAGTTTCTCCATGACAAACTAATTCAATCATGCATTCTTGTTGAAATATAATTGTATCATATATTATTTTATCAACGCATTTGCGCATTCAAATGAGATAAAATTTTAAATTTAGCTATTAACTAAATACCAAATATTAGGTTAATATTTTATGATTTTCAGATGATGTTCAACTGATTCAAAGAGTGGTGTCACTTGAGTTTCTTGTTAATGACTCAAATGATCAACCAGTCTGAATAAATACAAAATACAATGAAGGGCTTGTTTACAATTGTTACAAGCACATTAATTGATCTATATGATCAACCTAATACCCAATTAGCATCCATAATTAGAGGTTCTTGTCCAAGAAACAAAAATTGAGGGATAGAGAGAGGAGAGCTAGGGTTTTGAGATGAGAAAGATGTACACGTAATGATCTAGCATTTCATCTTCCCATAGATGATGGAATTAAGAATGTTTGTCCTATTCTAGATATCTTTTTTGCGTGTTACTTCTCTCATATGTATAGATTTCTTCCTTCCTATGAGTTAAACCAAATATATAGTAAATCACCAAATTTTCTCTTTATTTCTCTCTTATTCTCCTTTTGTAGGACTGTATGGGAAGTTTTTAATGCTTGGAACATGAGGTGAGCGCTTATTTCCCTTGTAAATTCTATAATTGTGCGGAAAGCCTAATTCTATCTTCCTAAATAAACCAAAATTATTATTTGTATTTGTATGCATTAGGTAACCAATTGGGGAGCTTTTTAGGGAATCAAATTCTACTCATTTGGATTCTTCTTATTGGTTTGTATTTTAGGTAGTTGTTATTATATTGATCCAAATTACATGGAAAGCTTTATGGATCAAGAACTACATCTTTTACACCATCTTTTCTTAAAAATATGCCCAATGGGTGATTTGCTTGAAAATTTATTTGGCATGTATGTAATTATGTTTGAACTCAATAAGCATGAGTTTCTCTACTAGAATATTGAATCCTTACTTGACTTGAATATGTTATGTACATAATAGATTAGTATGAGAGGTTGATATAGAGGAAGTTAATGATTGGAATTAATGTTGAGGGATGGACTCCAATGAGTCACTGAATAATTGCAAGCTTGTAAATGATTGGTTGATTATGTGTAACAAAAACTAGGGTTTCCATGTCTCTTGCACAGAATCAATGAACCTCTATACAGCCTAATGGCATTACTGAATAATATGATTCTTACTATGTATTTAACTAAGCCGACCTCTTGAAAACACTAGAAATTCAATATTGAGCTAAGTATGAGTGATGAAAGCCTAAAATTTCATATCATTTTGTAATTGTGATGAAATTCTCAATTGAAGGTATTATTACTTAAATTGAAGATAAAAAGGTCATATTAAGATGATCTAAACCTAATGCATATATTGTAGTATAATAAATGGTATGATGAGTAAATCATGCATGAATGCAAGTCTTTTATTCAATTTGCATAATAATGAATTAAAAAGATAATTAGAAGTTTAGAGGAAAGAAGAAGTAACCTTAATCCATGGTATATTCTAATTTGAGAGTTCTATAAAGAATATAAAGATTGTCATTTTTTACTAAAATACCATTATGAGTCGCATGACTTGGTAAATGTATCAAAATGCAGAATAAGTAATTTGAAAAGGTGTTGTGAATTTTGATGATATGTAATGGATAAATTAGTAATAAAATAAGTATGAGGGGGTCGTTTATATTTACTTTAAACATAACTAGGTTGACCTCAATCAATGGAACATACTAAAATAGGATTGTAAAGGATTTCACTGAGAGAGAAACTTAATGCAAAAGTTAATTTAGAACAATTATTACAAGAGTAGTAGGGAACATGAAATGAAAAAAAGTTGAGACTAATGAATATGAAATGAAAGGAAAATGCTAAAAACTAGTAGATGCATCCAAGATCCTAAATGTAACCCTAATATGATGACCTATGTAATTCTAGTGAATAATGATCTAAAATGAGAGATTAATGAATTCATATAAGTATAGTTAAAATCAATTACAAGACAAGGCTTAAGAATGTGAATTTTATTACAAGAATTTGTTTTTGGATTATATTTGTATTTTAATATACTTTTACTCTTATATTGTTTTATTCGAGTTGATTTCATGTGAGAATAAAAAATGTGTTAACTAGAAACTCTAACTACAGAATGCTAAATAATAAAAGAGGATAATTAAGTCTGTTAATCACATTTATGCTTGAAATTTAACTACATATATTGAAATTGGATGGAATAAGTATATGTTATATGATGCACATGTTCTGAACATGAAAAATGACATAAAATAGACTATATGCCTATATTGTTTCTAGTTCTAATGTCTTGGTGAGTACTTGGTGAGAATTTTGATATGGAATCAATTGATAAGATATATGCTGATATTGAATTTGTCTACATTGATTACATTTGAGGAACCCTATTTAGGGTAAATGTTGGATGATGAAATGATGTCTTGGGCTGATATCTCAGTGATGATAAATTATATGAAATGATGTGGAAAGAAACATGAATGTTGTAAATCATAGATTGTTTTAATGTTAATGTAATTCTTATCTTTATTGTTAGCCCTAGTCTACTTTATGTCATTCTAGTTGCACAAGAATATACACATATGATATATCATGCTCTAAAATTCATTAAATATGAGTAAAAAAGGATCAATAACAAGTGAAATGATGACACATCTAGTTAGTACCTTGAACATTGTGACTTTCCCCCGAATGACAAAGTAGGGAAATGAAACAAATCTTCTTGTAGTAATCAGAAAATTATGAGAATGATTTCAAGATTGTGGATCTAGACCATTAAAGGTTGGACCACTAGGTTTTAGGATGAGTCATCTAGTGCGATTCTAACCCTAAATCATATAGAATGACAATCTATGTCCATGATGAATAGACTCTGATGAAATGAAAACTATGAAATATGCACAATATGCTCATATGTGATATTCTGATATGTTGTTATGTTTGTTTCTACCATGTGTACCTGAGATAATGACATGGACCTCTTTAGGAAATCTTGTGGTGGGCCAGGGTATGTTGTTGATGTCTTACTGTGTCTGGCTAAATCCTAAGATAGTGACAGCGAGTCATTGACACGAGAATCAGGCATGATGACTTCTAAATGATGTGATTCAAGCAAAGTAGCTTCAAGGAAAATGAATATAGATGACAAGATGTGTAGAATGTGAGTTGAATGTTTGTTACATTCCTTTTGCTGCTAGCTGATGCATCTACTGTTGTTGAATATGTTAATTGTTGTGGAAATTAATCAATCTTTTATAAAGATAATCTATTTCCATATTCTTATTTGTTTGTTTTAGAACCTCATCTTCATGGTTGACAAGTGTTTGCTGTTGGAATTTAATATCCACCCTAATATGTTTGAGATTTATTTATCATTTGAATAGGCTTATTTGGTAGACATGTCTTATGTGTACTTCAGCTTCAGGACTACGACAAGTGTTCCTAGTCCAATTGGTGGGGTGTCACAAAGATAATGTTATTGTTACATCTTGATTCTATTTGTCTAGATCTTGACTTGTTACTCCTACAATCAGATTGTCATTTTGAAGTATTTAACATTAAAAGACATGATCATAGACATGTTTTTTAAAATGTTTTCAAGTTGAATTGACCTAAGTGCATTAGTTATCCCATTGATTGGATTATTGTCATCCAATGGGTGTGCTAAATGCTAGAACTATATGTTAGACTTAGAAATATCTACAAATGTCTTATAAGCTCAATATAATTAATCTGATGTTGATGTATCTACTTAGCTTGAGTGGGAGGTATCCACTCATTGGGGCTCTATACAAGTCTAATGGGGTTGTTTCAAGTGTTTGTATATTGTTGCCCAATAGAGCGGTCATGACAAAGAAGATGTAAATAGAATAATTTAGATAGATTATAATGTCCCTATACTTTCTCTTTCTTGGTATTGGCAATATTTTGAGTTTATCCTTTCATAAATATGTAAGAGACATAAACTGAACTATATATGGGAAAAAGATTTGATTCAAATTTTGGTGAAATTGAGTTATTTTTGTGATAATTTTACATTGATTTATGAGTTTTAATGATAATGAAAAAGGAAATTTTCTCTGTGTTTTTTGTATACTGAGTTAATTGAGTTTTCTAAAAATTATTATTTTGCTTCATAATATGGGTTTTGTTTTGGGTTTTTCTCTAATGGTTGGCATTAACACCAATTAAAGGAGAGGTCCTGGCAAATTTAGTTTGAGGACCTGATCATGAGATCATGTGTATGCTAAGAGTATACATTCTTATATAGGCCTCTATTATGATATTATTGATAACATTTTGAAAAAATATTACACGAAGACTAGTATGTTTGTAGGTCGATGACTACTTCACATTATTCAGGATATTTGATATCAAGTCAAACACATAGGTACTTTTTATGAAAAAGTTTATTACACAAACTAGCCTTGAGTATGATAGATGTAAACCATAAATGACAATTAAAATCATATCTCATGTGATAGTGGTTACTGTAGTCCTTAGATCTAGAGTCACTACACTGATTGCATGTTGTTCAGTGTACTTTAACACTACCAATATGACCTTAATTAAGGGTTTCCATGGAGATAGTGTTTGAGGGTGCATTGTCACACGTAGATTATTGTGAATGATGTTTATGGAATTTTTCCCTCCTAATGAAGTGATTTGTCATCCACTTGATGAGTGAGACTACAATTGCATGGCCATGATCATGTGAGTAAACATGTGATTTTGATCTCATATATGTCTCAAATAGTCTATTCTAATTCAAGTAACAAATATTGAACATTAATAGGTTGACATTCTGTGCCTCATATTCAATATTGATACCAATAACAAAGGGATTATGCAATCACCATAACATTGGTCAAGATACTAGGTGTGAGTCGTTCTCAAACTTCTTTAGTTACTTGGGTGTCAATGAAGTCTTCCTATATTGCCAATCATTGTCGTTGAAATCATAACAAGATTATGGAAATCACTACTAAAGTATTTGTATCATTTAGGGTCACACACACATAATTCCTAGGGAAGAGGAGTATAATAATGGACATATGATTATTTAATTACTAAAAGGTTTAGGTAATCAATTGAATCATTGATGGACTAACTAGAACACTAGTCAGTTGAATAAAAATATAGTCACCTACCTAGACAGACTGATAGGTGGAAGGATAGGTCTAGTTAGTTTCTGAGAATGTGTTCTATCCAATCAATCAAATCGATGGCCCATTCGAACGATTCAACAAGATCAACCAATCAGTTGACTAGCTAGTCTAGTCATCCAATTATACTTAATGGATTGGTAAATCAGATCTAGTAGGTTCAGACCCAGTCCAGTCGCTCGACTAGAAATCTTGAGTGGGTCTCTTAAAAGAAGCCCTCCTAGGCCAGTTGATCCCATGAACTAATATGGAAATCAACCGATTGTCCTTAAGTAGGTTGCTAAAAGGTGGGTACTCTCTTTCTATTTCCCAAGGTTTATTAGAAATTCCACTTCCTTTCTTGTCCTATAGATAGGCACATGACAACCAAGCTTTTGGGTACACATTTTTGCTATACCTTTGGCCTAACCATAATTAACCACAACAAGAGATAGATAAGGGGATATTATGTAATGAAATCATGTTGCCAACATGAAGACTACTCCTTCCACCGCAACTCTTGGATCTCAATGTGGAGTTCCCTTCATATACATGGATGATATAGAGACATAGGCACTTTGGTGGTTGTAATGGTAAAACGTCTATGCCATCCTCATATGACTATATTCTTGTGAGCACCATTGTAGGATATACTCTTTGACAAAGGTATACCTCACATGTCTTACTTCTTAGTACATTATTGTTAACAAGATCTGCTCATGGATGCATGGATTATATTAGATTTGTTGTTGCTTCCTTTGTTCCTATCTGTAAGCCCACTGCCCAAGTCTTTAGCTGAGTTTCAGGAATGAAGATTGGCCCCACAGATCACCACTAGCCTTAACTACACACTTTATCCTCACTCACACCTAAGATAAGATCAACTTCTTGACTGGTCACCCATCCTAGTACTACTCGGGGGTGAGCACGCTTAACTATAGAGTTCTTTAGTGATGTACTACCTCAAAAGGAGTTGCACCTTGGTGATATGGATAGTCCAATCATTCCTTTTAAGATCATTTTACCAATGCATCAAATCTTGGGACGTTACAATCTCCCCCGCTTAGACTCTTGACGTCCTCATCAAGACTCTAACTATATGGCTTCATAATATAACCCCATTTTAGTGTAGACTCAAAATGGCCCATGGGCATCCAACTCTTGATCACGGAATACCAACCCAAGGGTGGCTGCATCACCATGGACAATCTTTTCCAACATGCCTGGACCGCATGGCTTAAGACTAGCATGCCACATGCCCATGTGGGCCCCACCTACTAGAGGGGTTATCTCTCAGATACCATTTGTAATGCCTGGGCCCACTGCCCAAGGCTTTAGTAGAGTTTCAAGAATGACAACTGGCCCCACAGACCACCACTAGACTTTACTACGTGCTTTGTTCTCACTCATGCACAAGTCGAGAACAACTTCCCGACTGGTCACCCATCCTAGTACTACTATGGGCTGAGCATACTTAACCTCAAAGTTCTTTAATGATGGGCTCCCTAAAAAGGAGGTGCACCCTGGTGATATGGGTAGTCTAGTCATTCCATTTAAGATCATTTTATCCAAGGCCTCAAATCCTGGGATGTTACACTATCGTAACTCTAGAACCGTACATTGTGTTGCCCAGGTTCATTGTTTGAGTTCTGATGTTGTTATACTAGAGGTATCAAAATACGTAGTTTTCCCAATGGACTGGATCATCACATGTATATGTGTGTCAGAATTTGCAGTCATTTAAACATGTCTGTTGTGAAGGATATTTTCCTATTTTTTTATTCTAAATTTGTTTAGTGTATATTTCTTGGGGTATTATATCATTTTAACCAAGGCCAAATCATTTAGCAAATGTACTATTTGTCTTACCATTTCTGTGTCAATAGTAGTAAAAGTTCTCTATATAAAAACCATACAAGAGAGATATATAGTAGTAAAAGTTCTCTAGATCTGAACCATACAAGAGATTTGTATGTATTTCACAAACCTTTGATTCTTTGATTATTTTGATAAATTAGAGGAAAAGCACTGTAATAGAACCATTTATTACCCAATCCTAACTCCAAATGACTACAAAGTCAATGGAGATATGACCTAGGTATCCAATTAATATAGCATGAATGCAGAAGGGTAAAGCTTAGCAGACATGAACAAATAACAAGATAAAAGTACCAATCATAGTATAAACATTCAACAAGTATTATTAAGAAACATCTTTTTATTACAAGATTTCATTTACATATTTAGGATTCAAATTTAAACAAGTCTGTTCATGTACACTATGGATCTTGCAACATGTACACCTGATATAGATCACCAAGCCCATCAACTTCTAGCCATCTTTGAACCTATAAATATGTGAAACAATGTTGGTCAACACACACGGTGTTGGGCATAGGGCTAAAGGATACGTATACATAAACTTTGCATAATTTGAAACGAGTTGCAGAAGTAGAAAACCAAGAATAAATAAGTTAACTATTTAGCAAAGGGAGAGCCCATGTTTTATATCATTTCACTCCCGTTATACCATCATTTCATGCGTCCTTTTGTGGAAAACTTCTCATTGGAAAAGTCTATGAGGGTGGTCAAGATTAGATAACCCTTTTACTGACATGGTCCATCCTATCTTGACAATTCAAGTTGGATGCCTAATTCCTTACCCCAAAACTTCAGGAAGGTGTATGAAGTTTGTATAATGGAGTTTCTATATTATGTTTGCAAGTTATAAAACAATGATAGAAAGATAAACATTGAGTAAAATACTAGAATACTACTAGCAGTAATTGAGCAAGTAAACAAGATTACATATGTATCTCATTTCAAGCAAGAAAGACATACTCATATAATTATTTAAAGAATGTACCTGATTTTGTAGATTTTGTAACCTATCCTTGACTATCTTTATCTCAACCAACACCTGGTTAAGGACAAGATTACATGTATGCATTTTATTGCCATTATTAACCCTAACTAGATTTATTTTAGGATTTTTTGTCAAGCTAGGTTCAATGTTAATTATTGGTACATTTAATGACATTTTACTAATTTCGATTCCATGATATGGGTGTGATTCAAGTCTCAAGTCATTTCAAGGTTCCATCTATTTTATATGACCATTACAAAGTTCATGTTCCTCATGTACATTTTGGGGTCAAAAGACTCATAATAGAGCAAACAAGAATAGGGTTCATCAAGTCATGATATATTGACTAGATATGAGATTATTTTTTGGATCAGTTATAATATTACTATCTGTGAAAGCCAAAGTATTGGGAAACAACAAAACCTCAAATACTATACATTAGGGAACTAACTACAAAAACCCCAATGCCTAAGGACCAACCTATCTAGCCCATTGAGGAGTCGAGGCATGGCCTTACCAAAGGCAATTAAACTATTTATGATATCATCAAAGACAAAAGGCCATCCTTGTCTGAGTCACCATGTATCCTAGAGTTCCTCTCCCTCCATACATGGTGCATAATGTCTGCCATACGAAGGCCCACAAAAAACCTCCTAGGATGGTTCCACTTGGTCTTCTCCAGCACCCATCACATGCTAGCATCTAGCTCAGATTTGGGGGAGGGGGGAACCACCCCATCCACATTTAATCATCACACGTGCCCATAAGTATCTACTAAAGTTGCACTCCCACCATAGGTTATTGTGAGATTCATCTTCATTCTTACACAAGAGGCACTTCAGATTAGTACCCAAACCCCATTGGTCATCATATCAAAGGTGGGGATCTTTATGAAAATACCCCTGTAGAAGCAACAACTCCACTTAGGGAGGTGTTTCCGGTTCTAGATAAGGTGTGCCCAAGGCACCTGGGACCTTCCATCCTCATATCCCAAGGGTTGTTAACTGCCCTGGGCTAGAATCCATTACAATTCTGGTAATTATGATTGGTCTGTCCCCACACCTGGTCATCCTACCCCATGGCCTGGAGGTCCTACTCATGGTATCTTGGTTCAAAGACATGATGTACTTGTGCTCAATCCATCACACCCAAGGGGAAGTATTGTTTAGGAGGAAAGAATTGATTTTCTTAGTGGTAGCACACTGAGTCGGGGAATAGAGTTCAGGTATGCCCAACCCACCAAACTCCATTGGTGCCTCCATGGTGCTCTAGTCCACAACGTGGCCTTTACCAGCCCAAAGGAAGGACCTCATGATTGTTCTGGCCTTATCCAGGCTGTAGTAAGGTAGATCCTCTTGTCGAAACCAAAAAGAAACCTTGCTCACTAGAACAAATTTGCTAAGGACGATCCTCCCCTCCATGGATAGGTTAAGCCCCATCCACTTCTCCACCGTTGCCTGAAAATTAATGATAACCTCCATGAAATCCTTGCCAGCTCCCTTTCCACCCATGATATGAATGCCCAAGTACTTGGTTGGGAACATGCCTTCGTCAAGCCCCACCGCTGTTTGAGTCTGCCCCTCCTTGAATCACAAGATTTAGACAAATAGATCTTTAACTTTATTTGGTAGATGTAAAGACTAGAGAGTCTCCCAAAAGTACTCAAGGTGGTCCTCATCACCTTCATGTATTTTTCGTGTGCCACCAATAACAAAAGAACATCGTTTGCAAGATCGAGACCCCTCCGACTTTGAAAGATTTGAGAGTGCCCTCACCTTCATCCTTCTGGATGAGGAAAGATAAGGCTTTCATCACCAGGGAGAAGATCAAGGGAGATAGTGGGTGTCCCTGCCTTAAGCCATTAGAAGCTTTGAACAGGCGTTGTGGACCCCATTCACCAGTACAGAGAAGGACATAGTCTCCATGCATTGATTCATCATCTAAATCCACCTCTAGGAAAAATTGAAGGAGGAAAAAATGGCCCACAAGGTAGACCAGTTGACATGGTCATACACTTTTGATATGTCCACCTTAATGTAGGTCTTCTTAGTGTTGTTATTTCAATTGAAATTGAACAAGAACTCACTAGCAAGTAGATCACTATTTGATATAGATCGGCCTTTAACAAAGGCTGACTGGTGAGTGGATACTATCTTTGGGAGGATCCCACTGAGCCTCATGGAAAGGAGTTTGGCAAGGATCTTATACAAGACTGAACAATAGGTAATGGGCTGCAAATACTCTGAGGAGGCAACATGGGGTTTCTTTGGGATCTATTAGATAAAATCATGGTTAGCCATCCTAACCATGGATCCTCCCACTAGGAACAATCTTACAACCCAGTCAATATCATCCTTGACAACATCCCAAAACTTTTAGAAAAACTTCCCATTAAATTCGTCCATCCTCGGGGCCTTAGATGCTCTAATGGAGAAGACAACTCACTTGATCTCATCATTTGAGGTAGGGCCACAGAGCTTTCTATTCATCTTATTGGTAACTCTGCGGCTGGGAAGGTCACTAGTCCTAAAATAGTTGCCCTAGTTGTACAACTTGGTAAAGAACTTAATAGCCTCCTTCACGACCTCCTTAGGCCCATGGTGGAGGAGCCATCATCTTTCAGTAGGGAATGTATACAATCCCTCATATGATTATTCCTAGTAGCTAAATAGTAGACCTTAGTGTTACAATCTCCATCTTTGATCCATCATAGCCTACTTGTTTATCAAAACAACAATTTCTCATCTTTTTCTAGTTGCTTCATTCTACTAGCAGCCACTTCCTCTCTAGGAAAAGATGTGGCTCTATCGATATTTATTTTAATCCTTTGCTCAGGCCTTCTTTTATTATGCCAAGTAGTGAACCCGCCTGACATATTCACCTCCACCAGGTTAGCAACATCAACAACTGTGTTAAATCTGCATAGGATAGAATCTGGGATTGGTTTGCCACCATGTTTCTCAAATGCTCTTCTCAGTGAAGTGACCAATGACCAGCTGTGGGAGTGCCTACTGGGTTAAGCAGTGCTCTCCTCCCACATCCAGCATTTGCACATCTTATTGTTGAGACTGTAAACAATAGTGATGACACAATGGAAGTCATCGGTGTTGATGTACCTAGCCACAACTAGTTGATCTATGGTGTGGATGAATTGCAAGTCCCACACTCTAGTGTCCCATCTAATCACAATTCTTCCTCTCTCGGCCTGTGGTAGATTAGAATCGCACCCCCAGTTGGCAGGAAACAAGTTTCCAGTTCTATGTGCAAACACACACTTGATCTTTGTCTCAAGGCATATTTCCATATTGGCTTGCTCCCTAATGATCACCTATTAAACTCTCCTCTGCCTCTCGGGTCTTGAAGTTCCCCTCACATTCCACTTGAGGATGATCATTATGTCTGTGAAAATCCACCCCTTCTGGAAGTGGAGATCTTGGATGAGGAACGCCTCCCTCTGGTAGCTTGGGCATCTCTTGTCCCTATCATGCCTTTGAGGTTGGATGTGTCGGCCATCTCATCAAGGCTCAATGTGTAGTCTGTGTTTTGAAGAACCAATAATTTATTAGCTCCAGAAGATGACCCCCTAGAGGATCTAGAGAACTTCCAGTAGACTCCACCAATACCTAGTCTTTCCCGCAAGCATTAGTAGACAATGGTAGAGCAAAGGGTTGCTCGATCACCTCTGTGGTGGCTTGACCAGGGGCAATCAAGGGTTTCATTGCCGCAACCCTTTGGTCCAATGGTTCCACTAAGTGAGATAGACCACCCCTCTTCCTACTTCTCCTCCTATGCCTCAAGCTATTGGACTATGCATGGGCCTCCGTTGCGATCTGTGACACCATTACGGACCTCGAGCATCTACCAGAAAAGTGCCTGAACACCTTGTAGGCATTCACACCTCTCTGGTAGTGCATCATATAGGACCTTGATTTCCAAATCCCTCCCATCTGGAATCACCACCATGGACATAAGAGGTGGTGTCTTATCTATCGCAATCTCCATACATAGGTGTGCAATGCTGAAAAACCTACATGTGGCATGGAAATCCATCACTTTAGATGTCACAATACCATACTCGATGATGGTGATTTCCTTGAGAGTCCAATGAAGACCCACTTTAGGGAGAGTCACCCACACCAACGCAGAGGTGAGGGTCGCCCTCTTGTGTCAGATTCCAGTGTCCACCTCTACGTGATGACCAACTTCTTATTAAAAAACTAGGGTCCCTCGTTGAGTGGTTTCTTCAGGTCTTCATCCAAGGTAAACTAAGCTAGAAAGAGCCCATCCTAGAGGGTTGAAAGTTGGACCTACCCTTTGGGTCTCCATGATCTCAGAATCCACCCATACATCTGGGCTATATGGTTGGTCTTCCCCATTACTTGAATGATAATGGTGAAACGCTAAGTTTTCCATTACCACAACCACTTGCGAAGAGAAGCGCATTAAGGGCCTGGCATCTCCTTCCAAGAAAGTTGGGCCTTTAGGGACTTCTAAGAGGTCCATTGGGTGGAAGCATCTCCTTACCTCCAAAGGTTGGCACATTATCTCTGCCCAGGAACTGCCCACTGTGACATCCGCGTAGGGGCCAGTCTAAAGGGTCGGTCCATCCCCCGGTGGCGATGCATCCCCGCCAAGAGATGAAGTAGAGGGGTGAGGTATAAGGGGGGAGAGAGGAGGAAAAAGAGGGTTGAGGGTGGGGAGAGGTGGATTTGGGGAAGATGGGTGAGGGTTTGGAGGTAGAGGTCACCAGGGGGACCTAGCATCGCTCAAGATTTACCAAAGGCGATGCCCATATAAAAATCATGGTAACTCGCATAAGAACACCTGACTAGATATGAGATTAGATCAGCATATTAGGATATAATGATCAAATTCAATTATAGGTAGATGTCCCCTAGGGTCTAAGCATCACAATCCCAACCATGGGTATCAACATTTCAACATACGTGCACTCGTCAACATAGTTCCTATGCCTTTGGGGGTCAACATGTGACATAGGTAGGACATCCACATGCAAAGGGTCAAGAATAGAAGGATCAACTCTGATTTTAGAGGAGAGGGTATAACAATAGGATTTATAACAATTATAGAGAAGATGAACATCATTCAAGCCATATAGGTCACATTAAGCATTTAAGGATGAAAAAAGGTCACATACATCGTCATATCTATACATAGTGTGAAAATCATACATTAGGACTTGTAAACATCATGGAATTATTGATATCAAGAATAGATAGGCATTTGATGCACAATTTAGGTCAAACACATCATTTGGTTCAAGATATAATCAACACTCGCATATCAGGAGTACATATGTACATTTAGGGCCATATAGTCACAAGGAGTTTAGTTAGCATCATATAGAAGCATAAGGTTACTTTCAAGGTTAGGGGAGTCTAGATGTCATTTAAAAATAATATTAGTAATATAGACCAAAGTCCATCATTAAAGTCCCAAACAAGTCACATATGTGCAATTGGAGGCATTTATGTGCAATAGAGGTGATTAGGAGCCTTTTTTAGTCAAAGGTCTAAAAAGTTACTAATTAGATGAGAATGGGAGTAAAAGTGAACTAATGACTCAAGTTGTATCATAAGGATGCATTAAATGTGGCCAACATAGAAAAATACCTCGTGTTTACCAAACCAGAGAAATAAGAAAGGGGTTTTAGGATCTAGAAACATGCTCAACTTGTATATCTTTTCGATCTGATCAATTTGGTATATTTGTTTTTCAAATTTGGCCAAGGGGTTTGAGAGTTATGCATTTATGAATGTGTGCATCAAACCTATAGTGGAAGGAGGTCAAGGCATTACATTTATTTGAGATGTCCATCTGAGGATAGCTATGAGCCATTGGATGTGGATCCTATGGATAATGTGCCCTATCATTCCCACTCTCGCATGTTGGGACACTCCCCCAGGCTGGTGTGGTGGCTGATTATTGGGTCATGCCTCATGTAAGAGATGACTTGTGAAGCCTGGTCAGTTGTGCTAGCCTTTAGCCGCAACTACACAATAGTGGGCTATCTACAACAACTGTGCTAGCCGGATCAACCCCCAAGCCTGAGTGTGGACCCCCTAGGTGTGTAGAAGCCATCAATTGTCCTTCGCCCGATCAAAGTATAAGTGATGGGCCGCGTGAGGGATATCTTGAGTAGGAAGCAGAAAGATCTCATACTTGCACCACGATCCTATAGTTTTTTTTTGCCTCTCCTAGTTTGTCCCAAGTAGCGCCCATCTGCAACACTTTTGCAGTGGTTGTGCTCATGGTTCTTAGTGGAGGAGCAAAATGGGGTGAGAACCCCAAAAATAAGGCGCAAAGTAGCCACCCCTCTTTGTTAGACCACCTCAGACTCAATGGTGTCCTTGGATGGGATCGAGGAAGTGTGAGTCAAGCAACTCGAGCCTAAGTTTGAAGGCGGAGACTAGGGTTAGATCCAGAAGGAGGAAGAGGGGAAATTGAGTTGTGGTGCAAGACGACTATAGATGAAAGAGAGGGGGAAATAAAGATGGGACCTAGCCATGGCTTTTCCCCTAGACTTAATCATTTGAGAGGCTCATGAATGGTGTCCATTGGATGTTGGAAAGAACTATTGTAGTAGTGCTACAGAGTATGAACCAACGAGGGAGATGAATAGGAGCCATTGTATGCGGGAGACGATGAGGAGCTGTTGGATGAGGGAGAGGATCAGGTGCCTTTGGATGGGTGGACCATCATGGTCACAGGACAATCCAACAACTATGATATGTTGCGTCCACCTAACCCCACATGAGTAAGAGGATGGGTCACAGGTCACATTGGTCCCAACAAGGGTTAAAACCCAAAAGACAACAATTAAATCAAGTAGATTTAGAGAAAAATTCAAAATGCCATAATTTGAGATATGATAGCCTTTCTGAGATAATTCTTGAGTCGTTGGAAAGATAATTGAAAGCTCAATATCATAAAATTCATTAGAGGGTAAGGTGATTACAAGGGTAAGGTTCAATTTATCTTACATGATGGTGACATATTAATTAACGATACATAGTTCAAAAGTACAAATCAAATTCACACCTTGTGGATTTGAACATTGGTGTAATCAAATTGGATCATCACCACATTCCAATCATAAAGTCAATATTAAATTGAGTAAGATTACACTTGTACAGAGAGAAATTGTATAATGAAGGAGATAGAAAAGCTAGGTTATCACATCGTCCTCTCCTTAAAAGAAATTTCATCCTTGAAATTTGTCCAAGATCATAGTCGCAGGTCAACGTTTATATTTACATGTTAGTTTCCATCAAGTTGTGTACCATCTTTCTAGGTTTCTTATCATATCATGGGGTCATCTTGACATTAGGATTCCATGCCTCTTATCCCAATCACATTAGGGTTTTGTTTATGTAATCTTACAAGCTCTAGGTGTGTTAGAAAAAAACTATGTTATTGATTGCTCAATCGAACAAGTTCATTATCATGACTCCTAAATGAGATCATCATCATATGTGCATTTCATCATTATATTATATTCCATGCATGTTTTATTTTTCCCTCAAAAATTGCACCAATTCTAATCTATTATGTTCATTTTTTAGCATTTTGGGTATGGAAATTAAGCATGTATTCATGATCATTCAAGATAATATGTCAAACCATCATTGTATCAAGTGCATGATTTCAAGTATACATCTTTCTTGTATGATATGATTTCATATTAGGCCTTATGAGAGTGACTTATCGTACATGCATCAAGTTTTAACTAAAATGAGATTATTTTGTGTATTATGCATCATTTAAGGAACATCATTGTCATTCACATCGAGGTTTTGTATATATCTCACTTGTATAAAAAAAGTGCTCTACAAGATCAAGTCACACAAGCTAAGACCTATCTATGTCCAATAATACAAGCTAATTACAACCATCTACACATAAACATATTTCTACCCAACTGTAGAGAACAAGGAAAACCACTAGATTCCTTTATATACAACCACCAACCTGAGTATGAGGCTTATCATAGATATCACACATCATGTATAACATCTTAGGGTCTTGGGACATCTACCTCACCGATATTGCAAACATTATATATTCAATTGCCTCTTTCTCTAGGGTTATATCTTTTCACAAGAGATCTAGGGTTCAACATCATCACGGGAACCATACACTGAGTGACTCATCTCATATACGTAGAAGTGTTCTACCTAGGGAGTCATCTTCATGTATTTCATCATTCATCTTTTTTCAACATTTAACGTCTATATTGGAGGTTCCCGTGTCGGGTTGACTAATATCAAGTGTTCATCCTATTTGTATGTTCCATGCTAGAGGTCCTGCTTTATAAAGAGTTTGAGGCCTATGTTCATCTTGAAGCATATATCACTATTTGTATCTCAATATATATACTAGAGTAGATACCAGTAGGCATGTCAACCCACTAGATATGTTTAGCATGCCAACCAAGTCATATGTATCATACAAGGTTCTAGGTTTATCTAGGGTGTCATGGTCAAACTCATTTCATATCATCAAGCATACTTGAGTCATCCTACGTCAAAGATAGGTCAACATGAAGCAAACTCACATCATCAACATTGAAATCATTATCAATGTCATCACCAACGTCATCATCATCGTCATCGTCGTCGTCATCATCATCATTTATCATCATCATCATCATCATCATCATTTATCATCATCATCATCATCATCATCATCATCATCATCATCATCATCATCATCATCATCATCATCATCATCATCATCATCATCATCATCATCATCGTCATCATCATCATCATCATCACCATCATCACCACCACCACCATCATCATCATCATCATCATCATCATCATTATCATCATTGTATTCATCATAATTATCATCATCATCATTTATCATCATCGTCATCATTTATCATTATCATCATCATCATCATCATCATCATCATCATCATCATCATCATCATCATCATCATCATCATCATCATCATCATCATCGTCATCATCATCATCATCACCATCACCATCATCATCATCATCATCATCATCATCATCATCATTATTATCATCATTGTAATCATCATAATCATCATCATCATCACCACCACCATCATCATCATCATCATTGTCGTCATCCTCATCATCATCATCACCATCATCATCGTCGTCGTCATCATAGTTTATCTAGTCTACTAATAGCCTAACCTTTATCGTATCTCTAGACAACTATAGACATAACAAGTATCCACTAAACATTCTCATGTAGACTTGATTCTACATCTCTTTCTCTTAGGTTACGTCGATACTCACTGCCTTTCTGTGTGTGGTAACATTTTTCAATGTACATATATACTAATACTTGAAATAGTTTTTTTTTTCAAATTTGAAACATGTGATGCAAACCACCATACTCCATCTGATTAAAACCCAAACCAAATTGAATTACCACACTCACTAGGAAGTCTAGTACCGTAACACCTAAAGAACTAGTAAGAACTTGCACACCTGTGTAGCTACCCTAAGCACATGCCACAAACATATGTCTAGGGTTGTAATAAGGTTCCCATTTTCTCACCCTCCTGCACATACAACCCATACTACATGACTGAAGGAGGAGAAAAGAAAGATTATAGGGATCACACAAGTATACACCTAGTGTTACAACCCCAAATCCTATATACTTTCCAAGTTGACATTCCCTAGATATGCGTGCACTCATATCTATAAGATGTCAAGAAGGAAAACATAAGGACATGTGATTGTCATCTAGTATATAAGGAATTCATATCATTGTTCACAAACACCATATAAGTAGCCACACAAACCATCATTCATAAGATAAAAATAGTCATAGTTACATTATTCACTGCAAGACGAACTAGTTGTTAAGGAAAGTAAGTACACAGGACATACACATCCTATACATCATCTACAAGAAGGAAAGAAAAGCATCTAACAATATGCAATAAAAATGAGCATCCATCTATCTAATCCTTCAAGGAACTTTATTATGTATCTTTTGGTGCTTTGAAGTGCATTTACTTGTTCTTTGTACCTAGGAAAAATGAGAAACAAACAATCCACAGAAATTGCTACGTGGTTGAAGAGGAAAACATTATGTTCGGGTGGATAATTAGGTAAAATCAAGTTATTAGTCATATTTCAATGAACATGCATTACTATGGTGGAATTAGGACAGCATCACATATATAATTGGGCCCATTTCCCTATGTACCTTATACCATTAGGGACCTCCCCATATACCATGTACCATTATAGATGTTCTAGTCAACATTAATACTTTCCCTCTTTCATAGGGAGATTAATGACACCATCAGTAACTACATTTCATTTTTATTTCTTTAATGTTCTTAGTTTGCAAGGTTGAAGTGTACAATAATATACATACATACACGAATTTTATTCAAGTATTACATGCAAGTATCCATACATATTCCATCCAGAAAACTAGTCATATAATTATATCCCCTCAGATCTAGATTTCAACAAGTCTAGAATAAAAGAGTAGATCACCTGAAAGAAAAATAAAGACCTAATATCATTATGCGTTCATAAAACTTCACATTAGGGTTTGACGAACTTAGGGTTATCATCAAAGGTCATTGGTGCATATCAGAGTATTTGGAGAGAGGATCTTCATTTTAGGGTTTTGAGAGTGCATCAGGCATATTGGACAATTGGTTTTCCTTTAATCACCATTTTTGAAAAAGAGACAGAGATATATAGCTTATTCATGTGGTATTGGGGGTTTAAGTCTATTATAGACCATCAACTTAGGGTTTCCAAATATGTGATGGTCAGGGACCTTATTAGGGTTTGAGTGTCACGAAAGATCTGGTTTCATCATTAATAACCATTATTGCATAATAAAATGACATAAGTATGATCATTTGGCTATAGGCTAGTATTTCTAGAAAAGGATAAGATTCGGGCTATGAAAGTATTTCCATTCTTTTCCTCATATTTTTTTGATAAATTTGATATACTTGCTATTTTTAAATGTTCCTATCATTTTTCTATGATTTTTCTAAGATAAATAGATTTTCATTGATTAAAATAAAATGGATAGAGATGTTACCTTCATCAATGACCATATCTGACTCGATCAACAACCCGGATTGATCAGATCTCATGAAGATTGAGTGCAGCTTAGTTGAATCAACCCCATGTGGCACTTTGTGGTTGGTCCACACATGTGAGCTGGCTTCCACATGGTCTCTCACTGGCCCGTGATCTGCGTAGAGATGGCACCTTGTGAGTGGTCCACCTATGTCCAAGGTGGAGCCACGTGGTCCTGTCCTCATCAACTCCTTCTCCTCCTTTGTTTCTATATTGAGAAACCAAGTCGATCTCTGGTGAGGCCCCACCTGTCGTGTGCTCATCTTCTCATCTATCTGGAGGTACCCTCACCTTCCCTGGGGTGAACCGTAATGGGTCAGCATCTTATTGTGGTGCTTCTCCCTCAGAGTCAACACACAGTTGAGCTCGAGGAGATGGTCACCATATAGGAAGAGGTTTTAGAGTAGGAGCTTTGATGTCATATGAAGGAGGTGTCACAAGGATTCATCGAGGTTCCATGAAGGTGGTGGAGAGAAGAATTGTGGGTGTTGATGCTCGAGGGTGCGCGACTGAGGTGGAGCAGTGATGAGATGAATATGGAGTAGGCGGTGGTTATCAGGGGTTGATGGCTTCAAATTGAGGTGTGGGGATGATAAAAGAGGGCAAGGGAAGCTATTGGGAGGTTTAAATAGGAAAAAGTGGGCATGTATGTAGAAGCCCAAAAATGGTTGTCACCGTCAAGGAGAGAAGCGAGGAGGCGGGAGTTTGGTTGTGTAGGTCTGAGTGTGAGGGGTGATATGTAGGGGGTGGTTGAGATCGTTGTGATGAGGGGGAGATAATTATCCCTTTAGTTTCACAAGAGAGTAGCTAGATAAGGAGGAAGAGATCGAGATCAGGTGGTGGATCTGTTGGAGCAGAGATCGTGTCTCGCAGAAGGTAGGAGACAAGGTCTCCACCATTGATGCTCCTTGGATCCGTGAATGGGCTGATCGGGAGGTTGATATATAAGGATGAATATAGGGGGTCCGTGCACTGACATTCAAATTGACCGTGTGACATTTGAATGTCACACCTAGCCAATAAATCAATAGACTTAGGTCTTGGACAATTACTTAATGGAATAATGTGGATTATTTCAAAATCTAATAACTCTTAAACCTTCATATAAATTTATGAAATTTTTAATAGAGTTTCATGATTATGTTATCTAGATATGGTATAAAATTGATGGTCAAATTATAAAGTTGAGCATATACATTTGGCTATGCATCACAATACATTGAACTCACCTTAATGTGAAATTAGGGTTAGACTTTTCATCGAAGTATTGAGGGAGATGATTGAGGGTACATTTTTAATAAATTATCAATGTAATTCAATTTTAAAGAGAGAGAAATAAAAATATACAAGAACTCACTTTGTCACATTCTCCCCTCCTACAAAAGAATTTTGTCCCCAAAATTTAAGCATTCTAAAAGAGATGTGGATATTTCATCTTGATCTCAGACTTGAGCTCCCAAGTGGTGTCAAAATGATCATGGTGGCTTCAGAGAACTTTCATCATGTCTATGCATCAGTTACTGCAATGCTCCTTTGTCTTGGAATCAAGAATTCTTACCAGGGATTTAGCATAGGATAGATCATCTTTCAGCTCTATAGGCTCATGATTCAGAATGTGACTGGGGTCTTTTACATAAGGCTTCAAGTGAGACATATGAAAGACATTGTGCATGGCACTATATTGAGGAGGAAAACAAGACAATAGGCACATTCACCAACCCTTTCTAAGATCTCAAAGGGTCCTACATAGTGAGGTCTAAGCTTCCCCAAGTTCTTGGCCAAATCTTTAATAGGTCTGATCTTCAGGAAAACATGGTCACCTTCTTAGAACTAACATTCCTGTCAGTGAGCATCTGCATA
This sequence comes from Alisma plantago-aquatica, assembly GCA_963693085.1. Classification (NCBI taxonomy): domain Eukaryota; kingdom Viridiplantae; phylum Streptophyta; class Magnoliopsida; order Alismatales; family Alismataceae; genus Alisma; species Alisma plantago-aquatica. The sequence goes on from OY856415.1 coordinate 509,647,264, forward strand.
AGATTTCTACCCATCATGTGCCCACTTCATCCTCTACCTAATCAGTGCAACTTTGCTATATATGGTTGCATCTCCTCAGGTTTCAACAAGGTGTGTTCCCCGGCATTATCCCAATGTATCAGAGATCTACATGGTCTACCATTGAGAGCTTCATATGGAGGCATCCCAATACTCGTCTGATGGCTATTATTATATGCAAACTCAACAAATGGAAGATAGTGGTCCCACGAGCCTTCCCAATCAAGAACACAAGATTGTAGAAGATCCTCTAAAGTTTGTACTTTACATTCTGAATGTCCATCTGTTTGTGGATTGTATGTTTTACTAAAGTTCAATTTGGTGCCTAGTTCCTCTTGAACTTGCTTCCACAGCTTTGAAGTAAACCCTGGGTCCCTGTACAAAACAATGGATGTTAGAACTCCATGCATATGTACTATCTCCCGTATATAGAGATAGGCCAACTCAGATACTTCCACAGTAATCTTCACTAAATAAAAGAGCTTACTTAATGAGACGATCCACTATCATCCATGCAACATCACATCCCTTTCTGGTCCTGGGTAGACCCACCACAAAATCGATGGTGATGTGTTCCCATTTCCATTCTGGGATTTCAAGGGGTTGTACTAGACCACCTGGTCTTTGGTTCTCTTCCTTGATTCTCTGGCATGTCAAACATTTGGACACACACTCAGCAATATCATACTTCATGCCCCTCCACCAAAACTGAAGTTGTAGGTCTTTGTACATCTGCATTGTGTCGAGATGAACTGTGTACTCTGACCCATGTGCCTCACTGAGAATCTCTGTCAACATAGCTGACTTCTCAGGAACCCACATACAGTTCTTTTATCAAAGACCACCATCGAGTCTCACAGACATGTGTGTTTGAGGCTTTGATAGGAGAGATGAGATCTCTTCAAGTTTAGGACTAGCTTTTTGTGCCTCAAGAAGTTCAGATTGATGATCAGGTACGATAAGAATGTTGTTGACATGGACATGATCAGACAAAAACTATGTCTTCCATTCCACTAGATCCTCCATGTTCCTCAATTCAGGGATAGATAAAGATGCACATACAACCCTTTTCCTTCTATGGGCATCAACGACTATATTTGCCTTACCCATATGATAGCCAATAGTGGAATCATAGTCTTTTAGATACCCAATCCATTGGTGTTGATGGAAATTTAGGTCCTTCTGAGTCAGGATGTATTTTAGGCTTTTGTAGTCAGTAAAGATATCAAATGTTGCCTCATACAGGTAGTGCCTCTAGATTTTAAGAGCATGAATGATTGCAGCTAATTGAAATTCGTGTGTGGGATAAATACGTTCATTGGGTTTTAGCTGTTTGGATGCAAAGGCCACCATATTTCCATTCTATTGCAGGACACATCCTAACCCATTCCTCAAAGCATCAATTAATATCATGAACACTTCACTGCCAGAAGGTAGAACTAGTACAGGGGCTGATGTCAACTTCTACTTTAACTCCTAGAAACTGGATTCACAAGAAGTTGTCCAAATGAAATGATCGTACTTCCAAGTAAGCTCAGTAAGAGGAAGTGAAACTTTGGAGAAATTGGGAATAAAGAGATGATAATATCCGACTAAACCCTAGAAACTCCAGATTTCAGAAGGGTTTTGAGGAGGTTTCCAATAAAGAATAGCAAATATTTTGGCAGTATTAGCGAATAATTACCCCCAGAAATGACATGGCCAAGAAACATGACTTTATCAATCCATAATTCACATTTAGATAGCTTGCCATAGAATATCTGAGCTCGAGGACGTCAAGAACTACCTTCAAATGCTCACAATACCTCTCCATAGAGTCAGAACAGATCAAGATATCATAAATAAAGATGACCACAAACTCATCAAGATAAGGTTGGAAGACTTTGTTCATCATTCTCATGAATACACCAGGTGTATTGGTCAACCCAAATGGCATCACTAGAAATTCACACTGCCCATAAAGAGTTTGAAATGCAGTCTCAGAAATATCAAAATCATTGACTTTAAGTTGATGGTAGCCAGAATGAAAATCAATCTTAGAGAAAACTTTGGCAGTATGAAGTTGATCAAAGAGGTCATCAAACTGAGGAATGGGATACTAATTTTTAATCGTGGTTTGGTTCAACATGTGGTAGTCAATACACATACACATGGAACCATCTTTCTTCTTTACAAAGAGAATAGGCGCTTCCCAAAGGGAAACACTAGGACAGATAAAACCTTTGTCAAGAAGTTCTTTTAACTACTTCTTCAGCTCCATAAGCTCAGTAGGAGCCATCATATATGATGCCCTAGATATTCAATTGGTTCTAAGAATAAGATATATATAGAACTCAATCTCTCAGTTTGGATGTAGCCCAAGAAGCTCCTCCAGAAATATGTCAAGAAAATCATGTAGCACCTCCATTCTTTCTATAGGCCCGCTACTAGAACTGGTATCTGAGACTATTGTGAGGAAGACTTTACAACCTTTAGAGATGATTTTTTAGCTTTAAGAGAGGATATTATAATATTATTATAGAATGCACTACCCCTAGGGATCACCACAAGACAAGAATGAGGTTGACAAAGGACTACCATCTTATTTCTACAGTCAATCTGTGCATGATACTTTTATAGACAATCCATACCAAGTATAATATCAAAGTATTCTATATTCAAGAGGATGAACTCAAAGGGCATGTCATGATTTTTGAATTTTGCAAGAAGGACATCAATTTTCTATAATGTAGTGAGCATTTTGCCACTTGGAGTTTACACATCAAGAATATACCTCAAGTCTCTTATATGTAGAGGTAACATAGATGACAAATTTCGAGATATGAATGTATTTGTAGATACAATATCAAATAAATAATTAACATGATGATCACTTAGGAATACAATGCCTACACATGATAATTGTGTCATGAATACTTGAAGGTATCGAACATGATATTAGATAATTGAAAGGAATTAAGGTTACCTTCAACAAGCAGATTTGGATTTTCCTTAGCCTCCTCTACAATCACTGCAAACACTCCAACATTGCCTGAGAGGGTGGAGCACCTACTGGAGGGTTGCCAAAGATAGTTGGAGTAGGGCACTTGGCGATGAAATGGCCCTCCTTCTTGCAGTTGTAACCAACTGGCTTGGGATGACGACATACTCCACCATGGTATTTCCCACAAGTATTGCACTTTGGGTGAGTCATCCTCTGTTGGATCAGGTTATTTTTCTATCTTCCTTTACCTTCTCCTCCTTTTCTGATCCCTTGTTATTATGGCTGGAGAAGAATTTTCTATATTTATCCTCCTCGATGGTGGTTAACCCTAGGTATCCCATGCTCGAAATGTTTTGAAAATCTAGCACAATCACTTCCTTCTTCCTAGAAGAACGGGGTGCTTGGGTTCCTTTTAGAGAAATGGTATCCATGAAGTCTAGGAGGACTTTCTTTTGTTCTTCCTATCCAATGCCATTTTCTTGGAATCATGTTCTTAGTGAGCTTCAGGTTCTTTTCTCTTCTTAGAGGATGACTCTTCAGAAGCCTTGGAATTACAGGTTTCTTGAAGCATCCTGAAAATTAGGTGAAATATAGTAGGTATTTTATGTATTTTTCTATTTTTTAATCATATTATATTTCATTATTCCTTTCTATTAGTTATTCGTCATTTTAGTTTTATGATTTGTGCATGATACCCTAATAATCCTTATCAGACGATCCTTAGGACTTCTAAATAGAGTGACTCATTCCTAATCTTATATCAAAGAGACGAGAAGGAAATATTTATAAAATAAATATTTGAGGGAATATCTATATATGAGAAGGGTCCTTAATTAAGGTATGCCTAAGAAGTAGGGAACATTTGGATTTTTGGCCAGGTATACTTATACTACCGTAAAGGAAGCCTTGTGATTGCCAAGAAAAGTGGATCTGAGACTTTAGTCAGACCCATGGAAGATGCTATCCTAGTCACTTCCACCCTTCATATCCCTAACTCAAGGACTAATAGACTCACAATAAGATGAATACAGTTACATGTATCTATGATGTGTGAACATTGGCTCTGATACCAACTGTGACGACCGTAATTCCTATATACTTTCCCAGTTGAGATATGCATGCACTCATATCTATTAGAAGTGATGTAGTAAAATATAAGGACTTGTGATTGTCATCTAGTATATAGGGAAGTTGGATTGTAGTTCATAAACACCATATAAGTAGCCACACAAAACATCATTCATAAGATAAAAATGTTCATAGTTACATTATTCAGTGGAAGAAGAACTAGTTCTTAAGGAAAGCAAAGTACATAGGACATAAACATCCTATACATCATCTAGAAGAAGGAAATAAAAGCATCTAACTATAAGCAATAAAAATGTGCATCCATATAGCTAAACCTCCAAGGAACTTTAACATGTATCTTATCGTACTTTGAAGTGCATTTACTTGTTCTTTTTACCTAAAAAATATGACAAACAGACAATCAACAAAAGTTGGTACATGGTTGAAATACTTGCATAGTAACTTGCATAATGAAAGATTTAAGAAAGAAAGAAAAATAAAACATTATGTCAGGGTGGAGAATCAGGTAAACCCAAGTTACTAAACATATTTCAATGAATATGCATTACTATGGTGGACTTAGGAAAGCATCACATATATTATTGGGCCCATTTTCCCGCATACATTGTGCCAAAAGGGATCTCCCAGTATACCATGTACCATTAGGGAGGTAATGTTCAACATTAACACTTTACCTCTTTCATAAGATGATTAATAACACATTAGTAACTACATTTCATTTTTCTTTCTTGAATGTTCTTAGTTTTCAAGGAAGAAGTGTATAATAAAATACATGCATCCAAGAATTTTATGTGACTAGTACAAGCAAGTATCCATACATATTCTGTCTAGAAAACTGGTCATATAATTATATTGTCTCTGATATGGATTTCAACAAGTCTAGAATAAAAGAGTAGATTGAAAAAAAAACTAGAGGGGGGGGTGAATAGAGTTTTAAAACAATTTTAACAATTATTGAACTCAAACAACCACAATTGAAATTGGAAGAAGGAGACAGGTGTTTAGAGTGGTTCCAACGTTAGCAAATACTAAAGCTGTCAGTCCACTACCCGGTTGCTTACCCAACCGGGATTTTGAAAGTATATATTTTATTACCTTCACAAGGATTTATGCAAAATACAATACTTTCCTTTACACCCCTTGAACAGCCTTCACTCGAAGTAGATGCACCAACTTGAGGTAGCCTTCTTGAAGTAACTCCAAGCTCCCCCTTGAAGTAGCCTTCCTCTCTAGAAATAACCTCCCGTTGCACCAGCCTTCTTGAAGTAGCTCAAGGTCTCCTTCTTCACCAAGAAGATCTCCACCCTCTCCAATCCGCAACCTCCAACCTAGGAGCAGCAAGGAGAGTACAAACAATAATAGAGAACAAGAAAGGAAAAGGAAATTACAACTTATCCTTTTGTAGCACAAGGATTGATTTGCCTAGATCAAGCGTATAGATCTCCTAACCAAAGTGTATGGAATTGTAATTGCAGTGGATAGGAGATGCTAGCCTATAGGACATGAATTATGAGCTAAGGAAGGAAGTAGCCAATTGTCACAATGCTCAATTTGCTCACAAACAGATTGCTCAAAGTATGCTCAAGGATTTCTCAAGTGTAACAAGTGAGTTTGAGTGTCCTATGGCTTGTCCTATTTATAGGAATGGCCTAAGGATGCTTAAGGACGTTCTAGACAACTTCTAGGGGTTTCTAAGTGCTTAACTAGCCGTTAGGTACAAGTTTGTTGCTTTAGCAATGACTAATTAATTTACTCTGCAGTTGCTGTCAGAGTTCATCTCGGTCGAGGAATGGTCGACCGAGACACCTACTCGGTCAAACTCTTGTCGACCGATAGGCTCTCTGAATCAAGTGTTTTGCAACGTTTATCTCCAACTGCCAACTACCTTGTCAGTTGTGTCTAACGGCTACTTTGGATCTTTCTCGGTCGAGAAGATTGTCGACCGATTGTGTCTCGGTCGAGGAGTTGGTCGACCGAGATTGATCCTGTTTCAATGTTTCAATTTAGGCACTAATTATATGTATGAGTGTGCATATGTGATCCTATTTGAAGGGGATGACTTATCTAAGTGTGGTGTTTTAGCTAGGGAAGATCTAACACTTGATTTACATGAAATCTAAGTACTTGTACATTATATATTTGTACAAGTTTTTACAAAGCGATTACATTTCATGAAAATATAAATATGTAAGCATATGGATTTCCCTAGTACTTTGTCATCCACCTTGTTCCTGCACACTCAAGTAGCTCGTCAGATCAATAAGAATGAGATGTTTGTCATAATCAAAACAAAGGGATTTATAGATATCCATTTAGCCAACATAGATCACCCTGAAAGAAAAATAAATACCTAATGTCATTATATGTTCTGAACACTTCACATTAGGGTTAGTCACTTAGGGTTATAATCTAGAGTCATTGGTTCAGATCAGAGTATTTGGAAGGAGGATCCCCATTATAGAGTTTTGAGAGTGGATGAAGTATATTGGAAAATTCGTTTTTCTTTAATCACCATTTTTGAAAAAGAGAGAGAGAGATGTATAGGTTATTTGTGGTATTGGGGGTTTAGGTCTATTATTAACCATCAACTTAGGGTTTCGAGATATGTGAAGGTCAAGGACCTTATTAGGGTTTGGGTTTCATGAAAGATCAGGTTTCATCATTAGTAACCATTATTGCATAATAAAATGACATAAGTATGATCATTAGGCTATAGGCTAGTATTTTTGGAAAAGGATACAAATTCAAGCTATGAAATATTTCTATTTGATTCCTCATATTTTTCCGATAAATTTCATATATAGTGTTGCTTTTTTTGATGTTCCTATCATTTTTTTGTAAGATAAATATATTTCAATTGATTAAAATAAAATAGATAGAGATATTACATTGATCAATAGCCGAATCTGACTAGATTAATGGTCTAGATTGATCAGATCACATGAACATTGAGCATGCATCAGTTGAATCGACCCCAAGTGGTTAGTCCCCGTGAGTGAGATGGCTTCCAGGTGGTCTCTCACTGACCCACGATCCACAGTTAGGTGACGGCTTGTGAGTGGTCCACGTATGTCCAAGGTGGAGCCATTTGGGCCTCTCCTCATCAGCTCCTTCTCCTCCTTTGTTTCTAGCATGAGAATCCTAGTCGATCTCCGTTGAGGCCCCACTAGTCGTGTGTTCCTCTTCTCGTCTAATTGGAGGTGTCCTCACCTTCCCTGGGGTGAACCGTAATGGGTCAGCACCTTATCATGGTGTTGCTCCGTTAGAGTCGATGCACCATTGATCTCCAGGAGATGGTCACCTAAGAGGAACAGGTCTGAGAGGAGGAGCTTCGAGGTCATAGGAAGGATGTTCCATAAGGATTCATGGAGGTTCCACAAAGGTGGTGGTGAGGAGAATTGTCAGTGGTGATTCTTGAGGGTACAAAACTGAGGTGGAGCAGTGACGAGATGAATATTGAGTAGGCAGTGGTTATCAGGGGTTGATGGCTTCCAATTGAGGTTCGATGATGATGAAAGATGATAGGGAGAAGCTATTGGAAGGTTGAAATAGGAAAAGGAGTCATGGATGTGCAAGCCCTAAAATGGCTGTTGTCGTAAGGGAGAGAAGTGAGGAGGTGAGGGTTTCTTTACACATGTCTGAGTGTGAGGGGTGATGTGTAGTGGTGGTTGAGATCATTGTGTTGATGGGGATATAATTATCCCTTCGGTTTTGCCAAAGGGTGGCTAGATAAGGAGGGAGAGGTCGAGATCAGGTTGTGGATCTATTGGAGCAAAGATCGCAACTCACAAAAGGTAGGAGAGGAGGTCTCCACTATCGATGCTCCCTTGATTTGCGATCGAGTTGATCAGGCAGCTGAGATATAAGGTTGAATAAAGGGGATCTGCACTCTGGCATTCAAATGGGCTACATGACATTTGAATGTCACACCTGGCTAATAAATCAATATACTTGGGTCTTGGGCACAAAATTCATGGAATAATGTGGATTATTTTAAAAGCTAATAACTCTTAAGCAGAGAATCTAATTTTTGTGAAATTTTAAATAGAGCTTCATGATTACGTTATCTAGCTATGGTATAAAATTGATGGTCAAATTTGAACATTGACCATATACATTTGACTATGCATCACAATACATATAATTCACCTTAATGTAAATTAGGGTTTGTATTATCTTGAATTTTGTGAAGCCTTTTGGTCAAAGTAGTGAGGGAGATGATTGAGGGTACATTTGTCTATAAATAATCAATGTCATTAACTTTTCAAGTGAGAGAAATAAAATAATACAAAAACTCAGTTAGACACATTCTCCCCTCCTTTTAAAGAATTTTATTCTCAAAATTCAAGTAGACAGAAAGAGATGCGGATATTTCTGCTCAATCTCAAGGTGTTAGACTGATGATAGTGGCTATAGAGAACTTTCACCATGTCTATGCACCAATTAATGCAATGCTCCTTTATCTTGGAATCAAGAATTCGGACTGGGGATTTAGCATATGATAGATAATCTTTCATCTCTATAGGCTCATGATTCAGAATGTGATTGTAGTCTTTTACATAAGGCTTCATGTTAGATATATGAAAGACATTGTGCATGGAACTATACTGAGGTGGAAAAAAAGATGATAGGCACATTCACCAACCATTTCTAAGATCTCAAAGGGTCCCACATAGCAAGGACTGAGCTTCCCCTTATTCTTGGCCAAAGCTCAGATCGGTCTAATCTTCAAGAAAATATGGTCACCTTCCTTGAAAAGACATTCCTGTTGGTGGGTATCTACATAAGATTTATACCTATCTTATGCCAGCTTCATCCTCTGCCTAATCAATGCAAATTTGTTTGTATACATCTGCATCTTCTCAGATTTTATCAAGGTGTGTTCCCCAATGTCATCCTAGTGTAGCAAAGATATGCATGGTCTAACATAGAGAACTTCGTAGGGAGACATCTCAATACTCTCCTGATAGCTATTTTCATATGCAAACTTAGCTAAAGGTAGATAGTGGTCCCATGAGCCTTCCCAATCAAGAACACAAGCTCATAGAAGATCCTCCAGAATCTATACTATATGTTTTGACTGCCCATTTGTCTGCAGATGGTATGATGTACTGCAGTTCAACTTGGTGCCTTGTTCCTCTTGAACCTGATTCCATAGCTTTGAAGTGAACTTTGGGTCCCTGTCTGAGACAATGGATGTTGGAATTCCACATAGACGTACTATCTCATGTATATAGAGATCAGTCAACTCAGATACTTTCATAGTAGTCTTCACTAGGAGAAAATGAGTTGACTTTGTGAGATGATCCACTATAACCCATGCATCATCATATCCCTTTCTGGTCTTGGGTAGACCCACCATGAAATCCATGGTGATGTGTCCCATTTCCATTTAGGGATTTCAAGGAGTTGTAGTAGACCAGTTGGTCTCTAGTGCTCTGGCTTGATTCTCTGGCACGTCAAACATCTAGACATGAACTCAACAATATCACGCTTCATACCCCTCCACCAGAACTGACATTCCAGGTCTTTGTACATGATGAACTGTGTACTTTGACCCATGTCTCTCACCAAGAATCTTTTGTCTACACAACTGACTTCTCAGGAACCCACATACAGTTCTTGTATCGAAGAACACAATCAAGACTCATAGACAGGTGTGTTTGAAGATTTAATAGAAGAGATGAGAGCTCTTCAACTTAAGGACTAGCTTTCTATGCCTCAAGAAGTTCATACTGAAGATCATGTGTGATATAAATTTTGTTGATATGGACACCATTAGACAAAAACTATGGCTTCTACCCCACCAGATCCTCAATGTTCCTTCACTTGAGGATAGATAAAGATGCACATACTGCCCTTTTCCTGCTAAGGGCATCAGTGACTACATTTGCCTTACCTAGATGATAGCCAACAGTGAAATTGTAGTCATTTCGATACTCAATCCATTGGTGTTGATGCAAATTTAGGTCCTTCTGAGTCAATATGTATTTCAAGATTTTGTGGTTGGTAAAGATATCAAATGTTTCCCCATACAGGTAGTGTCTCCATATTTTAAGAGCATGAATGATTGCAGCTAATTCCAATTCATGTGTGGGATAAATAAGTTCATTGGGTTTTAGTTGTCTGGATGCAAAGGCCACCACCTTTCCATTCTATTACAGGACACATCCTAACCCATTCCTCAAAGCATCAGTGAATATCATGAACACTTCATTGCCAGAAGGTAGAACTAGAACAGGGGCTGATGTCAACTTCTTCTTTTACTTTTGGAAACTGGACTCATAAGAATTTGGCCAAATGAAATGCTCATACTTCCAAGTAAGCTTAGTAAGAGGAAGTGCAACTTTGGAGAAATTGGGAATGAAGAGATGCTAATATCTGAATAAACCCAAGAATCTCCAGATTTCAGAAGGGTTTTGAGGAGGTTTCCAATCAAGAATAGCAAATACTTTGGCGGTATCAATGGATATAACCCCCAGAAATGTCATGCCCAAGAAACATGACTTTATGAATCCAAAATTCACATTCAGAGAGTTTGGAATAGAATTTCAGAGCTCAAAAGACTTCAAGAACTACCTTCAAATGCTCATGATGCCTCTCCATAGAGTCAGAATAAATCATGATATCATCAATAAAGATGACCACAAACTCATCAAGATCAGGTTAGAAGATTTTAATCATCAGGTTAATGAATACGCCAGGTGCATTGGTAAACCCAAATGGCATTATTAGAAATTTGTAGTACCCATAACGAGTTCAAAATGCAGTCTTAGAAATATTAGAATTTTTTACTTTAAGTTGATGGGAGCCTGAAAAAGATCAATCTTAGAGAAAAATTTGGCAATATGAAGTTGATCAAAGAGGTCATCAATGCGAGGAAGGGGATACTTATTTTTAATAGTGGTTTGGTTCATCATGTGGTAGTCAATACACATACTCATTGAACCATCTTTCTTCTTTACAAAGAGAATATGCACACCCTAAGGGGAAACACTAGGACCAAAAAAACTATTGTCAAGAAGTTCTTGTAACTGTTTCTTCAACTCCATAAGCTCAGTAAGATCCATCCTATATGGTTCCCTAGAAATAAAAGTGGTTCAAGAAGAACTTATATCGAGAACTCAATGTCTCAGTTTGGAGGTAGACCAGGAAGCTCGTCTAGAAATATGTCTAGAAAGTCACTGCCACCTCCAGTCATTCTACATGCCCACTACTAGGACTTGTCTCTGAGACAAATGTGAGGAAGACTTTACAACCTTTTGGTATGAGCTATTTAGCTTCAAGAGAGGATATTATAATATTATTACAGAATCTGCTTCCCCTAGGGATCACCACAAGATAAGAATGAGGTTGAGAGAGGACTACTATCTTATTTGTAAAATCAATTTGTGCATGATACTTGTATAGCCAATCCATACCAAGTATAATATCAAACTCTTCCATAGTCAAGAGGATGAATTCAAAGGGCATGTCATGATTTTCGAATTTTAGAGGCAGGACATCAATTTTATGTAATGTAGTGAGTATTTTTCCACTAGGAGTTGACACATCAAGAATATACCCCAAGTCTCTTATATGTAGATGTAACATAGATGCCAAATTTTGAGATATGAATGTATTTGTAGATCTAGAATCAAATAAAGATTTCACAGGATGATCATTTAGGAACACAATGCCAACACAAGATAATTTTGTCATGAATACTTGAATGTATTAAACAAGATATTAGATAATTTAGTGGATTTAAGGTTACCTTCAACAAGCTAATATGAATTTTATTTAGCCTCTTCTACAGTCACTGTAAACACTCTGGCATTGCGGTGTCCTTCAGGAGGTGGATCACCTACTAGAGAGTTGCCAAAGGTAGATGGAGTAGGCACTTGATGATGGAATGACCCTCCTTCTTACAGTTGTATCTGACCGGCTTGGGATGACGGCATGCTCCACCATAGTATCGCCCACAAGTTTTACACTTTGGATAAGTTATGCACTGCTAGTTCTAGTTGTTTTTCTATCCTCCTTTACCTGAACCTCCTCCTTTTCCTGATCTCTTATTATTATGGACAGGGTGGAACTTTCTAGATTTATCCTCCTCTGTTGTGGATAACCCTAGGCATCCCATGCTTGAAGCTTCCTAACAATCTTACACAGTCACTTCATTCTTCCTAGATGATTTGGGTTCAGGGTTTCCTTTTAGGCCAATGGCCTCAATGAAGTCTAGGAGGACTTTCTTTTGTTCTTCCCACCTATCCCTAGCCATTTTCTCATAATCATGTTCTTCAAGAGTTTCAGGTTCTTAGAGGATAACTCTTCAGAAGCCTTGGAATTACGGGTTTCAGGAAGTTTCAGAAGCCTAATTCCTGAAAATTAGGTGAAATATATTAGACATTTTATGTCTTTTTCTCTTTTTTTAATCATATTATATTTCATTATTACTTTTTATTAGTTATTAATGATTTTATTTTTATGGTTTGTGGAGGATATCCTAATAATATTTATCAGTCAATCTTAAGGACTTATAAATAGAGTGATTCATTCCTAATCTTTTATCATAGAGATGAGAGGGAAATATTTATAAAATAAATATGTGAGGGAATATATATAGATCAGAAGGGTCCTTAATTAAGGCATGCCCAATAAGTAGGGGACAGTTAGAGTTTTGGCCAGGTAGAATTATACTGCCATAAAGGTAGCCTCATGATTGTCAAGTAAAGTGGCTCAGAGACCTTTGTTACACCCATGGAAGATGTTATCCTAGTCACCTCCACCCTTCATATCCCTAACTCAAGGAATACCCTAAACTAATAATAGGATGAATGAGGTTTCATGTATCTATGATGTGTGAACAGTGGCTCTGATACCAAATGTGATGACCCCAATTCTTATATACATTCCAAGATGAAATATGTTTGAACTCATATCTATAAGATGTGAAGAAGTAAAATATAAGGACTTGTGACTATCATCTAGTATATAAGGAAGCAAGATTGTTTTTGAAAACACCATATAAGTAGCCACACAAACCATCATTCACAAGATAAAAATTGTCATAGTTACATTATTCACTAAAAGAAGAACTAGTTCTCAAGGAAAGAAGAGTACATAGGACATAGACATCATATACTTAATCTAGAAGAAGGAAATAAAAGCATCTAACTATAAGCTATAAAAACGAGCATCCATCTAGATAATCCTCCAAGGAACTTTATAATGTATCTTCTGGTACTTTTGATGTGTATTTACTTGTTCTTTGTATCAAGAAAATATGAGAAATAGATGATTATCAAAAGTTGGTATGTGGTTAAAATACTTGTATAGTAACTTTCATAATGAAAGATTTGAGAAAGTAAATGAAAATATTACATTAGGGAAAAGAATTAGGTAAACCCTAGTTATTAATCATACTTTAATGAACATGGATAACTATGGTGGACTGAGGACAATGTCACATATATTATTGGGCCTATTTCCTCACGTACCTTGTACCATTAGGGATCTCCCCATATACCAAGTACCATTAGGGAGGTTCTAGTCAACATTAATATTTTCCCTCTCACAGTGAGATTAATGACACCATTAGTAACTACATTTCATTTTTCTCTCTTTAATGTTCTTGGTTTTCAAGGCGGAAGTGTACAATAATATATATACATCCAATAATATTATGCAAGTAGTACATGCAAGTATTCATACATATTCAAGTATTCATACATATTCAAGTATTCATACATACTCCATGTAAAATACTAGTCATATAAATATATCCTCTCAGATCTAGATTTCAACAAGTCTAGAATGAAAGAGTAGATCACCCTGAAAGAAAAATAAAGACCTAATGTCATTATGTGTTCTTTACACTTCACATTAGGGTTTGACTCACTTAGGGTTATCATCTATGGTCATTAGCTTAGATCTGAGTATTTGGAGGGAGGATCCTCATTTTAGGATTTTGAGTGTGGATCAGGTACATTTGATAATTGGTTTTCCTTTAATCACCATTATTGAAAAAGAGAGATATATAGGTTATTCATGTGGTATTGGGGGGGTTTAAGCCTATTATCAACCATCAACTTAGGTTTTTGAGATATGTGAAGGTCAGGGACCTTACTAGGGTTTGGGTGTCATGAAAGATCACGTTTCATCACTAATAACCATTAGTGCATAACAAAATGACATAAGTATGATCATTAGGATGTAGTCTAGTATTTTTTGGAAAAGGATAAGGATTCATGATACAAAAGTATTTCCATTCGATTCCTCATATTTTCCTTATAAATTTGATATATACTTTTGTTATTTTTCTATGTTCCTATCATTTTCTAAGATTTTTCTAAGACAAACAAGTTTTCATTGATTAATATAAAATAGGTAGAAGTATTACCTTGATTAATGGCTAGATCTGGCTGGATCAACATCCTGGATTGTTTAGATCCCGCAAAGATTGAGTGCAGTTCAGCTCAGTCGGCCCCACGTGGTGCTCTATGGTTGGTCCACATGAGAGAGTTGGCCTCCACATGGTCTCTTACTGGCCCACAATCTGCATTGAGGTGATGGCTTGTGAGTGGTCCACCTATGTCCAAGGTGGTGCCACATGGACCTCTCCTCTTCAGCTCCTTCTCCTCCTTTGTTGCTAGCTTGACCAGCCTGGTCGATCTCTGGAGAGGCCCCACTTGTCGTGTGCTCCTCTTCTCATTGAACTGGAGGTGTCCTCACCTTTCCTAGGGTGAACCGCAACAGGTCAGCACATTATGAGGGTGTTGCTCCCTCAGAGTCGATGCACTACCGAGCCCCAGGAGATGGTCACCAAAGAGGAAGAGATTTGAGAGGAGGAGCTTTGAGGTTATACGAAGGATATGTCTCAAGGATTTGTGGAGGTTCCACGAAGGTGGTGGTGAGGAGAATTGTGGGTGGTGATGCTCGAGGGTTCATGACCGAGGTGGATTGGTGATGAGATGGATTTGGAGTAGGCAATAGTTATCAGGGGTTGATGGCTTTGAATTGAGGTGAGGGGATGATTACAGACGGTAGGGAGAAGCTTTTAGGAGGTTTGAAGAGGCCAAAGAAAGCATGGATATGGAAGCCCTAAAATGGTTGTCGCAGTCAGGTGGAGAAGTGAGGAGGCAGGGGTTTGTTGTGTAGGTCTGAGCATGAGGGTTTACGTGTAGGGGGTGGTTGAGATCATTGTGGTGAGGGTGAGATAATTATCCCTTAAGTTTCATGAGAGGGTGGCTAGATAAGGAGGGAGAGGTTAAGATCAGGTGGTATATCTATTGGAATGGAAACTACATCTTGCGGAAGGTAGGAGACAAGGTCTCCATCCTCGATGCTCCCTTGATCCATGATTGAGCTGATCAGGAGACGATATATAAGGCCGAATAAAGGAGGGTCCACACGTTGGCATTCGAATGGGTCGTGTGACATTTGAATGTCACATCTGGTTGATAAATTAATAGACTTAGGTCTTGGGAAGTTAATTAATGGAATAATGTGGGTTATTTCAAAAGAAAATAAGTCTTAAACGGTTCATCTAATATTTATGAAATTTCAAATAGAGCTTCATGATTATGTTAAGTAGCTATGGTATAAAATTGAGGCTCAAATTCGAAAGTTGACAACATACATTTCACTATGCATCACAATGCATATAATTCATCTTAATGTGAAATTAGGGTTTGTTTATCTTGAAATTTTTGAAGCCTTTTGGTTGAAGTAGTGAGGGAGATGATTTAGGGTACATTTGTTAATAAATTATCAATGTCATTAACTTTTCAAGAGAGAGAAATAAAATAATACAAAAACTCACTTTGGTACACCTAGCTCTAGAACATCTAGGTTCTAACCTAGAGGCTATGTCAACTAAATCCACTAATGACAACTCATTAAGTTTCTAATTGAGATGTAAAATAGTACTTTGTTTATGTTTTATGTGAGTAATATTTGGTGTAGTTATTGTTCATGTTGTGATACCATTTGTCATATAACCATTTATTACCCAAAATCTAACACCAAATGATGACAAAGTCAATGGTGATAGGACCTAGGTGTCCATCTGTAGCATGGTATTAACAAAGTGCAAATGCAGAAGCATAAAGCTTAGTAAACATGAATAGATAACAAAATAAAATAACTAATTATAATCTCATCATTCAATAAGTATTATGAAGAAACATCCTTTCATTACAAGATTTCAGGTACATATTTAGGAGTTGAATTTACACAAGTGTGCTCATGTACACTAGGGATCTTACAACAAGTACACCTAACATAGATCACCAAGCCCATCAACTTCTATCCATCTATGAACCTATACAATAGATGAAATAATTTGGGTCAACACGATAGGTGTTGTAACGCCTAGGTCCGTTTCCCAAGGCTCTAGTAGAGTTTCAGGAATGACGACTGGCCCCACAGACCACCAATAGCCTTAACTGCGTGCTTTGTCCTCATGCACGTGCAAGCCGGGGTCAACTTCCCGACTGGTCACCCATCCTAGTACTACTCCAAGCTGAGCACAAGGGCGGCTCCATCTCATCTCTACGGATAGCCCTTTCCAACTTGCCTGGACAGCACGGCTCAAGACTGGCATGCCACATGCCCATGTGGGCCCCAACTACTGGAGGGGTTATGGCTCTGATACCATTTGTAATACCTGGGTCCGTTTCCCAAGGCTCTAGTAGAGCTTCAGGAATGACGACTGGCCCCACAGACCACCACTAGCCTTAACTGTGTGCTTTGTCCTCATGCACGTGCAAGTCGGGGTCAACTTCCCGACTGGTCACCCATCCTAGTACTACTCCAAGCTGAGCACGCTTAACTATGGAGTTCTTTAGAGATGGGCTCCCGGAAAAGGAGGTGCACCTTGGTGATATGGGTAGTCCAATCATTCCTTTTAAGATCATGTTATCCGAGGCCTCAAATCCTGGGATGTTACAGGTGTTGAGTATAGGTATAAAAGATACATATACATAAGCTTTGCATAATTTGAAAATAGTTGTAGAAGTAGACAAACAAGAATAAACAAGTTAATTATTTATTAAAGCAAGAGCATGTATATTATATGATTTATCTCCAATTAAACTATCATTTCCTGGAGGCCATCGATTGGCCTCCACCCGATAAACGTCTTATTGATGGGTCATATGGGAGAGATGTCGAGCGGGCAGCAGATAGATCTCAGCCCTCACGCCATGATCCTATGGTTGTTGTTTGCCTCTCCATGTAAGACCTTTGACTTGTGTTTTAGGTAAAACCTATTTTCTTTTCTGGAATATGTTCTTAGAATCTTTCTCTAATTCTTAGATATGATCTTAGAGCTTGTGGAGAGCTTAAGTCTATAATTTGAGCTTGTTTGGATGATGTTTGTGCTTTGTGTGCTTAGTTTGGGGCAAATTGCAATTTACCCATTTTTAGGGTTATATTGCAATTTTCCACCTCTAGAGTATTTTTTATCTATCTTGTCTTCATGGGATAAAGTGTGATGTTTTGGAGTTCCTTAAGTGGGCCTTGAATTAGTGGTGGCATCACTAGAGGTGATTATGATATCTAGGGTTTTGAGTGTCTCGATCATATGTACCTTGTTGGTTGTCTAGACCTATGTCCCGACCTTGTGTGTGTTTTGGCTATTGTCTCAAACAAGACACCTTCTTCAGGTGTTTTTGCCTCGATTATGATGGTCTAGGTTATTTTTTGGTCTGAGACAGTGGTTTTCTTGTGAAGTGTCTGTGGTGATCCTTTTGTCTCGACCAAGTGATGTTTTGGTGCTTTGTCTTGACCATGTGGTGTGTCCTTGGTGTTTCATGATTGAGACCACATGTTGGGTGACCAAATGTAGTCGAGACCCAACATAGGTTGTATCACCATATTGTGGATGTGTGTTTTAAGTGGCTACAGTTGGTCTCTTGGGTGGACAAGTGTCCCTTTGGAGCCCTATCTTATTGACACCTCATCCCTCACCATACCTCCCTCCCCCATTTCTATAATAAACCTTGTTCTCTCCATGCAAGGGACCCCTTTTGTCCTTACTGCTTCCTCCCTCACTTTTTCTCATCCTTGGAGCTTGGTGGATCAAGGAGGATTGATCTTTGGGGCCTTGAAAACCAAGATCCCTTGTATGTGGTGACTTTTGGTCGTCTTCAACCTTGCTAAGTATATGTTTTTCTTTTGTGGCATTTTCCTTGGATATTCTACACAATATTCTTCCCTTTCCTCATCCTTAGACTATGTTTTGACATGGTGATCATTCTTGTAATGAACGTTGCCAAACCGACAAACCAATTGTCACTAATTAAGCAGAATAAACATACACAATGGATTAACAAAAATCACTTAAATTTAAAACTGTTTTGCAAGGATATCCTTGTATAGAAAACTTTTACTGAAAGATCCAAAACTCATACATATCATGATTTACATTGTACAACATTGTTTCATCTCATCTCGAGGACAACATATAACAGTTGGTCTATCAAAACACATACTAGAGCAACATAAGACCTCAAGGCATTCAAGCCAAAATCTCAGATCATTCATGAAACCAGTACGAACCAACTCTAAGGACCTGAGAGTATAGAGAAGACACATAGGACTTCTATCTACAAGACACGATAGATAGTACACTCAACCTGAGCTGTCACTGCTGCCTCAGCTGTTGTTCCTCCTTTACAGAAAGATCTTTGCCACCTCGTGCACGTCCACCTACAAAAATGTGGATCCCACGGGGTGAGACAATTGTCCCAGCGAGAGATATAACTCTCTGCCAACCATATCATTATCATATATTTAGCATTTATAACTGAGAAGAATTTCTTTTATATTAATAGGAAGTATTAACCATTGTATGAACAGAATAAGATAATCTCCTTTCTTAAAGAGAAAATTGCATCTATCCATGGTAGAGTTATAAATCATCTATATGCTTTGCAAGGAATGTAAAGAAACATAAATAACATCTATCCACTAAGATGTATAACTGTATTGTGCATCAAACAATGTTTCTCATATTCGATCCTTAAGTAGATATGCTACACGGATGAACATATTTTACAATCACACTTATGCCCTAAGGAGATGAAGCATACCCCAGTCATCTCTAACTGACCACAAACTTCTCACAAGTGGGTACCATACAAGGTCAATGGAAGAGCCGGTTGCCATGACCTCACGTGTCTCGGTCAGTACGAGACCACTAGCAGGACTATGTCAACTGCTTAACAAGTTGTTCTAGGGTACGTAGGCATTCACGCTTAGAGCTACAACATCAATTTCACTCTCTTAGGGGAAACATCTACTAACAACCGTCCCCATATTATGAAATTACCAAGTGATGGCGACACAAGCACCATACTTCGAGCCACATGCCAGTTCACCATGCTCAACAAAGAGTCTACAACCGAAGTCGCACTCGAGCCAGGATATGGCATATAGCCAAATCCCCATTCATCTCGGGCTTGTAAGGGGATCGACTCACGCATGGTCGTCCGTACTTATGCCCCCACATACTCAAAAGTATGCATTCTAGGTTATGCCGCAGGGAACCTGTTTCACCATTAAGCAAATCCTGATGTTGATGGATATATTGTCAGGGCAACATTTTATAGTTTCTAGTGATATATTATGTGCATTACAATATTCTTTTAGCATCAAACAAGTTATCATTATTAATCACAACAAATGCTACAAAGAAAGGTGTAATACATCTATCACGTACTTTTCCAGATCTTTAAAACACATGATACTTGGGATCTCAGTCCCTTATCACATTATTGGGAATTCTCATCTCTTCATTATCATGATTACTAGATCTGGGTATTCAAACCCTTAGATCATCACATAACATTATTACCTCTCTAATAGGTAACCATTAACTCTAGGTCCTCAAACCAAGGTATTCATTTCACTTGTTGTACAAGTATTCTCATGGCTCACAAGGCCATCACACATCTTGTCACCTCTCACTAGGAAACAACTAAGCACATGGCTCACAAGGCCATTAAACATCTTTTCACCTCTCATTAGGCAACAACTAACCACATGGCATATAAGGCCATTAAACATCTTGTCACCTCTCATTAGGCAACAACTAACCACATGGCTTATAAGGCCATTAATCATTATACTTGTTATACAAGCATTTAACATGCCTTACAAGGATTATGTAATAAGATAATTACAACCTTCACATCATTAGGGTTAGGGTTTACTTTTATAGACGATTAGGGTTTCATGTTCATATTATTAATCCAAACCCTAATTCATTGCTCGACACATCTAGGAGTTTACATTGATATCATAAGTTTCCAATCATACTTATTTATTCTCATCATTTATCATTGAATGATTATCAACACAAGGTATGAGTTTCTCTCTCATCCTCACTAGGATATTGATTACATCATACTTCGTTAACTTGTCTTGACCCTTTCTCAGGGCATGTAGCCTACACTTATCAAAGTGCATTAATCTCATTACATCTCAATGTAACAATTGACATGGCACACTTCATGTGTTACTCATCCAAGTATATTGAACTTAAAATGCATCAAGGTATATCAACCTTGAGGTGTTGGATGTGATATTTATCATGTCTTAGTGTATCACTTTCCTCATCACTTTTAACTTACATAAATTCGTCAACTTATCTTGTATTAGGGTATTTTCCCATCCTAATACTTTATGCACTAACTCATCACATTTATCATGTAGTGTATAGGCCATAAGTCACACATTTGAATTACCCAACTATCTTCAAGTGATTTGGACTCATCTCATGTTGAGGCATTATTGATATAAGGTTGTCCATTATCAACCACTTTAGGTGTTTCACCTATCAAGGTATTAGCCACACCATTACTTGGTATTATACTTATCACTCCTAAGAGTGTCTTGCCCTCACCTTTACAAGGTGTCTCGGGTTGGAGGTGTGTATATGTTCACCATATCGGGTTGTAGATGTATAGAAACCACCATATTGGGCTAAAGGTATATGAATACCATTCATATCGGGCTAAAGGTATATGTATACCATCCATATCGGGCTAAAGGTGTTTGTATGTGTTACCCATGTCGTGCATGAAGTATTCAGCCATCACCATGACAAGATAAAGGTGTATTCAATCACCATATTGGGTGGCTCACCATCTAGGGTTGGTCATGACAGGTTAGGGTTTTCCATATCGGGCTCAACCCATTATACAAGTCGATAGGAGTGAAGGGAACCAAGCCATATCGGGCTACACCATCAAATGTTGGGTTGCAACACCTATGTCGGGTTAGGGTTGGTTGTGACGGGCACATGGTACATGTATGTGTCGCCCATGGTGTTTAAGAGGTATGAACGCATTACCATGTTAGGATAGACATCAACTAGGGTTGGTTGTGACGGGCTACATGTCATCTAGAGTTGTGTATCAGGCTACCATATCATGCAATAGCACTTACTATTCTTCACTCATATTGGGTTACCCAAATTAGGGTTTCATATTAACTTACAAGTATACACTTAACCTTGTATCGTGTATGGAGTCTATACTTGACTTCCTATTGTGCAAGCATATCGAGCAAGCATATCGGGCAAGTCATATCGTGCAAGACATACCCATATCAGGTTAGAGCTACTTGTGTCTATGCTTGAACCTGATATCACTTTTACAAAGTGATACCATCTTGTTCAAGCTCTAGACCTTCGTTCTAATAGTTATAGTTCTTGGAAATAGGTATAAGAAACTACTAGAGCTCATAATTTCATCAACTATTTCAGGAAATTTCGGAATTAAAAGTAATGCATTAAGTATAGCAATTTAGATGATGAATAATAACACGATTGAGTTCAAGTTATATAACCTACCTTAAGAACAACTTCAAAGCTCCAAGCTCCAAATCTCCACGTTCCTAAGGTTGAAGATGCTTAAAAAAAGTCCACGGCTCCTTCACAACTCCTTCATATACAAGGAATCACCATGGAGAAGCAATTGGTGAAGAAGAAAAGAAAGGAAGATCAAAACCATAAAATCATGCTTCAATCCAAGGTTGAAGATGATCATGGCCTCACCTTAGGGTTAAGACTTGAGCTCCTTCTTGATCCAGCACCTTTGCACGATACCTCACAACCCTTTCATGATATACAACCACTTTTGGCCGAAATCCTTCTCACTTGGGGCCAAACACACTTCACTATGGCTAATATCTCCCTTCTTGGCCGATATCAACCTACTTGGCAAATATGCTCTTGCTATGGGAGATATCCAAGGACCTATGCATGATACCACATCACTACTGCACGATACAAGATCTCTATGCACGATACCTTAGGAAAGGATGGTGGTAAGGGTTGAAAATTTTCACTAAGGGGTGAAACTAGGGGTATATATACTTGTTGCTCATGAAAGAAGGTAAAAATGAGGTGTCATCAATTTGAGCTAGTAGGTGCCACGTGTCCATGCATGGATGACACATGTACATGCATGAATAAACATTTATCTTGTCATGAAAAATGGTTGAGGATCATTTAGGGATAAGGATTCGTCAATTACATATCCTTTTGAATAAGATATATCAATTAATTCATCACTTTATTCACAACTCATCACAACTTTACTAAGGAAGTTGTAACCCGTCACAACTCACCTCCTTGAGGTGATTTGAACGTCAAGGTATTTTCCAAGAGTCCAAAAAACGATATGGGACTCCTATGGCTCCTTTGCTGATAAGCACTCATATATAAGCTTTTCAGCTTGATACAACTCAAGTTAAGGTTTCATATTCAACCCTTTTCTTGGTAATTTCATAACCAAGATTACCATCACTCATAATTGATTCAAACATGGTGTATCCTTATTTCTCTCTCCTCTACATGATACTAGGAGGGATTAAGGACACTCTAGAGGTGGTAATTTGCACATCAACACCACATTTTGCATAAATTGCAAGTTGTACCAAAATTTGTGTATTCAACACAAGTATTATTCCAACAAGTTTCAATTGCAATTGGGGCTCTCCACAAGCCACCCTTTAGAACCATTTTATCTCTCATGATGCCAAAACACATAAGGCACATTCAACATGTGTCAATTTGCAACATAACCCCTCATATGGGTAAATTGCACTTTTCACCCAAACTATCAAATAATGCACAAACAACTTGCAAATAAGCTCAAACTTGAAAATTAAACCCTACAATAGTCTTAATTACTTTTCAAAATATTACATAAAGTTTGTAAACAACTTACTAAAGAAAAAATTCTAGGGTTAACCCATAAACCAGGTCAGGGGTATTACAATTATAAACCCCTAACAAGGATTTCTTCCCCAAAATCCTAGATAAAGGAAGACAATTGTTATTCATGCCTCATGTCATCAAATCTCCACATAACATCTTGATGTCATGGAGATGCCATAGAACTTTGACCAGTACAAAGTCCTTCCACTCAGGGCTATCATTTGAATCTGTCATACAAGACATATATTCAACTTCCCTTTTCATTATTGACTGTAGAGTCAACTTTGTGTCAGGTAACACTTTTCTTAGTCAGAGAAATATTATACATACCTTATTTAACTCATGTGTCAAACCTCATTGATTTGTCACCTATCTCAACTTATGATATTATGTGACAAGATTCTTGATTCTGGGGAGTCTTCCATACTCCTCATTCAATTTAGCATTTCACTTCCAAAGAAAGACTAGAGTTACGTTCTGTCACCCACTTGGGACAACAAGTCTTATCAAACATCTATTGTGCCATCTAATCTGCTGACACAACACTAAACTTTCTTACAACTTGTACCAACTATCTCATTAGTTGTACATTCTCTTATCATAAGGGGAGGTTACTTATCAATTAAGAACTTACCTTAGAGGTATCTCTAGATGTTATGTATAAGTTACCTTAAAAGGTCTAGATAGGGGTATTCAAAGGAATTATTTTTAGCTCGATACGCTTTTCCCACAATGATTTTACAATTGTTCCTTCAATTAATGCATTCTTATTGATGTTATGTTTATGCAGAGCATAAACCCCTAACATATGATGTCCATACTATTTTATGTAACTAGACTGATTTCACAGTTGGCCATCCCAGGTAACTAACATAAATCATCTGATTAGGAGTTATGTTTTTACTTTCCCATACCACCTGATATTTCTTTGATACCAAAATTCCTTACTTTGGTATCTATCACATGTGTCAAAAACACATCACATCCTCATCATTTCCATCTATATGTTGTCATTACCAAATCCACACATATAAAAGGATCTTTCTTTCATCTTGGAACATTACTTGTTACACATATCTTTATCTTGGAACCAAAGTCCAAGATGAACTGATACTTTTCTAAGTATCCATCAATGGATTATTTCTAATCCATGCACATCAAGTGTCATAGTACTCACTTGATTTCCATGTCCCTAAAAGGAGAGAACACAAAGAAACATATTCCTCTTATCACCCCATCATCACCCAGGGTTGTTTATCAAAGAGAAGAGATTATCATATCCTCTAATTATTGCATGAAATTTCAATTGTTCATGAGTCATTTACTCATATTTCATCCTAGTTTCCTTGCCATTAACATAGGAATTATAAGGTTGATTACATGTCTTCACCCCTTTCTTTGTTATTGTCTACATGTTCATGAACATTTTATGATATTATTACATTTCCCATTTCCACATCATGGGAAAAGATCTTTACTATTCACATAGGCTTTATCAGATAGGGATCATCTCCCTTGTTCTCATTCTTTTATCATGAGGATTATACTTTTTACTTCCTCATACACACAGATTGATCTGAGATCATCTCAGATTCGATTTTATTGCACTTAGGATGTGATACAAATATCCATGCCATATTTCTAATTTCGTTATGCTCACCAAATTGTCTCAAAATGATTACTTGATCAGAGTAATCAGAAAGATAACAATCTAAGAGTTCCATACTCATCTTATCTTCAATAGTTGAATACTTGGCCAGTGTATACAAGTACTAAGATTCAGTTGTATGCACTTTGTTTACTATCATATTCCTTACTTTTCATATCATCAAAAACATAGGATTTAGCATCCCTGGATTTTCTCCAGGTATCAGCTCTACACCTCATCCTCTTTCACACAGATAAGAGCAATTATAAAGCATTTAAAAGAATACTGAATAGAATATAAATTCTAGTTCTCATCATTTCTTTCCTATGTTCCCATAGGGAAACCAAAGGGAAGTCAACAACATCAATCCTTCTTATGATTATTAGATAAAATCAAGAGAAGGTATATCAAAATGAAAAGGCTATATCTGATTGTTACCCCTCATGGCCATCTATCGCTTTAGGTTGACTCAACACATAGAGTCTAGTTATTTCATGTTGTTACTCTTGCCTTTTTACGTTATTGGGTTGTAACTTTCGTAAGCCCTGCCGAGTCTACCTTGGTTGTTGAGTCATTTCCTCCCTTCTTTTCAAAAAAAAGAGTTTAGTATGCTCAATATGTCCATATCTATAACATGTCTTATACTCGAACCATGGTCTTATCAGTCTTATTACCGATGTAGAAACTAAGCCATGGGTTCTTACAGGTGGAAAATTAGGACTTTTGCCTTTACATAGTGATTACTATCCTAGTGCACTAGGCATTTATTACATTGGTGGCACTGAAAACATTGGCTTTTTAGAACAACTAGGAAAATGTCTCTAGAATTGTAATTGTTGGGTTTTAGGGGAGACAGAGAAGGCAGCGGAAACAAAAAAAAATTTCTTCTCCCAAACCCAGAATAAAGGAATCCCATCAACGTCTATACAATAGGAAGGATGGTTTGTAGAGGCGTACCTTGTCTCGAGGATTGCTCGACGACGTTACCTCGTGGCTTGCGCGGTCTTCACCTCCGGTCTTAGATGGTGTATGTGCAGCTCTTGGTCTCACCAGGACTGTCGGGATTGACAGTTGTCCTTCGAGCAGCAGAAGTCTCCCGCCTATGTAGTAGTCCACACTGACCACTTGGAACTCCGATCTCCTTATCCCACAAGGAATCAGAAGGAGTCGCACCCTCGTGTCAGCGTACTAGTCACCAACACACTCTCCTACCATCAGTTGCTTTTCTGCAGTTATCTTTCCCTTGTTGTGCCTCCCTTATCGGGTAGCACTTGCTCGGGCTCTCTCTCGATTACCAAAACTAGAGAGAACGACAACTTTGTAGAGCAACTAGTGCACTGAGTTGTTTTTCTGAGAATCCCCCACTACCCCTATATATATAGGAGGGTCATGGGATAGGGTTCTCTATCCCGGGCAATGTAGGATTAATGTAGGAGTAGAAGGGTTTGAGATTTTCCACAAAAACAACCAACTGCGCCAGCTGAACCGATCGTTTCATCCCTAAAACAGTCATTTGGTGCTCTCAACCGATCGGTTTACACCTCAACTGATCAGTTGGGGCACCTGAGCCAATCAATTCACTTTTGAGCTGATTGGTTCGTGGTCCTGATCCAACTCAAATTGACTTTCAAATTTGTTTCCGATTAATCAAATATTAATCCTTGTCCAAATCGAATTTGTACAAGTGAAACAAATTGTATTTGCAAAATAGTCCTCTGACTTTCCAAACGATCTTGGTTAGACCAGTTGAGCCGATTGGTTCAACTCTTGAACTGGTCATCTCATCCTATCTTGAGCCGATCGGTTCATCACATGAGTCGATCGGATCACCAACCTGAGCCGATTGTTTCAACTCTTGAGCTGATCGGTTGGGGCATCAGACTTGTGCAAATCAGTCAATCACAATTTCAATCAATCTGATACTCTAATCAATCAGTCCAACACCTTGAACACTATGATATTAAGCTATCAATCGATTGAGTGTTTAATTGAACTACTAAACTCCTTTAGTAATCAATCTAAAAATCATTTGTGGATAAACTCCTCTTCCAGGTTAAATCCTATGTGTGTGACCCTACAGGTCCATTTCACGTTGGCAGTGAAAGTCCATAACACTTATTACATCACAAGCAAAGAGCGGTGCCTAGTCTCACATCAGTGCTACCCAAGTGAAATAGAAAGTTGGAGAACAACTTTCAATCCTACAATCTGTGAATGGTGTTACAGTGAATGTATAATTCCTTTATCACTGATATCCCGAATGAACTCAAGGCATGGAACAGTCATCCTGTCAACGTTCATTCACTTTCTTGATCTCAGAATAGATTGGAGGAGATATGTATGACATCAATATCGCATATTGATTCACACATGCATGTGCACGCCTATCTCAATCCTATTCATCAAGTGGCCATGGATATCAAACTCCGTCAGGAGGGACAAATCCCATATCTATCACTCACCCCTCAAAAGCCCCATGTGTCAAAGTCACCCAATCATCACCTTTATAACAACCCATATTTCAGGACTGCGTTTGATGATGTCAAATTGTACCCAACGACATGTGTTGAGTGTAGTGATTTCAAGTCAAAGAATTACATTCACCACCATCACTGTGAGAACTGACTCTGACTACCATGTCATGGTTCCATGTGTCAAACTCATGGTGGGTCTGTTCGGTAAACTTGTTCTCTAACAAGTACCTATGTGTTTTGTTTGATATCTCAATATCATGACTAATGAGATTATGTCATCAACCAACACCACAATCTAGTCTTGTGTGTCATTGTTGCCTATTTGCCTTCCACATTGACATCTGATTAGGGACATAATAAGAATGTACAAGCTCTTAGCATTTGTATGATCTCATCGTCCAGGTCCTCAACCTGAAAGCATACGTCATTGAGTACTGTCATTCTCTAGACATTCAATCTGTTCTATCATTATCTCAAATGACTGAACCAGAAAGAATTGGAAGCTTGCCTTTGATGTTTATCAAATCAATCTTAATGTATCCCACCAATCATCCCATGATTGTCTCTCGGGGCATACATACCAACAGACTCCCACTTGCACTGCGAGCCAATCACCCTTGAATCATATTCATAGTGATCTTCAAACATGTCCCACATGTTACTGTGCTCTAGTGCTAACATAGTGAGTTATGGCAACACCTTTCCAAAGTCAGTATTAACTGCATGTCTCTCATATCTTTGTTGTACGTCACACGTATGAGATGGAGCTGTCGTAATACGTGATCTAGTATTCCTTTGCTAACCTTTAGCCACATTGCATGACCAAGTACTCCTAACTTGTCATCAATGACCAAAATATCTATAAGTTCATCTCATGAACTTCCAGATCCATATAGTATCCACTAATGTTCTCTAACACATGGATACTCAGCCTTTCCTTTTAAACGGTTTTATTGGAATGTTTCCAATAACAAACATTCACTTTTACATATATCTCGTATATATATTGCGATTAATTTTCTGTCTTGTTTCGGAAGTTCTCATCAGTGTAACTTTTACAGTGAACCCTTCCTCATTTCCATAGAACTAGTACTTCTCAAGTACTTTATCAAGTTCTTATGTTATTCCAGTAACCCTTACTGGAACTAGACAGACATCCACTCGTCATGTCCCACATATGAGTTATCAGGATGAGCACATCATATTGTCATGTCCTACATACAAGATGATGAATGCATTTTGTTCTTTTCATGTCCATACATGCAAGATGGTGGGATGTTTACATACATGGTAGATCCTTATCTATTCTTAGTGTTTCCATTCTTTATAAGAATTGGACACTTGGCCTTGGGATACTAATTTCATGTAACATGGACAAGTTTTCTCCCACTAAATCTATGCACACTGAACCCTTTAGTATAGATTGCCAATGTATGCCCTCTCTTCTCAGGTCAATAGGTTTTCGAGAACTATCCCTGTAGATCTCTATTTGTATCACATAGTAAAGGTCTCTATCTTACTTAAAGATAATGTCCACTTTGGATTTCCATTCTAGAACATTTCCATTTCACATCAACATGTGGAATGTGAATACGCTCCCACTAAATTACAGATCCCTTCTTTATCTTTGACATATCAGTCAAACCCTTTGACTATATTATCAAAGTAAGGATCCCAGTTATGAGTTTCTTGTACTTATTTAATCACATTGATTAGTCCATTGTAACTTGTAGACTTCAGTTGCATTAATGGATTCATAAACCTTATAGGTTGTGTCATGTACACATCCTTGTCTTATTCCTCATAGGAATGCAATTTTAGTATCCGTATGCCAAATCTTTTAGTCATTAATTTGCAATCAAAAAGTATCATCCTTCTTTAAATGTTATCCATGTGTCTTGATGCTTAAGACTCATTTGCACTAATAGATTTTATTCCAATGAGTGCTACTATCAAGGTCATATCTTATGGTTCACATGGAAGTCATTTAGGATGTAATGGTCATAAACCATAACTCAAAATCCGGTTCCTCATATTCATCTAGATAGTTGACTCATCAAATGACCAACTCATCACTTAGATAATCGAGGTGTATCTGTCAAGGATATAAGAACTCACAACTCCGTGTGATTCTTAATGTCCTTTATTAGTGTGGGGTATTCTTTATTTAAGAAGAACTTAGTTATTTGATAATCATCCTCTAACTCCTTAGAGTATGACCCCTTTTTTATTTAGACATCACCATGCCTTTAATCACGAGCTCACTATGATACAATATCATAATTACTCATAAGGATCTCAAACATTTGGTTAAGTATCTCATTCATTGATCTCATTAAGAATTAACACTTTACCAAATTTGTAGTTCATCTATGATATTCTTGAACACTTCAAGATATTCATATTGGTATTTCTGTAAACACCATTTGAAGTATCATCATTAACTCCAATAGGTATGTAAATACATCACATGTATTATACCTAATAGGATAATTAATCACCCACTACTACTAGTGAATATTGATTAATCATGTCTAAGAGATTCATGTCTCTTACTGGTTCTCTAACCAAAAGAGTCTAGCTTATCCATCATATGGAAACTAGAAATGAATTTCTCATGATTTATGCTAATTTGATTATTTGAGTTATCAATAACTTTTAGGTATCATTTTATCTTATGCATACCAAGTATTACAAGATAAACAAGGCATTGCCATAAAGATTGAAACATCAACTTTATTAATTGCTATTATTGTCATACAATATGCAAAAATAATGTGTTTCTATCCATTAGAAAATATGAAATAGCAGTTAATAACTCTATTACATGCCTTTAAGGCTGAAAATAAACTAAAGTACTCCTATATATGGCAGCAACATTTGCCCCATGTATTGGGTGCTTTACACTTTATATCTTGCTATCATATACCTCAAAAAGTGTTACAAGTTTATTTCATGACACCTTCAGGTGGAGACGTCTGTCACCTCCTTCTTCTTTAGTTCTTCCAGATAGAGTGGAGAATTCCTTTTCGAATGTCCTGGCTTTTGACAATGGTGGCAATTGCCTCTCTTGGTCACGCCTCCCTTGGCCTTGAGAGATGAAGACGCCTTGGGCTCCTGGCTAGCATCAGAACCTTTCTTAGCCTTGCCCTTGCCCTTGTACTTGGACTTGCCTTTCTTGCTGCTAATCATCATCACAGACTTATGCTTGTCCTTCTTCATCTGTGTCTTGGCTGTCCTCAACATGCCCAACAACTCTGTCAACGGCTTGTCAAAGTTGTTCATGTTGTAGTTCATCACAAACTGACTGTAGGATTCTGACAACGATTGCAGTATCACATCAGTAGCCAACTCTTGGCTCAGGGGAAATCCCAGTCTTGTCAGGTTCTCCACATATCCAATCATCTTGAGCGTGTGAGGACCAACTGGATCTCCTTTTGTCATGACACACTTGAATAGTGCCTTGGAGATATCATATCTCTCTTGTCGTGCTTGGTCTTCATACATGTTCTTGAGATGTTGAATCATCTCAATGACACCCATGTTCTCATGTTGTCTCTACAACTCATGGTTCATGGAGCACAACATCAAGCACTTTGCATCAATGGCATCATCAAAATGCTTCTTGTAAGCATCCCTTTCTTCCTTTTGTGCGGTAGGAGCAGGTTCCTCTAGAATTGGAGTATCCAGGACATAGAGCTTTCACTCATGAGTGAGAACAATTCTCAATGTCCTAAACCAATCATGGAAGTTAGTCCCATTCAGCTTCTCCTTTTCAAGGACCGATCGCAATAAAAAGTGATTGTTGTTTGTTGTCATTTGTACTACAAAAGGAAAACATATGCAATTTAGTCCAAAACTCAATTTTGACTTATTTGATTGATTTGAAAGGTTGACGATATAATTAGGACTTTAATTAATTATCGCTCCCACTATTTTTGTTCAAATTGATAGCCCTCACCATCAATTTGGAAGATTGCAACGTACAATCTTCTAGTGGGTCAAGATCCATAAATCCTCTGAGTCATGGACCAGCTAGGGCTGTCACCCACAACTTAGATCTTTCAAGTAGGCAACTTTTGCCAATTGCATCATATGCAACTCTTAAAAGATGTCATATGCTACTCCTTTCCATGATCACCTCCATGCCTCAAGGTGCTAGATCATATCTAGGTCACCTTGTTAAGTCCGATCCAAAGCCAACACGATGAATATGCACCCTGCTAGGGCAGACCCACATATCCATCCTTCATGCTTCCACGAGACAGACGGTGTACCACGCTAGGGCATGCCCCACTTGGCCGATCAAGCTTTTCACATGTGTCACATTTGGGAGGCATCTAAAACTTCAATATTTAACGAGGGATTTGGTTTTATAGGTACATATACATATCCAATCACCACAATATATAGTATGTATCATATACATGCTATATCCCACAGAAAATAGGAGAAATGATAAAAGCGATGATTATGGACATCCTAATGTGATTCCTCGAGCCAAGAGGAATAATGGTCATCTAGGTCTACATCACATGCAACATGTCCATGATGAAGTGCTATAGACGTCCGAGTTGACCAACTCATCACATGAATGACCTGTCTCGCCCTGGTTGGTCGTCTGGGTGCCACCAGTCAATCGGTTGGATCCTCCATCTGATCGGTTTGTCTGGTCATCGTGCATCTCCTCAGGTCATCACCCGCTCGACTCGCTCCTCGAGCTGATCATCTAGATCACCAACTGATTGGTTCACACCTTGAACCAATCGTTTCAGTTGTCGTCAAATTGTCCTCCATTCTTTGACATAACAGAAAACAAAAGATCTATCCTATTTTACATTTGTATTGGGAAACCCTGAGTTACATTCGAGGGGAGCAAAGGTAGGAAAGAAATCTTGAGTTATCTCGAGTTACATCAGGAATAGGAGATAGGGAATCAGTACGCAGACTGAGATGCAAGCAACCACATACAACCAAACACACACATAGGGTTTATTGGCCATAACCACACTATACATCCACCACAAAACTCGTTTAAGGGCGACGCATATCGAGTACATTCATATTACATATCATATATGTATATTGGGATTTTTTGGATTTAGGATTGGACATGCATAAAGCCAATTTTATTCGCACTGTATGCAATAAATAAAGGCAACAAACCAAAATCGATCATATCGATAATCCTAAAGTATAGAGTAGTTGACGTGTCTCTGATACCACTATTGGGTTTTAGGGGAGACAAAGAAGGCAGCGGAAACAAAAAAAAAATCTTCTCCCAAACCCAGAATAAAGGAATCACGTCAACGTATATACAATAGGAAGGATGGTTTGTAGAGGCATACCTTGTCCCGAGGCTTGCTCAGTGACATTACCTCACAGCTTGTACGGTCTTCACCTCTGGTCTTGGATGGTGTCTGTGCAGCTCCTAGTCTCACCAGGACTATCGGGATTAACAATTGTCCTCCGAGTGGCAGAAGTCTCCTGCCTCTGTAGTAGTCCACATGGACCACCTGGAACTCCGATCTCCTTGTCCCATAAAGAATAGGAAGGATTCTCACCCTCCTGTCAGTGTACTAGTCACCAACACACTCTCCTACTTCCAGTCACTTTTCTGCAGTTGTCTTTCCCTTACTATGCCTCCCTTATCGGGTAGCACTTGCTTGAGCTCTCTCTCAGTTACCAAAACCAGAGAGAACGACAACTGTACAGAGCAACTGGTGCACTGAGTTGTTTTTCTGAGAAGCCCCCACTACCCCTATATATAGGAGGGTCATGGGACAGGGTTCTCTATCCCGGACAATGTGGGATTAATGCAGGAGTAGAAGGGTTATGAGATTTTCCACAAAAACAACCAACTGCGCCAGCTGAACCAATCGTTTCATCCCTAAAACGGTTGTTTGGTGCTCTCAACTGATCAGTTCACACCTCAACCGATCGGTTGGGGCACCTGAGCCGATCGGTTCACTTATGATCCGATCGGTTCATGGTCCTAATCCAACTCAAATTTACTTTCAAATTTGTTTCTGATTAATCAAATATTAATCCTTATCCAAATCGAATTTGTACAAGTGAAACAAATTGTATTTGAAAAATAGTCTTCGGACTTTCCGAACGATCTCGGTTAGACCAGTTGAGCCGATTGGTTCAACTCTTGAACCAGTCATCTCATCCTATGTTGAGTTGATCAGTTCGTCACATGAGCCGATTGAATCACCAACCTGAGCTGATCGGTTCAAATCTTGAGTCGATCGGTTGGGGCAACAAACTTGTACAAATCAGTCAATCGTAGTTTCAATCAATTAGATACTCTAATCAATCGGTCCAACACCATGAACACTATGATATTTAACTATCAATCGATTGAGTGTTTAATTGAACTACTAAACTCCTTTAGTAATCAATATAAACATCATTTGTGGATAAACTCCTCTTCCAAGTTAAATCCTATGTGTGTGACCCTACAGGTCCATTTCACATTGGCAGTGAAAGTCCATAACACTTATGACTTCACAAGCAAAGAGCGGTGCCTAGTCTCACATCAGTGCTACCCAAGTGAAATAGAAAGATGGAGAACAACTTTCAATCCTACAATCTATGAATGGTGTTACAGTGAATGTATAATTTCTTTGTCACTGATATCCCAAATGAACTCAAGGCATGGAACAGTCATCCTGTCAATGTTCATTCACTTTCTTGATCTCAAAGTAGATTGGAGGAGATATGTATGACATCAATATCACATATTGATTCACACATGCATGCACACGCCTATCTCAATCCTACTCATCAAGTGGCCATGGATATCAAACTCTGTCAGGAGGGACAAATCCCATATATATCACTCACCCCTCAAAAGCCCCATGTGTCAAAGTCACCCAATCATCACCTTTATAACAACCCATGTTTTAGGACTGCGTTTGATGATGTCAAAGTGTACCCAACGACATGTGTTGAGTGTAGTGATTTCAGGTCAAAGAATCACATTCACCACCATCACTGTGAGAACTAACTCTGACTACCATGTCATGGTTCCAAGTGTCAAACGCATGGTGCGTCTATCCGGTAAACTTGTTCTCTAACAAGTACCTATGTGTTTGGTTTGATATCTCCATATCATGACTAATGAGATTCTGTCATCAACCAACACCACAATCTAGTCTTGTGTGTCATTGTTGTCTATCTACCTTCCACAATGACATCTGACTAGGGACATAATAAGAATGTACAAACTCTTAGCACCTGTATGATCTCATCATCCAGGTCCTCAACCTGAAAGCATACGTCATTGAGTATTGTCATTCTCTAGACATTCAATCTGTTCTATCATTATCTCATATGACTGAACCAAAAAGAATTGGAAGCTTGCCTTTGATGTTTATTAAATCAATATTAATGTATCCCACCAATTATCCCATGATTGGTGCTCAGTGCATACATACCAATAGTAATGACATTTCCTTAATTCTCAACTTATTGCCCCTACTTGGGCACTAGCATCACAGATATACTATCTGTCTAAACTTATGGCAGAGTCTATTTTCTTGCCATATGTTAATCCTTCCCACATTTCCACTGTTCCAACATGACCATGTCATTTAGGAACCCTTTTTAAAGCTCAAAGTTTTTGCATTAAGAACTGGTAACCTAGGTTGTAATGCTAATATTCAGTCCACTATTTGTATCACTATTGTCCTAACCAGTCTAATAAGAGCATAAAAACAAGATTCTCTATCCTGATTGGGTCAAAATGGGAGTTCTCAGGCACCTATTCTTCTCTTGCATGATCCCTTGCACCCTCTTCTGGTGTAACAACATTGCTCTCAGCAATGTGTTCCTCGTGTTCTGCAATCATTTTTAAACTTCACCCTTTCTTCTACATAAGCAAAAGTCACTATAGGGTATACTAACGGACACTAGAACAGACTCAACACCTTAGTCCTATGTCTCTGTAGACTCAGCGAACCTTAAGCTTTGATACCAAAATTCTGTAATGATCGTCGCCAAACTGACAAACAAATCATCACTAATTAAGCAGAATAAACATACACAGTGGATTAACAAAAATCACTAAAATTTAAAACTGTTTTGAAAGGAGATCCTTGTACAAAAAACTTTTCTTGAAAGATCCAAAACTCATACATATCATGATTTACATTGTACAACATTGTTTCATCTCATCTCGAGGACAACGTATAACAATTGCTCTATTAAAACTCATACTGGAGCAACATAAGACCTCGAGGCATTCAAGCCAAAATCTTGGATCATTCATGAAACCAGTACAAACCAACTCCAAGGACCTGAGAGTACAAAGATGACACATAGGACTTCTATCTATAAGAAATGACAGACAGTACACTCAACCTGAGCTGTCATTGCTGCCTCAGTTGTTGTTCCTCCTTTACAGAAAGATCTTCGCCACCTCGTGCACGTCCACCTAAAAAATGTGGATCCCACGGGGTGAGACAATTGTCCCAGCGAGAGATATAACTCTCTGCCGACCAAATTATTATCATAGATTTAGCATTTATAACTGAGCAGAAGTTCTTTTATATTAACATGCACTATTAATCATTGTATGAACAGAATAAGATAATCTCCTTTCTTAAGGAGAACATTGCATCTACCCATGGTAAAGTTATAAATCATCTATCTTCTTTGCAAGGAATGTAAAGAAACATAAATAACATCTATCCACTAAGATGTATAACTGTATTATGCATTAAACAATGTTTCTCATATTTGATCCTTAAGCAGATATGCTACACAGCTGAACATATTTTACAATCACACTTATGCCCTGAGGAGATGAAGCATACCCCAATCATCTCCAACCGACCACAAACTTCCCACAAGTCGGTACCATACAAGGTCAATGGAAGAAATGGTTGCCATGACCTCACTTGTCTCAGTCAGTATGAGACCACTAGCAGGACTATGTCAACTGCTTAACAAGCTATGCCAGGGTACATAGGCATCCACTCTTAGAGCTACAATATCAACTACACTCTCTTAGGGGAAACATCTACTAACAACCGTCCCCAGTTTATGAAATTACTAAGTCATGGCGACATAAGCACCATACTCCGAGCCACAGGCCAGTTCACCATGCTCAACAAAGAGTCTACGACTGAAGTCGCACTCGAGCCAGGATATGGCATATAGCCAAATCCCCATTCATATCGGGCTCGTAAAGGGATCGGCTCACACATGATCATCCATATTTATGCCCCCACATACTCAAAAGTATACATTCCAAGTTATGCCGTGGGGAACCCA
The DNA here is from genome assembly GCA_963693085.1 of Alisma plantago-aquatica. Taxonomy (NCBI): domain Eukaryota; kingdom Viridiplantae; phylum Streptophyta; class Magnoliopsida; order Alismatales; family Alismataceae; genus Alisma; species Alisma plantago-aquatica. The sequence continues at coordinate 509,683,977 of OY856415.1, forward strand.
TTTCACCATTCAACAAATCCTGATGTTGATGGATCTATGGTCAGGGCAATGTTTTATAGTTTCTAGTGATATATTACGTGCATTACAACATTCTTTTAGCATCAAACAAGTTATCATTATTAATCACAACAAATGCTACAAAGAAAGGTGTAATACATCTATCATGTACTTTTCCAAATCTTTAAAACACATGATATTTGGGATCTCAGTCCCTTATCACATTACTGGGAATTCTCATCTCTTCATTATCCTGATTACTAGATCTGGGTATTCAAACACTTAGATCATAACATAACATTGTTACCTCTCCAACAGGTAACCATTACCTCTAGGTCCTCCGACCAAGGTATTCATTTCACTTGTTGTACAAGTATTCTCATGGCTCACAAGGTCATCACACATCTTGTCACCTCTCACTAGGCAACAACTAACCACATGGCTCACAAGGACATTAAACATCTTGTCACCTCTCATTAGGCAACAACTAACCACATGGCTTATAAGGCCATTAAACATCTTGTCACCTCTCATTAGGCAACCACTAAACACATGGCTTATAAGGCCATTAATCATTATACTTGTTATACAAGCATTTAACATGCCTTACAAGGCTCATGTAATAAGAGAATTACAACCTTCCCATCATTAGGGTTAGGGTTTCCTTTTATAGACGATTAGGGTTTCATGTTCATATTATTAATCCAAACACTAATTCATTGCTCCACACATCCAGGAGTTTCCATTGATGTCATAAGTATTCAATCATACTTATTTATTCTTATAATTTGTCATTGAATGATTATCAACACAAGGTATGAGTTTCTCTCTCATCCTCACTAGGATATTGATTATATCATACTTCATTAACTTGGCTTGACCCTTTCTCAAGGAATATAGCCTACACTTATCAAAGTGCATTAACCTCATTACATCTCAATGTAACAATTGACATGACACACTTCATGTGTTACTCATCCAAGTATATTGGACTTAAAATGCATCAAGGTATATCAACCTTGAGGTGTTGGATGTGATATTTATCATGTCTTAGTGTATCACCTCCCTCATCACTTTTAACTTACTTAAGTTCATCAACTTATCTTGTATTAGGGTATTTTCCCATCCTAATACTTTATGCACTAACTCATCAAATTTATCATGTAGTGTATAGGCCATAAGTCACACATTTGAATTACCCAACTATCTTCAAGTGATATGGACTCAGCTCAGATTGAGGCATTGTTGATATAAGGTTGTCCATTATCAACCACTTTAGGTGTTTCACCTATCAAGGTATTAGCCACACCATTACTTGGTATTATACTTATCACTCCTAAGAGTGTCTTGCCCTCACCTTTGCAAGGTGTCTCAGGTTAGAGGTGTCCATATGTTCACCATATCGGGTTGTAGGTGTATAGACACCACCATATCAGGCTAAAGGTATATGAATACCATCCATATCGAGCTAAAGGTATATGTATACCATCCATATCGGCCTAAAGGTGTTTGTATGTGTTACCCATGTCGTGCATGAGGTATTAAGCCATCACCATGTCGAGCTAAAGGTGTATTCAATCACCATATCAGGTGGATCACCATATAGGCTTGTCTGTGATGGGTTAGGGTTTGCCATATTGGGCTCAACCCATTATACAAGTTGATAGGAGTGAAGAGCACCAAGCCATATCGGACTACACCATCAAATGTTGGGTTGCAGCACCCATGTCAGGTTAGGGTTTGTTGTGATGGGCACATGGTACATGTATGTGTCACCCATGGTGTTTAAGAGGTATCAACGCATTACCATGTCGAGCTAGACATCAACTAGGGTTGGTCATGATGGGCTACATGTCATCTAGAGTTGTGTATCGGGCTACCATATCATGTAATAGCACTTACTATTCTTCACTCATATCAGATTACCCAAATTAGGGTTTCATAATAACTTACAAGTATACACTTAACCTTGTATCATGTATGGAGTCTATGTTTGACTTACAATCGTGTAAGCATATCGGGTAAGCATATTGGGCAATTCATATCGTGCAAGACATACCCATATCGGGTTAGAGCTACTTGTATATATGCTTGAACCCGATATCACTTTTACAAAGTGAAACCATCTTCTTCAAGATCTATACCTTCGTTCTAACAATTATAGTTCATGTAAACAGGTCTAAGAAACTATTAGATGTCATAATTTCATCAACTATTTTAGGAAATTTCGGAATTAAAAGTAATTCATTAAGTATAGCAATTTAGATGATGAATAATTACATGATTGAGTTCAAGTTATATAACATGCCTTAAGAACAACTTCAAAGCTCCAAGCTCCAAAGCTCCACGTTCCTAAGGTTGAAGATGACTTATCAAAAGTCCAAGGTTCGTTCAAAACTCCTTCATATACAAGGAATCACCATGGATAAGCAATTGGTGAAGAAGAAAAGAAAGGAAGATCAAAAACCTAAAATCATGCTTCAGTCCAAGGTTGAAGATGATCATGGCCTCTTCTTAGGGTTAAGACTTGAGCTCCTTCTTGATCCAGCACCTTTGCACGATACCTCAAAACCATTGCATGATATTCCACCACTTGTGGCCGATATCCCTCTCACTTGGGGCCAAAAACACTTCACTATGGCTGATATCACCCTTCTTGGCCGATATCAACCTACTTGGCCGATATGCTCTTGCTATGGGCAATATACAACGACCTATGCACGATACCACATCACTTCTGCATGATACTTTAGGAATGGAGGGTGGTAAGGGTCGAAAAATTTCACTAAGGGGTGAAACTAGGGGTATATATACTTGTTGCTCATGAAAGAAGGTAAAAATGAGGTGTCATCAATTTGAGCTAGTAGGTGCCACGTGTCCATGCATGGATGACACGTGTACATGCATACATAAACATTTATCTTGTCATGCAAAATGGTTGAGGATCATTTAGGGATAAGGATGTGTCGATTACATATCCTTTTGAATAAGATATATCAATTAATTTATCACTATATTCACAACTCGTCACAACTTTACTAAGGATGTTGTAACCCGACACAACTCACCTCCTTGAGGTGCTTTGCACGTCAAGGGATTTTCCAAGAGTCCACAAAATGATATGGAACTCCTCCTATGTGTGGAATACAACTCGTAAAAACATAATTAACTAATGCGGAAGTGTTCACTAAGTAGCGGATTACCAAAAATCACTAAAAATTAAAACCTTTTTACCAAGAGGTACATCAAATGAAAACTTTCTCACATAGAATAAAAGTAACACATTTACATTCTGGTTTAAAGGTACATGTCCTACATCATCTCTTATTGAAAATTACAAGCATCAACTGCTCTTGTTAAACTAAACACAAGCAGTGTAAAATCTCGAGGTACTGAGCCAAAATCTCAAAAGCACTAACTACTACTCCTAGGACCTGAGAGTATAGAGATGACACATAGGACTCTATCTACATCTATACATGGCATAACAGCCAATGTCTCCACCTGAGACTTCACTGATGTCCCTGCTGTTGTTGTTGTTGTCCTTCTTCTACTGAAGGATTCCTGCCTCCTCGTTCGCGTCCACCTAAAAATGTAGTTCCCACGCGGGTGAGACAATTGTAAATTGCCCCAGTGAGATTATGGTTTCATTGAGCTTTGCCCATAAATTAGGGTTTTACATAACCTTGCCCGTAATAAGGATCAAGGTACATCAATCTTTTCAATGAAGATTTCATGATCTCATATTATGGATCAAACCCTGATTACATGTTTATTCATAATGAGAGAATTAGGGCTTATTAAATAAGCCATGATCTCTCCCATTCTCTCTCCCTCTCAACCTCTCTAGGATGTTAAATATTCCAAGATTAATCTAGGTCAACTCTTCACTTAAGTAGACATAGCTAGGGTTAACCTTCATAATCATCATTGGTCTACATCATTAATAACAAATTATCTAATTGACCTTTGATCATATTGGGTGTCCAAATGGTTTAACCAATTTGAACTTCAAAAGGTCTTAGTCACTTACACCTCAAACGGTCTTGGTCACTTAGACCTCAAACGGTCTTGACCAATTAAGTTCAAACGGTTTGAAACTGTTTCCCAAAGTTAGTTCTTGAAACCATTTAGACAACATATCTCGAAACTAAATGAACTTGAGGCTCCAAACGGTTTGAGACCGTTTGGTCCCAAACGGTCTTGAGACCGTTTGGACTCAAACGGTCTTAATACCGTTTGGTCCAAACCTTCTCAAAACCAAATGGACCAAAAAGGGTCTTCAACACTTAATCGATTCAAGGTTCCAATCCATGAATCAACTATCAATTGAACCACTGAATCACCATTCAATTAGACCTTCAATTTAGGGTTTTTAACCCAATTGAACTAGGGCTGATAGTCAAGAAACCATCACTTAGGGTTTTGGAACTTGGGAACCATCAATGGTTGACATTGTGGAACCAATTCAATTGAAATAAATAAACCATCATCATTATATGATATGACCTGACCTCAAACGGTCTTGAATGACCCCCAAACGGTCTTGAGATCATTTGGATGATATCCAAACGGTCTTGAGACCGTTTTCCCATTTCATCATCAAAATCCATAACATCCAATTAGGGTTTGGATCATTGGATTGATTATCAAATCAGCAATTGATTGCATTTCAATTTGGTATCTTTGGATCTTCAAATACCCAAACATACTCAACCCTAGACCCCCAAACGGTCTTGGTTGACCTCCAAACGGTCTTGAGACCGTTTGGGTGATTCCCAAACGGTTTTGAAACCGTTTGGGTCAATCAACCCAGAACATCAACTCAATCAATTGCAAAATCAGCACTTAGCCGATTAGGGTTTCTATTTTAAAGTTTGTCCATATGTTGAGTTAATCAATTGGATCCATTGGATCATAATCCAACAAATACTAGGGTTCATACCTCAAGCGGTCAACCCATCCAAATGTTCAACACCCTCATGCGGTTCGGGACTCAAATCACCAAACGGTTTTGAAACTGTTTGGTCTCCAAACGGTTTGGTGAAACCGTTTGGACCATTTTATTGAAACCGTTTGGAAGAGATATTTGGGGAGGTGTGTTGTTATGATGATGTCATCATCATAAAGCTCGAAACTCACAAAATCTCCTCTGGTTTCCATGGTGATTGCATCAATCAACCAAAATAAATTTCAGAAATGTAGAAAGGATCACCAATTGATAAGGAATTGAATGCAATAATAAAATCAAGGGTTGAAGTTATAAAACCTACCTCCAATTAAGCTCCAAAGCTTCAATCTCACATCAAAAATGGTGGATGCAATTCCATTCACTATTCCAAGGGTCGTCCTCAAGCTTTGAGTGAAAAGAATTGGTTAGAATTGAAGAGGGAATCGAGTTATGAAGAATTCATGCATTGATTTTTGATTTTCACCATGGATTCAAGGTGAAAGGAGGTCAAGAAGCTTACCAACAGGTTGGGGGTCGTCCTCCTGATCCTCCAAAGCTCCTTGGTCATTTTCCAAGCAAGGGAAAAGAAATGGAAACGAAAAAGCCCTTGGTTTGGCTTGTAAAGGGTACTTTTATAAGAAATTCAAGGAGAGAGAAAATGCCTTATAAAAATTCATTTAATCCCAAAAATAGTGCCGCCTCTTCCCCCCTCAACTCCTTGGATCCTAGGCTATCTTGTTTTCCTCTTATTCCTCTCAATTATCCATGATTTAAAGAAAATCAATTTAAGCACCTCAAATCATATTATACTAATATCCATATGTGAGTGGATATGTCTTTTCCTTATAATAAGGTGAGTGAGTTATCCACTTCCCTTGGATATTTTCGTGGCCTAGAAAAGGCACAAAGGTTTTCACACTTGAGAAAATTCAACCATCTCGTTTTTGGTTGAAGGCCCTTCAATTATTATATTTGTTTTTGCACTAAAGTGAATTAGGGTTTCAATGAGGATTAAATCTTGATTATTTTAATATCAAGATTCTCTCTCCTCCAACTTAATTCAAATGAGGAGCCCCTCTCATTGTCTTTGCTCTACATGATGCCAAGAAACATTAGGGACCTTATTGAAGTAGTAATTAGCATATTGAGCCCTAGGTTTTGGGTAAATTGCACATTACACCAAAACTGGGTTTTAATGCACAAACATTGCTTTATCAGCTCTTTCTTGGTACTCAGGCTACCACAAGCCATACCTCTGCATCATCTTAACTGTCATGATGCTCCAACACATGAGGAACATATTTTCATGCACACTTTGCAAATTAACCCCTCAACTTGGGTAATTTGCACTTTAGTCCAGATCAAGTAAAACATTATTTCAACATTATTCAAAAAGGACTAAAATTGAAATATAAGTTCCTGTTGAGCCCTAATTACTTTTCACAAGATAAGATTAAGCATCTACTCAACCTTATTAGGCAAATCATCTAGGGTTAACACATAACCCAGGTCAGGGATGTTACAAATTATAAACCCCTAACAAGGATTTCGTCCCCGAAATCCCAGGAAAAAGGAGGGACGGATTATTCATTAATCATGCCCTTAAGTCTCTACCTAACTACTGAATGTTATGGAGATACCATAGATATGTAATTCATACAAAGTTCCTTTCACTAATTCAACCTTATCAATGTTTATGTTTATGCAGAGCATAAACCCCTAACATATGATGTCCATATTATTGAAAGGAAGAAGCATAAAAGAACATACTTCTATCATCACCCAAGAATATTTACTAAAAGGGAAACATATATATCTAACAGAGGTAATTCACTCAGTAATCCCTTATTTATTTGGGAAAGTTCACTTAGCAATTTATTTGGAAAAATTCACTAAGAAAGTTCACTGAGAATGTTCACTAAGTAATTTTTTTTGGAAAAATTCACTGAGAAAGTTCACTAAGAATGTTCACTAAGTAATTTGTTTTGGAAAAATTCACTGTGAAAGTTCACTGAGAATGTTCACTAAGTAATTTGTTTTGGAAAAATTCACTGAGAATGTTCACTAAGTAATTTGTTTTGGAAAAATTCACTGAGAATGTTCACCAAGTAATTTGTTTTGGAAAAATTCACTGAGAAAGTTCACTGAGAATGTTCACTAAGTAATTTTTTATGGAAAAATTCACTGAGAAAGTTCACTAAGAATGTTCACTAAGTAATTTTTTTTGGAAAAATTCACTGAGAAATGTCACTGAGAATGTTCACTAAGTAATTTTTTTTGGAAAAAATTCACTGAGAAAGTTCATTGAGAATGTTTACTAAGTAATTTATTTTGGAAAATTCACTGAGAAAGTTCACTGAGAATGTTCACTAAGTAATTTTTTTTGGAAAAATTCACTGAGAAAGTGCACTGAGAATGTTCACTAAGTAATTTGTTATGGAAAAATTCACTAAGGAAGTTCACTGAGAATGTTCACTAAGTAATTTGTTTTGGAAAAATTCACTGAGGAAGTTCACTGAGAATGTTCACTAAATAATTTGTTTTGGAAAAATTCACCAAGGAAGTTCACTGAGAATGTTCACTAAGTAATTTGTTTTGGAAAAATTCATTTAGGAAGTTCACTGAGAATGTTAACTAAGTAATTTGTTTTGGAAAAATTCACTGAGGAAGTTCACTGAGAATGTTCACTAAGTAATTTGTTTTGGAAAAATTCACTGAGGAAGTTCATTGAGAATGTTCACTAAGTAACTTGTTTTGGAAAAATTCGCTGAGGAAGTTCACTGAGAATGTTCACTAAGTAATTTGTTTGGGAAAAATTCACTAAGAAGGTTCACTGAGAAATTTATTTGGAAAATTTCACTGAGAAAGTTCACTTAGCTCTTCGTATTTAATTTCATTATACTCTCTAGATTGTTTCAAAATTACTACTTGATCAGAGTAATAAAAAAGATAACAATCTAAGAGTTTCATACTTGCCTTATCTTCAATAATCATATACCTGGCCAGGGTATACAAGTATTGTGGGATTAGGTAGTATGCACTTTATTTTATATCATATTCCTCACTTTTCATATCATTATACACACAGGATTTTTCATTCTTGAATTTTCTTCAAGCATCACTTATATATCTCATCTTTTAACACACATATAAGGGAGATTATAAAGCATTTTAAGAAACATTGAGTAAGATGTAAGTTCTCATCTCCCTTGTGTCCTTATAGGACTAATCAAAGGAAGCTCAAAAAAAACTACTCTCTTATTTTTAACACACAGAATCATGATATGAAATATCAAAACAAAATTATTTCATCTGACCTGTCTGGGACGTCTGTCCACGTCCTCTATTGTTACTATAAAATTGCCTCCTTTGTGAGCCTTGTTGACTCTTCCCCTGGGGTTGAGTCATCATTGAATTCCCATCTGAGCAATCCTTTGCCAGATGTCCCGGTTGTCTACATTGATAACAGATCCTAGGTGCAAAATGCCTGTGAGATCCAGTCACCGATGTTGATGCTATGTCATAGGATCAACTTGGAACATTACTACGATCCCTACCCCTACTTGACATCCATTGTGTCTGGGCATGGAATCTCGATGATGTTGTCGATGAAGAAAATCTCGGCTTCTTAAAACTTTCGGACCTTTGTCCTTGAGACTGAGTGTATACCTTCTTACCACTGGTCTGTCGTTTCTTGATTTCATACCTTTCTATCCTCCTTACCGACTCCACAAAAGTGGAAAACCTCTCCTTGTTCTCTAAAGCAGACACATGAGTGGTTAGTTCAGTGTTCAACCCCTTCTTAAAATGTTGAATTCTTTCCTCATCATTAGCTGCCATCTACAGACAAAACTGCAAAAGCTCCATGAACTTAGCTTCATACTCGCTAACGTTCATCTATCCTTGTTTGATCCTCTCAAATTGATAGATCTTCTCATCTAGATACGTTTTAGGGAAGTATCTACTGATGAATTCTCGTCAGAATACCTCCCATCCAATTTCTTCACCTGGTTTCTTATCTTCCTCTATCATCCACAAATGACCAGCACTCCCTTTTAGGAGGTACACAACATGTCTTACCTTTTCATCTTTAGGAATATCAAGGATCCTGAAAGCCTTTTCCAGCTCTGTCAGCCACAAATCAGCATCTGCTAGATCAGATGTACCAGCATAATCTATGGCTCCAACCCGACGAAGTCTCTCAAAAGTCTTGCCGGCTCCATAACTGAAATGACCTGAAATTTGAGGATTATGATACCCAACACCGTATTTTAAGTTCATTAATTTCCTTTTTGGTTGATCACAATTTGAGGTTACTTATATCTAAAAATGATGCAATCGACTCAAACATATGATAATCATCCCATCAAATGATCAAGAACCAATAGTCGGGGTCATTATGTCCATGAAAACAATGAATGTGATATATTTATCAAACCTGAGCGCCATTGGATTAACCATACATTTAGCGATTTACATAGAGGTAAATGTTTGAATAATGATCCCTAGGATGTATTGGGGTCATATAAGTTTACAAATACAGTTCAAATGACAATAATATGAAACTTTACTACACCGTAGATCTGATGCTTTTTGAGAAACTTTTTAACAGTACAAACTTTGGTTTTTGATTTGAAATAAGTAGACATAAGTTTGATACATCCCAATGTCACATGACATGCTTGTGGTTGCTATATTAACGCAAACTGTAGTCCATGGATAAAGGGTGTGGGACACATCCTAGGTCACCCCTAACCACCGGAAAGGGTGGAACAGAACTAGGTGAGGTGTCTTTAGATCTGATGAGGCAGGATAAGAGAATCTCGTTGGTGAACCCATGATCTGCGCAACACTCTAATAGATGCACTCTTCACTTGACATTGAAGACCCATGGTGTCCAGAGACCGCAGTTCCCACCTTCACCACCCTCTCTCATGAATCCTAGATATGATGCCATGGTGTTAGCATATTCAACGACGACTGTCTTAGAGCCTTGGTCTGTCCCTCCTACTCTCTCTGTATCCTATTGTGACACAGCCATGGCAAAATCATTGCAGATGATAACCTTTTCCTAGTATACCATGCTTTATCATCATCTTCCTTGGTATGGTATGATTTTGCTTTCTTTCTAGCAATGTGTCGGGCAGTAGATAGACAAGGTGAGTAATGGGGAGCTCCAACCGTTAGCACTGGGGGATAGCAATTGGGGGGGGATGTGGAGTAGGCGCATGGAGGATCTCAGATGGACTTTATTCCTCAGAGTCAAAGCTGGAGCTACAGAGATCAAACCTGCCTCCTTCTCATTGTCTGCAGCAGGCTACATACACCTTTGGAGTCTGGTTCCCTCTCACAAGCATGTCGAATCTTTCCCTTGTAGCTCCTATTACAGAGCCATGGAGAAGAAAGTTTTTATGCTGTAGAGAAGCCGCCGGCGGGTGGTGGTGCCGGAGGTGGCACGGCGTCCATGAGATCAGAGGCATGAGAGAGCAACAGGTGGTCGTCTGGTCGCAGGTTGGTGCTCCGTCGGCGTCCGCTGGAGTCTCCGCAAAGCTTTGCCCTCTTTTAGTGTGAGAAAACATCGTTGATGGCCTTTTATTGGTTGCCTCAACTCCCAGAAGCCCCTCAAACCTGATGGTGGAAGGAGGAGAAGACGATGAGGAGTTCTTCCTCATGATATTTCTCAATGCATCTGAGAACCAAAGCTGCACAGACAGATGAGAAACAGGTCGCGTCTGTGAGAAGGGAGAACGCGTGACCCCAGGTTGTTGATGGATCATCAGGATCGTGGATCTTGGTTAGGATCTAGCTAGCATCTAAGGTAAAACTTTTACTTTTTCCCAAAAATTAGACTTGACCTTAATAAAATGGTTATAAATAGCTCAATTGGCCTATAAATGCCCGAAAAATACTGCTGGACTCATAATAATGACCTCTTTCTCATGAAAACTTTAGATCAGACTTTTAAGATATATTTGTTGGTGATATTTAATTTATTTATAATGTTCCTTTATGGGCCTCATATAATTAGAATAAATACAATCCAGATGATATAAATTCTCATAAAACTATATTTAAACCCCAGAATTATTTATAAATTATAGGTGGAGTCATATCTGATTATAATGTCAAAAAAATATCTCTTTCTTCATTAATGACTAATTAGATGATTTTAAACTCATTTTAATTCCAGAAAATAGACCAATCATCAGAAAATTATGAAAACTAAACCAGACCTAAATAATGACCTTTAGATTAGTAGAAAAATATCATAGACATGTTCTAGGCTGTTTGAACCTAGGTTTGGCCTAAACCCTAACTTAGACCTAAAATATCAATGATATGATGAACCTTGTATTAATGATGCTCAATTATATTTAATTAGGTCATGGACAATGTTCTAGATGATCCAAGATGATTAGAATATATGAACTCAGGTACGTGGATATAATTATATTTCTCTTCTGCATCGCTCTCTGAAACAATTGTCTAACGTGTTCGGATTTCATCTTCTCATCTCCATGGGGTTTTGAGAAGGTGAAAATACGGGGACATTACAGTTGGTATCAGAGCATGAACAATAGCTACACCTGACCATTGCTTATCATGAAACATAAAACTAAGTTTTACCTTTCACTTTAAATCCTAGAAACTTAGTAAGTTGTTCTATAGGAATAAGGTTTGACTTAGCCTTTAAGTTAGAACCTAGATGTTTGAGAACTAGGTTTAGATAAGTGTGAGAAACCCTTTCCATATAGAGCTCATATGTATTGGGTAGCTACACTAGTCTATACTGTGTTCTCACCATTTCATTGGGTGACATGACACTAGACTATCTACTATGTGTGGGACACTCGGTTTTGCTGATTTGGTTTTGTTTTCCAATTGGCTGGAGCCTCGACAGTTTTCTCTGATGTCTGCCTTCTCGGAGAGAAACTATATAATATTTTATTATATATGTAAATACAAAAATGTGTCCCTCACATAGGAGAGTAGTTAGTGTTCATGCAACCTAAGTGAAAGGAAGTGACATCTGTTAGAAGAGAGTAGATCTAGATTAGATGTCTAGAGCCTTTGTATATGTGACAGTTAGAGTAGATGGTGATTTATATAAGCATGTGTAATTTATCTAATTTTGATCTCTAATGGTATAATATTCCTTATAAAGATTTAAGTTGTATATGATATGAATCCAATTTTGAAGTTTTTTAAGATAAGTCTAGTGATGAAAGTGCATACTCTTGTCTTACTTAAGATGAGCTATATTAAGATACAAATTGAATATACATGAGCCTCAAGCTCTTTTACAAAGGAGGACCTCCTGTGTTAGGACAAGATACGTGGTGAACTCTAGAGAGAGTGATACCTACACGGAGAGGGTCATAGGACCTACCCTACAATATATGAAAAATATGAGATATATGTGAAATGATGTGTCCTAAGATGGGTTACTCCTGAGTACATGAGTTGAGTCCTCTTGCCTAATTCAATCCTATATGTGAGAGTTGGGTAAAAAATGATGGGTAGTTGACTCAAAATGAGAAATCCAATTGGAGTTAGGTCCTAACTCGAGTGACATGTGTTTGTGAATCTCATCATTAGCTGTAAGTGAGGTAATATATGAACTTTGGTTTTGACAGTAAAATGCCTTATGCATAAGAAACTCATAAATGATGTTCCTTTCACTACTCTTTCATGATATATGATGCTAGAAGCCTCACTTGATCTATAAGGACGATTATGTACCAAAAACTCACTCAAATAAGCTTGACTTGTTCTATATTGTTTCCCCTATCATGGGTGAAAAATATAGGTCTAAAATCATGAGCTTAAAATTAAGATATGTTTGGACCATAGATTACATGACCACAAAATAGTTCTTAACCTTAATCCTTCTAAATCTAAGCCTCCGGTTTGGCAATAAGTCACACATAATAGGGTGAAGCCCTAATATTAAAGCATGTGACGCAAGCCCTTCTCAAGTAAGGCAACCCTAGTATGATTTTAATCATATAACATATTAATTATGTTAAGATTGATAATTCCAATAAATAATGTCATGAAATCTTGACATCACCCAGCATGAGCTACTAGGGTGAAAGATGAGACTTGAGAAATACCTTCTTCACTTTATATCTATGAATAAAACCCTTATCCTTAAGGGACAATGATGATGTAAATCCTAAAATATAAGATTGTCATTTATGACTAAGACACTAAGTGATGCTCCAATTCCTGGAAAATAATAATAATAATAATGCTTAAATATTTATAAGGTGGGGTGGGTACCCCTACATACTCAATAACCTAAGATGACAACTTAGGGTTCGTTAAGAGCTATGATAGCCTTGAAACTTATAAATGATGATTTATATGAATTTGACTCCCTTGGTTTCCTATTAACTTCAATAATAGTTGAATTTTGAGGACGAAATTCCATATTAGGTGGGGTGAATGTAATGACCTGAAATTTGAGGATTATGATACCCAACACCGTATTTGAAGTTCATTAATTTCCTTTTTGGTTGATCCCAATTTGAGGTTACTTATATCTAAAAATGATGCAATCGACTCAAACATATGATAGTCATCCCATCAAATGATCAAGAACCAATAGTCGGGGTCATTATGTCCACGGAAACAATGAATGTGATATATTTATCAAACCTGAGTGCCATTGGATTAACCATACATTTAGTGATTTACATAGAGGTAAATGTTTGAATAATGATCCCTAGGATGTATTGGGGTCATATAAGTTTAGAAATATAGTTCAAATGACAATTATATGAAACTTTACTACATCGTAGATCTGATGCTTTTTGAGAAACTTTTTAGCAGTACAAACTTTGGTTTTTTATTTGAAATAAGTAGACATAAGTTTGATACATCCCAATGTCACATGACATGCTTGTGGTTTCTATATTAACGCAAACTATAGTCCATGGATAAAGGGTGCGGGACACATCCTAGGTCAACCCTAACCACCGAAAAGGGTGGAACAGAACTAGGTGAGGTGTCTTTAGATCCGATGAGGCAGGATAAGAGAATCTTGTTGGTGAACGCATGATCTGTGCAACACTCTAACAGATGCACTCTTCACTTGAAATTGAAGACCCATGGTGTCCAGAGACCGCAGTTCCCACCTTCACCATCCTCTCTCATGAATCCTAGATATGATGTCATGGTGTCAGCATATTCAAGGATGACTATCTTAGAGCCTTGGTCTGTCCCTCGTACTCTCTCTGTATCCTATTGTGACACAGCCATGGAAAAATAATTGCATATGATAACCTTTTCCTAGTATACCAGGCTTTATTATCATCTTCCTTGGTATGGCAGGATTCTGCTTTCTTTCTGGAAATGTATCGGGCAGTAGATAGACAGGACGAGTAATGGGGAGCTCCAACCGTTAGCAATGGTAATGGGGGGGATGAGGAGTAGGTGCATGGAGGATCTCAGATGGACTTTGATCCTCAGAGTCGAAGTTGGAGCTGTAGAGATCAAACATGCCTCCTTCTCATTGTCTGCAGCAGGCTACATCCACCTTTGGAGTCTGGTTCCCTCTCACAAGCATGCCGAATCTTTCCCTTGTAGCTCTTGTGCCAGAGTCATGGAGAAGAAAGTTTTTATGTTGTAGAGCAGCCACCGGCGGGTGGTGGTTCCAGAGGTGGCGCGGTGTCCATGAGATCATAGGCACGAAAGAGAAACAGGCAGTCGTCTGGTCACAGGTTGGTGCTCCGCCGGCGTCCGCTGGAGTCTCCCCAAAGATTTGCCCTCTTTTAGTGCGAGAAAACATCGTTGATGGCCTTTTATTGGTTGCATCAACTCCCAGAAGCCCCTCGAACCTGATGGTGGAAGGAGGAGCAGACGATGAGGAGTTCTTCCTCACGATATTTCTCAATGCATCTGAGAACCACAGCCGCACAGACAAACGAGAAACAGGTTGCGTCTGTGAGAAGGGAGAATGTGTGACCCTAGGTTGTTGATGGATTGTCAGGATCTTGGATCTTGGTTAGGATCCAGCTAGCATCAAAGGTAAATCTTTTACTTTTTCCCAAAAATTAGACTTGACCTTAACAAAATGGTTATAAATAGCTCAATTGGCCTATAAATGCCCGAAAAACACTACTGGACTCAGAATAATGACCTCTTTCTCATGAAAACTTTATATCAGACTTTTAAGATATATTTGTTGGTGATATTTAATTTATTTATAATGTTCCTTTATGGGCCTCATATAATTAGAATAAATACTATCCAGATGATATAAATTCTCATAAAACTATATTTAAACCCCAGAATTATTTATAAATTATAGGTGGACTCAGATCTGATTATAATGTCAAAAAAATATCTCTTTCTTCATTAATGACTAATCAGATGATTTTAAACTCATTTGAATTCCAGAAAATAGACCAATCGTTAGAAAATTATGAAAACTAAACCAAACCTAAATAATGACCTCTAGATTAGTAGAAAAATATCAGAGACATGTTCTAGGCTGTTTGAACCTAGGTTTGGCCTAAACCCTAACTTCGACCTAAAATATCAATGATATGATGAACCTTGTACTAATGATGCTTAATTATATTTAATCAGGTCATGGACAAAGTTCTAGATGATCCAAGATGATTAGAATATCTAAACTCAGGTACGTGGATATAATTATATGACTAGATTTGCTGGATGTTAAATATATGTACTTGCTTGCTTGTATTTGAAATACACTGTTGGATGTAGATGTATGTATATTGACAATTTTTCCGCCTTGAACATAAAAGAACATAAATGAGGATAAATGAAATGTAGTTACTAGTGGTGGTCATTAAACTCCCTATTAGAGAGGGAAAGCTTTAATGTTGACTAGCACCTCCCTAGAGTAGTATACGGGGAGATCCCTAGAGTACAAGGTATACGGGGAAGGGCCCACCATTTATGTTTGTGCTAAGTCCACCATAGTAATGCGTATTCAATCTAAATGTGGTTAATAACTTGGGATTACCTGATTTTCTGCCTTTAAGTAATGTTTTCTTTCTCTTTCTTCAATTATGAGTATATTATATGTCAGCATAGTATAGCTTTTAATTCCACGTACCAACTTTTGTTGATGATTTTGTTTCTCATATTTTCTAGGTCCAGAGCTAGAATGGGATAAAAGAGTAGGATGTGAGCAAGTTCTATAGGTTGTACCTATTGTCTAAGATCCTGCTGGCATACATGTTCATAGACTTGTAAAATTCTCTTTCAATATACAATTGTAATTCATGTTAAAATAATATACATGTTATTGTTGAGAAATGTTATGTTTGTACGTTCATGTTTGCGTATTATGCTTCCGCATCGCTTTCTGATATGATTGGATGATGTTTTTGGAATTTTACATCTCATTCCCAATAGGGTTTGGAGAAACCAAAATCTGGGGACGTCATAATAACCCTCATGATGGGTTGGTGCCCAAGGTGCATGTGGTGGCATCCTGTCTGCCATATGTGTCATGGCTGTCAGGAATTTCTCAAATAGAGCATGGAGGGATGGATTTTCTATCACAGCTGGGTCAATCTAGGGTTGTTCAGGTACAGGCCCTTCCCTATTCTGGTCTTTTGCACCTTCTCTTGGTGCAGCAGTGCTGCCCTCAGCAACATGTTCTTCATGTGGTCCAGACATCTTCAAGTTCTTCTTCTCCTATGTGAGCAGAAGATATTATCAGATAAAATGGAAGACACTTAGAACAGACTCAATAACCTTATTCCTATGTCTCTATAGACTCAGTGAACCTAGAGCTCTGATACCACTAAATTATGGCATATAACTCATAAAAACATAATTAACTAATGCGGAAGCGTTCACTAAGCAACAGATTACCGAAAATCACTAAAAATTAAAACCTTTTTACCAAGAGGTACATAAAATGAAAACTTTCTCACATAGAATAAAAGTAATACATTTACATTCTGGTTTAAAGGTATATGTCCTACATCATCTCTTTCTGAAAATTACAAGCATCAACTGCTCTTGTTAAACTAAACACAAGCAGTGTAAAATCTCGAGGTACTGAGCCAAAATGTCAAAAGCACTAACTACTACTCCGAGGACCTGAGATTACAGAGACAACACATAGGACTCTATCTACATCTATACAAGGCATAACAGTCAGTGTCTCCACCTGAGACTTCACTGCTGTCCCTACTGTTGTTGTTGTTGTCCTTCTCCTACTGAAGGATTCCTGCCTCCTCGTTCGCGTCCACCTAAAAATGTAGTTCCCACGGGGGTGAGACAATTGTAAATTGCCCCAGCGAGAGATATAACTCTCCTCCAGTAACATTATTATTGTAGCTTAAGAAGATAAATATGAACAGAGGAATCATATTTAATTAACATCAGTTAATTCAATGTCTAACAGATTAGAATATTATTCTTATCTAAAAACATTGTAGCTATAACTTGAAAGAGCAACATGTCACTTATCCATCAAGGAATATGAAGAACATGTATAACATTTTTTCACTACAGAATCATTACCACGGCATTAACTCTCTTCAGGCTTAGATCATATATCTAATGTCTGGCATTGTCATTGTGGAGTTATGGCCTGTAGCCATACTATTTTCACAGAGTGTTGGGAACTTAATCCCTCAACTCACCAAGTAAATTTCCACTTCTTAAAAAGTTCATCATCATGATTATAGCATCTGGGTATTTGAACCCATATCTCATCAAAGGATACGTATTACCAATTATTAGGTAACTTAATACCTTCAGATCATTTGATTAAGGATATCATGATTCTTGCTACACAATGTATTGCACATACTACACAAAGCTCAATGATTCTTACTACACAAAGCATATGAAGGCTTATAAATCCTATAAAACATTTTCAATAAACAAAGCATCATAGACCATACATGGCTATACTCCTCCTCTTATCATCCCTGCATGATTAGTATTCATGATAACAATTATAATGCTTTCATATCAGTATCATACAACACTAAGTAATATCACTATTCCCTCTTTAGGGTTCATGATTTCTCTTTCACATCAGTACCATACAACACTAAGTAATACCATTGTTCCCTCTTTAGGGTTCATGGTATCTCTTTTATATCATCACCCTTCATTAGGGTTTTCCATAAATAACCACTTGGGTTATTAAGATCATATTATTAATGATTAGCCCTATTCCATTGTTTATCACAACTAGAAGCCAAAATAGATATCATAAGTATTCAAACATACTTATATATCTTCATCATTCATCATTGAATGTAATATCAACACAAA
This sequence comes from Alisma plantago-aquatica, assembly GCA_963693085.1. Classification (NCBI taxonomy): domain Eukaryota; kingdom Viridiplantae; phylum Streptophyta; class Magnoliopsida; order Alismatales; family Alismataceae; genus Alisma; species Alisma plantago-aquatica. Next base: position 509,702,209 of record OY856415.1, read on the forward strand.
GTATGAGTTTCTCTCTCATCCTTATCAGAATATGATTGTATCATAGTCTATTGATTTGGATTAACCTTTTCACAAGGCATGTTAGCCTACATTCATCAAGGTGCATTACAATCTCAATGTAATAATTAACATGACACATTTCATGTGTCATCCATTCCAATTATAATGGACTTATAACATATCAAGGTATATCAGAACTGGGGTGTTGGATGTGATATCTATCATGTCTTGATGTATCACTTCCCTCAACACCTTCATCTTACTTGAGTTCATCCACTTAGCTTATATTAGGGTATTCCCCATCCTAATACTTTATGCACTAGATTATCATATTCATCATGCAATGTATTGGTCATAGTTCATCTATTTAGAAAATTACAACCATTGCCAATGATATGGACTCACCCTTGAGTCAGGAACTATTAATGTAAGGATATCCATCATCAACCCCTCTAGGTGTTACATTTGTCAATACATGAATCACTATTCCATTAATAGGAATAGGATTTCCACAATTATAATTTGAGGTTCACTTAGCATCTCACATATATATATGGATTTCACCTAGGCTCACTCTTCATTAGAGTTTCACATAACATCCTTCTATATCAGGGTTTCACCTAGTATTATGTGAAATTAGGATTTCACAACACATCACCCAGTGATAGAACTTCACCTAGAATTAGTAGCACTACCCTATATTAGGGTTTCATGCACCTTTACCCCATTTTAGGGATTAAGGTTTACTATTCACATCCAAGTAGGGTTTCTCTTACCTCATACCCAAAGTAGGGTTAGGATGTACAAATCCCATTAAATTAGGGCTTCTTGCATTGTTACACTAAGTTAGGGTTACATCATCACCCTAGATTATGGTTTCATTTAGCTTTGCCCTTAAATTAGGGTTTCGCATAACCTTGCCCTAAATAAGGATCAAGGTACATCAATCTTTTCAATGAAGATTTCATGATCTCATATTATGGATCAAACCTTGATTACATGTTTATTAATAATGAGAGAATTATGGCTTATTAAATAAGCCATCATCTCTCCAATTCTCTCTCCCTCTCATCCTCTCTAGGATGTTAAATATTCCAAGATTAATCTAGGTCAACTCTTCACTCAAGTATACAGAGCTAGGGTTAACCTTCATAATCATCATTGGTCTACATCATTAATAATCAATTATCTAATTGACCTTTGATCATATTGGGTGTCCCAATGGTTTAACCAATTTGAACATCAAAAGGTCTTAGTCACTTAGACCTCAAACAGACTTGACCAATTAAGTTCAAACGGTTTGAAACTGTTTCCCAATGTTAGTTGTTGAAACTGTTTAGACAACACATCTTGAAATCGAATGAACTTGAGGATCCAAACGGTTTGAGACTGTTTGGTCTCAAACGGTCTTGAGACCATTTGGTCCCAAATGGTCTTGAGACCATTTGGACTCAAATGGTCTTAAGATCATTTGCTCCAAACATTCTCAAAACCGAATGGACCAAAAAGGGTCTTCAACACTTAATCGATTCAAGGTTCCAATCCAAGAATCAACTATCAATTGGACCACTAAAGTATTCATCAATTGAACCACTGAATCACCATTCAATTAGACCTTCAATTTAGGGTTTTGAACCCAATTGAACTAGATTTGATAGTGAAGAAACCATCACTTAGGGTTTTGGAACTGAGGAACCATCAATGGTTGACATTGTGGAACCAATTCAATTGAAATCAATAAACCATCATCATTATATGATATGACCTGACCTCAAATGGTCTTGAATGACCCCAAAACGGTCTTGAGGTAGTTTGGATGATCATCAAACGGTCTTGATACCATTTTCCCATTTCATCATCAAAATCCATAATATCCAATTAGGGTTTGGATCATTGGATTGATTATCAAATCAATAATTGATTGCATTTCAATTTGGTATCTTTGGATCTTCAAATACCCAACCATACTCAACCCTAGACCTCCAAACGGTCTTGGTTGACCTCCAAATGGTCTTGAGACCGTTTGGGTGATTCCCAAATGGTTTTGAAACCGTTTGAGTCAATCAACCCAAAACATCAACTCAATCAATTGCAAAATCAGCACTTAGCCGATTAGGGTTTCTATTTGAAAGTTTGTCCATATGTTGAGTTAATCAATTGGAGCCATTGGATCATCATCCAAAACATACTAGGGTTCAGACCTCAAATGGTCAACCCATCCAAACGGTCAACACCCTCATGCGGTTTGGGACTCAAATCACCAAACGGTTTCGAAACTGTTTGGTCTCCAAACGGTTTGGTGAAACCGTTAGGACTATTTTATTGAAACCATTTGTAAGATATATTTGGGGAGGTGTGTGATTATGATGATTTCATCATCATAAAGCTCAAAACTCACAAAATATCCTGTGATTGCCATGGTGATTGCATCAATCAACCAAAATAAATTTTGGAAATGTAGAAAGGATCACCAATTGATAAGGAATTGAATGCAATAATAAAATCAAGCGTTCAAGTTATAAAACCCGCCTCCAATTGAGATCCAAAGCTTCAAGATCACGTCAAAAATGGTGGATGCAACTCCTTTCACTATTCCAAGGGTCTTCCTCAAGCTTTGAGTGAAATGAATTGGTTAGAATTGAAGAGGGGATCGAGTTATGAAGAATTCATGCATTGATTTTCAATTTTCACCATGGATTCAAGGTGAAAGGAGGTCAAGAAGCTTACCAACAGGTTCGGGGTGGTCCTCCTGATCCTCCAAAGATCCTTGGTCGTTTTCCAAGAAAGGGAAAAGAAATGGAAATGAAAAAGCCCTTGGTTTGGCTTGTAAAGGGTACTTTTATAAGAAATTCAAGGAGAGAGAAAATGCCTTATAAAAATTCATTTAATCCCAAAAATAGTGACGCCTCTTCCCCCTCAACTCCTTGGATCCGAGTCTATCTTGTTTTCCTCTTATTACTCTCAATTATCCATAATTTAAAGAAAAGCAATTTAAGCACCTCAAATCATATTATACTAATATACATAAGTGAGTGGATATTTCTTTTCCTTATAATAAGGTGAGTGAGTTATCCACTTCCCTTGGATATTTTCATGGCCTAGCAAAGGCACAAAGGTGTTCACACTTGAGAAAATTCAACAATCGTGTTTTTTTTTGAAGGACCTTAAATTATTATATTTGATTTTGCACTAAATCGAATTAGGGTTTCAATTAGGATTAAATCTTGATTATTTTAATATCAAGATTATCTCTCCTCCAACTTAATCCAAATGAGGCGCCCCTCTCATTTTCTTTGCTCTAAATGATTCCAAGAAACATTAGGGACCTAATTGAAGTACTAATTTGCATATTGAACCCTAGGTTTTGGGTAAATTGCACATTACACCAAAACTGGGTTTTAATGCACAAACATTGCTTTATCAGCTCTTTCTTGGTACTCAGGCTACCGCAAGGCATACCTCTGGATCATCTTCACTCTCACGATGCTCCAACACATGAGGAACATATTGTCATGCACAATTTGCAATTTAACCCCTCAACTTGGGTAATTTGCAATTTAGTCCAGATCAAGTAAAACATTATTTCAACATTATTCAAAAAGGACTAAAATTGAAATATAAGTTCCTATAGAGCCCTAATTACTTTTCACAACATAAGATTAAGAATCTACTCAACCTTATTAGGAAAATCATCTAGGGTTAACACATAACCCAGGTCAGGGATGTTACACTATGGCTCCTTGGCTGATATGCACTCATATATAAGCTTTTCAACTTGATACAACTCAAGTTAAGGTTTCATATTCAACCCTTTTTTTGGTCATTTCATCACAAAGATTACCATCACTCATAATTGATTCAAACATGGTGTCTCATTCTTTCTCTCTGCTCTACATGATACTAGGAGGGAGTAGGGACACTCTAGAGGTGATAATTTTCACATCAACACCACATTTTGGGTAAATTGCAAATTGTACCAAAATTGGTGTATTCAACACAAGTATTATTCCAACAAGTTTCAACTTGCAATTGGGGCTCTCCACAAGCCCCCTTAGCACCATTTTATCTCTCATGATGCCAAAACACATAAGGCACATTCAACATGTGTCAATTTGCAACATGACCCCTCATATTGGGTAAATTGCACTTTTCATCCAAACTATCAAATAATGCACAAACAACTTACAAATAAGCTCAAACTTGAAAATTAAACCCTACAAGAGTCTTAATTACTTTTCAAAATTCTTCATCAAGTTTGTAAACAATTTTCTTAAGCAAAAATTATAGGGTTAAGCCATAACCCAGGTCAGGGGTATTACAGTTCTTGAGAGTAAGCTCCCCATCACAAGGGTCATAAGCCATGTGTTGACAAGGTGGACCCAAGTGTGAGGAAGTTCCTTCTCTCTTTTACCCTCCTTCTTTTAGTTCGGCCTACAGCTTCTTGCCCTCTTTTCTTGGGTTCTCTTTTACCTTGGTTCTTTCTTCTTATTGAGCTGATCTTGTGGCCGAAAGTGGAGCCTTTGGTGGAGCTTCATCATCCTTGGTGATCGTGTTCTTGGATCTTGGGATCCTTGGTGTCGACCTTCCTTAAGGCAGGTTATATAACACTTTGCCCTCTCTATTATTACACATTTCATACATGCATGTTGTTGTATCTCTCTCTAAATTGTACCCCTAATTTGCTAGTAGATGATAACATTACCTGAATCTTGTTTGATGGTGATTAACATGCTTGGCTTCTTAGAATCCGAAACCCTAATCTAAGGTACCCGATTTTGGAGAAGGATGTGGATTGGCAGTTTCTTGCTATCTTTTGATCTTATTTTTGGTCACATGCATGGCCCTAGTGTACCTTGGTGCTCCAGGTAGTTAGGTTCTATTTCGGTAGTGATAAATGTGGTTTTTATCTCCTGTTTGATGTTCTTTCATGGTGGTTTAATGACATGTGCTTTTAGGGTCTTTGGCGACCATTTTGTGAAATGTTTCTCTTCTTGTGGATGATGGAGTTCCTTAGTTCTATATCCTATTTTGGCTATAGAAATTAGCTATTTTGATATTGGTTATCCCTATCTTGAAGTTGGTTAGTTGCTTTTGTGGTAGCATGGTCTTTGTTGGACACTACTCCCTTGGTTTGGTTTGGGTCAAGATGTATGACCTAGTGTCACCACCTCAACCTAATCTCAATACCATGTGATGATAGTGTGACAAGTTCACATCTTATATATTTTATATATTCTGGGGTTGTACTATACACTTTTTCTTATAGAGTTTGTTATAGATTTATACGTTGTAACTTGATTGATGTGAAAAGATAGCCAATTGGCTTAATAGTCAGGTGAAATTCTAATCATGTAGGAGCCTTGTGACATAGATCCTTTCTAGTGTTAGCTTTAATTGATGGATTGGTGAAATGAGTATAACTCAGAGTGCATATTTTTGAATATGGGGGGTGTAAGTCGAATATCTCCTTGCATCCACAATTAGAGGTTGTGTGAGATAGCTATGTGTGAGCTGATCTCCTTGTGATATGGATGTCCATGAGTGAGGCAATCCTTCTTTTTAGAACATCCATGTGTGAGCCTATTCTTCTAGCACTGTTACATGTGCCAAGGTTGGCTAGGTGTGATTACATATGTGGATGGCCATGCGTGAGCTAATCCCTGAGTTTGACTATATGTCATTGTAGTAGTTGATTGATATGTCAATGTAGTGTTTTCTCTTGTACTGACTAAGTGGTGTGGGGAGGTCGTGGATTATGTATCTTCCATTGACCTTGTATGACACCCATTTTGACTTAGCAGTGGTCAGTTGAATTTGGATGGTGCAACTTAAATCATTAGGGAAATAATAAAAGATGTAACATAGTCATTGTAACATCCCTGACCTGGGTTATGTGTTAACCCTAGATGATTTGCCTAATAAGGTTGAGTAGATGCTTAATCTTATCTTGTGAAAAGTAATTATGACTCAAGAGGAACTTATATTCCATTTTGGTCCCTTTTGAATAATGTTGAAACATTGTTTTGCTTGTTTTGGACTAAAGTGCAAACTACCCAAGTTGAGGGGTTAAATTGCAAATTGTACATGATAACATGTTCCTAATGTGTAGAATCATCATGAGAAGGAATATAATTCAGAGGTATGCCTTGTGGTACCCTGAGTACCAAGAAAGAGCTGATAAATCAATGTTTGTGCATTAAAACCTAGTTTTGGTGTAATGTGCAATTTACCCAAACCCTAGGGTTTAATATGCAAATTACCACTTCAATAAGGTTCCTAATGTTTCTTGGAGTCATATAGAGCAAAGGAAATGAAAGGGACGCCTCATTTGAATTAATTTGGAGGAGCGAATATCTTGATATTAAAATAATCAAGATTTAAGCATAATTGGAACTTTATTTCCATTTAATGCAAAAATAAATAAAATAATTGAAGGTCCTTCAAACAAAACGAGATGGTTGAATTTTATCAAGTTTGAACACCTTTGTTCCTTTTCTAGGCTACGAAAATATCCAAGGGAAGTGGATAACTCACTCACCTTATTATAAGGAAAAGAAATATCCACTCACTTATGAATATTAGTATAATATGATTTGAGGTGCTTAATTTGCTTTCCTTTAAATCATGGATAATTGAGAGGAATAAGAGGAAAACAAGATAGCCTCGTCTCCAAGGAGTTGAGGGGGAAGAGTCAGATCTATTTTTGGGATTAAATGAATTTTTATAAGGCATTTTATCTCTCCTTGAATTTCTTATAAAAGTACCCTTTACAAGCCAAACCAAGGGCTTTTTTTCATTTCCATTTCTTTTCCCTTGCTTGGAAAACGACCAAGGAGCTTTATAGGATCAGGAGGACGACCCCCAACCTGTTGGTAAGCTTCTTGACCTCCTTTCACCTTGAATCCATGGTGAAAATCGAAAATCAATGCATGAATTCTTCATAACTCGATCCCCTCTTCAATTCTAACCAATTCTTTTCACTCAAAGCTTGAGGACGAACCTTCAAATAGTGAAGGGAGTTGAATCCACCATTGTTGGCGTGAGCTTGGAGCATTGGAACTCAAGCGGAGGTGGGTTTTATAACTTGAACCCTTAATTTTATTATTGCATTCAATTCCTTATCAATTGGTGATCCTTTCTTCATTTTTGGAATTTAATTTGGTTGAATGATGCAATCACCATGAAAGCACAAAAAACTTCGTGGGTTTGGAGCTCTATGATGATGAAATCATCATAAGCACACACCTCCCCAAATATCTCTTGCAAACGGTTTCAATAAAATGGTCCAAACGGTTTTGCCAAACCATTTGGAGATCAAATGGTTTCAAAACTATTTGGTGATTTGAGTCCCAAACTGCATGAGGGTGTTGACCATTTGGATGGGCTGACCGTTTGAGGTCTGAAACCTAGTATGTGTTGGATGATGATCCAATGGCTCCAATTGATTAGATCAACATATGGACAATCCTTCAAATAGAAACCCTAATCGGCTAAGTGCTGATTTTGCAATTGATTGAGTTAATGTTTCAGGTTGATTGACCCAAACGGTTTCAAAACTGTTTGGGAATCACCCAAATGGTCTCAAGACCGTTTGGAGGTCAACCAAGACCGTTTGGAGGTCTAGGGTTGAGTATGGTTGGTTATTTGAAGATCCAAAGATACCAAATTGAAATGCAATCAATTGTTGATTTGATAATCAATCCAATGATCCAAACCCTAATTGAATGTCATGGATTTTTATGATGGATTGGTAAAACGGTATCAAGACCATTTGGAGGTCATACAAACGACCTCAAGACCATTTGGGGGTCATTCAAGACCATTTGCGGCCAGGTCATATCATGTAATGATGATGGTTCACTGATTTTAATTGAATTGGTTCCACAATGTCAACCATTGATGGTTCCTCAGTTTCAAAACCCTAAGTGATGGTTTCTTGATTATCCACCCTAGTTCAATAGGGTTCAAAACCCTAAATTGAAGGCCTAATTGAATGGTGATTCAGTGGTTCAATTGATGAATACTTTAGTGGTTCAATTGATAGTTGGTTCATGGATTGGAACCTTGAATCGATTAAGTGTTGAAGACCCTTTTTGGTCCATTCGGTTTTGAGAGGGTTTGGACCAAACGGTCTTAAGACCGTTTGAGTCCAAATAGTCTCAAGAGTGTTTGGGACCAAACGATCTCAAGACCATTTGACACCAAACGGTCTCAAACCGTTTAGAGACTCAAGTCCATTCGGTTTCAAGATGTGTTGTCTAAACGATTTCAAGAACCAACTTTGCTAAATAGTTTCAAACTATTTGAACTTAGTGACCAAGACCGTTTGAGGTCTAAGTGACTAAAACCTTTTGAGATTCAAATTGGTTAAAACATTTGGACATCTAATATGATCAAAAGTCAATTAGCTATTTGATTACTAATGATGTAGACCAATGATGATTATGAAGGTTAACCCTAACTATGTGTACTTAAGTGAAGAGTTAACCTAGATCGATCTAGGCATATTTAACATCCTAGAGAGGATGAGAGAGAGAGAATGGGAGAGATGATTTCTTACATAATAAGCTCTAATTCTCTCATAATGAATAAATATGTAATCAGTGTTTGATCCATATTGATGAGATCATGAAATCCTCATTGAAAAATATTGATGTACCAGGACCCTAATTTAGGGAAAGTTTATGTGAAACCCTAATTTAAGGACAAAGCTCAGTGAAACCATAATCTAGGGCGATGACGTATCCCTAACTTAGTGTAACAATGTAAGAAACCCTAATTTTATGGGAATTGTAAATCATAACCCTAATTTGGGTATCAGGTATGAAAAACCTTACTTAGATGTGAATGGTAAACCTTAATCCCTAAAATGGGATAAAGGTACATGAAACCCTAAATAGGGTAGTGCCATTAATGCTATGTGAAGCTTTAATACTGGGTGATGTGTTGTGAAATCTTAATTTCACATAATACTCGGTGAATCCCTGATATAGAAGGATGATTATGTGAAACTCTATTGATGAGCAATACTATGTGAAATCCATAAATGTATGGAAGATGCTATGTGAATCCTCACGTTATAAATATGGAGAATCCTATTCCTAATAATGGAATAGTGATTAATGTTTTGACAAATGTAACACCTAGAGAGGTTGTTAATGGATATCCCTATATTAATAGTTCCTAACTCAAGGATGAATCCATATTATTGGCAATGGTTGTATATTCTAAGTGAGTGACTAATGCCCAATACATTACATGATAAATGTGATAAACTGGTGCATAAAGTATTAAGATGGGAAATTCCCTAATACAAGCTAAGTGGATGAACTCAAGTAAGATAAAGGTGTTGAGGGAAGTGATACATCAATATATGATAGATATCACATCCAACACTCCAATACTGGTATACCTTGATGTGTTATAAGTCCATTATAATTGAATGAGTGACATATGAAATGTGTCATGTCAATTGTTACATTGATATGTAATGCACTTTGATGAATGTAGGCTAACATGCCTTATGAAAAGGTTAATCCAAACCTATAAACTATGATGTAATCATATTCTCGAAAAGATGAGAGAGAAATGCATATTGTGTATTGATAATTCATTTAATGATGAAATGATGAGAATAAATAAGTATGATTGTATACTTATGTTATCCATATTGATTCCTTGCTATGTGAACCCTAATACAGGGTAATTCTATGTGAAACCCTAATATAAGTTAAATCTATTTGAACCCTAATACAGGGTAATGCTATGTGAAACCCTAATATAAGTTAATACTATGTGAACCCTAATACAGGGTAATGATATGTGAAACCCTAATATAAGTCAATGCTATGTGAACCCTAATACAAGGTAATGCTATGTGAAACCCTAGTACATGATGATGCTATGTGAAGTCTTAACATAGAGTAATCCTATGTGAAGTTCAACTACATATTGATGAGTTATGTATGTAATGAGAAGACCCTTGTATTGCATGATACTGATATATGATTGTTATCATGAGTACTAAACATGCAGGTTTGTTGAGATGATGAGCATAGCCAGGTATGGGCTATAATGCACTATATACTAAAAATGTTTCATATGCCTTATAAGCATTCATATGCTTTATTGCTTAGTGAGAAGTAATCTGAAAACTTATGAGCCCTATGTGCCATATGGTGTTTTACTTATTGAAATTGGTTATGGATTCATAAGTCATAATGTGCCTTGTTGCCTATTAAGAGGTAACAAAAGGTGATATGAGCTTTGTGAACTATGTGGAATACTTTGTGTAGCAAGATTCATAATGTCCTTGGTCAGATGACCTGAAGGTATGTAGTCACCTAATAAGTGGTAACAAGTGTTTTGTGATGAGTTGAGGATTTAAATACCCATATCCTATAATCATGATGATGAACTTGTTAACAAGTGGAAATGTACTTGATGAGTTGAGGGATTAAGATCCCAATACTTTTTGAAAAGAGTATGGCTACAGGCCATGACTCCACAATGACAATGCCAGGCATTAGATATATGATCTAAGCCTGAAGAGAGTTAATGTTGTGGTAATGATTCTATAGTGAATAAATGTTATACATGTTCTTCATATTCCTTAATGGATAAGTGACATGTTGCTCTATCAAGTTATAGCTGCAATGCTTTTGATAAAAATAATGTTCTAATCTGTTAGACATTGAATTAACTGCTGTCAAACAATTATGATTCCTCTGTTCATAATTATCTTCTTAAGCTGCAATAATAATATTTTTGGCGGAGAGTTATATCTCTCGCTGGGGCAATTTAAAATTGTCTCACCCCCATGGGAATCACATTTTTAGGTGGACGCGGATGAGGAGGCAGGAATCTTTCAGTAGGTGAAGGACAACAACAGCAGCAACAGGGACAGTTGTGAAGTCTCAGGTGGAGACACTGGCTGTTATGCCTTGTATAGTTGTATATAGAGTCCTATGTGTCATCTATGTACTCTCAGGTCCTCGGAATAGTAGTTAGTGTTTTTGAGATTTTGGCTCAGTGCCTTGAGATTTTATACTTCATGTGTTTAGCTTACGAGAGCAGTTGATGTTTGTAATTCTCAAAAAGAGATGATACATGATATGTACTTTTAAAAAATAGAATGTAAATGTGTTACTTGGGTTCTATGTGAGAAAGTTTTCTTTGTTGGATCTCTTGATAAAAAGGTTTTAATTATTAGTGATTTTCAGTAATCCGCTGCTTAGTGAACACTTCCGCATTAGTTAATTATGTTTTTGTGAGTTGTATGCCACAATTAAGTGGTATCAGAGCTCTAGGTTCGCTGAGTCTATAGAGACATAGGACTAAGGTGTTGAGTCTGTGTTGGTGTCACTACTACAGAAACAGCATTCAGTGTCGCTTTTCTAGGCGTCGATTATTTCGTAAAACCGATGCCTATAATATTAAATGTCGGTTATTTATGCAAACCGACGTCTATATTCAAAGACCAGCCAGACACGGGTACCACTTTGTATTCAGCATCGGCTGGTTATAACAGACCGACGCCTAAGATCGCCAGCGAAATCTAATTTTCGAGCGAAAACATTTTAGTTCACCTATAACGTCGGTTTTTTTACTATTCACCGACGCCTATTTAAAATGAAAATTTGCGCAAAAAGTCCCACTTTCAGTGTCGGTTATCCTTAGATAACCGACGCTGATAATGGTTCCCGCCAAATAATTTAGGGTAAAGGTTGTCTAGTTGGGCGTCGGTGTTTTACTATCAATCGACGCGAAATCGTAATAGGCGTCAGTTTTGTAGATAACCGACGTCGTTGACCAACTTAATAGAGGCCTGATCACCCGACTCTTCCCCCTTTCTTCCTGTTTCATCGATTCTCCTATGTGCTGCTCGTCGCCGCTCTCCCAAAATCACCGCATGGTGCCTGCTGCTTCTCGCTCACCGCCGACACTCCTTGCTGCTTCTCTGCATCGCCGTCGCCGCCCACCGCCTTCCTCCTTGCGTCACCGCCACACCGCCTTCCTCCTTGCTCACGCCCTACTACGGCGCACTCCTTCCTCCCTACTCACGCCCTACTACGGTGCTGTCTTCTTCCTTGCCGCTGCCCGCTGCTTGCTGTTCTGCTCTCCAGGTATTAGTCGTAGCCTCTGTTCTACTTTCTCCCTAGCTCTTTAACTACAGCACTTCCTGACTTCAAAACCTAAGCACCTTAGCCACTTGGCTACGGTTACCTAGAAATTCAGTGAGATACCTTCTAGTTATAGAAGTCCTTACTTTACTTTTTTCCCGACTAAATAATCAATCAATTTCGTTAAAGACTAGTTAGTGTTCTACTTCTTTCACTCAGAAGAATGGCCTACCACGGTCGTGCTGGGCAGCACGGCCGTGGTAGGCCAACACAACCACGGCCGTGTTTTCTGTTGGTAAGGATATGAACAAATCTATATGTAATACTTTATGTAAATTCTAGGATACGAACAAATATTTTGCTTGCATATATTTGTGCTTCTAATCCTAATGCTTGACCTAATTCAGTACATTTTGATGCATGTTGAAATAAGATTTAAACTTGTCCATTCTAGCATCCTAATTTGATTTGATTAAACCCTAACATTGATGAAACCCTAACATCAATTGTGATGAAACCCTAACATGTACATATCTATTATTGTGTTTGTTGGCCTAGAAACCCGTCCAAGATTTACTCATTAGGAGTAAATCTTCTATAGTCCCCGGTTTGGGACTGTTCTTGAACACCTAATCTCACTTAGGATGTAAGTGTATAATGTGTATTGGGTTTTTGAGAAAATTTTGGTAGCATTTCCCCATTTGTTCTCTAAGTACATATGTACTTAGAGAACAACGGGGAAATGTTGTTGAAATTTTCTTGAAAACCCAATACACATTATACACTTACTAGTGAGATTAGGTGTTCAAGGATGGGATAGGTGGTACACATTTATTATATATAAGAATGACATCACATGTGTTTGTTGGCCTGGAAACCCGTCCAAGATTTACTCATTAGGAGTAAATCTTGGATAGTCCCCGGTTTGGGACTGTAATAGGAGTAAATCTTGGATAGGATGTAAGTGTATACCCTAATCTTGTCCTAATATATACTTGTTTTTCTCTTTGATCATAGAATGGATAGATCATGGATGTCCATTCGCAATCGCTGCACCCCAGAGTTTATATCTGGTCTTGATCAGTTTATTAGATTTTCCGAGGAACATAGGAAAAAACCTATAGATAGGTTCTACTGTCCATGTAGGCATTGCGGTAACAACTTGAAAGTCAACACTGGTGAGGAAATCAAAAGTCATGTCATGTGCAACGGGATTGTACAAGGCTATACAGAATGGCACTGGCATGGAGAGATTTCAAACTCAAAACCAGTAGATGTTGATAGCAGTGCTTGGGTGGAAGAAGAAATTGCCTCCGATGACATAGATGTGAACGAACCAGTTCCAGTAGACATCGTTGATGCGATGTTTGATAGTTGTAGGGTAGAGCACACCGATCCACCTCCTATCTTTAGAAACATTGTGCATGATGCTGAGATACCATTATAAGCAGGTTGTGCTAAGTTTACGAAGCTTAGCGTTGTGTTGAGATTGTATAAGTTGAAAGCTAACAATAGATGGAGCGACAAAAGCTTCACTTTATTGTTCACTTTGTTGAAAGAAATGCTTCCTGAAGGAAACGAGCTGCCAATCTCAACATACCGGGTAAAGAAAATGTTGTGCCCAATGGGAATGGAGGCCAAGAAGATACATGCATGCCCGAATGATTGTGTATTATTTCAAAAGGACTATGTAGATTTGAAAGATTGTCCAAAATGTGGTGCGTCACGGTATAAATTGACGACTTCGGGGGAGTCCAAAACTAGTTCTCCTGCCAAGGTGTTGTGGTATCTACCTATAATATCACGGTTTCAACACTGTTTATTTATACAAGATATTATTGAGTTGTTTATGTATGATTGGCTGAATACATCAATGATAGAGACATGGATAAGGTGAGATCTTGTTTATACATCCATATACCTTGTGTAAGATCCGGTGATCTCGTTTCTTATATATTAATGCATAAGTAATACATGTTTTGCAGCTACTTAGTCGAAGATCAATGCAAACAATTTGCATTTGATCATGTGGGTTTTTTTATTCCATCATTGATTAGTATGGTAGCTAAAGACCCTGATAGTGTTCAACAATACTGTATAGATGCTTTTAGAATTTTCGGTCAGCAAAAGAAGACGATAATAATAGCTCCATTCAATGTCAAGTAAGTTTACTTTATTTATAATTTGGACTTAAGAAAATTCCATTTTTATTGTGCATTTTGAGTTATTAATTTTTAACTTTTTTACCTCTAGCAGTAGACATTGGGAGTTACTAGTTATTGTCCCTGGGATGTTGACTGTTTATTATCTAGATCCTGCGGGAAGTACATTGAACACTAAAATTGGACACATATTGAGAATGCCATTATTCTGGTGAGAAATATTTCATTTTTATATTTGTTAACATCTGTTATTACATTACTATTTAATTATGCAATTTACTGTGTTACATTAACATGTAGGGGTTTAGATGCATTCAAAAATTCTGGAGGAAATGTCCCAAGGAGAAAGAACCAGCCAATATTTTGGGAGAACGTAAAAGTAAGTTCTCGACTCTAATGTATATATTATTTATGTGAACTGTGCTTAGTTGTATTTTTTAATATTTTGTATGTTTCAACTTAAAGTGTGCTACACAAGACAACGGCTGGGCATGCACAAACTATGTGATGCGATTTATGCAGATGATTATCCGACATGCCGCATTGGATATTAATACCATACATGAGGTATTATATATAGTCTCATTAGTTAGTATGAAATATATCAATCTTATTTTTATATTATTACTTATATATATATACATCATTCTCTTTTTAGGTGTTTAAAACTGACCACACTATAAGTAAACGCTTAAAAAATGTACATGCTCCATATACGATGGAAGCATTAAATGAAATAAGAGAAGAATGAGCAAAAACCATACAAGCAGTGGCGATTGTAAGATATAATTGGGATGCTGATAGCGATGCTAAATGATATTTTGTAAATGAATATTTCTAAATTTTTATACATGTCTGAATGTTTCTACATGTATTTGAATGTTTCTACATGTGTGAATGTGAGAATTGAATTGATGTCTGAATGTATCTACTTGTGTGAAAAAATATTTGTTGATTTTACAGGTTTGTGGCCTGTTTGTAGGCTGATATCAATGGATGTCGTAAACCTGCAGTTCAGAAAACTGAACTACAGGTTGTCATCCTGCTAACCAGCCACAGCAGGCCTGCAAACTGATAAGAAAAAAAATTAAAGTATAGACGTCGGTTATTTATAAAACATCGTCATCAAAGGCCTACAACGTCGGTTATTAGATAAAAATCGACGCCTAATATGACAAACAACCCGACCGTGTAGGAGAGCACGACCGTGGTGGAAAAGGCGTCGCTTATTCGTATAAAACCGATGCCTATAGTACTAAACACGGTCGTGCAGCGAAGCACGGCCGTGTCGTCTGGGAGTATGGCGTCGGTTGTTCAGTTGTTAACCAACACAGAAAGTGTCCTAGGTGGTGCCCTTCTTTGTGGCGCGAACCCTATATACGTCGGCCAACTATATATAACCGACACCTATAGATCATATCGGTGTCGGTTAGAAAACCGACGCCAAAGAGTTCGACCTTTAGCGGCGCCCACATCGGCTTCGCTTTAAAAACCGTCGCCAAAGGGGGTTAAACAACTGACGCCAAAGGCGTATTCTGTAGTAGTGTGTCCTCCAGTATACCCTATAGTGACTTCTGTTTATGTAGAAGAAAAGGTGAAGTTTAAAGATGACTGGAGAACACGAGGAGCACATTGCTAAGGGCAATGTTGTTGCACCAGGAGAGGGTGCATGGGACCAGGCAAGTGGAGAACAAGTGCCTGAGAATTCCCATCTTGACCTAATCAGGATAGAGAATCCTATGTTATGTTCCTGAAGGGCAGGTTAGGACAATAGTGATGCATATAGAAGACTAGATACTAGTATTACAACCTAGGTTACGAGTCCTCAATGCGGAAACTTTGGGCTTTGAAAGGGTTCCTAAGTGACATGGTCATGTTGGAACAGTGGAAATGTGGGAAAGATTAGCTTATGGAAAGAAAGTAGACTCTGCCATAAGTCTAGACAAACAGTACATCTGTGATGGTAATGCCCAAAGAGGGGAAATAAGCTGAGATTTAAGGTAAGGTCTCTATAATTTTAGAGACATTTGCCTAGTTATTCTGAAAAGCCAAAGTTTTTGGTGTCACCAGTGCAATAAATGCCTAGTGCACCAGGGCAGTAGCCACTAAGTAAAGGCAAAAGTAGCAACATGAAATAACTAGACACTATGTGTTGATTCAACCTAATGTGGTAGATAACAGTGAGAGGTAATAGTCAAATGAAATATAATCATTTTGATACTTCATTTCATGATTCTATGTGTTAAAAATAAGAAAGTAATTGTTTTTGAGCTTCCTTTGACTAGTCCTATATGGACACAAGGGAGATGAGAGCTTACATCTTACTCAGTGTTCCTTAAAATGCTTTATAATCTCCCTTATCTGTGTGTTAAAAGATGAGATATAGAAGTGATGCCTGAAGAAAAATTCTAGAATAAAAAAAAATCATGTGTGTATAATGATATGAAAAGTGAGGAATATGATAGCAAATAAATTGCATACTACCTAATCTCAATACTTGTATACCCTATCCAGGTATATGATTATTGGAAGATAAGGCAAGTATGGAACTCTTAGATTGTTATCTTTTTGCTTACTCAGATCAAGTAATCATTTTGAAACAATCTAGACAGTATAATGAAATTAAATAGGAAGAGCTAAGTGAATTTTCTTAGTGAATTTTCCCAAATAAATTACTCAGTGAACTTTCTCAGTGAATTTTCTCAAATAAATTACTCAGTGAACTTTCTCATTGAATTTTCTCAAATAAATTACTCAGTGAACTTTCTCAGTGAATCTTCCCAAATAAATTACTTAGTGAACTTTCTCAGTAATTTTTTCCAAATGAATTGCTTAGTGAACATTCTCAGTGAATTGCTTAGTGAACATTCTCAGTGAACTTTCTCAGTGAATTTCTTAGTGAACATTCTCAGTGAACTTTCTTAGTTAATTGCTTAGTGAACATTCTCAGTGAACTTTCTCACTGAATTGCTTAGTGAACATTCTCAGTGAACTTTCTCAGTGAATTGCTTAGTGAACATTCTCAGTGAACTTTCTCAGTGAATTGCTTAGTGAACATTCTTAGTGAACTTTCTCAGTGAATTGCTTATTGAACATTCTCAATGAACTTTCTCAGTGAATTTCTTAGTGAACATTCTCAGTGAACTTTCTCAATGAATTTTTTCCAAATAAATTGCTCAGTAAATATTCTCAGTGAACTTTCTCAGTGAACTATCCCAATTAAAGTGCTAAGTGAACTCTCCCAAACAAATAAAGGATTGTTGAGTAAATTACTTATGTTAGATATATATGTTTCTCTTTGGTAAACATCCTTGGGTGATGATAGAAGTATGTTCTTTTATGCTTCTTCCTTTCAATAATATGGACATCATATGTTAGGGGTTTATGCTCTTCATAAACATAAACATTGATAAGGTTGAATTAATGAAAGGAACTTTGTGTGGATTACAGATCCATGATATATACATGATATTAGGATCTTATGTGGAGACTTGAGGGTATGATAAATGAATAAATTTGTCCCTCCTTTTTCCTGGGATTTCAGGGACGAAATCCTTGTTAGGGGTTTATAATTTGTAACATCCCTGGCCTGGGTTATGTGTTAACCCTAGATGATTTTCCTAATAAGGTTTAGTAGATGCTTAATCTTATCTTGTGAAAAGTAATTAGGACTCAAGAGGAACTTATATTCCATTTTGGTCCCTTTTGAATAATGTTGAAACATTATTTTGCTTGTTTTGGACTAAAGTGCAAATTACCCAAGTTGAGGGGTTAAATTGAAAATTGTACCTGATAACATGCTCCTCATGTGTAGAATCATCATGAGAAGGAATATAATGCAGAGGTATGGCTTGTGGTAGCCTGAGTACCAAGA
The DNA here is from genome assembly GCA_963693085.1 of Alisma plantago-aquatica. Lineage (NCBI taxonomy): Eukaryota > Viridiplantae > Streptophyta > Magnoliopsida > Alismatales > Alismataceae > Alisma > Alisma plantago-aquatica. Next base: position 509,720,367 of record OY856415.1, read on the forward strand.
AAGAGCTGATAAAGCAATGTTTGTGCATTAAAACCTAGTTTTGGTGTAATGTGCAATTTACCCAAAACCTAGGGTTCAATATGCAAATTACCACTTCAATAAGGTCCCTAATGTTTCTTGGCATCATATAGAGAAAATAAAATGAGAGGGGCGCCTCATTTGAATTAAGTTGGAGGAGAGAGAGTCTTGATATTAAAATAATCAAGATTTAAGCATAATTGGAACTTTATTTCCATTTAATGCAAAAATAAATAAAATAATTGAAGGGCCTTCAACCAAAAATGAGATGGTTGAATTTTCTCAAGTGTGAACAACTTTTTGCCTTTGCTATGCAATGAAAATATCCAAGGGAAGTGGCTAACTCACTCACCTTATTATAAGGAAAAGAAATATCCACTCACTTATGGATATTAGTATAATATGATTTGAGGTGCTTAATTTGCTTTTCCTTAAATCATGGATTATTGATAGGAATAAGAGGCAAACAATATAGCCTCAGATCCAAGGAGTTGAGGAGGAAGAGGCGGCACTATTTTTGGGATTAAATGAATTTTTATAAGGCATTTTCTCTCTCCTTGAATTTCTTATAAAAGTACCCTTTACAAGACAAACCAAGGGCTTTTTTTCGTTTCCATTTCTTTTCCCTTGCTTGGAAAACGACCAAGGAGCTTTGTTGGATCAGGAGGACGACCCCCAACCTATTGGTAAGCTTCTTGACCTCCTTTCACCTTGAATCCATGGTGAAAATCGAAAATCAATGCATGAATTCTTCATAACTCAATCCCCTCTTCAATTCTAACCAATTCTTTTCACTCAAAGCTTGAGGACGAGCCATGGAATAGCAAAAGGAGTTGCTCCACCATTTTTGGCGTGATCTTGGAGCTTTGGAGCTCAATTGGAGGCGAGTTTTATAACTTGAACCCTTAATTTTATTATTGCATTCAATTCCTTATCAATTGGTGATCCTTTCTTCATTTTTGAAATTTATTTTGGTTGAATGACGCAATCACCATGAAATCATAGAAAACTTCGTTGGTTTGGAGATTTATGGTGATGACATCATCATAAGCACACACCTCCCAAAATATCTCTTGCAAATAGTTTCAATAAAATGGTCCAAACGGTTTCACCAAACCGTTTGGAGACCAAACAGTTTCAAAACCGTTTGGTGATTTGAGTCCCAAACAGCATGAGGGTGTTGACCATTTGGATGGGCTGACCATTTGAGGTCTGAACCCTAGTATGTGTTGGATGATGATCCAATGGCTCCAATTGATTAGATCAACATATGGACAATCTTTCAAATAGAAACCCTAATCGGCTAAGTGCTAATTTTGCAATTGATTGAGTTGATGTTTTGGGTTGATTGACCCAAACGGTTTCAAAACCGTTTGGGAATCACCCAAAAGGTATCAAGACCATTTGGAGGTCAACCAAGACCATTTTGAGGTCTAGGGTTGAGTATGGTTGGGTATTTTAAGATTCAAAGATACCAAATTGAAATGTAATCAATTGTTGACTTGATAATCAATCCAATGATCCAAACCCTAATTGAATGTCACAGATTTTGATGATGGATTGGGAAAACGGTCTCAAGACCATTTGGAGGTCATCCAAACGAACTGAAGACCATTTGGGGGTCATTCAAGACCGTTTGAGGTCAGGTCATATCATGTAATGATGATGGAATTTACTGATTTCAATTGAATTGGTTCCACAATGTCAACCATTGATGGTTCCTCAGTTTCAAAACCCTAAGTGATGGTTTCTTGATTATCCACCCTAGTTCAATAGGGTTCAAAACCCTAAATTGAAGGCCTAATTGAATGGTGATTCAGTGGTTCAATTGATTAATACTTTAGTGGTTCAATTGATAGTTGGTTCATGGATTGGAACCTTGAATCGATTAAGTGTTGAAGACCCTTTTTGGTCCATTCAGTTTTGAGAGGGTTTGGACCAAACGGTCTCAAGAACGTTTGGGTCCAAACGGTGTCAAGACCATTTTGTACCAAACGGTCTCAAGACCGTTTGAGACCAAACGGTCTCAAACCGTTTGGAGACTCAAGTCCATTCGGTTTCAAGATGTGTTGTCTAAACGGTTTCAAGAACCAACTTTGCTAAACGGTTTCAAACCGTTTGAACTTAGTGACCAGGACCGTTTGAGGTCTAAGTGACTAAGACCTTTTGAGATTCAAATTGGTTAAACCATTTGGACATCTTATATGATCAAAGGTCATTTATCTATTTGATTATTAATGATGTAGACCAATGATGATTATGAAGGTTAACCCTAACTATGTGTACTTAAGTGAAGAGTTAACCTAGATTGATCTTGTAATATTTAACATCCTAGAGAGGATGAGAGAGATAGAGATAATGGGAGAGATGATTTCTTACATAATAAGCTCTAATTCTCTCTTTATGAATAAATATGTAATCAGGGTTTGATCCATATTGATGAGATCATGAAATCCTAATTGAAAAAGATTGATGTACCTTGACCCTAATTTAGGGAAATTTTTTGTGAAACCCTAATTTAAGGGCAAAGCTCAGTGAAACCATAATCGAGGGTGGTGATGTAACCCTAACTTAGTGTAACAATGTAAGAAACCCTAATTTGATGGGAATTGTACATCATAACCCTAATTTGGGTATCAGGTATGAAAAACCTTACTTAGATGTGAATGGTAAACCTTAATCCCTAAAATGGGATAAAGGTACATGAAACCCTAATATAGGGTAGTGCCATTAATGCTATGTGAAGCTTTAACACTGGGTGATGTGTTGTGGAATCTTAATTTCACATAATACTAGGTGAATCCCTGATATAGAAGGATGATTATGTGAAACTCTATTGAAGAGCAATACTATGTGAAATCCATAAATGTATGGAAGATGCTATGTGAATCCTCAAGTTATAAATATGGAGAATCCTATTCCTAATAATGGAATAGTGATTAATGTTTTGATAAATGTAACACCTAGAGAGGTTGTTAAAGGATATCCCTATATCAATAGTTCCTAACTCAAGGATGAATCCATATTATTGGAAATGGTTGTATATTCTAAGTGAGTGACTAATGCCCAATACATTACATGATAAATGTGATAAACTGGTACATAAAGTATTAAGATGGGAAACACCCTAATACAAGCTAAGTGGATGAACTCAAGTAAGTTAAAGGTGTTGAGGGAAGTGATACATCAAGATATGATAGATATCACATCCAACACCCCAATACTGATATACCTTGATGTGTTATAAGTCCAATATAATTGGATGAGTGACATATGAAATGTGTCATGTCAATTGTTACATTGAGATATAATGCACTTTGATGAATGTAGGCTAACATGCCTTATGAAAAGGTTAATCCAAACCTATAAACTATGATGTAATTATATTTTGGCAAAGATGAGAGAGAGACTCATACTCTGTGTTGATAATTCATTTAATGATGAAATGATGACAATAAATAAGTATGATTGAATACTTATGTTATCCATATTGATTCCTTGCTATGTGAACCCTAATACAGGGTAATGCTATGTGAAACCCTAATATAAGTTAATGCTATGTGAACCCTAATATAGGGTAATGCTATGTGAAACCCTAATATAAGTTAATACTATGTGAACCCTAATACATGGTAATGCTATGTGAAACCCTAATATAAGTCAATGCTATGTGAACCCTAATATAGGGTAATGCTATGTGAAACCCTAGTACAGGATGATGCTATGTGAAGTCTTAACACAGAGTAATCCTATGTGAAGTTCAACTACATATTGATGAGGTATGTATGTAATGAGAAGACCCTTGTATTGCATGATACTGATATATGATTGTTATCATGAGTACTAAACATGCAGGTATGTTGAGATGATGAGCATAGCCAGGTATGGGCTATAATGCACTATATACTAAAAATGTTTCATAGGCCTTATAAGCCTTCATATGCTTTATTGCTTAGTGAGAAGTAATCAGAAAACTTATGAGCCCTGTGTGCCATATGGTGTTTTACTTATTGAAATTGGTTATGGCTTCATAAGCCATAATGTGCCTTGTTGCCTATTAAGAGGTAACAAAAGGTGATATGAGCTTTGTGAAATATGTGGAATACTTTGTGTAGCAAGATTCATAATGTCCTTGGTCAGATGACCTGAAGGTATGAAGTCACCTAATAAGTGGTAACAAGTGTTCTGTGATGAGTTGAGGATTCAAATAACCATATCCTATAATCATGATGATGAACTTGTTAACAAGTGGAAATGTACTTGATGAGTTGAGGGATTAAGATCCCAATACTTTGTGAAAAGAGTATGGCTACAGGACATGACTCCACAATGACAATGCCAGACATTAGATATATGATCTAAGCTGGAAGAGAGTTGATGTTGTGGTAATGATTCTATAGTGAATAAATGTTATACATGTTCTTCATATTCCTTAATGGATAAGTGACATGTTGCTCTATCAAGTTATAGCTCCAATGCTTTTGATAAAAATAATGTTCTAATCTGTTAGACATTGAATTAACTGTTGTCAAACAATTATGATTCCTCTATTCATAATTATCTTCTTAAGCCGTAATAATAATGTTTTTGGCAGAGAGTTATATCTCTCTCTGGGCAATTTACAATTGTCTCACCCCGTGGGAATCACATTTTTAGGTGGACACGGACGAGGAGGTAGGAATCCTTCAGTAGGTGAAGGACAGCAACAACAGCAGCAGGGATAGCAGTGAAGTCTCAGGTGGAGACACTGGCTATTATGCCTTGTATAGTTGTATATAGAGTCCTATGTGTCGTCTTTGTACTCTCAGGTCCTTGGAATAGTAGTTAGTGTTTTCGAGATTTTGGCTCAGTGCCTTGAGATTTTATACTGCCTATGTTTATCTTACCAGAGCAGTTGATGTTTGTAATTCTCAGAAAGAGATGATACAGGATATGTACTTTTGAAAAACAGAATGTAAATGTGTTACTTTGGTTCTATGTGAGAAAGTTTTCTTTCTTGGATCTCTTGATAAAAAGGTTTTAATTTTTAGTGATTTTCGGTAATCCGCTGCTTAGTGAACGCTTCCGCATTAGTTAATTATGTTTTGTGAGTTGTATGCCACAGTCGTGTAGTGTATATTGCTTAGGGACAAATACAAATAACATTGGTTGATATTTATTTTTATTGATTTCTTGACTTATAAGGTGGTAAGAAAAGTCAATTGTTATACATGTTCTTTGTATTCCTTTTTATAATATTAATCATCCTACTACTCAGTGACAACTACCTAATTTTTCTTAATTTGTTGTTTCTGCTAGGTACATATGGATTAGTTGAATCTACTCAACTTGTTTAGTGTGTTATTTATCTGCTTAGTTATTTGTGCTTTAATTGACGTTGGTAGAGAGTTATATATTTCACTGGGACATTTGGTCTCATCCCATGCGTTTCCACATTTTTTTAGGTGGTCATGCACAAAGAAGTAGATATCATGCACATGAGGAAGAGAAGCAGTAAGAGTAGTAGCTGATAAGGTTGGATGTGCTGCTGGTGTTTTGGTGTTAGAGTCCTAGGGCCATCCATGTACACATAGGTCTTTGGGGGTGCCCTTGTTGTGTTTTGTGGATATGTTATTGATATGAGGCTTTTGACTTGTAATCCATATATGTAAGATCTTTCATGTGTGTATTTACATATATGTAGAATAGATATCTTATGTAACAACTTGATGACAAGAATGATGATGCATAGTGATGTAACCACCATGATATATGTATTATGTGATACATGTGTCCTGTTGAGGATTAATATGTGATAAGTCTTTGGCTTTGATGCTTTGAGGAAATCGGTTTTCATTTCCAGTATTTTCCGGTATCCACATGTCTAGTTTTAATTCCACACCCATTTTCAAGTTATCTTGTTTGTGGCGTGTCGAGGCGTCACACTCCTAGTCTGTCCCAAGTAGCACATGTATGTAGCACTTATGTGGTTGTTGTCCTCGTGGTGCTCACTAGAGCTAAACAAAAGGGGGCGAGAGCCCCCAAAACAAGGCACAAAGTAGCCACCCCACTTCATCGGACCACCTTGGACTTTGTGGTGTCCTTGTATGGGGTTAGGGAGGTGCGAGTCGAGCAACTCAAGGTTGAGTTCGAAGGCGGTGGCTTGGGTTTGGGCCAGAAGGAGGAGGTGTAAAAAATAGAGATGTAGTGCGAGAGGGCTAGAGATCAAAGAGACGGGAAAGAAGGATGGAGTTTAGCTATGAGTTTTCCCACAAATTAAATAGTTTGAGGGACTCGTTAAGAGTGTCCATTGGACGTAAGAAAGCACAGTTGTAGCAGTGTTATAGAGTACAATCCAACGAGGGAGATGACTAGGCGCGGCTGGACGGGTGGACCATCGTGGTCCTAGGGTAATCCAACGACCATGATATGTTTCACCCACCTACCCCCAAATGGGTAAGCAGATGGGTTGCAGGTCACATTTGGCCCATCAAGGGTTATAAACCTAAAGACAACAATTAAACCAAGTAGATTTTGAGAAAAAATCAAAAGGCCACAACTTGAGCTACAATGGTCCTTTTGAGATGATTTTTGAGTCGTTGGAAAGATAATTGAAAGCTCAACATCATAAATTTCATTAGAGGGTAGGGTTATCACAAGGGTGAGGTAAATTTTACCTTACAAGATGGTGACATATTAATGAATGATTCATAGTTCAAGAGTGTAAATCCAAGTCACACCTTGTGGATTTGATCATTGGTGTGATCAAATTGGAGCATCACCACATTTCAATCATAAAATCGATATTAAATTGAGTAAGATTACACTCAGCCAAAGAGAAAGAGTTTAATGGAGGAGAGATAAAATCCAAATTATCACAATCATTTTCTTCTTAAAATTAGATCATGGGTCTTTCATGCATACAATTTGTGATGTGGTCCCACCAAGTGGTTTTTAGTATATTAAATTATAAATTTCATATTTGGTTGATTGAGGCTTACACTTATCACATATATTCAACACAAATAAAAAGTCAAAAAATAAGCATTATCTTTATGACAATCATCTCAGCATAAGTAGAGGAAAAACTATTACATTACAACTGCCATTAGAGATTAGGCCTTTGTAACTAATGATATGCATGTCTTTGGCCCAATCTTCAACAAGATCCTTACTAATGGTCTCTCTGAGGGATTTATAATGATGACGATTAAAAGCAAGTGGAGGTTGGAGTACCTGTGAGCTGTGAGGGCTTGACTAGAGATGGATGGTCAATGTGAAAGTGAGAGATTCAGTGACAGGGGAAGGACTAATGAAGAGAGGGATTCATGAGTGAGGATGGTTGTTTGTATAAGGGTACAAACCGCGATGAAAAGGTGTAATCGTATAAGAGTATACCTGAGTATCGCTAAGGCATGCGAGATGCACTGTCCTTAAGAGTATTTCCATGGTACCCGATGGTCAACATCTGTGCAGTAGTCTCCTGCGCGGCTACTCTCCCAGGATCCAATAGCGTGTGTCAACGTGAAGCATGCACACGCAGTCAAGGCGACGGGCGAAAGGCAAGCGATCGTTCTTCCAGTGGGCAGACTGTAGGCGGCGAAGAAGAGAGGAAGAAGAAACGAGAGAAGTTTCTCGTCCATTCCGATCGACAGCGGAAAGAGAAAATAAATAACCAGGAAAGGAAGCGTAAAAGGATGTGTTCGGTTGCAAAAACGCGGTGCGGTTTGGAACTACCAAACGAACAGGTGCATTGGCATTGCAGCCCAGGTTAAAAAATGGTTCAATGAACTGAAGGGCAAAACTAAGTCGGGGCCGTGCCCACGCAAGGGACTTCGGGAGGCCGGATTTGCACCCCCCTGTGCGCGGGATGCGAAGTGCGCCGACACGTCCGATTAAAGGGTTTTTGGACCAGGCCGGCCCAAACCCCGTTGACAAGGCCCACCATGCGCGTGCATAGGGCTTGTCCCCTTTCATTCCTCAATTGTAATATGGATAAGAGTCAATATATAAGGAGGAGGGAAGTCTCCAACACAAACAATATGGGACTAAACTTTTTACCTTTTGGTTTGAAATATAGCAAAGAAGCATAACAAGTACCACACTCGTCGTGTGCCCCTAGTCCAATAGAATATCATTCCTTTCCTCCCAACTAATTCTTGGATGTGGATATTAAGATCATGGGAACCATCTCAAGGCTCATTGGACATCTACAAGAGAACCCATCTCACCATCCTGGAATAGTCAAACCAAAAGAGATTTGTTCCAGAATAAATTGAATACGATAGCATGGCATGCAAATGAGGGTGCAGACATGGGCATTCTAAGACAAAGAAATTGGTAAATGGCGTGCTTCAGTATTGTGTCTATAGGATTGTAAAATTGTAAATATAGAAACCCATGAAGCTATCGTTCAGGCTATATTGCGTGACAATGCAATAAAGTGAGTACAGAAAGCCAGGAGGATATACGGGGATGGGTTTGTGCTCTGAAGTGACCAACAAATAAGGGGAATTGAACAAAATGGATCGCACATTTGTTATTTGGTAGAAGATGATGGGAATATATGGTGGCATCCTAATTATAGATTGCTAGTTTTTTATGGGTCGTACTTTATTCTACTAACGGCCGAATTTGTTCTTTACAGAATTAATCATTACGTCTAGACGAAGGGCGTGTAAACACTTCTAATAAAAATATAGGTATTATAATTAGAGAGCGCTCCAATTACTAAAATCCATGGCAATATACCATATGATCTTTTTTAAATATGAGGCAGCAATCAATCCTAAAATGTATAAATTAATTATATATATACAAATACAGGAGTGACTGCTCCGCAGCGCCAGCTATGGGCCAGATAACTATGGAACCATAATGTAGAAACGTCTACGATTCTGGACAACGTGGGAGATGGATTCTTAGCCGTGAGCGCACGTAAACAAAACAGAAGAGTTATGTCAACATAAAATCCCAATACGTGATCTCACGCCCAGCACTTCAATGACTATATATTTCAGTGTTTCAAGATATCTTCCACAAACAAGCCAATAACACAAGTACCAAGTCCTTTGGTCTGTGCACAAAGTACGCTCAAGATCTCTAGCATCATGAATTATTCCTCTGCTGCCTTCCTATTCATCCTCCTCGCTGCCACCGCGGCTGTTTCTATCGCCGATGACCATAAGCCTAAGAAGGGGAATTCTGACGTCCCGAGCTTTCCATGGAGCGGCAACGGGATCCCGGGCTTCAGTGGCGGTGCCAACAACTGGTGGGGTGGGTTTGACTGGGACAGTTTCAAGATGCCAACCAGTACAGTTTGCAAGGTGAAAGGCCGCTGCTTCAATAAGAAACTCGTCTGCCCGGCCAAGTGCTTCAAATCCATTTACAAGCACGGCAAGCACGGCGGCACTAGCGCTAGCAGTGGAAGCTGCAATCTCGACTGTGCTAAGTGCATCGCCACTTGCTAATCAGCTGGTGCTTTGATACCATGAGGAAGCAATGACGGCTTTGATGATTTCTTCCGCTGCTACTGCATTAGTCCGCGGAATATTTTGAAAGGCTGGGTCCGACGGTGGAAGAAAACGTAAAATTTCAACGTTCTGCTTTGAATTGAGTAGATAAGTGTGCGGGTTAAATGCAAGATACCTTACGCGGGATTTTGTTCCCTCTCTTAAGCGGGATTTTGTTCCCTCTCGATTTTTTTCTCTATTTTATTGTTTGTACCTATTCCAGCAAATAAATACGAGCATAAAAGCAGCACTTTTTGAACCATCTAAACCTTTCTCAGTTCTTGTTTCAAGAGTAATCCTGAGTGCAACGAGAACGGAAATCTTCTCGGTGTCATTTCACATTACAGCCTCATAATTTATAGTAACCTAACATAGAGCGTAACCTAACATAGAGCTTCTATGTTTTATATGGGGGAAAGGCATATGACTGTTGTCTTCCATGTTTGTTCCGCGATAAATTTTAGTGAGCTGTGAGACTACACTACATAAAACTCATTGTTGCTCCGTTATTTAGAAGTCTCAATTCCCAAGTGTTGGGTCTTACTTTTAAATTACTGCATTAATGTGTGTTAATTAAGATTCTGTCGAGTAGCCTACTTAATAAATTAAACCTTTTACCAGTCACCCGATGCTGAATCTTTCAGCCAAAAATTTAAAAAAATTAGCAAAACGTGACACCTCTCTTAACGCATTGCTTCCTTTAGAGACAAAGCTTCACCGAGTGAGACACATTATTATTGTTGAATAAAATTAGGTTTTTTCATCGTTACATGCAACAGCGACAGATGTAAAGAATTAACGATTACAGGTCAAATCCAAATAAGAAGCAGAAAAATAAACAATGCAGGAAAAAATTAAACTGAGTTAGGAACTTGATCAGATCGTTCGTTGAAAAACGAACAATCTTTAATTAAAGAAATCATTGTCGTTCAGTCCTCCAGGACAGACGTCGTTCTCCCAGTCGACCCAGTCACAAATCTGAGGAGAAGTGTCACGTTCGCGTACACGACGAACGATGCAGACGAACAAATGCACCACCAACAGTGCATCCCAGCAACTGCAGGAACTACCGCCTGACAGGTTATGTATTGAAGGAAGAAGGTGAACGATTTTGTCACTTCCAGGAGAGAGATCTCCAAGCGACAAGCTAAATACTCCGGGATTAGGACTAGCTAAATACTCGCACGAACGGCTGACAGCTGTGTTCGAAAAGATGTGTTTTAACCCTAATGACCGGAGGCCTATTTATAGCCTTACATGCCCCACTAATTCTATTCATGTTAAGACGCGACCACTCAGTTGTACTTGTACATATTGCGAAAAATTCCACAAAAGAGACACTTTCCAGTTAGGATTAATAAATCTGAATAGGAAAGAAACAATTAATTAAATGGGTAATTAATTATGTAGTTGTATCCTAGTATAAAAAGAAGACGGAAGATACTCTCTACAATCCACAATCCACAATCTACAAGCTACAAGCCACAAGCCCGAGCCCGTGCCCGGCCCGGCCAGGCCAGGTCAGGCGTGGCGTGACGCGCGCACGTGCGTGCGTTGTTGACCTAGAGGTTATACATTGTCCATATTTTGATAATGACTTAACCATTACATTCATATGTATCTAATATGTGTATTCAAGATTGATTTCAGGTGTTAGGTACATAAAAAGGATCAAATTACACAAGCCCTAGCTTGTCAAAGTACAAGTCAAAAGCATGCAATTGTGCTAATTAGGAAATTTAGGTAAATGACCTTAGAATATTTTTGTAATCACTTGTATTGATGATATGACTTGTAACTAAGATGAGAAAAATATCTGGTACACTTTATACCAAGTTTTAATCACTTTTTAAGCACTTTAAAAAATCGATCACAAGTTGTTGATCAGTCGAGTTACAATCTCGACCGATCCATTGGATCAATTTTCTAAAGAGTGCATCGATCGAGTTGTGCATTCACATAACTCGACCGATGGGGTTACTGACCAAATGCGATTTTCATTGGTTGGTTGAGTTTCTCAGGAGAAACTCGATCAATAGTTTGAATATCGGGTTTGTCTTTAGCCGATCAGTCGAGTTACCTTTATTGAATCTTGACCGAATGCACTGTACAGAAATTGCAGAAAAAAGTGATTCTAATCGTTGGTTACTTGTTTGGACGAAAATAGATCTGTTGCCTTGGACAGAAACAGCTATAATTTGACCCTAAGTGTTCCCACTATCAAATAGGAACCCCCAGCTATAAATAGGACCCCTTGGGCTTCATCCCAAGTTTGATCTTTCATTACATAACTTGGTCCTAACTTAGTTGAGAGTTTTGCACTCCTTTGAGCCTATTTCTCTCTCTACTTTCAATTCAAATTTGTGAATATGAATGAGTTATGATCCCTTGTAAGAGAGTTCTTCCTTATATCCATGTAAAGCTCTCCACCTCTATCTTCCTACCCCCTTTCCTTATTGAAGAAAAGGCTTGAAGATCTTCTCCAAGTGAAGGAGAAGGAGTTGTTGTTCTTCAAGGTTGAAGAAAGTATGGTGATCCAGATCTCCGAGTGAAGGAGATAGGCAAGGCAGACGTTCAAGAAGGATAGGTAATTCTTGGAAGGCCAAAGACTTGAATATGGAGTGGGTAAGTCCTTTTTGAAAACTGAAGACTCCTTGGTTCAAGTGGGTAAGTTCCTTCGGTAGGTTGAAGATCCTTGATTGAGGTATTAAGTCCTTGGATGAATGTGGTTTTGTCTTGTAATCTTATGAATGAATATAAGAGCATCAAGATTGCAAAGTTCTAAAGACTAACCACCTCTAGGTAGTGGACTGACTCACTTCTAGTTTGAAGTGTGGAACCACTCTAAACCACTTTGTCCAAGTGTATTCCATCCTTGTCTCTCATCCTTGCTATGCTTGTTAGTTAGGACTTCAAATTTGTTGTATGCTTAAGCTTTTACAGTTAATATAATTTGAATGTCGAATTTGTTTTGTGAGATTTGTGAAGCTCTATTCACCCCTCCCCACTCTAGAGCCCTTGATCGAACAAGTGGTATCAGAGCAGGTCTTCTCCAAGCTATTTCCACAAGTAGGAGAAGATGGACAATTTAGCACTTGGATCTTTCAACTTGGAGGGAAACTTCTCCATGCGACCTCCAATCATCGACGAAACCAACTTCCTCTATTGGAAGAGAAGAATGTAGTTCTACCTCCAAAGAGTAAGCTATGAGATGTGGAAGGTGGTGCATCTAAAGTATGAAGATCCAAAGGGGTAAATCTCTACATGGACGGAAGCCCAAATGAAGCAAGCTCAGCTCAATGCCAAAGTTGTGAGCATCATCTATGCAGCCCTCACCCCATCTGAATTCAACCGGATCTCTTCATGAGACACCGTACATGAGATTTAGAAAAAGCTATGTGTCACCTATGAGGGAATAGAGCAAGTGAAGGAAGTAAATATCTACATGCTTGGTGGTCTCCTTCATAACTTCTAGATGGGCAAGAATGAAAGAGTGGCAGACATGTACACAAGGCTTAATGTCATCATCAATGGATTGTCAGCTCTTGGGAGTGTGATGGACAAAGGCACAATCAACTCAAAGATCTTGAGATATCTGTCAAAGAGATGGGAGCCCAAGGTGACCTTTATTGAAGAACTGTACAAGCTTAGTGAATTGTCAATCGAGGAGTTGGTTGGCAACCTCCAAGCTCATGAGCCAAGGCTTGACAAGTAAGAAGAAGAAGAAAAGAGAGAAAAGAAGAAGTCCAAGAAGATCAAGGACACAACCTTCAAAGCTCAAATTGAAGAGATGTTTCGGCAAAAACAACTTCCACTCAAGTCCCCTACTCCTTCCTTAAGTGAAGATGAAGGCCCAAATGAGAATGAAGATAACTACTCCAAGGGCAAGCACTTTAAAGGGAAGTCTTTTTCATCTACTCCTACATGCTATGAATGTGGCCAAAAAGGCTATTACAAGAGTGACTGCCCCAAGGACAAGAAGAGACACCACAAGAAGGACAAGGAGTATAAGAAGGAAGGCAAATATAAGAGAAAAGAGAAGAAAGAAAGAAGAATCAAGGATACAGCTGATGCAGGTTGGGAGGAGTCTTCCTTAAGTTTTTCTAGCTTCAAAGATGGAGAATTCCGCCTTGCTCTCATGGCCTCTACAAGTGATGATGTGGGTGAGGTAAGTCAGGTAAGTGAGGTAAGTGAAGTTAATTTGCATGAGTTGTCTAAAGATACTCTTATTTATATGCTTAATGCTAGCCGGTCATCTTTTACTAAATGCAAAGCTAAAAAGAAAAGGTAAGGAAAGATTATAGATGATCTTTATGCTAAGATTGAGATTCTAGATCAAAATGAAAAGCTACATCTTGATAGTATTGATACTTTGCAAGGGAAATTTATTGATCTTGAGCTCCAATACAATGGATTGAAGTTGAGAATGGTGTCTATCTTAAAAACATTGCTACTCTTAAGGAAGAGAACCAAAAATGCCAAGATGAGATTGATGTTCTTAAAATTGAAAATGTAGAACTTAACCTCATTCATGAAGCTAGGAAATAAGAAATTTATGCTTATCAAAGAGAAATTCAATTGCTTAAATCTAAAAATGCTAAGTTACTTGCTCAAGTAAATGATCTATCCTCTAGACCTATCTTGTCAAGTAATGAGGTAGCTAGCACTGCTCTAGAACGTGATTCTTTTCATACTAAAGCCCTTTGTTTAGAGGCCGACTTGTTGCATGCTAGAGATGATCTTGCTAGCTTATCTTCTACTGTCATTAATCTTAGTGATGATAATGCTAAATTAAGAGCTTCTTTACAAAAGTTTCTTATGGGAATGAAATCCCTTAATGATGTCCTAGAACACTCTACCAAACAAATTGGTACTAGAGGTTAGGATATGATGGGACTGCTCCTAAGTGTAAGAACAAGAACAAGAGTAAGGGTAAGAAGAAGAGTGTGGAACCTCCTTTCTGACATGGAGAGACTTCCGGCTCTAAGAACCCAATGGTATGTGCTCATTGTAAATGTGATGATCATTATTCTACTTATTGTCCTTATAAAACAAAGGAGACCAACCCAAAGATGAAATGGGTCCCCAAGCTAACCCCAGATCCCAAAGTTTGAGTTGGGCACCGACATCCTTCTTTCATGCAGGTCAAAAGAAGGTGGATTATTGATAGTGGCTGCTCAAAGCATATGACAGGTGAAATCATCAATTTCAACAAATTCATGAAGAAAGGAGGATCGGTGACCTTCGGGGACAATAAAAAGGGTAAGGTAATAGGTGACGGTGATGTAGGCAACGAGCTTAGTATTAAAAATGGTTTGCTTGCTGATGGTCTACATCACAATTTGATAAGTGTAAGCTAACTTTGTGATAATGGTTATCTTATTGTATTTACTTCTTTAGAATGTTTGCTTCTAGATTCCCTCACTCACAATGTTATATTTAAGGGAACTAGAAATGGTAATCTATATGTTATTGTGCTTGATTCTCTAAATCCCATACTTGATAGATGATTAGTTGTGGATAAAAATGATATATCTCTTTGGCATCGCCGGTTGGTTCATGTGAATATGCATTAAATGAAGAAATTGAGCAAAAAGGAGTTGGTTAGGGGACTTCCTAAATTGGATTTTGAAAATGATGAGGAATGCCAACCTTGCACTCAATGAAAGCAAACCAAGTCCTCCTTCAAATATAAAGGAGTCCTTAGTACCAAAAGATCTCTTGAGCTTCTTCAAATTGATCCATTCAGACTTATGAGAACTCAAACGCATTGTGGTTCTAAATATTGTCTTGTGATTGTGGATGATTTCTCTCGCTATACTTGGACATTCTTTCTTGTCTCTAAAAGTGATACTCTTGATGTTTTCTCGAGATTTGGTAAACGAGTTAAAAATAAAGCTTCTTGCCAGATTGTTTTATCCGTAGTGACCATGGGGGAGAGTTTGAAAATGATCTTTTTGAGCATTTTTGTGAAAAATCTGGTTACTCGCACAATTTCTCTTCTCCTCGTACACCTCAACAAAATGGGGTAGTAGAGAGAAAGAGTAGGTCGCTATAGGAGATGGCTAGGACCATGCTTCTAGAATATGACATTCCAAAGAAGTTTTGGGCTGAAGCTGTGAGCACCTCATGCTTTATGCAGAATCGAGTTTTTACACATCCATCTTTGAAGAAAATCCCCTATGAGATATGGCGTGGTATAAAGCCATCCATTGACTTCTTTCACGTTTTAGGATGTCCTTGTTTTGTTTTGAACACAAAGGATTCTCTCGACAAGTTTGATCCAAAATCGTACAAGGCTTCCTTGCTAGGCTATAGCACTACAAGCAGGGCTTATAGAGTTTTCAATATTGAACTGTCTAAAATTGAAGAATCCATTAATGTCAAATTTATTGAATCTAACCCTATTATTGGAAAGAATGTTGTTGATAATGATATTGCATATTGATGAATGCATATTCATCTCTTATTTTTGCTTCATTTAGAATAATTAATTAGGACTTTTTTGTTAATTTTAGCTAATTTAAAAATAAATAGCACTTTCATCTTGTTGATATATTTTTCCTGAATTCTTATGATTTTTTTTCATTTTCAGAAATTATCTAAGTAATTATATCGAGAAAATAAAAGATGAAGATATGAGGCTTTTCAAATATTCTCGCAGTGCCTGAGATACTCGTCACCAAAATAGTCATATCTTTTACGTTTAAAGGCGTAATTTTAAGATAAAGTATGGAATGGAAATAGAATTTTATTGGCTACAAAAAAGACATATTTTGCGGCAATTTTGGTGTTTATTTAGCTGTGCAATTAACCAGTGAAAGTAGCCTTATATTTTCCCGCGGAGTCTGATTTCAGTATATACCTTTTACCAAAATTGATATAACTCCCACATCCCAAGGAGGAATTTATTGTGCAAGTATGCGTTGGAAAGATAATTCAATTATCTACAGGAAAAATATATTTTAGAACCGCTTACAAATTTTTTACTGGCCCAAAAATACGCTCGAAATCTCTGTTACGGGAAATTACTGTAGAAAGAATGTAAAGCAAGCAATTGTTTCCTCTATTGATTAGATCTAGAAAGTTAGCAGCCGCCGCCGGCCATTTCTTTTCCCTAAACCTAATGTATACCCCCCTCCTTCTCCTACAAAAGGAGGGTCACATCCTCCTCATGGGGGCATCTGGGATTTCACTTTGTATGGGCATTCTGAAGCATTTTTATTCTTGTGTTCATCTCTAATTCTGCAATAAAGTAGATATTTCTTCAAACATTGTTCTTTCTTATATTGTTCTTGTCTCTTCATTCCGCTTTCAGTTCTAGATCTTCTTTTCTCCATTCTTTAGTTCTGGAGCAAGGAATTAAGAACTTGGCAATTTTATTGTCTCTAGCATAAGGATTAACCTCTTAATTTTGGACTAGACTATGGCTTCAGTACTTTCTTCCTTCGTCTCCCCCTTCTCCTCAATCATGAGCGAGTAGTTCCATATCGAGGCAAGGGGAATAGCCCGTTAGCCATGGTTTGATCAAATCGGCTTTAATCGACTTCTTTAGACGGCGATTGGTTTATTTAATCGATGATCTACCGAAGTAATTACTCGCTTAGATATATATGTTAACTCGTATGGAAATGACCATGGAAATCTGGGTTTAGAATGATTAAACCAATTCGCATAGAGATTCTGATGTGACCGCAGATTTATCTCTTTTCGGATGACGAACTAGGAAACATGAGCACCAGGACCAATGGGCTCATGTGGAGTTCATCTTTTGTGGGTTTTTGTGATTCACAAGTCGTCGCCTATTTGTTGATTAATTGTTAGTTCATTTTCTTATCATGGATAAGTTGGTGAAAACCCCTAAAGCCTCGATTCTCTTCCTTTGATTTCAATCATTGACTATCTTGTTTGCCTTAGTTTTTAGTCTTTTCAATTCACAATAGTTTCTTGTGCTAACAACAATCTTTGTTTACCTTTTTGTAGGGCAAATAAAATTCTTGTTGTGCTTCTTTAATTTCAGCAATTTCCTTCCTTAGTGTTACAACCCCAATTTTTAGGTGAGAAATGTAATTTCTCATATTAAAGGTAAATTAACAAATAATGAATGGATGCATGATTTTTGTTTAAAATAGCCTTGTTGATTTATTTGCGGGCTTTGTTGGCTATTGGGCCCAATAACAAGGATATTCAATTAATTAATTAATAACTGAAAATTTGAGATAAGGAAGGTGTGGAAACCTCTAGAAGGCAAATCCAAAGAAGATTTAGTACCTCTTAGATTCCTTGGGTTCCAAGGAGTCCAAAGTTGCAAAGAAAAGGCAATAAGAAGAGAAAATATCGATTAAGTATTTCCTTGTTAATAAAGAAATTGAAAGCATTGATGAAATAGGGAAAATATGTGAAAAGAGGTATAATTGAGTTATCCTTAGTGGGATTTTTGTGTCCCAATGATTCCTAATAATAAAAGGAATACCAATGAGGAAAATAAAAGAGAAATAAAGAAAGATCCTCAAAAAGGAAGTATTTCAATAAGAAATAAGCAGGATAATGAGAATAATGCATATTGATGCATTTAAGGATAATGAGTATTCCTTTAAAAAGAATTTTTAAATTCGTTGAGTGTCTTGGGGTTCAAGGATCCCCAATGAATAGGAAAGAGAGAGAAACTACCAAGATTGCAAAATAAGAACATAATGTGATATATTATTGATGAATTTTGTAATATTGAGAAAAGGAAGTATTCTCTATTAAAAGAAAACATGATTTCGTGATTAATAGATTAAAAGGAAAATATAGAGAGAGTGAAGGAGAGGAATTTCGAATTCCTATTTTTCAAAAATAAAAGGAATATCAAAGGGATAGTGAGGAGGGAGGAAGCTTGCTTCTCCTTGAAGGAACATGTTTCCTTTAAAGAGTGGGACTCGATTTCTCTTGGAGTAACATCTCTGGATGTGGGTACACTCCCCTATATAAGGGGTATGCCCTTGGGTCGAGTGAAGCATGATCCCACCTCTCTCTCTCTCTCTCTCTCTTCCTCACTTTCTTCTTGTTTATTTGAGTGAAGCACTACCCAGCCTGAACCCGACATCATGGCCGCGGGCTGAAGGCACTGTCCAGTGCGGTTGAGGGTGGCGGAGGTAGGGAACCGATCGCCAACATTATCAGACCCTAGAAAGTCGGCAACAGACCCCCCCCGCAAGGTAGCAGCACGCGCTGCAGCGCTAGGGTGCGTGAGGTAGGAGACGGGATGATGGTTGGACCAAAATGCCCCTCCGCGGGATGTTGAAGCAACGACTTATGCAGGGGCACAACAGTAATTCAATTATAAACTCAAACCAGCCGCAGCAACGTTGCATGCAAGGGCCTACGTGGAAACCTCTTATTGGCCAGAGTAAGTAAAATTTGTTTAATTCATAGTAAATAAATGGTAGGTCGAATAAGGACATGTTATACATGAAACTTGCTCAGAAAATCGAGAGAAATCTAAAGAAAATATAATTGGAGCCTGATTCCTTATTCAATTCGAAAAGTATATAGAGATACTATCTTTCATAGTTTAATCAATGAAAAACCCTAACCTGTGATGATTAATGAGTTAGAAAGGGTTAAATGAGTATATAAAGTTAGTATTAACCTATTAATGATAAAAAGGATCATTAAGTTTAGAAAAGGATGAATTTGCATGTAATTAGTTTAATTTCGAGTTTAATGTGCATGAATAATTCTTTAATGGGCCTTGAAACCCTAATTTTGACTAATTCGACTATTGATGCCTTTAATTGGTTAATTTCATGATTAAAGTTGGAATATGCTGAATCTAAGCTATTTCGAGCATTAAGTTACTAATTTGTGGATAAATACCCTAAATATAATAATTAGGGTTTTCTCATGAATAAAAGGTGGAATTAATAACAAATCGAGTTCATATGTGATTGGGACCATAATGAACTATGAATTAATGATAAACGAGCATAATGACTTTTTCATAGTTTAGAAAGGATAAAATGATAGCTTTAATGAAAAGAGGCTTAATGGACTTATTTGATGATTAAATGTGATGTTCCTGAAATTAAGGTTATATATATTGTTAAAAGGTAACATGAATAACTCTCGTGAAGTATAGATGAGGAAATTAGGGTAAAGGGAAGTAAAACCCTAATTGCAAAGTAAACCCTAAAAAGGGCTAGTAACCCTAGGTCACGATTAGGCCTATTAGATTGGTATACCATGATTCATGATAGAAAATATTGGATGAATATTTCAGGATGAAATTGTGCTTGCTTGATTTACTCTGGATTACTTATTTGCTTGGACAGTCAAGTTGCTCTGAATCAGGTATGTGGTTACTTATGAATAACCGCTTAGTTTTCTGATGGTTTCTCGGACGTTTAATCGCATTGAATGCAACTAAACTGCTTGGATGTTCATATTGCAATTATAAAATGACTATGACTATCACTTAATGTATTTGCCTATAAACTCAGATCCTGGTTCTCTCTGTGGCATAATAGCTAACCTAGTATATGGATGCCTATGTGTAGGTCCATCAGGTTAGAGAAAGGCCTAGTACATGGCTACCTATTGGGTAGGTCCATCAGGTCTATGGATGACCTAGTACATGGCTACCTATTGGTTAGGTCCATCAGGTCTATGGATGACCTAGTACATGGATACCTATTGGGTAGGTCCATCAGGTCTATGGATGACTTAGTACATGGCTACCATGGAGGTAGGACCATCAAGTCACATTGAGTTAGATATTGGGATACCTTCGGGTAGTGCCATGCGACTCTATTACCTAAAAGAGAGGTGAAATCCATGTCCACTGCAGGGACAGCCCAGAGTTCGAGAATATGTATGGATTGATTTGTATGGCTTAAAATGAAATCTTGATTGTTAAATGATTAATTGAATGATTATATTGTTAACATAGTTGAACATTATCTGTTTCCTCCACATACCAGCTTCGGCTGACCGACGTTTTGTTTGTCGGCGTTTTAGGTACAATGAAAAGAACAAGCAGTAAAATGACACCTTGTGAATTCAAGAATTAAAGAACAAGGAGGAACTAGTTAGAATAGTTCAGCTGAGGTTAGAAGTTTAGTTTGTTCCAATCTCTTCAAAGGTATGCAAAGAAAATTTTTATTACCATTTTCAGTATAGTCTGTTAGAATTTAATAATTGTTTATGGTTATATGTCGAACCTTTGATCTAGGATTAATGGGTGCGACTTCAACCTCTTGGTCTCCCTTAATTGGGGGTTACTAAAAGGTGAGGTCGTAACATTTGGTATCAGAGCGTAGGTTCCTCAGTTAACCATTAATAATTATTAAATTTTACAAACTCCATAGAACCCAAGGGAGTTATTAGAGGAGTATCCGAAAGACGGAGGTGTCTAGAAAGGGATTACGACCAGGGGCTGGCAAGATTTTCCTCCGCACCGCTAGTCGGAATATGAGGACTCCCGGACCTGTGTGACCGCCTGGCCAAAGTCTTAGGGTATGAATCAAAATAAGATACGTTTAGGACTTCTCATCTTATTCATCCCTTCTCATCACAAAATTCTGATAAGGACCTAAAGTATTAGGGTTTTCTTTC
Organism: Alisma plantago-aquatica; assembly: GCA_963693085.1. Classification (NCBI taxonomy): domain Eukaryota; kingdom Viridiplantae; phylum Streptophyta; class Magnoliopsida; order Alismatales; family Alismataceae; genus Alisma; species Alisma plantago-aquatica. Next base: position 509,741,474 of record OY856415.1, read on the forward strand.
TTCTCCTCACCCTCTTGAGGTATGGGTAAGGTTAATAAGGTTTAAGGAATCCTCCACTAAATTAATGAAAGGCATGTAAATAAGATGTCATGGACCTAAGATTAATAGATTAAGCACAAAATAAATAATAGATACATGCTTAGGTCGTATGACATAAGATGTCATGTCCTCAGAAGAGACCTGAGGCTAGATCTTCTTGTCAGGAGGATAAGTTAGTCTTGGAGATAGAGATCTCCATTACAAGTAGAGACCTGGCACATCCTCTGAGGATGATGCTAACCCTAACCCTAAGTGAAGGTTAGAGAGAGATGAGTTGGACCAGGTGTTTGAAAGGACATGCCTTTGGGATGCCATACGATCCATGGGTGACCTAGCACCTTTGGCAACCCAACCCTGGGAAGGGTCGTGCATGATAGGGTAGAGGATAGTTCCTTATATGATGATGATAGTAAAGGACCTTAGAAACCCTATGGGCTTGTGCAAGTAGGGTATAGCTGGCACCTAGGGCACGTCATAGTGCTGACAGTAGGATGAAACCCTGGATAAGGAATTATGATGGAGCATAAAGGGTTATGGATGATCGTGAGCAACCATAAGTGCAAACCTAGGCTTCACCCATGTAGAGAATGCTTTGGAGGTTGATCTTTCATGAAGAGAGGACCTCTAATGGTGAGGTTGGATGTAGGGTTAGCTCTAGAAAGAGAAGGAAACCCAGCAAGAGGGTTGGAAGCCTAAAACCCTGAACAATGGATGACAGTGGTTGCCTCATAAGTTGATGATATCTTGGTTGCCTTTAGAGGGACCAAACACTAGGGAGTGAAGATGAAGCATCTGGTGCCTATGTGCCTAAAGTATAGGTGTTTACCTTCTGAGGTAGGAAAAAGAGTTCCTTAGACCTAGAAAAGGTTTAGTAGCAGGTTATGAGGCCTTGTACCTTGTTGGTTGTCCTTAAGGAGGACCCAACTCTAAGTGTTGCTCGAGTTGAAGGATGACAAGAAGTGCATATCATGCCTTTTGCATGCTTGGTTCGTAGTTAAGAGATAGAGCATGTAGTTTGACACCAAAAAGTGAACCTAGGGTTCCTTGGCCTAAGAGGGGAAGTGGTATACCTGATGCTCATGATGAGAATTGAGTTCCTATAGAAACGAGCATGGTAGTCCTCATGTATAGAGGAAAAGGGGAGCCCTTTAAGTTTAAGGTGTGTGTGATGAACCCCTCACAGCTAAGTTGATGATAAAGAAAGGTATGATCTTAATCTAACATTGAGGAAAGAGGACAAGTATGACCTAGCATGGTACAGTAAGTGATCTGCTCATGCCTTAATGGCTTGCTAGGGTTAAGTAGGATCATGTGGATGTAAACCCTAGACCTAAGAGCTTTTATGACCTCAGAGATAGTTTTCCTCTCATCCTGGGAGAGGGACTCCTTTTAAAAGGGTGTATATCAGTTTTGTTGGTTCAATGGTTCAAGGTAACCTAAATAGGTCTCATAGGATCTTGTGAAAGGCACATGGTATGAGAATGAACCTACAAACCCATAGATATCCATCTCTATTGCATATGAATGTGTTACCATGGAGGTAACCGGTATGGGGCTTGACCAAGGTAGACAGGTTGTCATGATCCCCATGAAAGGATGAGAGCCAGCCCATGAATGCAGAGAGAGAGATGATGAAGACTTGGGTAAGGTTCTAAATAAACATGTATTATAATGGAGAATCCTAAGTCTATCCTAGGGTCAGGTAGGGATAAGACCGATGAAAGAAGGTGTTGCCTAATTCCCCAGTTGCACATGACCATAGGGTCGGGAGGTAACAACTATCATTGTCTGAGGGCCATGGGTTAGGAGATTGATCACCTTCATGAACTCATGGGACCCAAAAGGCGGATGAGTAAGGCACTCTCTGGATGCATAAGGGAAGAGGGATGACCCCAAAAGTTCCGACACCCTATAGACCTAGAGGAGATGACAAAGGATTGTGTAGTAACCCAAGTGGGTTCGAGACCAGTTTCCCAAGGAAATAATTTTTGATATCATGATGTTTGTGATGTGGAGACATGAGTTGCACGTTTCAACTTAGATCTGAATGTGTACTGGCAAGGTGGGCTGTACCATCTCTACTCTTGGAATGGGAAGAACTCTGTATTTGGACGGCCGCCAAATGCTTATTTCTTCTTGTTATGGGAGTGAGAGATAGGACAGTACGCATGCCATACACCGAGGATAAAAGATGATGCGAGTTGAAACATTGCTACAAGGTATGAGGACAGAGATGATAACATACCTTGGTGGAGTGAATGGTACACAGATGGTTTACAAGCACTAAGAGAAGTAGTGTAGTCTTCTTGTGAGGATGTTATATCATGAGCTATCTGGAAGTTGCAAGATATGCAAGGTTGAGTTCGACCACCATGAAAAGGAGCTCAGAATTTCTTGATGAAGATAAACTTAGAGTTTGAGATGAGACGATAAGTAGAATACATGGAAGAGTATGTCTTCAACGTTACCTAATACCGAAGGATGTGAAGTGGTAATGGATGCTCTGGTTGAGATATAGCTGCCTAGTTTAACTGGAAGCTAGAAGAAGTTGAGGTTGTTTGGCTAACCCTAAGTTTGGAAAGAAGATGTGTTGAACAAGTTAATGGTTGTTTGGGTAGCCAGTTTATTCCTTGACGTAGTAAAAAGATGGTGATAGAACCTCAGATACACTTCTTTGGATAGGAAGGTAATAAAACCCTTTTGAGAGTGGTTTAAGGTTTCTGAGGTATCAAGCTTGAGGAATCATGACAATACAGGGGGTCATGATATACCTTGGTACTACAAAGATAGTAAGTGATGGTAGCATTCTGGATGCTTAAAACAAAGTTGCATGTAGCATGTGGCCATGCAAGCCAGGAGGTAAAGGACGAACCTCAGTAACCCAGCGTATCGATATGAAGGACAAAAGAGTCCATGAGAGGGAATGGGAGCTCAACACTATGGATGTTGTGATAGGTCTTCCCTGGGCCAAAGAAGGTCGAGATACAATATGGGTTATGGTAGGTCGCCTTACCTAGATAATATGAGAAAGGAAGAAGTTTGGTTAAGGGACAGATCTAGTTGAAGTATCCATGAGAAAGATGGTTCAACTACACCATGAAGCGAGTTCAAAGGTTCTTGAGTTTGACCTAAAGGTTCACTTCCATAAAGTGGAAGTAGGTACATGAAGAACTCAATGTTAGTATAGTTTATCACCCCTAACTATGGTTAGTATGATCCAGACTAAAGGGTCTGATGAGGGCATGTGTTCTCATTCAGGGTGATATCTAGAAACAGTTCTTGTCCTATGAAAGATGTGACAACGACCACCATAGCCAGTGTCGGGTTTTATAGGAAGCTCTGTAAGGGAGGTTGTGTCGGTCACCACTTCAGTAAGGTGATGTTGGTGAAAGGGGCCACATGATAGTTAGAAAAGGGCCACATGACGGTTAGAAACGGACCACAGTGTGTGTAGATGAAGTCACTTTGATCGTGCAAGGGCTGAAAGGAGCCTAGAGACGATGAGAGTCATGCGCAGATGCAAAGTAGACTGACATACAAGTTACTGTGGGAGAAAATGTGACATGAAAATCCGACCCCTCTAAGTTATAACTAAGAGAGCTGAGTCCCCGATGCATGGGTTCTTTTGACATGGTTTGGTGGAGAAGACCATACCCCTCAGGATAAAGTAATGTGTGATGAGTTCCATGTGTCGAATTCAGAGCACTATGTGAGGTACCCGACCATGTGCTGAACAATGAACCTAGTGAGCCCCAAGGGAGGCTGAAATGGCCTGAGTCACCTGTGTAGTTTATAGACGCCAGGATGAAAGAACTCAGAGAAAAGAATATGTGATGATAAAGGTTCTTTGGAAATACCATGCCTACGGCAAAGCCACATAGGGTCCAATGATGGACATGGAAAGACTTATCCTGAATTGATTGCTTGTTTGCTTGTTTGAATTTTGAGGACAAAATTCCTATAAGAGGGGAATGATGTTACAACCCCAATTTCTGGGTGAGAAATGTAATTTCTCATATTAAAGGTAAATTAACAATTAATGAATGGATGCATGATTTTTGTTTAAAATAGCCTTGTTGATTTATTTTCGGGCTTTGTTGGCTATTGGGCCCAATAACAAGGATATTCAATTAATTAATGAATAACTGAGAATTTGAGATAAGGAAGGTGTGGAAACCTCTAGAAGGAAAATCCAAAGAATATTTCATGCCTCTTAGATTCCTTGGGTTACAAGGAGTCCAAAGTTGCAAAGAAAAGGCAATAAGAAGAGAAAATATCGATTAAGTATTTCCTTGTTAATAAAGAAATTGAAAACATTGATGAAATAGGGAAAATATGTCAAAAGAGGTATAATTGAGTTATCCTTAGTGGGATTTCGTGTCCCAATGATTCCTAATAATAAAAGGAATACCAATGAGGAAAATAAAAGAGAAATAAAGAAAGATCCTCAAAAAGGAATTATTTCAATAAAAAATAAGCAGGATAATGAGAATAATGCATATTGATGCATTTAAGGATAATGAGTATTCCTTTAAAAAGAATTTTTGAATTCTTTGAGTGTCTTGGGGTTCAAGGATCCCCAATGAATAGGAAAGAGAGAGAAACTAACAAGATTGCAAAATAAGAACATAATGTGATATATTATTGATGAATTTTGTAATATTGAGAAAAGGAAGTATTCTCTATTAAAAGAAAACATGATTTCGTGATTAATAGATTAGAAGGCAAATATAGAGAGTGAAGGAGAGGAATTTCGAATTCCTATTTTTCAAAAATAAAAGGAATATCAAAGGGATAGTGAGAAGGGAGAAAGCTTGCTTCTCCTTGAAGGAACATGTTTCCTTTAAAGAGTGGGACTCGATTTCTCTTGGAGTAACGTCTCTGGACGTGGGTACACTCCCCTATATAAGGGGTATGCCCTTGGGTCGAGTGAAGCACGATCCCACCTCTCCCTCTCTCTCTCTCTCTCTTCCTCACTTTCTTCTTGTTTATTTGAGTGAAGCACTACCCAGCCTGAACCTGACGTCATGGCCGCAGGCTGAAGGCACTGTCCTGTGCGGTTGAGGGTGGCGGAGGCAGGGAACCGATCGCCAGCATTCTCGGACCCTAGAAGGTCGGCAACAGACCCCCCCCGCAAGGCAGCAGCATGCGCTGCAGCGCTAGGGTGCGTGAGGTAGGAGACAGGATGATGGTTGGACCAAAATGCCCCTCCACGGGATGTTGAAGCAACGACTTATGCAGGGGCACAATAGTAATTCAATTATAAACTCAAACCAGCCGCAGCAACGTTGCATGCAAGGGCCTACGTGGCAACCTCTTATTGGCCAGAGTAAGTAAAATTTGTTTAATTCATAGTAAATAAATGGTAGGCCGAATAAGGACATGTTATACATGAAACTTGCTCAGAAAATGAAGAGGAATCTAAATAAAATATAATTGGAGCCTAATTCCTTATTCATTTCGAAAAGTATATAGAGATACTATCTTTAATAGTTTAATCAATGAAAAACCCTAACCTGTGATGATTAATGAGTTAGAAAGGGTTAAATGAGTATATAAAGTTAGTATTAACCTATTAATGATAAAAAGGATCATTAAGTTTAGAAAAGGATGAATTTGCATGTAATTAGTTTAATTTCGAGTTTAATGTGCATGAATAATTCTTTAATGGGCCTTGAAACCCTAATTTTGACTAATTCGACTATTGATGCCTTTAATTGGTAAATTTCATGATTAAAGTTGGAATATGCTGAATCTAAGCTATTTCGAGCCTTAAGTTACTAATTTGTGGATAAATACCCTAAATATAGTAATTAGGGTTTTCTCATGAATAAAAGGTGGAATTAATAACAAATCGAGTTCATATGTGATTGGGACCGTAATGAACTATGAATTAATGATAAACGAGCATAATGACTTTGTCATAGTTTAGAAAGGATAAAATGATAGCTTTAATGAAAAGAGGCTTAATGGACTTATTTGATGATTAAATGTGTTGTTCCTGAAATTAAGGTTATATATATTGTTAAAAGGTAACATGAATTACTCTCGTGAAGTATAGATGAGGAAATTAGGGTAAAGGGAAGTAAAACCCTAATTGCAAAGTAAACCCTAAAAAGGGCTAGTAACCCTAGGTCACGATTAGGCCTATTAGATTGGTATACCATGATTCATGATAGAAAATATTGGATGAATATTTCAGGATGAAATTGTGCTTGCTTGACTTACTCTGGATTTCTTATTTTCTTAGACAATCAAGTTGCTCTGAATCAGGTATGTGGTTACTTATGAATAACCGCTTAGTTTTCCGATGGTTTCTCGGATGTTTAATCGTATTGAATGCAACTAAACTGCTTCGATGTTCATATTGCAATTATAAAGTGACTATGACTATCACTTAATGTATTTGCCTATAAACTCAGATCCTGGTTCTCTCTGTGGCATAATAGCTAACCTAGTACATGGCTGCCTATGGGTAGGTCCATCAGGTTAGAGAAAGGCCTAGTACATGGCTACCTATTGGGTAGGTCCATCAGGTCTATGGATGACCTAGTACATGGCTACCTATTGGGTAGGTCCATCAGGTCTATGGATGACCTAGTACATGGCTACCTATTGGGTAGGTCCATCAGGTCTATGGATGACTTAGTACATGGCTACCATGGAGGTAGTACCATCAAGTCACATTGAGTTAGATATTGGGCTACCTTCGGGTAGTGCCATGCGACTCTATTACCTAAAAGAGAGGTGAAATCTATGTCCACTGCAGGGACAGCCCAGAGTTTGAGAATATGTATGGATTGAGTTGTATGGCTTAAAATGAAATCTTGATTGTTAAATGATTAATTGAATGATTATATTGTTAACATAGTTGAACATTATCTGTTTCCTCCACATACTAGCTTCGGCTGATCGAAATTTTGTTTGTCGGCGTTTTAGGTACAATGAAAAGAACAAACAGTAAAATGACACCTTGTGAATTCAAGAATTAAAGAACAAGGAGGAACTAGTTAGAATAGTTCAGCTGAGGTTAGAAGTTTAGTTTGTTCCAATCTCTTCAAAGGTATGCAAAGAAAAATTTTATTACCATTTTCAGTATAGTCTGTTAGAATTTAATAATTGTTTATGGTTATATATTGAACCTTTGATCCAGGATTAATGGGTGTGGCTTCAACCTCTTGGTCTCCCTTAATTGGGGGTTACTGAAAGGTGAGGTCGTAACACTTAGTGTAACCATTCATCACTATAAAGAGTGGAATAAACCACCCTCTACTTAAAACAATGGTAAACAAAATCCAATTTGGATAGCAGCGTAAGATAAATTTTTTTGACTATATTCAATTTAAATAAAGTGTACATAAAAAAATTTCCCAATATGGGTGTACATGCTTTATACAAAAAGAGGATCTAAGTAGAGGGAAATATAACTACTCCACTTTTGTCTCCAAGCAACATGTCCATCATCTAAGTCCAAATCAACATCTAAGATCTTCACGCCTTATCCATCACCTTGCTTAGCTCCTGGGTGGTTGGGAAGACACCCAGGAAGAGGAAAAGAACAAAAAGTATGTGTTACAAGATTATTCTAAAAATGACAAGAAAGTTGTAACAAGTAAAATAGGCTAAAGATTTATTGAAAAGTGTGACATCAAGAGTATGAGGCTATTTTTAATGAAACTTGCCATTAACAAAGTTAATAAGGGTTTCGCATGTAAATTAATATGTCTACCTAACTAAGTAGGGTTGAGGCACCTACCGGACCTCTAACCTTAGGTGAGGGAAGAATGAAAACATTTCCAATCACCTACAATTTTTAATGGGGAGAATTATAAACATTCCCCTAGGGCAGTTTTATACATGCCCTCTATGGGTGGTTGTACATAAGTACCACTACTTAAACATTAAATAGATCATTTAATTACATGATAACAAAAGAGTTATGGCAAGGTTAAGAAAATGAATATGTAACATGGCAGTGGGGTATGAATACCCAAACAAGAGAATACTACATCTACTTTTGAGGCAATAAGCAATTTAGGTTTCAAGATTTAAGGATTTGGATCAAGTTAAACCTCATAAGAAAGTATGGGTAATGGATTAATGTTTTCCCAACTGAAAGGTAGATGCACAAACAAAACACATACCTTAGCCTCAGGTGTTATAGAACTCCTTTTCCAACCCTTCACACGAAATTAGAACCCTCTTTCCCTAATTCATCATTAGATCTAGGAATTAGTATTAAGTACACTCATTAAATATTGAAAACCCAAATAATACTAACTTTTCACACAAACCATCAAAATAGACTCCAAAAACCTCACCATCATCTTAGTTAGGGTTTTCTGATCAAAATAACATATAATATTGTATATTTTGAAGATATGGACTTTTAGGGTTGTTTTTTAACCATCCTCAAAAACTCATACTCGAAAACTCAAAACCAGGGATTTAAATTATTTTTATTAGATAGGAAATCTTTTTCTGAGTTCGGGACATATTTTCTTTTTATTTTTAAGACAACCAGAGAACAAGTTATGATTTTTATAAAATCAAGCAATAACAAAATTTGGAAAACCCACATAAGCAATATGTGCAAGAGATGGGGTCGATATGCTGACATGGCCCAATCATAGGCACCCATGTCATCGGTCAAAGGGAAACATGGGAGAAATGAATAAAATGTCCTTAGTAGGAAAAGAAGCGAAAGAGGTGAAACGAGGGCAGAGAAGTACAACCACACGAAATCATCTTCCTCGTAATACCTTCACCCCGCGTAAGAAAACACATTTGCAGACTCACTGTGATGATTCAATCCAATCAATCGATCACCCAACATGACAATAGAAAATTGGAAGCACTGAGGGGTTCCTCACACTCCTGCGAACTCACCGACCCAGGGAACTGAGCTGTGATGGCTCTCTCGGCATGAGCATCCTGCCCGGTCATTGCCGCCGATGGAGCAGTGTGTGAAGATCGGAAACACTGAAACCAACCAAGGCAAACATGCCTAAAGTGTTCAAAAGGTTCCGGCAGAGACAAACACTATGTTAACATAATAAGAGCGTGATTGAAACGTGAACATTGCACCTTCACGTTAGGGATGGATCAATATATGGAAAAAGGGGCGAATGGAAAACTCACATCAACTGGGAAAATTGAAGCTGTCAGAAGCTTACCCTGATCATCGTCGTATGATTTAAGGAGTTAGCAGCCACACTTTGAGCCATAGAGGCGCTGTCAACACCAACGTTGCTCCAAGGCGCCGGGTGGAGTTGGGACACAATGGCCGCGGTTAAACGACGAGTAACCCACACTGGAAATCGATGCCCTGGCGCATTAGGGAGATATAGGCTTGCTTTTATAGAGTTCTTAATACTTGAAGAGAGGAGGAGATGGCTCGGAAAGGAAAACAGGGAGGAAAACAGGGGATGATGGGAGACGATAGTGGTCAGAGCGAGAAGTGCCAAAAACTTTAGGTTTTATAGGGCCTACGGGTTTGGGAGAGTGAGAACAAGGCGAAGGAGGACTAATCGCAGAGAAAGACTAAGAGACGAGGGAGATCTTGCAATGGAAAGTCAGCGTTTGCATGTAACATGTTCGAATAGTAGGAGAAACAACTTGGGCGGATCTTTAATATTGAATATCGGGGCGTGAGTAAATACTTAACTGATGCAGATTTTTCTCCCGATTCTAACGCAACAAAAATCGTGAGAAACGGATGAGAAACGAGTGAGAAAAGCCAAAAACATCGGACCAATTTCTCACATTTACTGTTCACGGCGGGTTGTCTCCTACCCAAGGTAGGAGATGAAATCCACGCCGTCCACACATGATCGGACGGTCCTTTTGACGTGTGTATTAATTGCATTCCCAATCTAATAAAGTTCTATTTAAATTATTTAACTTTTTAACTTTTCTTATTTGAGGGTACAAACGACTTCCAAAATTAACCAAAATTGACATCTTGACTGATTTTGACGTGTAAAATCCAAATATGGAATTAGTTTTGTATTTTGAGAATTTTAATGAGTTAAATATTTATAAACTTATTTTCTCTTTCTTCATTTATTAATGACATTAAGATTATCCAAAAATTACAAAACTTCACCCATAACTCATATTAAGTATGTTAGTCACGAATTTGCTATTATTTCCCTTTGTTAGTATTGTTTATTATTTTAATTAATGATTTTAATGTTTTACACACTTTCTCTCTCCTAAATTCACCTTCTTATAAAATATTTTCCAAATTGAATCAAAATTCATACAATGATATATTTTGACGTGTAGAACACGAATTTGGCATTAATATATTTTTTTTGAAGACTTTTATTATTTTATTTAATTCATTTAAATTTTATCACTTATTTAGCCTTTTAATTTATTCGAGGTATCTAGAAACTTTCTAAAAATATGAAACTTGTCCTATAAGCAATAATAAACATTTGGAACACGATTTTTCCATTAATTAATTTTTACCACCATATATTTAATATTGTTATTCTTTAAGTCAAGAAAACGAAATTGATATCCAAATTATCTTCTTGGGTTTCCAATTATAATATTTTGTGCAATATCTTCCTCATTATCTTCTTAACCCATTAATTCCTATATTACCTTTAATTATTGAATTTATCTTCTTCTTTATTTCAAATTCGGATTTTCTCTTATTTCTCTTACTCTAGGAAGTGCTAGAAAGTTCTAGGATGAAATATTTTATTCTTTTTATTGCTTAGTGTACAATTTGCACTTTAGGCCCATTATCTAAAGTCTTACTGAGGTATTTGTGCATAAACCCAAATATTGAGAGAAAAGGTGAACAAATATTTATTAAACCATCATATTGTCCACAAATTAAATAGAAAGGACAAAGAGGATAGAAATGAAAGGAAAAGATGGAAAAGAGGACCAAAAGGCAAAATGCCCAGAATTCAGTATGTTACAACACTCCACCCCTTAAAGAGGATTTCGTCCCCGAAATCACTAGCAATTAGGAAAGGGTGAGTGTGCAACCTCACATCACCAAAACTTCAGGTTGTTCCTCCAACCATACAACTTCCACCAAAACATATACTTCAACTACCCCTAAGGGTTTAGAAACTTCATATACAGTAACTAATCATAAGTCGAGTTCTCATAGATCACATAGGTCCATTATTAAGATATTCTTTTTAGGAGACTTAACATTATTTACATTTTTGGCTTTTTAACATTATATCACATTATCATCATTATTTTAATTATGTAATGTCATACTCACTTTATTTCCAAAAGGGTTACATTTCATTATCATCCATGAAACATTATATATGTATTTCATCTTTCTTACTATGAATTTTAGCACAATTAGGGGTTACTCAATTATCTCCACATTCATTATTATATTTGATCATTATCCTTAATAATTCACATTTATACTTCATTATCCTCATATTCCAATGTATTAATTATAAAAAATTATTTTATATGAAATAAGACATTCTATTCAATTTGTGGTTAAGCATACAATTATTCCAATTAATGTCACATTAGTTACTTATATTCATATTAACGTTATCACAAGGTCACATTATCTTTATTGCTCACATTAATGTCATCATTAATCATTATTCATATTTATTCATTTATATTATTGATTTTGTACATTTATGCGAATTCCAATCATCGCATATTCATATTGAATACATTATATGTATTTTAACGATCAAGGTGGAACATATGTCATATTAATGATTTGATTCACATTAAGTGACTAATAACATGTATATTAGTTAACAAGGTAACATGCATTCATATTGATGACTTAATTAATATGTGATTAGATGATCATATATATCATTTATGTGTATCAAAGTATGTTAACTGATTATGGCACTTAACATCATCAATGTATCATGATAGGCATTAAAGATGTATAGATTAGGGATAGATGAATACAACCTAGGGTTTAGGTCAACATGACCATTTTATTTCACTTATTCATCCTTAGCATGCATTAATTACAAATTATAACCTTACTCATCATATCATTAGGGTTTATTGGTTCATGACATTATTAACATCTTACTTCTTGACAATTAGCATTGATATTCATATTGTGTGCATTGGATATTCATTAGGGTTCAAGCATATGATTTATTCCTTAGATGATAATTATGTGTTCATTAATATATAAACAAGCACGTTAGGGTTACAACTATTAACTTGTTTGGTCAAAACTAAGGATTCAAGCACACTAACCACCTAAGTATGAGGTTAGGGTTTCTAAAGATAGATCAAGATGTTATTGGGTTCCATCCCCCTAAAGAAGATTTCGTCCTCGAAATCTAACCACTTAAACATCATCATCTACCCATATTCCACCCCTTAAAGGGTTTGACGTACTACACTAGGGTTAAAGGATAAGTCTAACTAAACCATACTCAAGATCCATCATGCTTCCACTGCGCACTCTGATATCTTCCGAAACAACCAAACTCCAAGGTCTAGCTTCTACGGATAAACTATTTGATAACCTCCTATTTTAGTAGTTTATCTTAGTATTTTTCTTTAGTTTTCCATACTCTTTCTACATTTATATTGTACTTAAACCTAATTTTACCCCTTTTTGTAAATACATCATCAAACTAACTTTTCCTTTTATAATTGCAGAAAAAGCACAAAAAAATAACAAAAGAATAAACCAGCCCAAGGGTCGAGTAGATCCAAACGGTCCCAAGACCGCATGGAGTTCAAACGGTCCCGAGACCGCATGAAGCCAAACGGTCCCAAGACCGCATGGAGTTCAAACGGTCCCGAGACCGCATGAAGCCAAACGGTCCCAAGACCGCATGGAGTTCAAATGGTCCCGAGACCGCATGAAGCCAAACGGTCCCAAGACCGCATGGAGTTCAAACGGTCCCGAGACCGCATGAAGCCAAACGGTCCCAAGACCGCATGGAGTTCAAACGGTCCCGAGACCGCATGAAGCCAAACGGTCCCAAGACCGCATGGAGTTCAAACGGTCCCGAGACCGCATGAAGCCAAACGGTCCCAAGACCGCATGAAGCCAAACGGTCCCAAGACCGCATGGAGCTCAAACGGTCTCAAGACCGTTTGACGCCAAACGGTCCCAAGACCGTTTGACGCCAAACGATCTCAAGACCGTTTGACGCCAAACGGTCCCAAGACCGTTTGAGCCCAAACGGTCTCCAAACCGTTTGGATCTCACTCAAAGCCTATAAATAAGACCTCAGGGCCGTTCATGGGGGAGAGTCCAGACGTCCAGAGGCTGTCTCTCCACTACCAGAACAACTCCATCCATCACTCGAGGCTGCCGGTCTGAGACTCACGTCCATTGCAAGCTACTTTCTCTCTCATCAACAAGGAAGGTGAGAGGAGAAGATCCGTCATCAAGCAAGCTACAAGGGGTGGAGATCGTTGCTCTCTCCACCAAGGGTTCAACCTTCTCTCCTCAGTGGAGATGATGTTCTTTCTATCTCTTCTTGCCTCCTTCTTTGTTGCTCCCTCTATGAGGAGCGAGTAGTTCCATCCACTGGGGCGCAGGGACTAGCCCCGCTGCCCATGTTTTGTATTTTGTACTGTAAAAAAGGATGTTATCATTTCGTTTTAATACTAAATCGTTTCACACATGCTTGAATGATGGCCACGTTCTTGTATGCATTTATTGTCTTTCGTTGTGGTTTGTCTACGACCGCTATCGAGGCTTGAATACCGATTTAGTGTTGGTTTCTGGTGTGTGTATCCACCACGCATCCGTTTCGGTGTCTAGAAGTGTATCTCAAAGAGTGGAGTAAACTCACTATCATTTGGCACACTCCCATCTGTATGGAAGAGACCTTTGGTAAGTCGAGGAACACACTTTGCGAGGGGAATGATGTAAAGCATGTGACCATTTGTTCGGGAATGGCTGGCGTTGCATCATTCCCGCACTTCTCGTAGCTAGGTTATCCGAATAGGAGACTAGGCCTACAGGGACGCTATTCGATTTGGTAATTATCGCTCGCTTGTTAGTTTTAGATGCACGTTTCTTGAGGTTGAGTAAGATTCTCTCTTCGGAGACTACATCCTTCAGTGACGCGTAGTGATGTACCGCATGAGAGTTACTTAACCCTTGAAGGATGAGATGCATTGCCCTTTTCTTATATGGGCATTGGTCTTGTGGAACATCGAAGGGTGCAATGCATCGCTCTTGTCTTATGTGGGCATCGGTCTTGTGGAACACCCTTGGATGCAACGCATCGTTCTTGTCTTATAAGGCATCGGTCTTGTGGAAACATCCATGCATCTAGCTTATAAGTCTTGCTTAGTACATATACAATGCATGTGTAGCGGTGGTAAATACCTGCTTAACCCCAGTGATTCATCATCATTTGTTAACTCTAAAGATTTACTTGCTTTATTTACTTTCTTGCCTTACTTTCTTTGTACTTAGTTTATAACAACCAAATCAAGCTTTCGATCTAAATATCAATCTTTAAGTTGTTAAGTAAAGGCTAAACGTTTTCCATCTTGACTTCGTCAAGACCGTTGTCCCGAGGATTCGACCCTTAACTATACTACGATAAGACTTCCACATGTCTTAGCACATGTGGGTGGAGTTCTTACCATAGTACTAGCAAGGCTAAACTTAGAGACTCATCATCTCTAGGATTTTTAGTGGTGTTGCACAAAACTTCCATCAAAAATTGGCGCCGTTGCCGGGGACAACGGAACTTTTTAGTTTTTACTTACCAATTTCTTGGTTGATTAGGATTTTACACTTTTTCTTAATAACCAATCCAATATTTCTTGATCTTTTTCATTTCCTTCCATTTTTCCTAACTTGAGATTTTCCTTCTACTCAGGTAGAAAACGTGTATGCAACCCCCGCATAGCATCGGATTCTCCCCTGAACCAGAATACGATTCTGAGGTAGAAAGAAGTTTTCACCGAAGGAATAGACTTAACCGCCAAAGAGCCAGACAGATGGCCGAAGAGCAACGCCTTGTTGCAGAAAGAGTCAACGCCGCCATAGCAGCACAACGAGCACAACTTATTGCTGACACTCGTGCTCAGGTGCAAGCTGAGATCCGAGCTGAGGAACAAGCCCGCATCCAAGTAGAGCAGGCTGCTGCTCAACTTGCGTTAAGAAACAAGCAACTTCGGGACTATGCAGTCCCAAAGAATTATGAAGATGATCATCCTGTCCGACCACCGATTATCAACATACCACACTTTGAAATTCGGACGCAATGGATCCAGATCATGCAAGGCATCTCTTTCTCCGGAGCACACGGAGATGATTGCATGGATCACCTTAAGAGGTTCAAGTCACTCTACCGACTTGTACCCCAAGCAGGCATTGCAATGGAAGCAATCATGTTACACCTTTTCCACTTCACCCTATCTAGAAGAGCACTAAGCTGGTACAACGCTTTGGATAGACACCCTATCATCACTACCTGGACTCCCTTAGAAGAGAAGTTTCTTGAGAAATTCTTCCCACCTTCCCTAACCTATGAGATCAGGGGACAGATTAATCACTTTTCCCAATTACCTGGAGAAACACTTTCTGAAGCTTGGGAAAGATTCAAAGAACTCCTAAGAAAGTGTCCTCACCATGGCATTTCTCAAAATCAACTAATAGAAACATTCTACAGAGGAGTAAGTGATGATATCAAGCAATTCCTAGATTCCTCATCTGGAGGAAACTTTATGAGAAAGAACTACGAAGACGCCTGGAATATAGTTACGTTGGGGGCCGAGAACCAATCCAATTAGGGAAGGTCATCTAACCAACCCAAAGGCGTTCTCAACGTTTACAAAGCGGAAGAATCTATGGAACTCAAAGCCATTGCTGAGGCTTTGAAGACTATTGCTAGCAAGCAACAAGCCCTCGAAACTTCTTTCGGGGAATATGATAAGAAGAAAAGCTCCCAGGTTCAACAAGTTAAGGCAGCTATTGGAACTTGTGAAGCCTGTCATGCATCCGATCATCCCACATTATCATGTGGATTGTTGTACAATGTCATGATGGATTTACAACCACCTATGCCGCAATATGAACCCATCATCGAGCATCTCGAAGACCAAATGCCAGAGCAAGTCAACTCCATACATTCAATACCTGGCCAAATGTATTACAACCCAGATAAACCAAGGAACCATCCTGGTTTCCAATACGGGAATCCTGCAGGGACTGCCAACCCACAGCAGCAGGCACAAGGTGGATCTTTCAACAGACAACCACCGGGACTTCAGAATAACTTCAGTCAAGGGAGTTACAGACAAGGTTTTCAAAGACCTACCTATCCCAGGAATCCGTCTTACCAATACACCCATTCGGGACTGCACCCTCAGTTGCACCAACCCCAGTTGAAGCAGCCACAGCAACCCCAGTTGCAGCAACCCCTGCAGCCACAGTTAACCGCACCTCTGCAACAACCAGAAGACGAACTATCTTTGATAAAGCAAATGCTTCAGTCTCAGCAAACTATGCTAGCTAACCAGCAAGCCCAACAAAGGGCAGTTGAAACCCAGCTAGCTCAGATTGCTGCACGGTTGAAGTCTTCGGCTGGCGTTTCTGATGGGCAGCCTGAACCAAATAGGCAAAATCAACACGAACAGTTGAACGCCATCACCACAAGGTCGGGACGCATTCTGCCTGAACCCATCAAGATCACTCTAGATGATGATGATGTGCCCATTCTTTTGACGAAAGAGATCTCACAACAAGAGATTGGGAAATCTCCCGAAGACACCGAGGACAAAAACAAAGAGTATGTACCCGCAGAACCCAAGGTCCCGCAATTCAAACCAAGGATTCCATATCCAGGCAGACTGCAAGAAACAAAAATGGATGCCAGGTTTCAGAAATTCAAGGAAGCAATGAAGAAACTTTATATCGACATCCCACTCCTCGACGCTCTATCCGAAGTACCAGCATGGGCAAGGTATCTCAAAACTTTGCTATCACGTAAGTATATCACCAAAGAGCAGGAAACCGTCAAGCTTGCCCAAACCACCTCTGACATCATCTTGAACAAACTGCCCAAAAAGAAGAAGGACCCAGGTTCTTTCGGAATCCAATGTTGCATTGGAAACGCATCCACAAAGAAAGGATTAGCTGACCTCGGGGCTAGTATATCCATTATGCCTTTCTCAATGTGCCAACGCCTCGGTTTCACAGATCTGCTACCTACAGCAATGACTATTCAACTTGCTGACTCCACCATAACCGCACCTTTGGGAATCATTGAAGACGTTCCAGTAAGAATAGGCAAGGATGCTTACGTTCCATGTGATTTTGTCATCATGGATATTAAAGAGGACTTGAGATATCCGATCATTTTCGGTAGGCCTTTCCTAGCTACAGCCAGAGCGCTAATCGATGTCGAAGCCGGAACCATCATCCTTAGGCTCGGAAAGGAAGCCATTCAATTCCGTGTCCTTGACAGCATGAAAGGCCCTAACATTCAAGAAGAAGTCTTTCTTTTAGACGCAATCCAACAAATGTCGCAACTAGAAATCTCCGAGCCAATCGACGAACTTGAAAATGCTCTTATCAATCCCGAAGTCGAGTTCTCTGCAAATGAACTAGTCCAGCAATGCATCCAATATCTAGAAAAGGTAGAAGAAGCACCAAAGGCTACCTTTGAAGAGCTTAAAGCCATAACGACTATTGAAGCAGCAGAACCACCAAAAACCCCTGAATTGAAGACCTTACCCACAGGGCTCAAATATTTTTTCCTGGATAAGGAAGAGCTATGCCCAGTTATTATCAGCTCCACCCTCACCGAAGACCAATAAGTCAGACTTCTAGACAAACTAAGGAAACACAAAAAGATCATCGGTTATAAAATAACCGACCTCACAGGCATAAATCCGGCTCTGTGTATGCACAAGCTTCCTATGGTTGAAGAATTTAAACCCACTCGTGAACATCAAAGAAAACTGAACCCAAATTTAAAAGAGGTAGTCCGTTTGGAAGTCCTCAAACTGCTTAAAGCTGGTATGATCTACCCTATCTCCGACTCTCAGTGGGTTAGTCCAGTTCAAGTTGTCCCAAAGAAAGGGGGCACTACTGTAGTGATCAACGATAAAAATGAGCTCGTACCTACTAGGACTGTAACGGGGTGGAGAATGTGCATCGATTATAGGAAGTTGAATAAAGCTACAAGGAAAGACCACTACCCTCTACCCTTTCTAGACGAAGTCCTGGAGCGCTTGGCCCACCAAAAATATTTTTGTTATCTCGATGGTTATTCTGGGTTCTACCAAATACCCATACATCCAGAGGACCAAGAAAAAGCCACCTTCACTTGTCCCTTCGGGACATATGCTTTTAGAAGAATGCCATTCGGGCTATGTAACGCTCCTGCTACTTTCCAACGCTGCATGTCCGCCATTTTCGCCGGATTAACTGAATCTATTATGGAAGTCTTTATGGATGATTTCTCTGTTTATGGAGAGTCTTTCGATAACTGTCTAAATAATCTCGAACAAGTCCTGCAACGTTGCAAGGAAACAAACCTTATCCTGAACTGGGAAAAATGCCATTTCATGGTAACAGAGGGTATCGTCCTCGGACATAGAGTAAGTGATAGAGGGATCGAGGTCGACAAAGCAAAGATTGATGTCATCTCGAAGTTGTCACCTCCGAAGGACATAAGAGGAGTTCGAGCTTTCCTAGGTCATGCTGGGTTTTACAGAAGGTTCATCAAAGATTTCTCAAAAATAGCTGAACCCATGACCCAACTCCTGACAAAAGATGCCGAGTTTATTTTTGACCAAGAATGTATGCAAAGTTTCTCCACCCTTAAAGAAGCACTAATTTCCGCACCTATTCTAAGGGCTCCAGACTGGTCGCAACCCTTTGAAATCATGTGTGACGCAAGTGACTATGCCATAGGGGCCGTTTTAGGACAACGAATCGACAAGAAACCCTATGTCATCTACTATGCATCCAAAACGCTTGATGAAGCACAAAGAAACTACATGACCACGGAAAAAGAGTTCCTAGCTATCATCTACGCCTTCGAAAAATTCCGCTCTTACCTGATCGACTCTAAGGTAATTGTCTACACTGACCATTCTGCTATCAGACATTTGATTCAGAAACAGGATGCCAAACCCAGGCTCATCCGCTGGGTATTGATGCTTCAAGAATTCGATCTAGAAATCAAAGATAAAAGTGGCGTAGAGAACGTTGTCGCCGATCACCTCAGTAGAATCGAGGTTGAAGACAAAGATAAAATCCCTATCAGGGACTCTCTTCCCGATGATCAACTTATGAAAGCCACTCATAATTTCCCTTGGTTTGCAGATATCGTCAATTATCTGGCCACAGGGATCATTCACCCGTCTGCTTCTTATCAAGATAAAAGGAAATTCCTTCATGACGTAAAACGTTATCATTGGGATGAACCCTACTTGTTCTACCTCAGTGCCGACGGACTTTTTCGTCGATGCCTTCCAGAAGAAGAAATAACATCGGTTTTGGAACACTGCCACTCCGGACCCACGGGGGGGCACATGGGCGCCAAGAAAACTGCCATAAAAGTTCTACAATCTGGTTTCTTTTGGCCCACCATATCAAAAGACTCACATAATTTTGTCAAATCCTGTGATAAATGCCAATTTTCGGGCAACATATCAAAAAGAGATGAAATGCCTCTTACCATGTGGCAGGAAATTGAGCTGTTTGATGTATGGGGGGTAGACTACATGGGACCTTTCCCTTCATCATATGGTTTCTCGTACATTTTGGTCGCTGTGGATTACGTCTCGAAGTGGGTCGAAGCTGTACCCACTGCATCTAATGACTCCAAACCTGTTGTCAAATTGTTCAAAGATACCATCTTTCCAAGATTTGGAGTCCCAAGAACGGTCATATCTGATGGCGGGACCCATTTTCTGGAACGAAGTTTCGAAGCATTACTAAGAAGATATGGAGTCCATCATAAAGTTGCCACACCTTACCACCCGCAAACTAGTGGCCAAGTGGAAGTATCCAATAGACAGATAAAAGCGATTCTTGAAAAAACAGTGAACAAAAATCGCACTGATTGGTCCACCAAACTTCCTGACGCCCTCTGGGCATATCGTACGGCCTACAAAACACCAATTGGAACAACTCCGTTCCGCTTGGTGTACGGTAAATCATGTCATCTTCCAGTAGAACTGGAACATAAAGCCTGGTGGGCCATCAAGCAACTAAACTTCGACCTTAAAAGTGCAGGAGAGAACAGACAACTTCAACTACAGGAGCTAGAAGAACTCCGCATGACAGCATATCACAGTGCCAGAATCTATAAAGAGCAAACGAAAATGTGGCACGGTGGACATCTTAGGAGAAAAGATATCACCATTGGTGACAAAGTGCTCTTATTCAATTCCAAGCTCAAATTATTCCCCGGAAAGCTTCGAACAAGATGGTCCGGACCCTTCACTATAAAACATATCTACCCAACTGGAGCTGCCATTATCATCAACAACAACGGAGGAGAACGAACGGTCAACGGACACCGTTTAAAAAGATACTACACTCAGGAAGACAAAACACATCAACAAACCCTCGATGTCAGAAACGCTACGCCCACAATTTCGTCGAGCCAGTGACGTAAAACCAAGGCGCTTCTTGGGAGGCAACCCAAGACCTGAGTATCAATTTCTCCAATTTTCTAGTTTTATTCTCTCTTAATTTTGTTTTGCTTTCTTTAAGTTCTTTCTTTACTAAATCTAAAAATACAAAAAAATATACAAATATGTTTATACTCCAAACGGTCTTAAAACCGTTTGAGACCAAACGGTCCTCAAACCGTTTGGGACCAAACGGTCTTGAAACCGTTTGGGACCAAACGGTCCTGAAACCGTTTGGGACCAAACGGTCCTGAAACCGTTTGGGACCAAACGGTCCTAAAACCGTTTGAGACCAAACGGTCCTCAAACCGTTTGGGACCAAACGGTCTTGAAACCGTTTGGGACCAAACGGTCCTGAAACCGTTTGGGACCAAACGGTCCTCAAACCGTTTGAAACCAAACGGTCCTCAAACCATTTGGGACCAAACGGTTTTGAAACCGTTTGGAACCAAACGGTCTTGAAACCGTTTGGAATACGATAAGTCACCGCTATAAATACCGACCCCGCATCTCCATCTTCCTCTCTTCGAATCTTCGCACTCTACAGTCTTTTCGTGCGCAGAACTTCACCTTTTTGCTTCTGTGCTTCCGCGCAAGCTTCTCAATCCACCTCCCACAAGATTGTCCGGAGACTCCAAGCACGCTGCTCACTCCTCGCCACCTTCGCAGTCGTCGTCAAATGATGTTCTTCGTTGCCGTGCCGTTCTGTCGCCACTATCGCGCCAGTCGCCGTTTCCTCCACCCACCTTCAAACCCTCGCCCCGTTCCACCTTCGCCCCGTTCCACCTCCCCCCCGCGCCGGCGACCTACGGCTCCTCGCTTTCCAAACGGTCCTCAAACCGTTTGGGACCAAACGGTCCTCAAACCGTTTGGAACCAAACGGTCCTCCAACCGTTTGGAACCAAACGGTCCTCAAACCGTTTGGGACCAAACGGTCTTCAAACCGTTTGGAACCAAACGGTTTAGACACCGTTTGGGAACTTTTGTGTAATCAAGCAGCACATATCGCAGTGCACTCCTTTGCAATTTTGTCTTGATATTGTCTAGCAGATTCGTTGCTAGAATTGCAGATTTCGTCTACAATATCAAGACACAATTGCAAAGGAATGCACTGCGACATCAATAAAGCTCCTGAGTCAGCGCTACAAGGCACCCCAATTCGCATCCACTCTACTCCAATCTCCAGGGGTTACCGCAATTTTGGCTTAACTCGCAGCCCTTGTTCAAATGACTTCTCAACCTATCACTTTCCCACTCTGAGGACAGAGTGTGTGATGAGTTAGGGGGGGGGTCATCAGACAAGGGCTAGGCATCAATCTCTATACACCCTTTTCCTTAAAATAAGTCACCTCAACTAACTCTAGAATCATGTTAGTCTCTACAAGTATTTAGCACTTAGACATCAAATGGCGATTTATCGACCCCCATCCACTATGGATCCTATATTTTTGCTCCATTTCTTTATCTGACTCTCCATAGGTCAAAATCAGGGCAGAGATAAGCCGAGATCTCAAGGATGAGAGGGAAATCAGGCAACTTCCAAGTCAAAAAGCTCTGCAAGTGGACCACAAACCAAATAAGTGCATGCTGAAAAACTTTAAGAACAACTTTCCTCTCTTCAAAATAAAAGAGGCTTGGCCACCCAAAATAAATCCTCATCCCAAAACCCAAGCCTGTGAGTTTTCGAATAAAAGCCAGAGAGACGAATAAAATCATGAGAGTTGTGCCACGAATAAGGACCTATATAAAGAACTGATAAAGGGCTGACCTAGCCGGCACATTCCGCTGCCCTCACAAAGGCAGATGCGTCGCGTCCGGTAGTGAAACCCTAAAAGTTCCAAGTATATGAAAAGGCTAATAAAGGACTTGCCCGGCCGGTACATTCAGCTGCCCTCATAAAGGCAGATGTGTCGTGTCCGGTAGTGAGATCCTAAAAAGCATAGACAGCCCCTCCCCCACTCGAAGGGGAGTTACACTTCAAAGCCTTTAGCCAACCCTCATACCCTCTCTAGCTTCCAATAGGTTTCCAGAGAGGTATAAAGTTGATTAGAGTCAACAACATGCACAAAATAAATGTGGTCCCAAGGTGAACTTTGAGATACGGAAAAACCTGAAATCCAAGCAACTCTCGAAATCCAAAAGGATCAAGGCATGCAATAAGCCTCGATACGACCCCTGGGGAACTCAGGTCAAGAATTGAAGCAAGAGTATGGAAATTTTAATTAAGATCGCCGCGCCATTTCATGTCTCAGCTCTATCTAACTTGAGGACAAGCTAGACTCTAAGTTAGGGGGGGTGATAACCTCCTATTTTAGTAGTTTATCTTAGTCTTTTTCTTTAGTTTTCCATACTCTTTCTACATTTATATTGTACTTAAACCTAATTTTACCCCTTTTTGTAAATACATCATCAAACTAACTTTTCCTTTTATAATTGCAGAAAAAGCACAAAAAAATAACAAAAGAATAAACCAGCCCAAGGGTCGAGTAGATCCAAACGGTCCCAAGACCGCATGGAGTTCAAACGGTCCCGAGACCGCATGAAGCCAAACGGTCCCAAGACCGCATGGAGTTCAAACGGTCCCGAGACCGCATGAAGCCAAACGGTCCCAAGACCGCATGGAGTTCAAACGGTCCCGAGACCGCATGAAGCCAAACGGTCCCAAGACCGCATGGAGTTCAAACGGTCCCGAGACCGCATGAAGTCAAACGGTCCCAAGACCGCATGGAGTTCAAACGGTCCCGAGACCGCATGAAGCCAAACGGTCCCAAGACCGCATGGAGTTCAAACGGTCCCGAGACCGCATGAAGCCAAACGGTCCCAAGACCGCATGAAGCCAAACGGTCCCAAGACCGCATGGAGCTCAAACGGTCTCAAGACCGTTTGACGCCAAACGGTCCCAAGACCGTTTGACGCCAAACGATCTCAAGACCGTTTGACGCCAAACGATCTCAAGACCGTTTGACGCCAAACGGTCCCAAGACCGTTTGACGCCAAACGATCTCAAGACCGTTTGACGCCAAACGGTCCCAAGACCGTTTGAGCCCAAACGGTCTCCAAACCGTTTGGATCTCACTCAAAGCCTATAAATAAGACCTCAGGGCCGTTCATGGGGGAGAGTCCAGACGTCCAGAGGCTGTCTCTCCACTACCAGAACAACTCCATCCATCACTCGAGGCTGCCGGTCTGAGACTCACGTCCATTGCAAGCTACTTTCTCTCTCATCAACAAGGAAGGTGAGAGGAGAAGATCCGTCATCAAGCAAGCTACAAGGGGTGGAGATCGTTGCTCTCTCCACCAAGGGTTCAACCTTCTCTCCTCAGTGGAGATGATGTTCTTTCTATCTCTTCTTGCCTCCTTCTTTGTTGCTCCCTCTATGAGGAGCGAGTAGTTCCATCCACTGGGGCGCGGGGACTAGCCCCGCTGCCCATGTTTTGTATTTTGTACTGTAAAAAAGGATGTTATCATTTCGTTTTAATACTAAATCGTTTCACACATGCTTGAATGATGGCCACGTTCTTGTATGCATTTATTGTCTTTCGTTGTGGTTTGTCTACGACCGCTATCGAGGCTTGAATACCGATTTAGTGTTGGTTTCTGGTGTGTGTATCCACCACGCATCCGTTTCGGTGTCTAGAAGTGTATCTCAAAGAGTGGAGTAAACTCACTATCATTTGGCACACTCCCATCTGTATGGAAGAGACCTTTGGTAAGTCGAGGAACACACTTTGCGAGGGGAATGATGTAAAGCATGTGACCATTTGTTCGGGAATGGCTGGCGTTGCATCATTCCCGCACTTCTCGTAGCTAGGTTATCCGAATAGGAGACTAGGCCTACAAGGACGCTATTCGATTTGGTAATTATCGCTCGCTTGTTAGTTTTAGATGCACGTTTCTTGAGGTTGAGTAAGATTCTCTCTTCGGAGACTACATCCTTCAGTGACGCGTAGTGATGTACCGCATGAGAGTTACTTAACCCTTGAAGAATGAGATGCATTGCCCTTTTCTTATATGGGCATTGGTCTTGTGGAACATCGAAGGGTGCAATGCATCGCTCTTGTCTTATGTGGGAATCGGTCTTGTGGAACACCCTTGGATGCAACACATCGCTCTTGTCTTATAAGGCATCGGTCTTGTGGAAACATCCATGCATCTAGCTTATAAGTCTTGCTTAGTACATATACAATGCATGTGTAGCGGTGGTAAATACCTGCTTAACCCCAGTGATTCATCATCATTTGTTAACTCTTAAGATTTACTTGCTTTATTTACTTTCTTGCTTTACTTTCTTTGTACTTAGTTTAAAACAACCAAATCAAGCTTTCGATCTAAATATCAATCTTTAAGTTGTTAAGTAAAGGCTAAACGTTTTCCATCTTGACTTCGTCAAGACCGTTGTCCCGAGGATTCGACCCTTAACTATACTACGATAAGACTTCCACATGTCTTAGCACATGTGGGTGGAGTTCTTACCATAGTACTAGCAAGGCTAAACTTAGAGACTCATCATCTCTAGGATTTTTAGTGGTGTTGCACAAAACTTCCATCACTATTCCAGCATATAGCCCTAAGGGACATAAGGAAACTATCTTGGTATCCATCCTCAAACAAATCATCATACATATGAAACTTAGGGTTCTCAAAGATATCCAACATATATATCTAAGGTCACTATTGCCTAAAAGCAAACTATTTTGGGCAATTTGTATCAGCGTAGGCCAGGCCGGTATCATATGGGCACGAGAGTCCTCGTATACCAACCTAGTGGTGCGGAGGAAAATTTTTCCTGCCCCCGAAACCCTGATCCTTTCTAGACACCCTTGCTTCAACTGCATGCCCTAATAGTTACCTAAAGGCAAACCTAAACAACATCAAGTTATGTATATTTTAATTATAAGTATTTTAAGATTTTATTCATCAAGGTTCTAATGTGGAACTATTGAGTTCTAAGTCAACCTTTCATCAAGGTAGATCAAATCTAGGGTAACCATGTCACTTAAAGGAAACTATGCAATCTAGGTTTCTAACTAGGGAGACAAATTGAAATAGTCAAAGATCCGACTACCATTGGCTCTGATACCATGCTGTAAAGAGTGGAATAAACCACCCTCTACTAAAAACAATGGTAAACAAAATCCAATTTAGATAGCAGTGGAAGATAATTTTTTTTGACTATATTCAATTTAAATAAAGTGTACATAAAAAAATTTCCCAATATGGGTGTACATGCTTTATACAAAAAGAGGATCTAAGTAGAGGGAAATCTAACTACTCCACTTTTGTCTCCAAGCAACATTTCCATCATCTAAGTCCAAATCAACATCTAAGATCTTCACGCCTTATCCATCACCTTGCTCAGCTCCTGGGTGGTTGGGAAGACACCCAGCAAGAGGAAAAGAAAGAAAAGTATGTGTTACGAGATTATTCTAAAAATGACAAGAAAGTTGTAACATGTAAAATAGGCTAAAGATTTATTGAAAAGTGTGACATCAAGAGTATGAGGCTATTTTTAATGAAACTTGCCATTAACAAAGTTAATAAGGGTTTTGCATGTAAATTAATATGTCTACCTAACTAAGTAGGGTTGAGGCACCTATCGGACCTCTAACCTTAGGTGAGGGAAGAATAAAAACATTTCCAATCACCTACAATTTTTAATGGGGAGAATTATAAACATTCCCCTAGGGTGATTTTATACATGCCCTCTATGGGTGGTTGTACATAAGTACCACTACTTAAACATTAAATAGATCATTTAATTACATGCTAACAAAAGAGTTATGGCAAGGTTAAGAAAATGAATATGTAACATGGCAGTGGGGTATGAATACCCAAACAAGAGAATACTACATCTACTTTTGAGGCAATAAGCAATTTAGGTTTCAAGATTTAAGGATTTGGATCAAGTTAAACCTCATAAGAAAGTATGGGTAATGGATTAATGTTTTCCTAACTGAAAGGTAGATGCACAAACAAAACACATACCTTAGCCTCAGGTGTTATATAACTCTTTTTCCAACCCTTCACACAAAATTAGAACCCTCTTTCCCTAATTCATCATTAGATCTAGGAATTAGCATTAAGTATACTCATTAAAGATTGAAAACCCTAATAATACTAACTTTTCACGCAAACCATCAAAATAGACTCCAAAAACCTCACCATCATCTTAGTTAGGGTTTTCTGATCAAAATAACATATAATATTGTATATTTTGAAGATATGGACTTTTAGGGTTGTTTTTTAACCATCCTCAAAAACTCATACTCAAAAAACTCAAAACCAGGCATTTAAATTATTTTTATTAGATAGGAAATCTTTTTATGAGTTTGGGACATATTTTTTTTTATTTTTAAGACAACCAGAGAACAAGTTATGATTTTTATAAAATCAAGCAATAACAAAATTCGGAAAAGCCACATAAGCAATATGTGCAAGAGATGGGGTCGATATGCTGACATGGCCCAATCATAGGCACCCATGTCATCGGTCAAAGGGAAACATGGGAGAAATGACTAAAATGTCCTTAGTAGGAAAAGAAGCGAAAGAGATGAAACGAGGGCAGAGAAGTACAACCACACGAAATCATCTTCCTCGTAATACCTTCACCCAGCGTAAGAAAACACATCTGCAGACTCACTGCGATGATTCAATCCAATCAATCGATCACCCAACACGACGATAGAAAATTGGAAGCACTGAGGGGTTCCTCACACTCCTGCGAACTCACCGACCCAGGGAACTGAGCCGTGATGGCTCTCTCGGCATGAGCATCCTGCCCGGTCATTGCCGCCGATGGAGCAGTGTGTGAAGATCGGAAACACTGAAACCAACCAAGGTAAACATGCCTAAAGTGTTCAAAAGGTTCCGGCAGAGACAAACACTATGTTAACATAATAAGAGCGTGATTGAAACTTGAACATTGCACCTTCACGTTAGGGATGGATCAATATATGGAAAAAGGGGCGAATGGAAAACTCACATCAACTGGGAAAATTGAAGCTGTCAGAAGCTTACCCTGATCATCGTCGTATGCTTTAAGGAGTTAGCAGCCACACTTTGAGCCATAGAGGCGCCGTCAACACCAACGTTGCTCTAAGGCGCCAGGTGGAGTTGGGACACGATGGCTGCGGTTAAACGACGAGTAACCCACACTGGAAATCGATGCCCTGGCGCATTAGGGAGATATAGGCTTGCTTTTATAGAGTTCTTAATACTTGAAGAGAGGAGGAGATGGCTCGGAAAGGAAAACAGGGAGGAAAATAGGGGATGATGCGAGACGATAGTGGTCAGAGCGAGAAGTGCCAAAAACTTTAGGTTTTATATGGCCTACGGGTTTGGGAGAGTGAGAACAAGGCGAAGGAGGACTAATCGCAGAGAAAGACCAAGAGACGAGGGAGATCTTGCAATGGAAAGTCGGCGTTTGCATGTAACAGGTTCGAAGAGTAGGAGAATCAACTTGGGCGGATCTTTAATATTGAATATCAGGGCATGAGTAAATACTTAACTGATGCAGAATTTTCTCCCGATTCTAACACAACAAAAATCGTGAGAAACGGATGAGAAACGAGTGAGAAAAGCCAAAAACATCGGACCAATTTCTCACGTTTACTATTCATGGCGGGTTGTCTCCTACCCAAGGTAGGAGATGAAATCCACGCCGTCCACACATGATCGGACGGTCCTTTTGACGTGTGTATTAATTGCATTCCCAATCTAATAAAGTTCTATTTAAATTATTTAACTTTTTAACTTTTCTTATTTGAGGGTACAAACGACTTCCAAAATCAACCAAAATTGACATCTTGACTGATTTTGACGTGTAGAATCCAAATATGGAATTAGTTTTGTATTTTGAGAATTTTAATCGGTTAAATATTTATAAACTTATTTTCTCTTTCTTCATTTATTAATGACATTAAGATTATCCAAAAATTACAAAACTTCACCCATAACTCATATTAAGTATGTTAGTCACGAATTTGCTATTATTTCCCTTTGTTAGTATTGTTTATTATTTTAATTAATGATTTTAATGTTTTACACACTTTCTCTCTCCTAAATTCACCTTCTTATAAAATATTTTCCAAATTGAATCAAAATTCATACAATGATATATTTTGACGTGTAGAACACAAATTTGGCATTAATATATTTTTTGAAGACTTTTATTATTTTATTTAATTCATTTAAATTTTATCACTTATTTAGCCTTTTAATTTATTAGAGGTATCTAGAAACTTTCTAAAAATATGAAACTTGTCCTATAAGCAATAATAAATATTTGGAACACGATTTTGCCATTAATTAATTTTTACCACCATATATTTAATATTGTTATTCTTTAAGTCAAGAAAATGAAATTGATATCCAAATTATCTTCTTGGGTTTCCAATTATAATATTTTGTGCAATATCTTCCTCATTATCTTCTTTACCCATTAATTCCCATATTACCTTTAATTAGTGCATTTATCTTCTTCTTTATTTCAAATTTGGATTTTCTCTTATTTCTCTTATTCTAGGAAGTGCTAGAAAGTTCTAGGATGAAATATTTTATTCTTTTTATTGCTTAGTGTACAATTTGCACTTTAGGCCCATTATCTAAAGTCTTACTGAGGTATTTGTGCATAAACCCAAATATTGAGAGAAAAGGTGAACAAATATTTATTAAACCATCATATTGTCCACAAATTAAATAGAAAGGAAAAAGAGGATAGAAATGAAAGGAAAAGATGGAAAAGAGGACCAAAAGGAAAAATGCCCAGAATTCAGTATGTTACAATCACCCAAACCGGTTTTATTTTCTATTCCAAATCCGAAAATACCAAAAACAAATAAAAAATTTCTTCAAACAATTGGGTTTTTAAGAAACAATCTTTAGAAGTTGTCCTTTGGGATTTGACCCTTTCTATACTAGCCTTAACCGGAAAGTTAAAAGGTTTAAACTCAAGGATTAACAATCTTAGTGATTGGTGTGTTATGAGACACATATCACATATGACCTAATTCCAATCTTAAAAGACCTCAACATCGACAACAAAGGTAAGTAGGTGGTTGAAGTAGAAGATGAAGAGAAGAAGGATCCCACTCCTCGCTTTCCAAAGTATCATCCCAAAGAGATAATAATTGGTAATCCATTCAAGAGGGTGAAGACGCAAGTTGCCTACAACAAAGAATAAGTAGACAATGCCTTCATCTCATAGCTAGAGTCAAAGAACATCAAGGAAGATTTTGGAGATGACGAGTGGATCCTACCTATGCAGGAGGAACTAGAGCAGTTTGAGAAGAACCGAGTGTGGACTCTAATGCCAATATCAAGTGACAAAAAAATCATTGGCACCAAATGAGTCTACCATAACAAGCTTGACGAAAATAGCAAGGTGGTAAGAAACAAAGCAAGTTTAGTGGCTCAAGGCTACAATTAGTAGGAAGGTATTGATTTTGATAAAACTTATGCTCCTGTTGCTAGACTTGAATCTATTAGAATGCTACTTGGTATTGCTAGTCATAAGAATTTCTTACTATATCAAATGGATGTTAAAAGTGCATTTTTGAATGGTACAATCGAGGAGGAAGTATTTGTTGCTCAACCTCTGGGCTTTGAAAATGACAAGATACCTAACCATCTTTATTTGCTACAAAAAGCTCTCTATGGACTCAAACAAGCACCTCGAGCTTGATATGAGAAATTAAAGATCTTTTTGTTAGACAATGGCTATGTCATGGGCAAAATTGATTCTACTCTATTTCTAAAACACACTTCTAGCAATTTTCTTATCATTCAACTTTATGTTGATGATATCATATTTGGCATAACTAATCTTGATCTTTGCAAGGAGTTTAGTTCTCTTATGCAGAGTGAGTTTGAGATGAGCATGATGGGTGAGCTTACTTTCTTCCTCAGCTTCCAAATCAAGCAAACCAAAGATAGAAACTTCATCAACCAAGGAAAGTACACGAATGAACTACTCAAATGCTTTGGAATTGAGAACATGAAGCTGATGGACAAACCCATGTCCAACACCGCCAAACTTGATAGAGATGAAGAAGGTGAGAAAGTAGATGAGAAGCTCTATAGAAGTATGATTGGAAGTTTACTTTACTTAACTTCCTCTAGACCTGACATAATGTTTAGTATTGGCTTGTGTGCTCACTTTCAATCAAGTTCTAGGAAATCACATCTTATTGTTGTTAAGAGGATTTTGAGGTACTTAGCCAAAACTCAAAACTTTGGTCTATGGTACCCTAAGTCAAGGGACTTTACTCTTGTAGCATATAGTGATGTTGATTACGCAGGTTGTTTGATTGATAGAAAGTGCACAAGTGGCACTTGCTTTCTCCTAGGACCATGCTTGGTGTCTTGGTTTTCTAAGAAACAGAGCACCGTGGCATTATCAACTACCGAGGTTGAGTACATTGCAGTCGGAAGTTGTTGTTCCCAGGTCCTATGGATGAAGCAAATGCTCTAAGACTTTAACATGTATTTTGATGTTTTTCCTATCTATTGTGATAATACTAGTACAATCAATCTATCTTATAATCCTATATTGCATAGTAGAGATAAACATATAGAGGTTCATCATCATTTTCTTTGTGATCACATTGCCAAAAAAGATATTTATATCACACATGTGGACATGGAAAATTAGTTGGTGGACATTTTCACCAAACCTCTAGCTAGAGAGTAATTTAACTTCATTACATCTAAACTTCTCATAATTGCTTCAGATGATATTGACATGTTATCTAGCTAGGTTCTTTTATTCTATATGTCTTGCTCATGCTTATATCACATTGTTTGCCTAAAATTGCTAAAATTTTCTTGTTGTCATGCTTAGTTTCTCTTATTTTTGGGCATTTATCGAATTTCATATTTTTATCGCTAAATAGTACCCAATGATGAGTGATATGTGACTAAGTATGTTCAGTATACATAAGAGACTTGAAAAATAAATTTAATTAGCATTCAAATGGATATAAATTAAGTTTGATAGTTTTAGGTCAGGTTGAGCATCAGTCGAGTTTCCCCCAGGACAAACTCGACCAATCTGTGGCCAAGAGTTGCTCTGAAATGGACCAATCAGTCAAATTTCTGACTCTCAGAATGTGATCGATCAGTGGGCAGAAGACAACTTAAGTTGGGTTCGGCCAACTATTCTCCCTCTCAACTAGAGAATAGCTGACTGATTCACCTTCTTCAATCCCTAAGCTCTCAACCCCAACCCTTACCTTCCCTATCCTAGCCCTTTTCTGACCTAGATAGGCTGCCCTAGACCTTCCCTCTTGCTCGTTCTTGGTGTGAGAATGGTTTTGGTGGTGTGCTTTGTGCATTTTCTCTCTTCTTCTCCTTCTTTTCGCCTCCATGGCTTCTCATATAACAAAGATACCCGCTCCTAGCAATGCTCCATCATCCTCTTCGTCTTCTCACTTGGTTACTTTTGATGATACCTCCTTTGTCTCAGTAGAGATTGTAAATAGGTATAAGGACCTTCTTCCTAGGAGTCCTTTTCCATTTAGAACCTTGTTTGAGCCTAGCCCTAGGCGTCAAGCCATCATTGACCAAGTGGCGAAGTTGCTATCCGTTCATTACCTATCAGCCCTGACTGTCGATCGTGACTGCTTTCATAATTCTATAACAAGCACAAAAGTAGTTCACGAATTCTATGCAAATTTGCATTGCAATTATGACACCCTTGTACCCCCGCTGAATACTCAATTGATACTTACATCCATAATCGTCATGAAGAGATTTCAAATCTTTAAAGATATCGTGAATGTTTTCTTTTCAGGAGACGATGAGAGTGACACCTGGTGTAAGGATTTTGGGAAGTATTTTGACCTTTTGGATCTTGACGGTTTCTACAAGAAGAATGAGATCACTCTTCCTGATATCCATCGCTACCTGAAAAAACCTGATGTTCCTTAAAAGAAGAAGAGCACCCTACCCTCCTCCTCCTTTGATCTCAAAAAGCATATATTAGCCCTAGTGGTCAACTGCAACATCCATCCAAAGAAAAATCCAACAGATATTGTAGAGAACATTGCGGTCATAATGTACTGCATTCTAGAGAATGTCAGAGTCAAATGGTCAAGATATATTCTCCACCATATGACCTATTTTGACTCTGGAAAGAACACCCATGACACCCATCCACCTTATCCAGCCCTGATCTGTGTTATTTTTCAATTCACCACTAAGAAATCACTCTTTTCTGACTTCCATTACAAACTTTCCAGGAAGGGAGTGTGTATCAGTGAGACCACAATTCAGAAGTCCGTGTCTGTCTTTGCCTCCACCACACCCAGTGCTTCACCCTTAGCCTCTGCCTATGGTGCC
Organism: Alisma plantago-aquatica; assembly: GCA_963693085.1. Taxonomy (NCBI): domain Eukaryota; kingdom Viridiplantae; phylum Streptophyta; class Magnoliopsida; order Alismatales; family Alismataceae; genus Alisma; species Alisma plantago-aquatica. Next base: position 509,774,474 of record OY856415.1, read on the forward strand.
CCTGTCTCTACCTCTACCCAAGCTCCACCTCCTCAGCCACCCCGACCTAGCCGTGCCTCATTTCGTGTGTCCATTGAAACCCTCATGGGCTACATGATGCACCAACAGGCATACAACATCTAGGTCCAGGAGCACCTGCACCAGGATTTATGTTCAATCATGTCAATCATGAGCTTATCCTGTGCACAACCCTACCCCACCTACCGACCTTTCCCCGGTAGTGATTATGCTTTCTATGCATATCATCATTACTACCCTACCCCCGGGCCTTCTTCTGCTGCTCCCACACCCTCCATTGCTAGTGGTCCTGCTCCCGTCTACTTGTCGTTGCCTGCTAGCCCCTTGGCCACTCTTCTTGCCAGTCTTGGCAATTTTTCTCCTTCCTTCCATCAGGCAAATGAGCTCTATGCTCTTGGTATGACTTAGGATGAGCAGAATGCATGTTGGCCCGGTTGTGGTTTTGGTCCTTCTGTGGACGAGGAGATGCCTAACCAGGCTGATGTTGAGATTTATGCTGCTCACGACGATGGCGGTGATGGTGAGGATGCTTCTGACAATGGTGATGGCTCTAGTGCTGATTCCAGTGATGAAGGCACTGCTGTTGCACCTTTAGATGGAGATGAGGACTACGAGTTTGGAGCTAACGATGATGATGTTGTGGACATAGATAGTCTAGATGTCTAGTTGTTTCGTAGTTTTTATTCTAGTTTGTTGTGGGCACATTATCTGAGATGTACTATTTTTATCATCAATTATCATCGCTTCTTGCTTGTAGATGCTTTTATGAGAACATGCTTTTGCGTTGTAATCTATGTTATGTGCACTCTTTCTCTTTGATTAGTTATATCCTGTGAGTTGGTTCCATATTTCACCATATTTTAATTATGAATCAACTTGTGTGTTTCTTTCGTCTCTAGTTGATATATGATATGAGATTGCATGTATGATTATCTGCTTGATTGTGTTTGGAGAAGACTTGATTTTATGCTCTTCTACCCCCCTCACTTTTGGATAATGTCAAAAGGGGGAGAGAACTTCAATGTCTTGAAACTCAATCATATTTCTATTCTTTGTCATACTACTACTTATTGCTTATGAGATCCTTTTCTTATTCATTATATGCTTTATCATGTGACTTGCAAAGGACCATATAGTACATGTATGCTATAATTGCTTTGTGTAGATAGACTAATTATGTATGTTAAAGTAAGCATAGATTGAGGGGGATCAATTCACATTGTTCAAATCTTGAATTCAGCTAATTCACAAGGCAAAGGTGTAATTTCTATATCCTTTTCAATATGTTTGAGGAATGGTTTGTCATTGTCAAAAAGGGGGAGAATGTTGAACTAGAGGTTATACATTGTCCATATTTTGATAACGACTTAACCATTCCATTTGTATGTATCTAATATGTGTATTCAAGATTGATTTCAGGTGTTAGGTACTTGAAAAGGATCAAATTACATAAGCCCTATCTTGTCAAAGTACAAGTCAAAAGCATGCAAGTGTGCTAATTAGAAAATCCATGTAAATGACCTTAGAATATTTTTGTAATCACTTGTATTGATGATATGACTTGTAACTAAGATGAGAAAAATATGTGGTACACTTTATACCAAGTTTCAATCACTTTAGAAAATTAATCACAGGCTGTTGATCGGTCGAGTTACACTCTCGACCCATCCACTAGATCAATTTTCTGAAGAGTGCATCGGTCAAGTTGTGCATTCACAGAACTCGACCGATGGGGTTACTGACCAAATGCAATTTTCATTGGTCAGTCAAGTTTCCCACGAGAAACTCGACTGATAGTTTGAATACTGGGTTTGTCTTTTAGCTGATCAGTCGAGTTACCTTTGTTGAATCTCGACCAAATGGACTGTATGGAAATTGCAGAAAAAGTGATTCTAACTTTTGGTGACTTGTTTGGACAAAAATATATCTGCTGCCTTGGGCAAAAATGGCTATAATTCGACCCTAAGTGTTCCCACTATCAAAGGGGCACCCCCATCTATAAATAGGACCCCTTGGGCTTCATCCCAAGTTTTCTCTTTCATTGCATAGATTGGTCCTAACTTAGTTGAGAGTGTTGCACCCCTTTGAGACCCTTTCTCTCTCTACTTTCAATTCAAATTCATGAATATGAGTGAGTTAGGATCCCTTGTAAGAGAGCTATTCCTTATATCCGTGTAAAGCTCTCCACCTCTATCTTCCTACCCCCTTTCCTTATTGAAGAAAATCCTTGAAGATCTTCTCCAAGTGAAGGAGAAGGAGTTGTTGTTTTTCAAGGTTGAAAAAAGCATGGTGATCCAGATCTTCGAGTGAAGGAGATAGGCAAGGCAGACGTTCAAGAAGGATAGGTAATTCCTGGAAGGCTAAAGACTTGAAGATGGAGTGGGTAAGTCCTTGTTGAAGGCTGAAGACTCCTTGGTTCAAGTGGGTAAGTTCCTTCGGTAGGTTGAATATGAGGTATTAAGTCCTTGGATGAATGTGGTTTTGTCTTGTAATCTTATGAATGAATATAAGAGCATCAAGATTGCAAAGTCCTAGAGACTAACTACCTCTAGGAAGTGGACTGACTCACATCTAGTTTGAAGTGTGGAATCACTCTAAACCACTTTGTCCAAGTGTATGTTATCCTTGTCTCTCATCCTTTCTATGCTTGTTAGTTAGGACTTCAAATTGGTTGTATGCTTAAGATTTTACACTTAATAAAATTTGAAGTTCTAATCTATTTTGTGAGATTTATGAAGCTCTATTCACCCCCCTCTAGATCCCTTGATCCAACATGCGTGTGTGTTGTGGTCACCTCACCCACCAAGGAGGTGAGCATACCCTCCTCCTAGGACCCTTTGGACACTAGTTCTCCATGTGATCCTACATATAAGGACCACAAAAGTTCTAGGAGTGAGAAATATGGGATAAAACTTCTTTGCCATTTGCACTAGAGACAAAACTGCTTTTCTCACATGTACTAGTTGTACTACATTGGGCTTAACCCATGCTATATACATGGCTGCTACATCCATATATCTAACAATCCCCCACAAAGTCCGATGTGTAGTGTGCTCTACCATTCAGTCCTCCATACTATGCTTTTAGCACATATCTTTTGGTTTGAATCTTCCTGAGTTATCCAACTGTGACCCTCGGTGGAACTAGGTGAACAAAAGTCTTGAACCCGAACCTTGGGTATAAGATTATAGGTTGGTAACAACACAATAAAGACATGGTAGAAAAGAAAACAATGAATTAAGGCCATCCATACTATGCTTTTAGCAACCCAATTATCTTGTTACGGCCTACACAACATCAATCTCTTAGCTAGAGTCTCCAAGGATGCACTACTAACATCCTGTCCTAAGATTTGACACCATTTAGAGACTAATCTCTTACTAACTTGCAGTCATGACACTAATAGGTTTCCATGAGATAGACACAGATGCTAGAAACATCAAATAAGAATACATAGTGTCATCTGATTCACCCGACAACTTGTTATTACCACATTGAACCCAATTTGTGGGATCTCCACTCTTTTGGGTTGGGTTGTGGTGGAGCTTCCACTTGCATGGAATTGCGTGCACCAACTAAAAATCCTAAAGATGGTAAGTATTTAGGTTTAGCCTTGCTTATACTAGATAGAGAACTCCACCCACGTATGCTAAGATATGTGGAAGTCTTATCGTAGTATAGTTAAGGGTCGAATCCACAAGACAACGGTCTTGTCGGTTACAACAAGATAGAAAACGTTGGAATTTCACTTAATCACTCAATAATTGGTATTTAGATCAAGAAGTTAATTTGGTTGTTTTTAGACTAAGAGCAAGTAAAATAAAGCAAGCAAGTAAATTTAATGAAGTTAAACAATGATAAGAAGTCACTAGGGTGTGATCGGTTTTTCACCACCACTACACATGGATCAAGACATGCAAAATAAAACATAACCTACAAAAAGAGTTTATTCAGTTAGTATCTTTGTAGATTTAGTTTCCTTTTGGAGGACTAACTACGAGAAGTGCGGGAATGTTGCAAAGTCAGACATCCCCGAACAAATGGTCAACTACTTTGCATCATTCCCTTCACGAAGTGTGTTCCTCGACTCATCAAGGTTGTACATTTTACATGTCCACTGATTCCATTTCATAGTATGAAAGTACAACGATGGGAGTGAGTATACTCCACTTCTTGAAAGACACTCCTAGGTACCGAAACAGATGCATGGTGGATACATGCACCAAGAACCAACATGCAAACGAGTTTCAAATCCAATAGTACAAACGTAGACAATTCATACTAAAAGATAAAAGATAACACAAGTTGGTGATCAAGCAACAAGCATTCATTAAACGTTTGATGTTGAACTGAAAAGATATAAACTCTATATTACAAACTATGGATTACATTTACATGATATGAAAACATGGGTAGCGGGGCTACTCCCCGCACCCTAGTGAGTGAGACTACTCGCTCATAACTAGGATAAAGAAGGAGGCAAGAAGAGAGAGAGAGTGTCATTCCCACAAAGGAGAGAGAAAAGTCAACCCCTTGGAGAGAGAGATGATCCACCAACTTCACAGGTTGCTTGATGATGAGATCCCCTCTTCCCACCTTCTTTGGCGGAGAGAGAGAAAGAAACTTCGAGATGGAGTGTGGGTCTCAGACCGGCAGCCCCTGGGTGGAGGATGGAAGTTGGATTTGCTCTGGAGTGATAGAGGCAACCTCTGAACGTCTGAAACTTGATGCCTGGTGGAGGACCCTTGGGGTCTTATTTATAGGCCTTAAGTGAAGTCCAAACGGTTTGGAGACCGTTTGGACCTCAAGACCGTTTGGACCTGAGACCGTTTGGACCTCAAGACCGTTTGGACCTTGAGACCATTTGGATCTCAAGACCGTTTGGACCTCAAGACTGTTTGGACCTTGAGACCGTTTGGCTTCATGCGGTCTTGAGACCGTATGACTCCATGTGGTCTCAGGACCGGTTGGCTTCATGCGGTCTCGGGACCGTGTGACTCTATGCGGTCTCAGGACCGGTTGGCTTCATGCGGTTTTGAGACCGTGTGACTCCATGTGGTCTCGGGACCGATTGGCTTCATGCGGTCTTGGGACCGTTTGACTCCATGCGGTCTCGGGACCGGTTGGCTTCATGCGGTCTTGAGACCGTGTGACTCCATGCGGTCTGGGGACCGGTTGGCTTCATGCGGTCTCGGGATCGTGTGACTCCATGCGGTCTCGGGACCGATTGACTTCATGCGGTCTTGAGACCGTGTCACTCCATGCGGTCTCGGGACTGGTTGACTTCATGCGGTCTTGAGACCGTGTGACTTGATGCGGTCTTGGGACCGGTTTGCTTCATGCGGTCTTGAGACTGGTTTACTCTTTTATGATTTTTTTGTGTCTTTTTCTGCAGATATAAAGGAAAAGTCAGTCTAATAGTATATTTACAATAAGAGGGAATATTTAGGGATTATGGCTAATTCTAATTGAGAAAGAGTGTGGAAAACTAAAGAAAAGACTAAGATAATCATCCGAAATTGGAGGTTATCACCCCCCTAACTTAGAGTCTAGCTTGTCCTCAAGTTAGATAGAGCTGAGACATGTAATGGCGAGGCGATTTTATTTAGTTAGAATTTCCATACTCTTGCTTCAATTCTCAACCTGAGTTCTCCTAAGGTCATATCAGGTCTTATTGCTTGCCTTGAATCCTTCAAGTTTCGAGAGTTGCTTGGGTCTTGGGTTCCTTCCGTATCTCGTAGCTCGCATCAGGACCACCTTTATTCTGTGCATGTTGTTGACTCTAATCAGCTTTATACCTCTCTGAAGGACCTACTGGAAGCTAGAGAGGGTATGATGGTTGGCTAAAGGCTTGAAGTGTAACTCCCCTTTCAAGTGGGGGAGGGGTTGTCTATGCTTTTAGGATCTCACTACCGGGCACGACACATCTGCCTTTGTGAGGGCAGCTGAATGTACCGGCTGAGTGAGTCCTTTATAAGCCTTTCCTATATTTAGATACCTTAGGGTTTCACTACCGGGCACGACACATCTGCCTTTGTGAGGGCAGCTGAATGTGCCGGCCGAGTGAGACCTTCATCGGTTCTTTATATAGATCCTTATTTATGGCACAACTCTCATAATTTTATTCAACTCTCTGGCTTTTATTCGAAGACTCGCAGGCTTGGGTTTTGGGGTTTTGTTCGGGAAATTATTTTGGGCGACCAAGCCTCTTTTATTTGAAGGGAGGAAAGTTGTTCTTAGAGTTTTTCAACATGCACTTATTTTTTGTGGTCCACTTGCAGAACTTCTTGATTTGGAAGTTGCCTGATGCCCCTCTCATCCTTGAGAGTCTGGCTTATTTCTGCCTTGATATTGACCTGTGGAGAGTCAGATGAAGAAGTGAAGCAAAGGCATGAAAATCAATAGTCGAGGGACATTATTAAATCACTATTATATGTCTAAGTGCTATTTACTTTTGAAGACTAACATGATTCTAAAGTTAACTGAGGGTGACTATTTTCAAAAAGGATTTTTTTTAAAGAAAGTTAAAAAGGAAAAAAGAAAAGAAAATATGTACAAACAGAGAAGGGAGAAAATGGAAAAAGCAGGATTTAGAAATGATACCTCGCCCTTGTCTAATGTACCCCCCAACTTATCACTCACTCTGTCCTCAGAGTGTCAAAGTGATAGGTTGAGAAGTACGATGACAAGGGCTGTAGGCTAAGTTAATTCTGAATTTGCCCCTGGTGATTGAAGTAGGTTAGCTGCGAACTGTCCGCGTAGAGCGTGGTAATCCACATCAGTCATATCTTCTACTGGTCTTTGAAGGACGATGATGGTGTACATCCAGTAGAGGACGTGGAAGCCGCAATCATTTGATTCTCGGATTTGTTGGGGACATTTGTGGCTGAAGGAAGGGCGATGAAAATGTTCTTTGTCATAAGCCCTTGTATGCTGACTTAGAAAGGCGATTAATTTGTCAGCGCATTCCTTCACCACTACCTATGTTGGCGTCTTTGGTGTCACGACATAGTTCTTCTGCCGTGGATTGTACTGGCTGTCAGAAGTGTTATAGATTGTAGTTGTTCCTTTTGGTAGGTTTGTTGCCAGGAGCATCCAGTGCTCATGATAGAGGAAGGGTAGCATGATGAACTTCGGTGTTGTGTGTTGGAGAAAGGATATTAGCACTTCAGTTGTTCCGAAGTTCTTTAGCTTTAAAAGATCATCCTTCATGTATGGGGACGCCATATATGTTGTGGGGTTATTTTGGCCAAGGAGAAACTGATAAGCGGCCATTAAGCATACGGAGAGGGATCCTTTAAACTGTAAAGTCTCTCGAAGCATCTCTGCCATTACTAGAATGTCACTAGACATGAATATGAGTTCATCCTTCTCGGCTGAAAGCCGCGACATAATGAGACGTAGTTCGATGTCGGAGAGACCTTTGCAAGTACTATGGTCGAAGTCAGGAAAGGTTGGTTCTATGGCAGACAAAGGATCTATGTCTCTTTTACTTTTCTCGGTAGCTAAGGCCGGCTCCTTGGATTTCTCCAACTCTTTCAGAGTTTGTCGGAAAGGTCGCCTCTGCAGGCGTTGGACAACTGAAAAAAGGTAACGAGGGATGTCATCTGGTGCCATTGTCGGGTTCGTGAAGAACCTTCTATCACAAATGAGCTCCATGGCGTAACGCCCTCGCAAGGAGTGAAAATCTTCAGCAACTAGGTCAGCAAAAGGGATTTCTTGGTTCAGCGCTTGGATGTGACGGATGGTGCAAAAAGAGCAGTCCCCAGATCCCTCAGTAGCTTGAACATGTGGGTTAATTATTTGGAACCAGAGTTGGCTCCAGTCTTGACGGAGGGATGGGCGTGCAGCCCAAATTAACTTAAGCAGCCGGAAGGGTATACATCTTACTTCGCCTGCTGCTTCACCAACAAAATTTATTGTACTGGCAGGTAGCTCAGTGCTGCAAAAATTATAAACCTTAGCATCCCGAGCCTCGGTATCTACGATCATAAATAACCAGTGATCCAAAACTTGAAAAGGCATGGTAAGATAACGTGCCTGCCGTGCTAAACCAGCACACAGCCGCTCGATTGATTTTTCTCGTATGTCTTTGTATAAAAGGCCGATAGACAGAGCAGGTGAGGCGTTAAAAACTGGCTACTGCCTCTTAGAGCTTCTGTACACTTCTATACAGTTGGCGAGTAGGACACGGAAGATTGCCATTGGCATCGTGGACCGTGGTCGCAGGATGTTGTTGAAGTCTTCTCGTGTCAACTTGCGCTTAGTTTTGGTGTTATGGTATATGATGTCTTCCCCTGCCTTTGCATCATCCACAATAGTGTTCAGTATAAAAATGTCCTGAGCATCTAATGTGGAGATGGCCGCCATATCAAGATCATGCATTTTGTGCGGTAGACACTAGTAAAAATTGGGCCATTATTCACGAGTGAGTCCTGTCACAAATCCCTCTCTAGAGGCCCTCACAAATAGGGATGGTTGAGGGTCTGGCCCTCACAAATGGTCCGTGAAGAGAACTCACGTGACAAATAGCAGTGGCCCTCACGAATACAATTGTCATGAACCAACTGACCCTCAAGAATGTTATATTGAGGGATTATTTAGCCTTCATAAATACATTTTTGAGGGACTATTTAGCCTTCATAAATACATTTTTGAGGGACTATTTAGCCTTCATAAATACATTTTTGAGGGACTTGATGGTCCTGGAGAATATATTTTTGAGGGGCTATGTGGTCTTCATGAATGCAATTTTGATGGTCAATCTGGACCTTCATCAATATATTTATGAGGGACTACTGTAAATGATTTGGTTATTGATTATTGAATGATTTATTAAATGTTAATTAATTGTTACTATAGTGAATATCAAATTTTAAATGAAAACTTTGTATACATAACCTCTAGCAATATTTTTATACTAATTCACATGACATCATAAGAAGATTCAACACCAAAATGACACATAAAAATGTTAAATCACCTCAAACCAATTTTTGTTATTGAAGCAAAATATTATCCATACATTGCGTGCTCAACGTTGATATAAATAAAGAGTACATATGGTTTTAAAATTTGAGATTTATGACAATCAACATATCATGCTAGAAACTCTTAAGATCTATAATGTCTCCATATTCCTTTAAATGGTGTTGTGTTCTTCATCAATGCCAGGCCTCATACGGTTAGGTACTTGAATATTCTTCTCCTAAAAATGACAAATCATTATATTAATAGAATTTAAAGTTAATACATAAATCATAGTACAACAAACAACTTACCCATATATTTCGGTTTTGGTCTACTCCAAGGTGAATTGTCTGTCAAAATCCATCATTAAAAGTAATTCTACCCTATCAATATAAATACAAAAAGGAATCAGAGTGAGTGCAAAGTAGAGATAAATGTAAGTGAACCAACATAGCAGTAACATTTTGATAAACTATTCACTAATGGTAAGGCTTAATTTTTAATTGGAAAAAGTCCTTACAGATGAAGCTGCGTGAGTTAAAATAGAATCTAAAGATAGATTCCAGATCAATAGAACCACAACCTGTGGCGACATGCAAAAAGGACTTATTTCATTTCAGGGGCTTGTTGGTAAATTCTAGAGTTTTAGTCACAAAGGTTGCAACAACCAAGGTGTTTAGTGGATTGCTATAAATACCAGCCTCAACGTAATTGTCCAGGCAGAGTTTTTGTTATTGAATTGCTTTTTGGAAAGCAGTCCTTCTCCTACATTGGTCTGCAATATTTTACAAAGCATTGGTGAAAAATCCCGATCTAATGCAATAATCCTGCACAAATATCCAGCAATACATGCATTCTATAGAAGATTATGGACCTAAAAAGGAAGTTTGTAACATTATGTCATTCTACATTAATCAATATGGCAAAGTTTTGTCTTTCCCCAACTTCCTGCTTATAGAATTATTATTTTGGACATTTGCTATTAGTAATACTAATTTCCCTTTTGGCATGTCGCCACAGGTTGGGGTGTGTCAACTCTTATTTCCAATCACACAGGCATACTACATACTAAAGTTAAATACAATTACAATGTTTATTTGATAAAATAGATGCAGCATTTTACAAAATAAACATAAACTTTGATTCATATAATACATGAATCTAATCTTCCAATCTATATAAGTGAACATATTCCAGTAAAGAAATTCCAGTAAATATTATGTGTGATATTATGCAGTTCAATACATTGTCTATTCAATTACATCCTCAGCAAAGCAATCCATTTTTTTATGATCCTGATTGCCCTTTCCCTCATTTTCCCATTCAATATGATGATATGTAGCTATTAATAAACGTTTATACTCGTAAAGAAATATACCTAGGCAAGGAGGCACATTTTCTATCAAGCAAACCCTACTGTTCAATATATACATATATATACGTGCAGACATACATGTATAATATATATATGAACAGAAACGAATTCATAATTAGAGTTGAACTCAAGAAGGAAAGGGTCGCAAACCAATTCAGACCCATATTACAACACAGAATAATAAGAATAACAAATATATGTTTTTAAACAATTCCTAACAATTTGGAGCAGCTTGGACAGCCAAAAGTTAAAAACAAAGTAGATAGAGTTAGCCCATACAGAAAGTGGCCATTCCCAAGGTTATTAATATCAACAACCCCTTAAGAAAATGACTCCAAAGAAGGGGACAAGCAGGGGACAGGGGCATCTGGAGCAGAAATAGTAGGCAATAACAATATTCATCATCATAATTACTACCATCTTTAAAGTTCGTGGAGTGTTGGTGCACAAGCAGGTATAACCTAGAGAGTGTTGGTCCACTCAGAAGTAGGCAAAAGATTCACTCTGTTCCTAAGAAAAATCTGGAACGACCACTCTATATTAATTACTCAACTATTAGTTATTTAGATAGTCTAGAAAATAGAGGTTTGATTCAAAGTTTAGACTAAACATGTGCAACTTCTTCAGCACTGACTAAAGAAAAGTCACTATAAACTTTGTATCTGAAATATTATGAATTGAGGCTTGACCAAGATATGGCTAAAATGTAGATAAGCTGAAATGAATTACTTACAGGATTTAAACGATGATTTCTTGGTGTGAAAGACACCGATGAAGATGTGGTTGGTGTGTTCTGCATTTGAGGATAACTTTGTCGATTATTACCAGAAGAAGGGGACCAACTTTCAACTGCAGCCTTTAATAAAGTGTACATGTTAATATTCTTATGTGTATGAATATTGAAAATAATCTATAGCTGTAATGAGTTACCTGTGGCTGAAACATCCGTGGATGTCCATTGCCTTGTATGGAAAGCCTGCCTACTCCATTCTCCCTTGAATTGCCTTGTATGGAAAGTCTGCCTACTCCATTCTCCCTTGAATTGCCTTGTATGGAAAGCATGCCTACTCCAGTCTCCCTTGAATTGCTTGAATTGCTTTGTCTAGAAAGTCTTCCTAAGCCATCCCCGCTTAAATTATTTTGGCTGGGAAACATGCCTACATCTGCACCATTACTTGTATTGTCTTGTATGTGAAAAGAACCCACATCCGACCTATTTGTGCCACTTTGCATGTGTAAGACACCTGTAGTATTCTGATTGGGGTATTCAGCTGCACAATCAACATTAATACCGCCATCCTATAACAAATACATCAACAATGTCAAAACAAAATTATATATTACATTGACATAGACAACTGAATCTGAGTTACCTATGATTGATTGTACCAAGTCATTATTTGGGAGACAGAGTTCTTCAATCCATTTACTGTTTCTTCAAGTTCCTTAAGTTTATCCTGAAATAGAAAACAAATTACAAACATCGATCTAATAGACTAGTTGTAACTAATAGTTCAAGTTTATTTATAATCCAACATACATCCTTTGCATTGCTTTCCTCAAGAAGCATTTCATATCTTAAACGGGTAGCTTTTCCCCTATGTACTATCTCTTTGTGCCCAATTCCAATACCTCAGATCCTAGCCTTTTTGGAAGGATTTAAAACTTGCAAATAAGCATCACGTGTTAGATTATCAACACTTCTAGGATCTATTTCTTCTTGGTTTGATACTTGGTTTTCCACAATATGCGAGATTTCAAGCTGTAATTAGAAAGCATCATAAAAGGAAAGCATAAATTGATATATCTAAGCATATGTAGCTTTGTAGACATCATAGGAAAGCAAATATCCATTTTCTAACCACTTGTGGGCTTTTGTCGTAAACTTTTTCCAAAAATTTGTTAAGAGGCACAACGGGTTGATCTTCACTGACCTACACATGATAGATAACATAAAGACAAGTGTCCATTATTATATGTTCAACTCATACTAAGAAAGACAAGTGTCCATTATTAATACCATTTCTTCCCGATAACAACTCCATGGCTTTGATCCTGTGGTATGGTCCATCACTTTTTTTGCTCTGTTTGCCTTGTTGATCTCAGAAATTTTCTAAACCACAAGAAATATATAATTAGAAAAAGTAGATAGGTATACATGCAAGTTATATGAAACCATTGTACCTTAGACTTCTCGGTTCTCCATTCTTTAACAAGATTTTTAAACTGGTCCATATCTATGGAAGCATTTTTCTCAACTTTCTTCATCATCAATTCTGGTTCAATCTTGTACTTTTCATAGTAATCTTTCTTTACACGTGCCCTCCACACTGTTATCCCTCTGCTAATGTGTTCATCAATGTGATTCCATGCATTAGGTTGACTGCCTAAATTGAAGTATTTCTACAAAAACATAGAAAAACATTTGTTGGTCTTTTTATGGAAAAGATTACTTTAGATATAGCAATCATACAATTTGTTGGTCTTTTTATGAAAAAGATTACCTCAATAAATGATTTTCTATCTGCAAAAGCTTGTTCTGGTTGTTCGTTCCACTTCAAGTCTAGATGCCATATGTGTGGCTTCCTTGCTAGCATATGACAATAACGAGTCAATTTGGCACCATTCTCCCCAATAGCATTTCCTTCATCATCCCATTGGACCTTGTGACGTGGCTGCCCTTGCTTAGGAAGTAGGTTTTTCTCACTTGCAGGCCCACGTCCATACTTCCTATTCTCCTGTTCATCCTCAACATTTTCTTCAACTATTACATCATTTTCAATATTGTTGGACAGTAGAGTAGGTTCATCCTCACAATTTTCTTCAATTGTGGATGGAGGGACAGCAATAGGTTGACTGGGTGTGTTGTTACAACTAGATATAGTGAATCTTCTTCCTGCCATCCTTCAATTGACAAGGAAAAAAATTAGATTATTAGTGCAGAACTGTCAGTAACAAAAGTAGTAGCTACATTTGAAAAACAAATAAATTGTGCAGAATATGAGACACCAACATATGAATATTCAGCATTTGAAAAACATATAACTTGTAGAGTACCTTGGTTTCATATCCCAAAAAAGAATAATGATGTCCTACTTGCTGGTATATGAAACAAGACTAAATAAATTGCAAAGAATATGCCATATAGTAACAGTTTGCCAAAAAAATGCAATACAACATATTCCCCAAGTAAATTATTCTAGACTTGCAAACAAAACAGACAGATTAATGAACTAAACATTAGCCCCATCATTCTTTTTTTTAGTTCTATCAACAAAAGATCCCTCGGTGTCACTCCTCGTCCAAGACACATCACTAGTTACACCACCATCAGATTGTAAACTAGTCAAACAATTCTTAATAAGAGGTACTTTAGAATAATCTTTAGGAGGATGCTTTAGCACTGTGCACCAATCATCATCATTAGGATCCTTCACATAAAAGCATTGCAATGCTTGAGAAGCCAGGATAAACGGTTCCTCCTTTTTTTTTTATCCTTGAAGTGTTGATTTGTGTGAACCCATACTCATCAATTCGCAACCCGTTAGAAGTGCTTTCATCATACCAAGAACATATGAATAACAGAACTTTGATTCTTGGACCATAAGTTAGCTCAATAACCTCCTCTAAGTAGCCATAGTACGTGACTTCAGCATTTATAGGATTTCAATCTCTACCACTTGAATAACTTGAAGTGTCAACACACAAATACACTCCACTATTTTGTGTAGTACATGTACTTTCAATGTGCTTTGAACGGAAACGATATCCATTGACCGAAAATCCTTCATAAGACATTCCCTCAGCACAAGGGCCTTGGGATAACCATCTCAAATCATCGCTAATACTGTTCAGCCTAATCTCTCGCATTTGCATTACCTTCGTAAAAAAGTAAAACATTAATGTAATCTACACTAACTTGAACATTAAGAGTGACAACAATATTTATGTTTGAGACTTACATGCTCTTTCAACCACTTAGAGAACTCCTTTGCATGTTTTGTTTCTAGGGTCCGTGGGGCAATGTTGGGTTCCATATCTTGAAGAATACACATGTGTTCACTGCTTTATAAGAAGTTTCTAAATTAATGTACAACATATATACAAATATCAGCAAGAATTTTAGGACGTAATTAAATCTTACCTTCTGTAAACATCCAATTACTCTTTATTGAAAATGACATAACGATGGGCTTGTTCCAAAGTGTGGATGTCGAAATTTCTTGACACTCCAACTCTAATTGGAGATCCATCAACATTATGAGGAGTGTGGATCAGTTTTGTCTCAAAATTATGCAAGTACCTACCACAAAATGTCAAACTTTCTTCAGCTAAATAGCCACTAGCAATACAACCAGTCGGTTTAGCTTTGTTTCTTACATACTTCTTCAATTTCTTCAAGTATCTCTCTATTGGGTACATCCACCTAGTTCGGACAGATCCAGCTTGCCAGGATTCATAAGCTAAATGAATGGGAAAATGCATCATGATGGTGAAGAAAGAAGGAGGGAAGATTCTCTCCAACTGGCAAAGAGTGACAACAATTTCTTGTTCCAATTCTTTGAATTCCTCCACATCCATAGTGTTAGAGCAAAGCTTGTTGAAAAATGAGCACAAATTAGCAATAGGCTTGTACACATCTAAGCTTATGCAATGTCTCAAGGCAACAGGTAGAAGTTGATGCATAAGAACATGACAATCATGACTTTTCAGCCCATCAAGTTTTCTATCAGATTTTCTAACACACCTAGATATGTTAGAAGAATAGCCATCAGGAACTTTCAACTTTTCTAACACAGATAGGAACTTATCTTTCTGTGCATTAGTCATGGTGTAAGATGATGGAGGCAAGTAATAGCAGTCACCTGCATCTACTGGCCATAAATCTCTTCGAATGCGCATTTTCTTCATATCTTGACGATCTTGTAAGTTGTCTTTACTTTTCTTAGAATCACCCAATAATGTGTTTAAAATATTCTCACACACATTCTTTTCAATGTGCATCACATCCAGATTGTGTCTAACAGATAAATACTTCCAATAAGGTAGCTGAAAAAAGATGCTTATCTTATTCCAACCAGGAGGTAATGGTTGAATTTGATCTCCAAGCCTCTTGCGCTTATTCATTTTTCCAAATGTGATATTTTCATATCCATCAAATTGCCTCAGTATATCTTCTCCAGATAGTGGCTTGGGTGGAAGTCGAAAATCTTTTTCACCATCAAAATTTTTCCTATCACGTCTATACGGATGATTCATTGGAAGAAAACGTCGATGGAAACCATAGCATTGCTTTTTCCCATACTGTAACCATTTTGATACAGTCTCCACATTACAAAAAGGACATCCCAAATCTTTCTTACCTTTAGTGCTCCAACCAGATAAGTCACCATATGCTGGGAAATCGTTAATGGTCCATAAAATCATTGCCCACATAGTGAAGTTCCTTTTTCTATATGCATCATAAACTTTGACTCCAAGCTCCCAAAGTAGTTGCAACTCCTCAATTAATGGCTCCAAGTATACATTAAGGTCATTGCCAACCATATGTGGACCTGGGATTAATAGAGACATCATAATAAATTGTTCTTTCATAAGAAGCCAAGGTGGAAGATTGAGAGGTGTCACCAACACAGGCCAGATGCTATGTGATGCACTCATATTGCCAAATGCATTAAATCCATCTGTTGCTAATGCCAATCTAACATTGCGTGGTTCAGCAGCAAAGTCTGGATACCTGGCATCAATAGACAACCATTCTGGTGTGTCTGAAGGATGATGAATACAACCATCCTTGCCTGTTACTTATGATGGCCAAATCATATCTTTAGCAATAGATGAAGCCATATAGATCCTCTCTAACCGAGGTATCAAAGGGAAGTGATACATGAACTTAGCAGCTACCTTCTTTCCCTTTGTTTTGTATTGCTTTTCATTCCATCTTGAAGCACCACAAGTATCATAATTTTCTTTTGAAGCTGCATCTTTGCGAAAAAGCATGCAATTATTTGTACATACATCTATAGTAGAATGATCAAGTCATAAATCCTTCATGATCGCATTTTCTTCATAGTACGTCTCCGGGAATAGACAATTTTCTTCTGGAAATCCTGAAACAATCAACTGTAACAACTTTGTGAAAGAATCGTTGGACCATCCAGATTCCTCCTTCAGAAATAGCAAGGCAACCAAATACGATAGCTTAGAATGACTTGTGCAACCTCTATAGAGTGGTTGATCTACCTCTTTTAGTAGCTTGTAAAATCTTTGTGCATCTACATTTGCAGGTTCCTCTGTAGCTTCAATAGAGTGGTCATTTGTTGTGTCACCCATACCAAACAAATCCTCCAACATCTGATGCATATTGTCGGTGCAAGGCATGTTTGGTTCCACAACAGGATTGCTCCTACCAATCACCTCCCCATGAAACGTCCAAACATCATAGCTATGCACAAATCCTTTTTGTAATACATGTGAGAATACCTCCTCCTCTGTTTTAAGGTATCTGTTCAAACATACCTTGCAAGGACATATTAATTTCCCCTGTCTAGTTGGTCTCTGATGGATAAGAGCAAACTCAATGAACTTTCGTAACCCTGCCTTGAATACATCACTTCGCACTCTATTCCCAATATACATCCAACTCTGATCTATTAGAAAATCCATCTACATGAAGGAAAATATATAATAAGTAGAGGAACAGCTATTTGAGATGTAGTCATGTAGGAGATGTAGTCATGTAGGAGCAAGAATAAGTAAGAAAAAGTAGAAGAAAACTTGCAAATAGAAGTGATACTAGTAGTCTAGTAGACGTGCGAGTAGGAGATGTAAGTAAGAATCTGAATTTCTGATATGAGTAACAAGGAAATAGCAATAAGAGGGGACATAGAAGTAACAAAAATTTAGATGCAATAGCAGGAACAGGAAATGAAGGAGAAATTGCAAAAAAAGAAAAGAAAAGAAGCTAGAATAGGAGACACAAAAGGAAATAGAAAAAAATCAAAGAAATAGTAGTATAAAAGGACTGATTTTTTTGCAACAATTACAGCAAAAGGGGGTCGAATATACAACATGAAAAAGGAAAAAGAGAAAAGGGGAGGGAAGGGAGAAGACATACATGAAGTCTATCAATATACAAGAAGCAAAAAAAGAGGCAGAAGAAACATCCTTCAAGAAAAATCCTTCAAGAACTGCAATAGCATAGGTACCCACCTAATCAATAATAGTTCACAGATCCATCCATTAACTTTTGCTCACATGTCTCAACATATACTCGATTACAGGGGCTACTTATACTGTCAGACTAGCTACACAACTTCTCTTCTCAAACTAGGCGATCTCTCTACTACAAAGGAGTATTTTGACGCATGGCTATTTAGACTCTACCAAAGGAGATTCAAAGTTGTGTGTGGTCCTGATGCTATGGGTTATGTCCAACATATCCCATAGAATCTCAATATTGTAGTAGATCTCTATGCATAAAGGCACTCACAGTCTATTTCTTCTTAGATCTGATATCAACATATTGTTATTACTTATAACAAGCATTATGAGACAAATACCTAACTGTCCCTATAAGTCAGCTGAAATACTTAAACATATAAGTATATGATATCATGTATAACATCTCATAAAATTAAGAACTGAAATACTTAAAATAAGTCAGCTGCATAAGACTTAGCACCAACCAAGATAGAACATATGACATGCAGACCAGGACAACAAGGACAATTTCATTGTTTGGTATCTTGTTAATAACACAACACTCAAATTATGATAGTAGGAAACTGTAAACGAGCAGAACAATAGACTAGCAAAAGAAAACTGTTCATATATACCAACCACTACAGAAGAAAAGAAGTTTCATCCCAAGAGAAACATTGTAGAAGTGTATATCCCATCTAAAAAGATTACTTTCATTGATAGCTGCTAGATATCAAAAGAGGAAAATACCCACTTCCGAAAAATGGCAATTTGGATACAGAGATGAGTAGCAATAGCCTCCAACCTGGGAGTACAATAAACACATTTAAAAATGTATATACTTTTGATTAACTTTGTAAATATACAGGGGAATCCTATCAATGAGTTTACACTCAACAGCCTTACCCCGATGAAATCAGCTACATGGCAATTAAAGAATAAATGAATGATAAATTCATTAGAACTTCTACACAGAAAACATATAGAAGTATAGAAAAACCCTCTTTTTTTAGGTTGTTCATCACTGAGATGTTGTTTCTAGCAATCTTTCGTAATAGGATTTTAAATTCAGATGTATGATCATCTGAATTGAATACCAAGAAAGTTGACCATAGATATCAATATTTTAGATAGAATCCTTAAGAAGGTATTTCTCATGGATCAATTTGATCCATAGACTACCTTAAGAAGATGGTTACATCATCCCACTTAAGAAGATGGATATCATTCTTGCCTTCACACTATCCCCACAAGAAATTTATAATAATTATTTCCACTTCATCACAGATAGAAGTAGGAAGTGAAAAGGAAGAGGACCAAAATTTTTGATTGGCGGACATAGTAGAATTACAAAGTTCTAGTCTCCAATGGAAACTGAAATGATATGTAAATAAGTTTGGTATCTTTAAAAATCAAATGATGGGCATAGAAGCAGTAAAGCATGGGCGTAAAATGAATGTAACTTCTGGTTCACTTGTATGATATGTATCATTATAAGTTAGTAGCATACCATCTTTCTGCACACTTAGCATCAATAGAATGTCTATCATGACCATGGAAAGCTTCAAACATGCATTCAACAAAAGGTCTGCTATGGTTGAGAAGTCTAGGCACAAGCCTCAAGAACGAATGGGTGTTCTTAGTAATGTGGGTTCCTCCTTGATCCCTTTGTTGTTAAAACAACATTTGTATATTTGTCTTTTTTTGTTTTCCCCCTCCATCTAAAATAATTCCCTTTCTTTAACATGTGGTTGTGATGCAGGCCCTAAAAGCCAATAAATATGATAATGATCCTCTGCTAAGTGCAGCTCTGTACCTGGAGATTAATTAAAGGCCGACTGCCCAGGGCTCCCATGGGACACATCCATTCCTAATATAATAGTTGGCTCTTAGGAGATCTTTGGCATGGATGGAAGATGCAGAGAAGTTCACCACAGCTGAGCATCCTACATCCATGCCAAAGATCTCCAAAGTTCCAACTATTATATTAGGAATGGATGTGTCACATGGTTGCCCTGGGCAGTCGGCCTTTAATTAATCTCTAAGTACAGAGCTGCACTTAGCAGAGGATCATTACCATAGTTATTAGCTTTTAGGTCATACATCACAACCACATGTTACAGAAAGGGTATTATTTTAGATGGAGGGGGTAAAGGAAAAAAGACATATAATATATCCAATTGTTGTTTTAGGAGGAACCCACATTACTAAGAACACCCATTCGTTCGTGAGGCTTCTGCCTAGACTTCTCAACTAGAGCAGACCTCTGAGATGTTGACAATGACTTAGTGTGCCCCTGCAAAATGCAAAAACACCAGGCTATATTATACTGACAACCAAAAACAAAACATTCAAAAACAACATAGTGAGAAAACAGAACAGCACTCGTACAAGTGACCATAAATAGCAGTAAGAAGAAATCTTTAATCCCGAGCAATTCAAATAGTATATTGATTATATTCCTTTCAGTCTATCTAGGTATTTATATTCCTTGATTATATATATATAAATAATCAAGTAACCTGATATAGGTCTGGAGCAGTAAACCGAAGTCAATCTATTCTTGGATTTGGAGGAATCCGCTGTCTATACGGGATAGGCATATTGATAATTTTGAAATTAGAGTTGGTGAAGGTTGTAACAATATGATTTGGATTGATCCTTGGTGTTCAGGAGGTAAAACTCTTTCTAATATTCTAGGTAGCCATTTCTTAGCTAGATTTGGTGATCCCTCAAAGAAAAGGAGGCAACCAGAATCCTGAATACCAGATCCGAGCTTAAAAACAGCTTAAAAAAACCTTTGAGCTCATAGAGAACACAACCATAGGGCCAAAGTCCCAAAGTAGATATTCAACCTCCCAAACTTATCCGCAAGCACCAAAAAAGTATGCTACCTGTACTTGAAGCCCAGAAAGGACACCATCTCTTAACAATATATATGAGGAAAAACATATTTATCACAATAAACCATATGTTCTACCCTTCTATGCTCCCGTAATTGCAAGATCTTCCTGTCTATTAAATTCTTATCTATGTGCATACATCCTTCCACTCAAACAGTTTCTAAAATCTCTTAGCATAGCTACTCATTCAAGCAGCAACACCTAGCCAGGAGGTCTAACACTAGGCAATATATACTACGGAAGCTATCAAGTTAGGAAGGAACAATACATTAAAATTATATTTATCTAATATTCTATGCAAAGTCAACAACAAATACTCAGGAAAAACAAAATCTAGTCCTGGCTATAGAGTTGATCTAAGGTAGTGACTATTTTTCCCATAAATGATGAAGAACACTAGTGTCATCCATTGACTGAGAAAACTAGGTCATCCATTGATGAAGAACATATAATTCATAGAATGATCTAATCTAATAAGATGAGTTTAAATCATTACTAATTTTTTCCCGTAAATTTCTAATTGCCAAAATAGATAGTGTGGAGTCAGGATTCTGGGCACTATGTTAGTGAAGAAAAGGGGTACGAGGAGAGTGGCTTTGTCAACTAGATTATATATGATCAAATTTTCTATATATCAATTAAGTGGTGACTGGACTCTTAGATATTCCATTTGACTCATATAATTTTAATAAATCATTACACTTAGCTTACTACATGTCTATTTTTAAACATCAACCCATTCTCAGTCCATAGTAATATTACCCATTTATCAAACATCACAATGTGAGTTCCGAATGAAGGCTATAAGGTTTGAGATTTAATTTATATGGCTATTTTATGTAAAGAGGAGATACGTTATAGGAAACTCAAAATTTGGATACGCAAATGAAGAAAGAAGCAAACACTGGCAGTAATTAACAGATTACAGTAAACTATTAGGATACACATATGAAGAAATAAGCAAGCATTGGCAGTGAACAGTACATTACAGTGAACTCAAATCTGGGATACACATGAAGAAGGATGCACATTGGAATCATTACCTAAAACTAAATGACCAACACATGATTGAATCAAACAGCATAACAACAAGCAAGCACAACAGTTGCAAGAGAATAATAAAACAAGTAGCACAGAAAAAAGATGCAGTTTTAGTAGCAGTACCTTTTCCCACGCTTCCGGTCAATGGACAGAAGCAACGAGATTAAAACTGAAGAAGAAGAACAATGGACGTTGCAAGAGAAGAACTGGAGCAGAGGCGGTTGGGCAGCTTATGGGCGTCAGATCAAGGAAAAGAGACCAGTAGCTTGATCCAAGGTTGAAGTAGGTTCAGAGCTCCTACTGGGCGCCGCCTGAGTCGGGTGCCGCTGGTTTCACTAGGATCCGGCATGATATGGCTACTCCTGGCCGTGGAATTGGAAGCCAGCCAGACGACCGACGATTGGAGTTATGACCTTCTATAGTTGGGGTGGCAGGAGCAGTTGGGGCGCCGTCCGGGAGGTAGGCGCGGTTGCAGCTGGGTGCGACCGGTGGGATTTGGGAAATGCTAAGCGACTAGGGTCGTGGGGTTGCTGAGGGTGGGCGGCATTAAGCTGGAGCATACCCTGGCCGTGGAGTGATGGAGGCCTGGTCAACGGACTGAAGGCGTGGTCGATGGAATCAAGGAGGCGCCGAGGACGAGTGGCTAGTCGTGGCGGTTGATCAGTGCTTCCCTAGTTCGTCATTGTGGAGAGGGACGAGTGGGGAGGGTTTTTCTTTTCCTTTTTAATTTTGATATCCAAATGTTGTATTTTAGAATGGAGGGAAGGGAAATGAGATGGAGGGAAGGGATATGAGATGGAGGGAAACATTTGTCATGGTATTTTTCAAGGGATGATTAGTGAGTAATGTATTTGTGAGGGATTAGTATTTGTAAAGATGTTAAAAAAACGGTTGAGGGATTTGGTCCCATATTTGAAGGATGAGACCTCACAAATAGCCATCATTATTCACAATCTATGGTTCCTCACAAATGTTCTTCAACAAAGGCCAAATTTTTTGTAGTGAGAGGTGGTGGTGGGGGAAGTTCCTGCGGAGGGGGGGAAGAAAGTTGTTCCAGGACTTTTGCATAGCCCTGCAGATCGTCATCCAAATCCGAAGCAGAATCGAGTTCTTCATCTGTATCTAAGCTTACTCGTTATGACTCGTCCGGGTCTTGGGGGGAAGGAACTGATTTGCCAAGTGCAGAGGAAGGTTGAGCGGTTGTTGTTGGTGGGCTTGTGCTGGTTCCTAATATACATTGGTGGAACTCAGCGAAAGCCGCGTCTTTAGAAGACTCCCCAATGGATCCCAGAGCAGAATAATCAAGGAATTGGTCCCCATATGACATGTTTACGTTTTCATTGTGGGGGGACTTGGGGGGATGTCCACCTTCTTGGTGACCTTTGTCGAAACCTTTCTGAGAAGGTTCTGCTGCTTGGCCTGGGTCCTCTCCATCGTCATATTTATCACCTGAAGAGGTGGTATCGTTGTTCGAATCAACAGAGGAGTCGGAGTCTTCTTCGTCATCATTATCGCCATCTTTGTCAGCCTCTGCCTTTTCTGTTGGCTTCTTGCGTGTGGTCTTTTTGCACCACCGATGGATGGCTTGTAACTCATCGAACGCCACTTGCACATGCTCGTGTGTTTCGAGTAGTGTGTCGTGTGTTTCTTTGAGGTCGTTATATCAGCCCTCGGCGGAGAGGAGTCGTGTTGTAAGTTCTGTCACTTGAGTACGTAGTTGTTGGATATCATTATTTGTTGACTCCTCTTGGCGATTGTTTAGGTGTGTGAGGGTGCTGCTGATGGTGTCCAAGCACGTGCTAACAACTGCTTGTTGCTGCTTGAGCTCACGGAGAGCCTCGGGAAGAGGTTGAGTCTGTGTAGAGATCTCATCGACTTGCTTAGCCATCGCTTCTTGCTGGCGCTTCGCTCCAAGGACCAGCTCGGGAAGGTTGTTGTAGTGGCTATTGATGTGATCAACTTGCTTAGCCACCTCATCTTGTCGTTGCTGAAAACCTTGGAGGATGTTGGGAAAGGCGCGGTTCTATTCGTCGATCTTGGCCACTTGTTTGGATAATCCCTGCACACAAGAAAAAATAGAATGTAAAATGTTAGAAGGATCGGTGAGGAGGTTTCGGATGACATCAAATTGACGTTTGAATTCCTCACCGATATTGCAAAAGGGGACCCCAGAGGCGGAAGGGTGGGGTGGCTGGGGTCTATGTGGGAGGGTGGTAGTGCCTTGCGGAAGAGACACTGATGGTGCCGTGAACTGCGTGGTGACTATGGATGGGGTCACCAGCGGTGTTGGGGTGGTGGTGGATGAGAACGGTGGTGGTATCTCTGGTGAAAGAGGTGGAAGTGATAGTGATGGGGGAGAGATTGTGGAGGTGGAGGGGAAGGTGGTAAAGTCGGGTGTATGGGTGGAGAAGGGGAAGCCCAAAGGGAAAAGGGGTGAGGAAGGAAGGGTGGTGGATGTTGGAAAGGTGGAGGGTGGTGAGGTGGTGGCGGTTAGCTCAACATTTAGGCTCATAATGAAAGAGTCTAAAGATGAGGTGGTGATGTGATCGACGGGAAGGGGGTTGTCTTCTGGATGTGGTTTTGAGGTTGGTGTCCCCGACAACTGTTGTGCCTGCAACTGCCTTCGGGAAGGTCATTTTATAGGTATTTTTGATGATCGAGCTGCCGAGGCTGTGATACTTAGCTCCGTCTGTCCCGCTTTTTCTTTCTTTTCGGTTGTTTTAACCGAAGCTAAGAGTTTGGTAAGTTCCTCGTCAGTGAAGAGGAGATTTTCCTTGTCGTAATCTGCTAGCTCCGGGAACGGGAGGAGAGTTCTGGATGATTTGACTGTAGGGAAGAAAATGTAATGTAGTTTCGCATCCTTGTCCTTGATAATGAAGGAGTTCTTCAAGGTTTATTCATTAGTGAGGATGTCACCCTTTATTTGCGTGCATCTAGGTAGAGGTATGTCCATCTTGAGATATTTGATGATGGATGTGACATGACCTCCGATGTAGATTTCCTTCCCCATGGCGTAAGCTGATAGTTTCTGGATCATAAGACGTCCAATGTTGACTGGCATCCCAAGTAGAATGGACCAGAGAACAAAGAGATCCGAACTTATAACATTTCCTCCTTCTGTCCTAGGGAAGAGTGCGCCTGCGAGGATTTTGTGTAAAGTGCACACTAGTCCAGAATGTATATTGGATGCCTTGCATGTTTTTGCATCATAGATGGGGAGCCCTGTCAGAGATTTCCAAAAGCTGTGCCTGTTGAAATTTGGATTCTCAATTCCCACAGCCTTGGCTTTCTTTAGCTGCTCTTGGTTGTCAATAAAGATTTCATTCAGCATACTTTCTGTGATGACAACCTTGCTGCCGAAGAGATTGGTGACCATCCTACGGTCACCTCCATCCTGTGATCTATCCATGATGTCGACGGGCTCTTTGGCAAGGAAGGTGAAGAATTTAGTAGTAGGCTCGATAAAAGAGGGTTCGGGGACAAAACACAGTTTTGACAGATTTGCATTGTCAAGAAGTGTGAGGATTCTGTCATAAATCCCCATTTTTAGCAGTACGCTTGAGCAAACGTATTTTGTGGGTTTGAGGATTTTGTCAATGGATTGGATGGTGTGGATGAAGAGGTTTTCTGGTGGTGGTGTGGCGGTGGTGGTAATTGAGAAGATGGGGGTAGTAATGGTTGTGGTAGTAGGTGGTGGGACATACCCAACTAGGGTTTGTTCCCTTGCAGTGGCAGACTGGACTTGCTTTCGGGCTCGTTTCTTGGAGGGTTGTCCGGTTGCAGTTTCCTGGACCTTGCATTTCCCCTTTGATTCTTCAGCTGGGGATTCATCCTCGGGGTTTGGCTCGTATTCTGAGCCTTCATCGTCGTCAGAAGAGATGTCTTCCACTTCTTCTTCAGGTGCCTCTGCTAGGCATTTGTTGATTCGGTCAATTTCGCACAGAACCTCCATGATCTTGACCTTTGGTGGGGCCTTTCCAGTCCTTTTGTAGTCATCTCTGATCTTCTGGAGTTTGGCCAGGTCTTCCATCATTTGCTCCTTTGTCCAAAAGGGAGCGTCTTCAGTTCCTGAGGCATACTTAGCTGGTGACGCCATATCTGAAAAGTGGAGAAATTGTAAGTAAGAACACATTCTTAGAAGAGAATTGGATTTTTTAATTTGTATTTATGTGGTTTTATATATATATATATATATATATTTATGAAACTTAAATGATTATGGAAGGCCAAACGGTTTGAAGACCGTTTGGTTCCAAACGGTTTGGAGACCGTTTGGTCCCAAACGGTTTCATGACCGTTTGGTTCCAAACGGTTTTAGGACCGTTTCGTTCCAAACGGTTTGAAGACCGTTTGGTTCCAAACAGTTTGAAGACCGTTTGGTACCAAACGGTTTTTCCAAACGGTTTGAAGACCGTTTGGTACCAAACGGTTTGAAGACCGTTTGGTCCCAAACGGTTTCAAGACCGTTTGGTTCCAAACGGTTTGGAGACCGTTTGGAAGGTGAAACGTCGGGTAACTGCCGGCGAAGGGAAGGTGGAGGCGCCGGCGATGAAGACGAAGGCGGCGATGGAAAAGAGGGCGGAGGGTGCCACGCCGGCGCCATAGACGATGACGAAGGTGAAGACAGAGGCGGAAGCGAAAACAAGGATCACGGTGGAGCCGACGGCGATGGAGCTGACGGCGATAAAGGTGATGGTAAAGATGATGGAGTCACCGACGGCGACGCGGCGGGGTGGGTTACCTTGCGGCTGTCTGAGGAGATGTTGAAGGCGTTACAGTGATGTGGGTAAGGTAGTGCAAGCGGCGACGTGCAAGGGGGGAGGTGTCGGTAACAGTGACCAAAGGAAAGGTTGCAGGAAGCACGGGAGAGAAGAACAGGGGCAATGGAACCGCGATTGCGCAGAGGTTTCAGAAGGCTCGGGAGTCGAAAGAAAGAAGAAGGAAGGTGGGGGTTATATTTATTGGAAAACGGGGGTGACCTTGCAAAAATCCTAGGTCAAATGGTTTAGTGACCGTTTGAATTCCAAATGGTTTCGGGACCGTTTGGCTCCAAACGGTTTCAAGACCGTTTGGCTCCAAATGGTTTCAAGACCGTTTGGCTGGGTAAAGGTCGAAAGGATATTTATATTTTTATATTTGTTTTGGTTTATATATATATATATATATAATTTGATTTTGCTTATGTTTTTGTTTGTTTTGGTTATATGAATTTTTTTACGTTTTCATAATATAAACCTAAGGTAATTAAAAGAACGGAAAATAAAGGAAGAAGTTGAAATCTTGGGTTGCCTCCCAAGTAGCGCATGGGTTTTACGTCGCTGGCTCGACGAAGCTTTGGTGTTTTTAATCTGACGTCGAGGTGTCTTTGATTTCGATGGTCTGTCTCGGCATCTTATCTTCTGGAGTGTAGTATTTCTTTAAGCGATGGCCGTTGACCGTCCTTTCTCCTCTGTTGTTGTCGACAATTATGACAGCTCCAGTTGGGTATATATGCTTTATGGTGAAGGGCCCAGACCATTTTGTTCGAAGTTTTTCGGGGAACAACTTGAGCTTGGAGTTAAAAAGGAGTACTTTGTCGCCGACGACGATGTCTTTCCTCTTAATATGACTGTCATGCCACATTTTGGTCTGCTCCTTATAGATTTTGGCACTCTGATAGGCGGTCATTCGGAGCTCTTCTAGATCCTGCAACTGGAGTTGTCTATTCTCTCCTGCACTTTTAAGATCGAAATTTAGTTGTTTGATGGCCCATCAGGCTTTGTGTTCCAGTTCTACTGGAAGATGACATGACTTCCTGTACACCAAACGGAACGGGGTTGTTCCGATTGGTGTTTTATAGGCTGTTTGGTATGCCCATAGGGCATCGGGAAGTTTGGTGGACCAATCAGTGCGGTTTCGATTAACTGTTTTTTCTAGAATCGCCTGTAATTGTCTATTTGATACCTCAACCTGACCGCTTGTCTGTGGATGGTAAGGCGTTGCTAGTTTGTGGTTGACTCCGTACTTTTTCAACAGGGCTTCAAAACTTCGTTCCAAGAAATGGGTCCTGCCATCTGATATGACAGTTCTGGGGACTCCAAATCTGGGGGAAATGATATCTTTGAACAATTTAATAATTGGTTTGGAATCGCTGGACACAGTGGGTATAGCTTCGACCCACTTTGATACATAGTCCACCGCAACTAGGATGTAAGAGAAGCCATGGGAGGAAGGGAAAGGCCCCATATAGTCTACTCCCCATACATCGAAAAGCTCAATTTCTTGCCACATTGTGAGGGGCATTTCGTCCCTTTTGGATATATTGCCAGAAAATTGGCATTTGTTGCAAGCTTTCACAAAATCGTAGGAGTCCTTTGCTATGGTGGGCCAAAAGAAGCCTGATTGAAAAACTTTTATAGCGGTTTTCTTTGCACTCATGTGCCCCCCCCCCGTGGGTCTTGAATGGCAATGCTCTAGGATAGGGGTAATTTCTTCTTCCGGCAAGCAACGATGGAAAAGTCCGTCAGCACATAAGTGAAACAGGTAGGGTTCATCCCAATAATATTGCTTTATATCATGAAGGAAATTCCTTTTGTCATGGTAGGAAGCAGAGGGGTGAATAATCCCTGTAGCTAGATAATTGACAATATCTGCATACCAAGGGAATCTATGAGTAACCTTCATAATTTGGTCGTCTGGAAGAGAATCACGGATAGGGATTTTATCTACATCTTCAATTTCGATACGGCTGAGATGGTCAGCTACAACGTTCTCCACTCCACTTTTATCTTTAATTTCCAAGTCGAATTCCTAAAGTATCAACACCCAGTGGATAAGCCTGGGTTTGGCATCTTGCTTCTGAATCAGGTATCGAATGGCGGAGTGGTCGGTGTAAACAATGACTTTGGATCCAATCAAATAGGAGCAGAGTTTTTCAAACGCGTAGATGACAGCCAGAAACTCCTTCTCTATGGTAGTGTAGTTTTTCTGTGCTTCATCTAGCGTTTTAGATGCGTAGTAGATTACGTAAGGTTTCTTGTCCATCCACTATCCTAAAACAGCCCATATGGCGTAATCGCTTGCGTCGCACATGATTTCAAACGGTAGCAACCAATCTGGGGCTCTCAGTATAGGTGCAAAAATTAAAGCATCTTTGAGCGTTGAAAAACTCTACAAACATTCTTGGTTGAAAATGAACTCAGTGTCCTTGGTCAGGAGTTGGATCATGGGTTTTCCTATTTTTGAGAAATCCTTGATAAATCTTCTGTAGAATCCCGCATGACCCAAGAAAGCCTGAACTCCTCTTATATCCTTTGGTGGTGACAACTTTGAGATAACATCAATTTTTGCTTTATCGACCTCGATCCCTCTGTCACTCACTCTGTGCCCGAGGACGACACCTTCAGTTACCATGAAATGGCATTTTTCCCAATTCAGGATAAGGTTCGTTTCCTCGCAACGTTGTAGAACTTGTCCAAGGTTGATTAAACAGTTATCAAAGGAATCTCCGTAAACTGAGAAATCGTCCATAAACACTTCCATGATGGATTCAGTTAATCCGGCGAAGATGGCGGACATACACCGTTGGAACGTAGCGGGTGCGTTACAAAACCCGAATGGCATTCTTCTAAAGGCATATGTCCCAAAAGGACAGGTGAAGGTAGTTTTTTCCTGGTCTTCCGGGTGTATGGGTATTTGGTAGAACCCGGAATAACCATCAAGATAGCAAAAATATTTCTGATGAGCTAGGCGTTCTAGGACTTCATCAAGAAAAGGTAGGGGGTAGTGATCTTTCCGCATAGCTTTGTTCAGTTTATGATAGTCAATACACATCCTCCACCCCCTCACCATCCTAGTAGGCACTAACTCATTTTTTTCATTGAGCACGACAGTAGTGCCTCCCTTTTTAGGAACAACCTGGATAGGGCTGACCCATTGGGAGTCAGAGATAGGGTAGATTATGCCAGCTTTAAGTAATTTGAGTACCTCCGGGCGAACCACCTCTTTGAGATTAGGATTTAGTTTCCTCAGATGTTCGTGAGATGGCTTGAATTCTTCAACCATTGGAAGTTTGTGCATACATAGGGCTGGATTTATGCCTGTCAGGTCAGTTATCTTATATCCAATGACCTTTTTGTGCTTCTTCAGCTCTTCCAGAAGTCTTTCTTCCTGATCTTCTGTAAGGGTAGAGCTGATGATGACCGAGCATAATTTTTCCTCATCCAAGAAAACATGTTTAAGCCCCATGGGTAAAGTATTTATTTTAGGGGCCATAGGTGGCTCAGTTGGTTCTATAATGGTGACAGCTTTGAGTTCTTAAAAAGTGGTCGTCGGTGCTTCTTCAACCTTTTCTAAATGTTGCAGACACTGTTGAACTAGTTCATTCGCAGAGAATTCGACATCTGCGTTGGTTAGGACATTGTCTAGCTCGTCGGATGGCTCAAAAATTTCTAGTTGAGACATTTGATGTATTGCTTCTAGAAGAAAGACCTCCTCTTGAATGCTAGGGCCTTTCATGCTGTTAAGAACTCGGAATTGAATTGCTTCTTTTCCAAGTCTTAGAATTATGGTACCAGCTTCAACATCGATAAGTGCCCTGGCAGTAGCGAGGAAAGGTCTATCGAAAATTATCGAGTATCTCAGATCTTCTTTAATATCCATGATGACGAAGTCGCACGGGACATAGGCATCCTTGCCTATCCTTACTGGAATATCTTCAATAATTCCAAGAGGTGCGGTGATGGTAGAGTCGGCTAACTGAATCGTCATTGATGTGGGAAGCAATTCGGTGAAACCTAATCGTTTGCACATAGAATAGGGCATGATGGATATGTTGGCCCCTAGGTCAGCTAGTCCCTTTTTGGTTGATGTGTTTCCAATGCAGCATTGAATTCCGAAGGAACCTGGGTCCTTCTTCTTCTTGGTCATTTTATTGAGGATGATGTCAGAGGTGGTCTGGGCAAGTTTGATAGTTTCTTGCTCCTCAGTGATGTACTTCCTTGATAACAGAGTTTTGAGGTATTTTGCCCAAGCCGGTACCTCAGAGAGAGCATCAACGAGCGGGATATCGATGTAAAGTTTTTTCATCACCTCCTTGAACTTTTGGAACCTGGTATCCATTTTCGTTTCTCGCATTCTTCCTGGATATGGGATCCTTGGTTTATACTGCAAGACATCTGGCTCTATGGACACTTGTTCTTTATCTTTCCCCTTTACGCCCTCTGTGGGCTTCTCTGTTCCTTGCTTCGGGCTCTCATTCCTCATAAAGGCAGGTGTATCATCGTTATCAAGAGTGATCCTTGTTGTTTCATGATGAGTGCATCCAGATCTTGTGGTGACGGCATTTAACTGTTCAGGCCTATTCTGTCCATGTTTGGGGTTCGATTCGGGCTGCCCTGCAAATGTGCCTGCTGGAGGCTTCAGTTGTGCAGCAATTTGGGCAAGTTGAGCTTCTAATGCTTTCTACTGAGCCTATTGATTAGCAAGCATAGTTTGCTGGGATTGCAACATCTGCCTTATCAAAGATATTTCATCTTCCGGCTGAGAAGGAGTGTTTTTCTGAGGAATTTGTTGTTGTCCTTGCTGAGGTTGTTGCGTAGGCAGCGCTAGCTGAGGTTGCTGCAACTGAGTATGCAGCTGTGGGTGGAGTGGAGGATGAGTATACTGATAATAAGAAGATGGGTTCCTGGGGTAGTTAGCTCTTGAGAAGTTATTCCTGGGGTTCCCTTGATTTTGATTGAAATTTTTTGAGAATCCAGGTGGTAACCTACTAGAGGATCCTCCCTGCGTATGGTGCTGCAGATTTGCGGTCCCAACAGGGTTCCCATACTGAAATCCTGGATGGTTCCTTGGCTGATTAGGATTATAATAGACTTGTCCAGGGATAGAATGGATAGAGTTGACTTGTTCCGGTAGGTTTTCTTCAGACTGGTCAGTGATAGGTTAATACTGTTGTGGTGGTGGATGCAGATCCATCATCACATTATAAAGCATATTGCATGAAAGGGTAGGATGATCAGAAGCATGACAGGCTTCACAGGTTCCTGTGGCAACCTTGACTTGTTGAACCAGAGGATTTTTCTTCTTGTCAAAATCTCCAAGAGAAGTCTCGAGGGCTTGTTGCTTATGAGCTATGGTTTTCAAGGCTTCAACAATTGCCTTCATCTCTATTGATTCTTTAGCTTTATAGACCTTGAGGACTCCTTTGCCAGCTGATCATCCCCAGTTGGATTGATTCTCAGCTCCGAGTGTGACTATTTTCCAGGCATCCTCATAATTCTTTCTCATAAAGTTTCCTCCATATGAGGAATCCAAAAACTGTTTGATATCATCACTCACTCCCCGATAGAAGGTTTCTATCAATTGGTTCTGGAAGATTCCATGATGAGGGCACTTTCGCAAAAGCTCTTTGAACCTTTCCAATGCTTCAACAAGGTATTCTCTGGGAAGTTGAGAGAAGTGATTAATCTGCCCCCTGATCTCGTAAGTCAGTGAAGGGGGAAAGAACTTCTCCAAGAACTTTTCTTCTAGGGGAGCCCAAGTGGTGATTATTGGCTCCCTGTCAAGTGAGTTATACCAGCTCAGAGCTCTCCCAGACAGAGTGAAGTGAAACAGATGAATCATTATTGCATCAAAGGCAACTCCGGCGTGCGGGACCATGCGGCACAGTGCCTTAAACCTCTTCATATGATCCATGCAGTCATCTCCAGAACCTCCAGAGAATGAGATGCCCTGCATGATCTGGATCCATTGGGTCCGAATCTCAAAGTTGGGAATGTTGATGATCGGAGGTCGGACCAGATGGTTGTCTTCGTAGTTCTTTGGGACAGCATAATACCTCAGCTTCTTGTTCCTAAGTTACAACTGAGCAACTTGGGTTGCTACCTCATTTTCAGCTCTGATGCGGGCCTATTCTTCCGCACGAATCTCCGCTTGAATCTGGGCATGAGTATCAGCGATGAGTTGTGCCCTTTGAGCGGTGATGGCGGCGTTGACCCTCTCTATCACCAATGCAGCCTTGCGTTGATCTTCAGCCATTTGCCTGGCTCCTTGGCGATTGAGTCTAATGCGGCGATGGAAGCTTCTCTCTACCTCAGAATCAAACTCCGGATCAGGGGAGAATCCGCGGTTATGCGATGATCACATACACATTTTCTACCTGAGTAGATAAAAGAAAACACCTTTTAGATAATGGTAGAGATATAATGGTTTCAAGAAGATATAGACCAATGATTAAAAGAAAGTGTAAAACCCTAACCAACTAGCAAGATACTAAATGAAATTAAAACGTTCCGTTGTCCCCGACAACGGCGCTAATTTTTGATGGAGCTTCCACTTGCGTGGAATTGCGTGCACCAACTAAAAATCCTAAAGATGGTAAGTCTTTAGGTTTAGCCTTGCTTATACTATATAGAGAACTCCACCCATGTATGCTAAGATACGTGGAAGTCTTACCGTAGTATAGTTAAGGGTCGAATCCACACAACAATGGTCTTGTCGGTTACAACAAGATAGAAAACGTTGGAATTTCACTTAATCACTCAATAGTTGGTATTTAGATCAAGAAGTTGATTTGGTTGTTTTTAGACTAAGAGCAAGTAAAAAAAAGCAAGCAAGTAAATTTAATGAAGTTAAACAATGATAAGAAGTCACTAGGGTGTGATCGGTTTTTCACCGCCACTACACATGGATCAAGACATGCAAAATAAAACATAACCTGCAACAAGAGTTTAGTCAGTTAGTATCTTTGTAGATTTAGTTTCCTTTCGGAGGACTAACTACGAGAAGTGCGGGAATGTTGCAAAGTCAGCCATCCCCGAACGAATGGTCAATTACTTTGCATCATTCCTTTCACGAAGTGTGTTCCTCGACTCATCAAGGTTGTACTTTCACATGTCAACTGATTCCATTTCATAGTATGAAAGTACAACGATGGGAGTGAGTATACTCCACTTCTTGAAAGACACTCCTAGATACCGAAACAGATGCATGGTGGATACATGCACCAAGAACCAACATGCAAATGAGTTTCAAATCCAATAGTACAAACGTAGACAATTCATACTAAAAGATAAAAGATAACACAAGTTGGTGATCAAGGAACAAGCATTCATTAAACGTTTGATGTTGAACTGAAAAGATATAAACTCTATATTACAAACTATTGATTAAATTTACATGATATGAAAACATGGGTAGCGGGGCTACTCCCCGCTCCCTAGTGAGAGAGACTACTCGCTTATAACTAGGACAAAGAAGGAGGTAAGAAGAGAGAGAGAGAGCGTCATCCCCACAAAGGAGAGAGGAAAGTCAACCCCTTGGAGAGAGAGACGATCCAGCAGCTTCACAGGTTGCTTGATGACGAGATCCCCTCTTCCCACCTTCTTTGGCAGAGAGAGAGAAAGCAGCTTCGAGATGGAGTGTGGGTCTCAGATCGGCAACCCCTGGGCGGAGGATGGAAGTTGGATTTGCTCTGGAATGATAGAGGTAGCCTCTGGACGTCTGAAACTTGATGCCTGGTGGAGGACCCTTGGGGTCTTATTTATAGGCCTTAAGTGAAGTCCAAATGGTTTGGAGACCGTTTGGACCTCAAGACTGTTTGGACCTGAGACCGTTTGGACCTAAAGACCGTTTGGACCTTGAGACCGTTTGGATCTCAAGACCGTTTGGACCTCAAGACTGTTTGGTCCTTGAGACCATTTGGCTTCATGCGGTCTTGAGACCGTGTGACTCCATGCGGTCTCAGGACCGGTTGGATTCATGCGGTATCGGGACCGTGTGACTCTATGCGGTCTCGGGACCGGTTGGCTTCATGCGGTCTTGAGACCGTGTGACTCCATGTGGTCTCGTGACCGATTGGCTTCATGCAGTCTTGGGACCGTTTGACTCCATGCGGTCTCGGGACCGGTTGGCTTCATGCAGTCTTGAGACCGTGTGACTCCATGCGGTCTCGGGACCGGTTGGCTTCATGCGGTCTTGAGACCGAGTGACTCCATGCGGTCTCAAGACCGGTTGGCTTCATGCGGTCTCGGGACCGTGTGACTCCATGCGGTCTCGGGACCGGTTGGCTTCATGCGGTCTTGAGACCGTGTGACTCCATGCGGTCTCGGGACAGGTTGGCTTCATGTGGTCTTCAGACCGTGTGACTCAATGCGGTCTCGGGACCGGTTAGCTTCATGCGGTCTTGAGGCTGATTTAGTCTTTTATGATTTTTTTGTGTCTTTTTCTGCAGATATAAAGTAAAAGTCAGTCTAATAGTATATTTACAATAAGAGGGAATATTTACGGATTATGGCTAATTCTAATTGAGAAAGAGTGTGGAAAACTAAAGAAAAGACTAAGATAATCATCCAAAATTGGATGTTATCAGGTTGCTACTTCCTGCAAATCTATAGGGGTTTCAGTCCCATCCCCAACCTAGATTTTTTCACTAAAGTTAATGTAAGACCTTTAGTGAAAGGATCAACTATATTATCTTTGATACCGACGTAATCCACAACCAAGACATCAAAGGATACTAACTCCCTTACAAATTTCAATCTGACTTAGATGTGTCTACGTTGTTTTTTATTGTACTTGGAACTCTTTATCTTAGCAATAGTTGTAGTGTTGCCAGAGTGAACTGAAATTGCAGGAAGTGGCTTCATGACCATAGGTAAACTAGACATAAGTCCATGTAGCCATTCAGCTTCCAATCCAGTTTCATCTAAAGCACACAACTCCGCTTCAAAAGTGGATCGAGGAAATATGGTATGTTTCTTAGACCTCCACGAAATAGCTCCTCCTCCCAACAAGAATGCATATCCTGAGACACCATTACTCCCAGAATTCATGACAATCCAACTTGCATCACTATATCCTTCGACTATAGAAGGATGTTTACTATAATGCAGCCCAACGGATCAAGTTCCCTTGATATATCTCAAAACCCTATCAAGAGCTTCCCAATGGGTCTTCTCGGGAAAACTGGTGTATCTACTTAACTTGCTCATGGAAAACAAAATGTCTGGACGTGTGCAATTCATAAGATACATTAAACTTCCGATAATTTGAGAGTATCATAATTGAGACACTGGAACCCTAGTCTCATTCTTGAACAAGCGCTTAGATGAATCATATGGAGTCTTAACAGGTTTACGAGATGTGTACTCAAACCTCTCTAGTATCTTCTCAACATAGTGAGACTGTGAGAGAGTTTTACCATCAGTAGACCTAATGATTTTAAGCCCTAAAATCACATTAGCGACACCCATATCCTTCATCTCAAACTTGATACACAAGAATGACATTGTCTCATTTACTACTTTCATATCGGAACCAAAAAGTAGGATATCATCAACGTATAAGCATAACAAAATGAATCCATCATTGAAAATTTTGCAGTAGAAACACTTATCAAATTCATTAGCAACAATGCCAAATGATGATATCACAGAATCAAACTTCTCATGCCATTGCTTAAGGGCTTGTTTCAAGCCATATAATGACTTAACAAGTTTACACACTTTAGACTCATTCCCACGACCCAAAAACCCCTTAGGTTGTTCCATGTATATCTCTTCTTTAAGATCACTGTGTAAGAACGTGGTCTTCACATCCATCTGATGGATATAGAGATTATAAATGGAAGCCAATTCTATAAGCACTTAGATTCTGGTCATACGGGAAATAGGTGAATATGTATTAAAATAATCTATTCCTTCCCTTTGTGTGTAACCCTTAGCGACTAACCTAGCCTTATACTTATTGATTGTCTCGTCTGCATTAAGTTTCTTCTTAAAGATCCTTTTACTACCAACTGCAAAACAATCAGGAGGCAAACCCACCAATTCCCAAGTTCCATTCAAGAGAATTGATTGGATTTCATCATTAATGGCTTCTTTCCAAAACTTAACTACTGGAGATTCCATAGATTGTTTGAAAGTGACAGGATCATCCTCAACATTGTAAGTGAGAAACTCACTTCCAAATTCCTTGGATGTCGTAGGTCGTTTACTTCTCCTTGGTTCAGCTATTTCTTCAGAATCATCAGATTTAGAATTAGCTTGTTCTGAGTCGCCCCCCTCATTTGTCATCCTTTCCACATGCTCAGGAATGGAACTTGTGGTGAATGAATCTTCTTGAGATACTTCATTGGGCACACTAGTTTTCATGGGAAACACATCCTCAAAAGAATGTAGCATCAAGTAATTCCACCATTGTATTGACCTCAATGCCAGAGATATCATATTTTACAATCAAGAATCTATAAGCATAACTTGTCTCTAAATACCCCAAGAATATGACATCAACCATTTTCGGTCCCAATTTCTTCCTTTTGTGTTCAGGGAAAAGTACCTTAGCAAGGCACCCCCACACTTGAATATATTTGAGACTCGGTTTTCTTCCTCTCCATAACTCAAACAGACTACTCTCTACATGTTTATGAGGAACTCTATTCAGAATAAGACAAATTGTATTCAAAGATTCCCCACACATGAAGCTGGGTGGACCTAGGGTCTGGATTAAAGAATTAACCATATCTATTAGGGTCAGTTTTACGTTCAACTATCCCATTAGACTGTGGTAAATAAAGAGCAGTAACCTCATGAACTATACCATGTGATTGGCAAAATTCCAAAAACAAGTTCGAGGTGTATTCTCCTCCCCTATCAAACCTTAATCATTTAGGTATTTTTCCGATTTGATTTTTAGCTTCTTTGTTATAAATTTTAAATTTATCCAATGCATCATCTTTACTTCTAAGTAAAAATACATAATAGTATCTACTCGCATCGTCAATAAAAGTTATAAAATAATGGTTTTGATGCCTAGCAGCAATTCCATTAAATTCACAGATATCTGTATGCACTAAATCTAAAATTTCCGAATTCCTATTCACTGAATGAAAGGGCTTCCTAGACAGTTTAGCTTGCACACAAATTTCACATTTATTATTGCTAATTTTAGATTTAGGGATTAAATTTAGATTCATCATACGCTTCATTGAGGCAATATTTATATGTCCCAAACGTGAATGCCAAACGTCGGATGATACAAGATTTATGCATACAGAACTATAATCATTCAAATTTAAAATGGAATTTGAAATAGGTTCAACTTGAATCTTAAATAAGTTCTCCACATCACATAAATACCCCTTGTCAAAAAATAAAGAATCAGGAAGGCGTGTAATAATAGCCTTATTACATTTGCAGTCTATTCTATAACCTTCCCTAACTAAAATTACGCCACTAAGGATATTGCGTCGAATGGTTGGAATATGTTTGACCCTATGAAGAGTCAACACCTTCCCCAAAGGGAACTTCAAGTCCACCCATCATTCACATTTGACTTTTGCAGAGCTGGAATCACCCAAAGTTATGGACCAACCTCGAGAGGCCTGGTAAGACACAAACAAGGACTTATCAACACACACATGTACATTAGTCCCAGTGTCAATTATCCAATAAAGTGGTTCAAAATAGAAATTATTTCAGGTTTAATAGATACGTACCCATCATTGAGGTTCAAGGATGTAGTCATCATGTTGACCACAGCCGCCTCAGTTGCAGATGCAGCAGCTTTCTTTGCCTTCTTATAAGAACAATCCTTGTTCCAGTGGCAAACCTGTCCACAAGTCCAACAAGGTTTGTTCTTTGATTTGTTCTGGATCTTGGACTTAGGTTTATGTACATTCTTAGTTTTCTTATCTTTGGTGGTTTTAGCAGTAGTAAAATTAACAGTAGGGTTTGCATCAGTAGGCATATTGATCGTCTTTTCCTTTAAGTGTTCTTCTTGTATGTTTATATCCATCATTATTTCTTCCATTGTATGTGTCCCTTTGCGGTGCTTCAGAGACATACCAAACGATTCCCATGACTTAGGGAACTTTTCTATGATAGACATAACAGCAAACTTCTCAGGAAATACCATCTTGAAATCTGAGAGTTCACGAACTAGGAGTTGAAGATCATGTGTTTGATCAGAAACAGACTTATCCTCTACCATCTGAAACTTAATAAATTTAGACACGCAGTACTTTTCAACACCTTGGTTTTCAATACTAAAATTATTAATTAACGATTCCCACAAAAGTTTGGATGTGGTGACATGCGGCTTTGAGTAAGAGTCATACAGCTTGTTATTTTAACTAAACAGAATCAAACTGCGGCATGTTTTGACACCCTTCTTCTAATTAGCAATTATATTTGCATTATCAGTAATAATATCATCAAATTTAGGTCCAGTCTCTTCTAACTACTAATCAAAACCCGTAATATTCAGCCAAATTTACATCCGACTCTGCCAACGGGCAAAGTTGGTACCAATAAATGTTTTAGGCATACTACTGGTATCAATTTTATTCCCAGAACCACCCTGACCGATCATTGTTAATTAACGACAGAAAATAATTTCTTTAAGACTATTAAATAAAATTAGGTTTTTTCATTGTTACATGCAACATCGCCAGATGCAAAGAATTAATGATTACAGGCCAGATCCAGATAAGAAGCAGAAGAATAAACAATGCAGGACAAAAATTAAATTGAGTTAGGAACCTGACCAGATCATTCGTTAAAAAATGAATAAGTTTTACTTAAAGAAATTAGCGTCGCTCAGTCCTCCAGGACAGGCGTCATTCTCCTAGTCGACCTGATCACGAACCTGAGAAGAAGCGTCACGTTCACGTAGATGACGAACGATATAGACGAAAAGATGCACCACCACCAGTGCAACCGAGCAACTGTAGGAACCACCGCCTGATAGGTACCACCAGTGCAACCCAGTAACTGCAGGAGCCACCACCTGATAGGTTGCATCTTGAAGGAAGAAGGTGAACGACTTTGTCTCTTCCAGGAGAGAGATCTCCAAGCGACAAGCTAGAATGACGGCGACAGACTCCGGGATTAGGGATAGCTAAACACTCGCATGAACTGCTGACGGCTGTGTTCGAAAAGATGTGTTTTAACCCAAATGACTAGAGGCCTATTTATAGCCTTACACCCCCCACTGATCCTATTCCTATTTTAAGACGTGACCACTCGGTTGCTCTTGTACATATTGCGGAAATTTTCACAAAAGAGACACTTTCCAGTTAGGATTAATAAATCCTAATAAGAAAGAAATAATTAATTAAATGAGTAATTAATTATGTAGTTGTATCCTAGTACAAAAATAATATGGAAGATGTTCTCCACAATCCCAAGCCCGAGCCCGAGTCCGGCCCAACCCGGCGAGGCGTGCGCGCACATGCGTGTGTGTTGTGGTCACCCCACCCACCAAGGAGGTGAGCATACTCTCCTCCTAGGACTCCTTGGATACTAGTGCCTCATTGACATGCGTAAATCATGCATGCAAACGCAAGTATACATATCAATGTAATATAGGCCTTGTGAGGCCCGAGTCGAACTCAGGGAAATGTGAATTTTAGTAGACTACTACTAACTGGTAGTGATCATCTAAATCGATTAAAAGAGTTTGAGAGTTGATTGAAAAAGAAAATAAAATAAAATAAAACAATGCAATCGATTAAATGTTTAGTTTAATCAATTTAAATGGGAATCTTTAGGATTGTGGTTTCACCACAGGTTCTCGCTGTACTAATTTCTACACAATTATCCAATTCGTCTCCTATTCCGGGTAGTATCCTGTAGTCAGAATTGCTCGCTTTTGCGATAAAATTCACTACCTAAATCTAGTTCGGTTCCACGGTAGTCGTAACCTATACCCTAGATTAGGTGCATGAGAAACAAACTCTGGGTTTCCACCATTAACCGTACATCGCCTTGTTCATGGAATTTATTAGTTAATTTGATATTCGTCTCTTTTCAACAGTTAATTCTTCTTTCAAAGTAATTAAAGGTATTAGAATATCATTAAGGTGATCAATCATAAGGATAGAATGGAGAAAACGAAATCATACCACAAAATTGAGAGACAAATTATGATAAACTATGTAAAAAGTATCATACAGTGATTACCCGGGCTACTTCCGGTCCTAAAGACAAAGGGGATTAGCCCCGCATGGTTGACAATGGAAAATGCATAGGAGTAGAGAAGAAAAACATGGGAAATATGGAGCAAACTCGTGTAACCCCTGATACAAAGGTGTTCCTGGAGATCCTCCTTGAGAAACGTGCGTTTTGTAGTCTTCCGACAGCAAAATTGCCCGTCGGAGGTGCCCGGATCGCTCGGTTGACGGCCTTCATCTCTCGTCTCCTCTCTCTCTCTCTCCTTCTTGGATGTTGTGCAACAAAATATGATATCCCCCCTAGGGCCGGCCGTGCTCTTCTTAGGTCATAGGACCACTTTACGGCACCAAAAAAGCTCAACCGTCAGATTAAAACGCCCCGTTTTAGTGCAGAAAATCGCCAGATCCCGACGCTGTCGATACCATCGACACCCAGGTAGATGGTATCGACCATGATACAGGTATTTCCTTCCAAAATCATGTTTTGTGGTTTCTTTCTGATGAAATTTCGATACTATCGACACCAGGGTCGATCGTATCGACTCTGGACAATGCAAAAGTGCCTGAAAAAGTGCTGAAACATGTGTATAAGTCCAGGGATTATATAAAATCATATAAATATGATAAAAGAAGTATAATTTGATGCAAAAAGAGTGTAAAGGCCAACTATAGTGAATTATGCAAATATAATCAAGAAAATGACAAATACATGCATAAAACAGATATAAAATAAGCCTATAAAAATGACTCAAAACCCATGCATCAAACTCCCCTAAGATTAAACCTTGCTCGTCCTCGAGCAAAAAAACTTTGGATCTGGTTGAGATAAGTCAGCAATAGGACATAAATACATGAAATGAATCTACATCATCCCCACTTTCTTTCCACAAACCGGCCCTCATTGACCACTGAACACTAACTGCCATCCAGGGGACCAAAGACCTATGTAAAAGATGTCTTTCCACCAATCAGTGAAACACTATCAATTAAAGAAGTTAATATGATAAACTCATTTGGTCCATACTTGATTCATCTTGTTATCTCCTATCTACATTGCTCATTTCCTAACTACCATCTAAATGGAAGCAGATCTCCTAATATTAATGAATGAGGAGAATATCATGGGTGGCCTACCGTTTAGAGAAACGGGTGGATGGGATAGGTGGTTGTGGAAGAGATGGAAGCACATAACAGTCAATCATGCAATACAAAAATTAATGACCTGTCATGATGCAAAATGCAAGTGAAAATGTCCTAATGCTATATTTTTGGTGGAATGATGCATGCACTTTCATTCCATCTCAAGGTGAGATGGAATATCTAAAAAAACTACACCATGTGATTATTCTTCTTAGTATATAACTGAGAACAGGTTCCTTTCTCCCTCTCATTCCTACTTACTTCTCAATTCTTTTTTTTTTTCTTTTTTTTCTTCTCTTTTTTTCAATTTTTTTCAAAAAAAATTTCAAGCCCTTATTTTCATAGATGACAATGAATTATTTGTCAGGCTCACTTCTTGTTACATAACTTATACATTTGAAGCATTCTATTTGAAGGGTATGGATCACTCTCACCACCTTTAATGTTTCAGAAGACATAAGATGCATGATGTAGTATATGCTCAAAAATTTGTGAATGCAG
Organism: Alisma plantago-aquatica; assembly: GCA_963693085.1. Classification (NCBI taxonomy): domain Eukaryota; kingdom Viridiplantae; phylum Streptophyta; class Magnoliopsida; order Alismatales; family Alismataceae; genus Alisma; species Alisma plantago-aquatica. Next base: position 509,816,556 of record OY856415.1, read on the forward strand.
CTACAAAATGATAATTATGCAATTAAATGACACGCACCTAAGGATAATGTGCATGTATAACTACTCTATCCTTTTTTTCATTTTAATGCAAAACATATGTGAAAATAGATATAATTCAAGACCTATCTACATGAGATGCAATCAAAAAGTGAAAGACAGTAATGTGCTCCCATTTCTTATGGTGGAGTGTGAATGAAATTGCGGTGGATCAGATCACAAGACTAATTGACAGAACCTTCTAAAAATATCATATGTCCCTCTCTAAAGACCTATGTACAGGGTAACTGAAGGATTTCTCTCTTAAACTTTAGTCTAAGGTCACGCTAGCGTTTGGTCAGTTTGGGCTCAAACATCCTTGTCAATCACTTTTCCTTGGACAATAAAGATGGTCATTCATGTCCCCATGTCCTGAAGCTGACTCACCCAAGCACTTCCTCAGTTATGCAACTCAATTACTAACAAGAATAAGCTCAAAATGTTCTCAATATGCTCATTTTTTATGTGCACACAACCCAAGAGTAAAACTTGCAATTGAAACCATGCATTTATTTCTCCACAGATTACACTAGATAGATGTGGATCCTACAAAAGCGGTAAACCTAGAAATAAAAACAACTAATATTTCAAAAATAAAAGCAACATGAATAAGTAAGTAAAAACTAAGATAGAGGTCTGTTCCAACACCCCCCCTAAGCTTGAATATGACTATGGCCTCATAGTCAACATTCTCACTTAAGAGGTGGAACAACGGTACTGTTCACTTTGAAGTGTGGTAAAGAAGGATGATTAGATGCTCAAGTGGACCAAGTGATGCTTTCTATCTCCCTCCTTTTTGTGGCCCACTTTTGTGTCTTAGTGGTTCTAAGACGTGACTTGCTTCATCCTTCTTCTCTCTGCAAGAAACGGTGCGAAAAAATCTCATTTCGATACCTTTTTCGGCCTATTTTATGTAGTTGTCCTGTAGGTGTCGATACCATCAACACCAGGGTCAATGGTATCGACCCAGAATCAGCAATTTTGTTGAATCGACACATCTAAAAGCCTGGGAACTCAAAAGTGTCGATACTATCGACCCTAGGGTCGATGGTATCGACTTTACTGTCACCAATTTTTCTGAAAATCTTCAGGAATCTCGATACTATCGACCCTAGGGTCGATAGTATCGACTCTTGCTCAGCGTTTACAGATCCAAACTCGATACTATCGACATGGGTGTCGATAGTATCGACCTTAAAGTTCTACACACTTCAAAACATAAGTTAGGGTACCATTTTTACAAAAATTATCAAAACCTAAGCAAAAACTAAGTACATAAACATAAAAGAACATAACCAAACATAAAAATGAACCTAAAGTTGGGTTGCCTCCCAACAAGCACCCTTGTTTAATGTCCTAGGCTTGACATAAGGATACCTTTAACCTGGGTTGTCAAGGGATGTCTATAATGATTCATTTGGCAATTTGAATTTAACTCTATCATCACCAATCCCAAGTGTCAAGTAACCTCGCCCAATGGCAGCGATTACATCAGTCGTAGCTTGAAACGGCCTTCCCAATAGCAACTCACCTCCTTCCAACTCATGCATGTCCATGACCACAAAGTCAATAGGAAAGATGAATTTGTCGACCTTGACTAGCACATCCTCTCATATACCTTGTGGCTTCACAATGGATCCATCCGCCAACTCAATTGTCATAGAAGTTTGTGTTGGCTTCTTCAATCCCATCTTTTGAAAAGTGGCAAGTGGCATAAGATTAATGCTTGCCCCGGAGTCACACTGTGCTTGTGGAAAATGTTGGCCACCTATGGAACATGGGATGTAGAAACATCTTGGATCTTTCCCCTTCCTTGGTAGCCGTCCTTGGATTATATAACTCACTTTTTCATCAACAACACAAACGTCAGTGTCTTTTATCCACCTTTTCTTGGTGATTATGTCCTTGATAAACCTTCCATATGCTGGAATCTATTCTTTCATTTCCACTAACGGAATATTAATATGGAGCTTCCTAAACATCTCCAAGAATTTCTTGTAATGTCTATGCTCTTTCTTCGACCTCGGACTGTCCGAAAAAGACACAATTGGCCCCTTTAGACGCTTGTGAGGTGGCACATATGGGCTATTCGGGGTCTCCTCCCCTAAGCTTGCTTTGCTGTCACCTCCTAGTGTAGGCTTTGGCACATAATTTGCAGCTGGTGTGACTTGTGGCTGCTCATCTTTCTCAGTGGTTGTAGCTTCACCATGAAGTATGGCCTTCACCTGCTCTTTGTGCCTCGGTGTGGGCACGACCGTGATGGTTTCTTGGCGGGATTTTCTAAATGGGAAATATCCGCCAGGTAGTCCATATAAGCTGCGGGGATATGGTACACAGGGTTCAGCCTCCGTTTCAAAAATCATTTTGCCTTTTTCATGGACCTCCACCACCGGGGGCTCTGCCTCCTTAATCACAAATATATACTTCACTTGATGATGTGTTTGAACAGACTCTGCATTACCAGCCGGTATTTGTTGATTTGCTTACTTCATGGCCACCACTTCATTGGCGATTTGAGTCACCGTTGTCTCTAGTGCCCTCATTTGTGCTCCATGACTTTGCAGTGTCTGCCCAAATTTATTCAACATCTCGCCCTGCGACTGTAACTACTTGGCGAACATACTCATCATCTCTTGATTTTGTTGCACCACTTGACTAAGCAACTCGGTGCTTTTATCCTCTGCCTTTGATTGTGGCTTTGCATCTGGATCTTGTAGGAAGTTGTTTGGATCCTTCTATGAGAATTTTCTGTCCTTTCTCCAGGCATACTCATTGTTCCTATAGCCCTATTATTGCATAAATTTGACTTGGGCTTCCTCATCGGATTCTTCCTCTTTCTCCATAAGCTTCTTGGCTATGAGATCTAATTTGTCATTCAACTCCTTGATGGCCCTGGACTCACATGTAACTTTAACTTGTTCTGGTGCATCCCTATCACCCCAGGACTGCTTTTTGGCCATGTTCTTCAAAATCTCCCAACACCTAGTGTCAGTGTTGTTCAAGAAGAACCCCGAACCTACTGAATCCAGGTTGCTTCTATCATGCTCATTTAGAGCAAAGTAGAAAATCTTCACTTGTTTCTCCTTGTCCAGCCCATGATGTGGGTACCTCCTCAGCATTATCTGAAAACGTTCCCAAGTCTCAAAATACGTCTCCCCGGCTTTCTGGCTGAAGTTTTGGATCTTTCTTACAAGATCATTAGTCTTCTTGGGCGGAAAGAATCTCTCGAAGAACACCTCGACCATATGATCCCACGACTCTACATACTCGTTGTCCAAGTTATGCAGTCATTCACGTGCATTACCTGCAAGAGAGCTGGGAAATAGCTTCAAATACAGTGTGTCTTGTGGAAACCTATCTATCTTGATCATATCGCAATTTACCATAAATGTGCTGATGTGTGCAACTGGGTCCTCATTCTTCAGCCCGTGAAATGCTTGAGACTTGACCAAGTTTATCAGTGTCGGGTCAATCTTATAAGTTGGAATGTTGATTGCCTGCTTCTTTATTGGTCCCTTTGATGCTGACAAGGAAGAAGCTTTTATCTTCTCCCAGATTGTCTGTTTTTCAGCCATGGCTTCTGCTTCAGAGTCTGAATCTATATCCTCCAGTTGATCGTGAATATTGTTCTCTTCGTCGTCTGGTCCCAACGGTGGAACCTCTGGTGATGGTTGTGTGTAGCCTGTGGTACGCGTCCTCACCATGCACTAGTACCTGCAAAGTAATAATTTTGATTCAGTACAGTGCTCGACGATTACCAAATATGAAAGCTAAATGATGAATTTTAAAAATAATAATAAAATAAAATGTGGCCTAGAGTGGCCGCTCGCAGCACTCGTAGTGCTAAAATTCACCATTTCCCCGGCAACGGCGCCAAAAACATGACACGCGTAAACCGTGCGTGCAAATGCAAGTATACGTATCAATGTAATATAGGCCTTGTGAGGCCCGAGTCGAACTCAGGGAAACGTGAATTTTAGTAGACTACTACTAACTAGTTGTGATAAGCTAAACCGATTAAAAAATTTTGAGAGTTGATTGAAAAAGAAAATAAAATAAAAGAAAACAAAGCAATCGATTAAATGTTTAGTTTAATCAATTTAAATGGGAATATTTAGGATTGCGGTTTCACCGCAGGTTCTCGCTGTACTAATTTCTACACAATTATCCTAATTCGTCTCCTATTCCGGATAGTGGCATGTAGTCAGAATTGCTCACTTTCGCGATACAATTCACTACCTAAATCTAGGTCGGTTCCATGGTAGTAGTAACATATACCCTAAATTAGGTGCATGAGAAACAAACTCTGGGTTTCCACCATTAACCGTACATCGCCTTGTTCAAGGAATTTATTAGTTAATGTGATATTCGTCTCTTTTCAACCGTTAATTCTTCTTTCAAAGTAATTAAAGACATTAGATTATCATTACAGTGATCAATCATAATGATAGATTGGAGAAAATGAAATCATACCACAAAATTGAGAGACAAATTATGATAAACTATGTAAAAGGTATCATACAGCAATTACCCGGGCTACTCCCGGTTCTAAAGACAAAGGGGATTAGCCACGCATGGGTGACAATGGAAAATACATAGGAGTAGAGAAGAAAAATATAGGAAACATAGAGCAAACTCGTGTAACCCCTGATACAAAAGTGTTCCTGGAGATCCTCCTCGAGAAACGTGCGTTTTGCAGTCTTCCGGCATCAAAATCGCCCGTCGGAGGTGCCCGGATCGCTCGGTTGACGGCCTTCGTCTCTCGTCTCCTCTCTCTCTCTCTCCTTCTTGGATGTTGTGCAACACAATATGAGACCCCCTAGGGCCGGCCGTGCTCTTCTTAGGTCATAGGACCACTTTACGGCATCGAAAAAGCTCAACCGTCGGATTAAAACGCCCCGTTTTAGTGTAGAAAATCGCCAGATCCCGACGCTGTCGATGTCGATGGTATCGACCATGATACATGTATTTCCTTCCAAAATCATGTTTTGGAATTGCTTTCTGATGAAATGTCGGGTCGATAGTATCGACTCTGGACAATGCAAAAGTGCCTGAAAAAGTGTCGAAACATGTGTATAAGTCCGGGGATTATATAAAATCATATAAATATGATAAAAGAAGTATAATTTGATGCAAAAAGAGTTTAAAGGCCAACTATAGTGAATTATGCAAATATAATTAAGAAAATGACAAATACATGCATAAAACAGATATAAAATAAGCCTATAAAAATGACTCAAAACCCATGCATCACTCATGTAATCCTATATATAAGGACCACAAAAGTTCTAGGACTGAGTAATATGGGATAAAACTTCTTTGTCATTTGTAGTAGAGATAAAACTACTTTTCTCACATTTACTAGCTGCACTACATTAGGCTTAACCCATACTATATACCTAACTGCTACAGCCATATATCTAACAACTACTCGTCGAAGCAAAACCACACTACTGGGGACACCGTTGTCCCAAGTGAGACCAATATAGCATTGGTTATGACGCATTGTCATCGAGGAAAAAGATAATACATCACGCCCCACCATGGGCTAGCGACCCATATGTTGCCACAAAGACAATTCTATCCGTTTTTTCTTTTTTGATAAAGTGCAATTCTATCCGTTGAAGCAGCGGGCGGGTATCACCACATGCAATGTGGTCGGTAATGGTGGCCAAAATGAGTCCCCGTCACCTCACCCATTACTACCAAAATCATCTCCCCTTCTATTCTTGAATTAATGGTAATTTTATTGGAAAGATCAGCCTAAGCCAACCCTGGGGCATAACAACTCCAAAGATTACTGTTTTGTTTATGAGGTGAAAATAATAATAAACATATGTATAAAAAGACTCTAAAGGTGACATCGACCGTGCAAAGGAGTAAGCAAAGTAAATCCCCGTTAGACCAGAAACACCAAATGACACTCAGCCAGTACCCATGCTTGGGTTTTTGAATATCCAAAAGATGTGCATTAAGGGCTTGTTTGATACGTGGTGAATGAGGGGGAGGGGAAGGGAGAAGAGAAAGATTGAGCTATTTGGCTGGACAAAGTGATGGGGAAGGGACAGAATGAATGGAATATCCAAGAGATGTATATTAAGGACTTGTTTGGTATGTGATGAATGGAGGGGAAGGGTGGGGAGAGGGGGAGGAAGTTTGGGCTATTTGGTAAGACAAAGTGATGTGGAAGGCTGGGGAGAGGGGGAGGAGGTTTGGACTATTTGGTAAGACAAAGTGATGTGGAAGGGAGGGGATGAAGGGGAATGGAGTTTGAACAAGAGGAAACGAATCAAGTGTAGTTTCAACTACTCCTTTTTCATTCTCTCCCCACCGAATCAGAGTGCAGACATAGAGAAGAATAAATATTTGATTGAAATTATAGTAGAAAGGTCAGTAAAAAATATATAATGTAAGAGAAAAAGTATAAATAACATAGCGGAAAAAATAGTATAATTTAAAAATAATGTCAACAGAGAAGTGGTATGTCACGTATGTGTTATGTCACTCGGAGAGATATGAAATGTTAGAAAATTGTTTGACAAAATTTGAAGCTGTTCTTTTTGTAAAAGAATAAAATAAAAGGAACAAAAATTATATCTTATGAGAAACTTAAAAGTTTATATATATTTTTTTAAACTTGAAAATTTTGAGATTGTTAAAAAAGACAGATAATTAGAGAAAGTATAGTGGACTATAGCGGATAGTAATTAAATACATAGATAGAAAATATGTTATAAATACAAAAAAATGAAGGAAACTGCTTGTATAACCACAATGAATATAAGAAAACTATTATATCATTTACACAACAAAACCCTTATGTGACACTTCAAACACATAACAAATAAAAAATGTATATAGCCTATCTACTTCTTATGATAATATTATTAGATCTATAGGCTTTGACATCCAAAAAACATTAATCATCTTATTTTTTATCCGCATCTCTGCGAAGACATTTTATGTAAAATAATATATTTAAATAAATGTCTAAATATATATACATATTTTTATATCACCAATATTCCACGTCACTAAAAAAAATTATTTACATTATTTTTTATGTTTTCTTTTCCTCCATTCCATATTAACCAAACACACTAACACAAGCCCTTTCCTTTCCATTCCCTTCATTCACCAGGTACCCAGCGTAGCGTAAATCAGGCCCATGCAGCCATGACGTCGTGCGAAAGAGCTAGCTTAAGCTCTTCCTGCCTAAGATCACTCTCTTGATTTCATTGCGCATAGCAACCAGTAAATCTCGAGGCAATGTGTGCTCTCCACCATGCCTTCAATTGTTCCTTTCATTCCAAAGGTTATATGTTACCCTGCGCCATTCTTTGTTACTTGTAGCCCTGCATTTAACTGTGGGAACTAAGTCATTGTGTATCCCACAATGGTTTGAATTAATTCACAATGTGCAGCAAGGTCTCCCCATATATGCTATTAGTAGGAACAATTGAAGAATAGGTGCATGATACACTCAATATCACGTTGACAAACACTGCATGTAGCATCATAACTTGGCGCCCATGTTCTAATCCTGACAGCAGTTTGTAACGCATGATGATGTGCTTTGTAAATGGTCATAATCCAATGTGGAACACAATGGAAATGAGAAATTACATCTCGCACAATACATGGACGGCCATGTAGTGTGACCACTTCCCCAGCGTCGGGTGTGTATGGCTTGAAGGTATATTCACCAAGGGGTGATGATATAAAGTTCTCGCCGACCATTCATTTCCATGTGCATGAGAAGCCACGTGCATGGTTCATGATGTCCACCATAGTATCGGTTAGATATATGGCTGTATAAGTCATTTATATAGCTTGTGTTATGCCCAATGTAGTGCAGCTAGTACATGTGGAAAATGTAATTTTGTGTCTAGTGCAAACGGGGAAGAAGTTTTATCCCACATTGTTCATTCCTAAAACTTTTGTGGTCCTTATATGTAAAATCACATGTGACACTAGTGTCCAAAGGTCCTACGAGAGGGTATGCTAACCTCCTCGGTGGGTATGGTGATCACAACACACGCACGTGCAGGCCCCACGCCACGCCACGCCACGTCGGGCGTGGGCCAGGCCGGACACAAGCTCAGACTTGTGGATTGTTGACTGTTGAGAATGTCTTTCGGCTTTTTTTTACACTAGGATACAACTATGTAATTAATTAATTATTAATTTAATTAATTATTTCTTTTTAAAATAGATTTATTAATCCTGATTGAAAAGTGTTTTCCTTGTAGATTTTTCTGTAATGTGTACAAGAGCTATCGAGTGATTGTATCTTAATGGGAATAGGATTTCAGTGTGTGTCAGGCTATAAATAAACCTCATGTCATAAGGGTTAAACATATCTCAAATGAACATCAGTTGTTAGCCATTTCATTCGTGTTTTGCAAATCCTAAAGGAGAGCTTTCAGTCGTCGCTTCCGAGTTGCTATGTGGAATTCTTATCCTACGAGTAGCAAGTTCTTCCTTGTCCTCCATAGAGGCGCGGCCTATCAGGCGGTGATTCCAACGATCGCTGGGCTGCACTGGTAGTGCAACCGAACATCGTCAAGCACGAGCGAAATGACAACCTTCTTCAGGTTCGTGATGGGGATGACTAGAAGAATGATGTCTATCCTTCTGGATTGCGGGCCACTGATTTCTTTAAATAATACATTCATTTTTCAATTAATGATCTAGTCTCTGTTCCTGACTTCACTTTTATTTTCTCCTACACTGTTTATTCTTGCTTCTTATCTATATCTAACTTGAACCTGTTAATTAAATTATAATTGTTGTTGTTGCATGGAACGATGTAAATATAAAATTCATAATAGTCTTAAAGAAATCAATATATGTCGTTAATTAACAATGAACGGTCATGAATGTTCTGCAAATAAAATTGATACTACTAATATGTCTGAGAAATTTACTGGTATCCACTTTTCCTATTAGTAGAGTCTGATGCAAATTTGGCTAAACATGGCAGGTTACGACCAGTACATAGAAGAACCTAAATCTTATGGGTATGACCCTAATAATTCTAATATAATTGCTAACTGAAAGAAGGGTGGTAAGACATGTCAAAGGTTGATTTTGTTTTCTTTAAATAATTGACTGTATGATTCATACTCGAAGCCGCCTGTCACTACTTCTAAGATTTTGTGGGAGGCACTAGTAAAGAATTTTAGTACTGAAAACTAGGGTGTTGAAAAATATTATGTCTAAATTTCTAAAATTTTAGATGGTTGAGTGTAAGTCCATTTCTGGTCAAACACACAACTTTCATCTCATGTGTAATGAACTCTCAGATGCAAAGATGGAATTGTATAAAAAATTTATTATTATGTCCATCATAAAAAAGTTCCCTAAGTCCTAGGAATCATTTGGCATGACTCTTAAGCATCACAAAGGAGACTTGTCAATGAATGATCTGATGAGGGATACTAACATACAAGAAGAACACTTAAAAGAGAAGACTGTCAAAGTGCCTACTGATGCAAACCCTAGTGTCAATTTTACTATTGCTAAAACCAAAGATAAGAAAATAAAGAATATGTATAAATAGAAGGCCAAGATCCAAAAGAAACCGAAGAACAAACCTTATTGTACTTGGGGACAGGTTGGCCACTAGAATAAGAATTGTCCTTCAAAGAAGGAAAAAAAAGTTGTCGCATCTGCAACAGAGGAGGTTGTAGTCAATATGATGATTAAATCCTTGAACCTCATGATGGGTACATTTCTATACAACTTGAAGTCATTTCTATTTCTGAATCATTTTATTGGATAATTGACACGGGGGTTGATGTACATATTTGTATTGATAAGTCCTTGCTTGTGTCTTACCAGGACTCAAGAGGTCGTTCTGTGACTTTGGGTGATTCCAGCTCTGTAGAAGTCAAATGTGAAGGATGGGTGGACCTAAAGTTCCCTTGAGGGAAGGTTCTAACACTTAATAGAGTTAGATATGTTCTAATTATTCGATACAATATCCTTAGTGGCGTAATTTTAGTTAGGCAACATTTTAGAGTAGATGGCAAATGTAATAAGGCTATCATTACATGCCTTTGTGATGCTTTATTTTTTGGCAAGGGGTATCTATGTGATTTAGAGAACTTATTTAAGATTCTTGTTGAACCTGTTTCAAGTTTCATTTTAAATTTGAATGATAATAGTTTAGTATACATGAATCTTGTATCATCTGATGTTTGGCATTCACTTTTGCGACATATTAATGTTGCCTCGATGAAGCGTATGATGAATCTGAATTTAATCCCTAAACCTGACATTAGTAATAATAAATGTGAAATCTATGTGCAATCTAAAATACTTAGAAAACCTTTTCATTATGTGAATAGGAATTTGGAAATATTGGATTTAGTGCATATTGATATCTATGAATTTAATGGGATTTCTAGTAGGCATCAAAAGTGTTATTTTATAACTTTTCTTGATGATGCTAATAGATAATGTTATGTCTATTAACTCAAAAGTAAAGATGAGGCATTAGGTAAATTCAAAATTTATAAGAAAGAAGTTGAAACTCAAATTAGTAAAGTACTTAAGAGATAGTGTCTGATAGGGGAGGAGAATATACGTCAAACTTATTTTTGGAGTTCTGTTAATTACATGGTATAGTTCATCAGGTTACCGCTCCTTGTTCACCACAATTTAATGGGATAACATAACGTAAAAACTGAACTCTTATAGATACATTTAATTCTTTACTTTAAACCTCAAGTCTACCCAACTTCATGTGTGTGGGGGGGATTTGAACACAACTTGCATTTTCTAAATATAGTTCCCCATAAACATGTAGAAAGTAGTCTGTTTGAGTTATGGAGAGGAAGAAAACTGAATCTCAAATATCTTTGAGTGTGAGGGTGCCTTGATAAGGTACTTGTCCCTGAACACAAAAACAAGAAATTTGGACCAAAAATGGTTGATGTCGTTTTCTTGGGGTATGTAGAGATGAGTTATGCTTGTAGATTCTTGATTGTAAAATATAATATCTCTGGCATTGAGGTCAGTATAATTATGGAATTACATGTTGCAACATTCTTTGAGAATGTGTTTACTATGAAATCTGGTGTGCCCAATGAAGTATCTCAAGAGGATTTATTCACCATAGGTTCCATTCATGAGTATGTGGAAAGGATGACAACTGTGGGGTGCGACTCAGAACATATGATTTCTGGATCTGATGATTCTGAAGAAATGGTTGAACTTGGGAGAAGTAACCAGTCTTGGACATCCAAAGAATTATGAAGTGAGATTCTCACTTACAATGTTGAGGATGATCTTGTAACTTTCAAACAAGCTATGCAATCTTTAGAATCTAAGTTTTGGAAAAAAAATTTGTTAATGATGAAATCCAATCAATTCTCTCGAATGGAACTTGTGAATTGGTAGATTTTCCTCTTGGTTGTGCTTCAGTTGGATGCAAATGGATCTTTAAGAAGAAACTTAATGTAGATGGGACAATCAATAAGTGTAAATTTAGGTTAGTTGCTAAGGATTACACATAGAGGGAAGGAATAGATTATTTTGATACATATTATCACGTTTCCCGTATGACCACAATCTAAGTGCTTATAGCATTGGCTTCCATTTATTATCTATGTATCCATTAGATATATGTGAAGACCATGTTTGTACATGTTGATCTTCAGTATGAGATATATATGGAATAACCTGAGGGATTTTTGGGCCGTGGGAATCAGTCCAAAGTGGGTAAACTTGTAAAGTCATTATATGGCTTGAAACAAGCCCCTAAGTAATGGCATGAGCAGTTTGTTTTTACGATATCATCATTTGGCTATGTTTCTAATGAATTTGATAAGTGTCTCTACTGTAAAGTCATTAATGATGGATTCATTTTATTATTCTTATATGTCGATGATATATTGCTTTTTGGTTTTGATGTGAAAGTAGTAAGTGAGACAAAGACATTCTTGTGTAGCAAGTTTTAAATGAAGGATATGGGTGTCACTGATGTTATTTTAGGGCTTAAAATCATAAGTTCTACTGATGGTATAATTCTCACTCAGTCTCACTATATTGAGAAGATACTGGATAGGTTTGAGTGCACATCACGTAAAACTATTAAGACTCCATATGATTCATCCAAGGTCTTGTTCAAGAATGAGACTAGGGTTCTAGTGTCTCAATTATGATACTCTCAGACTACCAGAAGTTTGATGTATCTTATGAACTACACACGTCCAGACATTGTATTTGTCATGAACTAGTTAAGTAGATACACGAGCTGTCTCGTAAAGACTCGTTGGGAAGCTCTTGACAGAGTTTTGAGGTATATCAAGGGAATTTGTTCCCTTGGGATGCATTATGGAAAATATCCTTCTGTAGTCAAATGAAATAGTGATGCAAGTTGGATTGCCATGAATTTTGGGAGTAATGGTATCTCAAGATATGTATTCATGTTTGGAGGAGTTGTTTCCTGGAGGTCTAAGAAACAGACCATATCGTCTCAGTCTACTTTTGAGGATGGGTTGTGTGTTTTATATGAGACTAGATTGGAAGTTGAATAGATACATGGACTTATGTCCATTTTACCTATGGTAAAGAAGTTGCTTCTTACAATTTTAGTTCACTGTGATAGCACTACAACTATTGCTAAGATAAAGAGTTCCAAGTACAATAAAAACAGCTTAGACACATCCATGTCAGACTCAAATATGTAAGGGTGTTAGTGTCTAATGGGAACGTGGTTGTGGACTACGTCAACACCAAAGATATAATAGTTGATCCTTTCACTAAAGGTCTTACCTTGGCCTTAGTGGAAAAATCTAGGTTAGGAATGTGACTAAAACCCCTTTGGATTTGTAGGCAGTAGCAACCCAACCAAAAAGATTGAAGATCCCACAAATTGGGTTCAATGTGGTAATAACAAGTTGTTGGGTGAAGTAGATGACACTATGTATTTTTTGTTTGATGCTTCTAGAATATGTATGTCTATGTCATGGGAAACTTGTTAGTGTCATGACTACAAGTTAGTAAGATATTAGTCTCTAAATGGTGTCAAGTCTTAGGACATGATGTTAGCAGTATATTTTTGGAGACTCCAACTAAATGATTGATGTTGTGTAGGTTGCAATAGGTAAATTGGGTTGGTCTCTAATATCAATCATGACATATATTTTGTATGCACGGCCTTATGCATTGTTTTCTTTTCTATTATATCTTTATTGTGTTGTTACCAACCTATACTCTTGAACCCAAGGTTCATGTTCAAGACTTTCGTTAACCTAGTTCATGTGGGGGTCACAGTTGGATAACTCAGGTAGATTCAAACCAAAGGGTACCTACTAAAAGCACAATATGGAGGACTGAATTGGTAGAGCACACTACACATTGGACTTTTTGGGGGATTGTTAGATATATGGATGTATAAGCCATGTATATAGCATGGGTTAAGCAAAATGTAGTGCATCTAGTACATAGGGAAAATGTAGTTTTGTGTCTAGTGCAAATGGGGAAGAAGTTTTATCTCACATTGCTCACTCCTAGAACTATTGTGGTCCTTATATGTAGGATCACATGTGACACTAGTATCCAAATATCCTAGGAGAGGGTATGCTCACCTCCTTGGTGGGTATGCTGACCACAACACAAATGCATGCATGTGCACGTGCGCCAAGTTACACCTCGTTTGGCTGGGCTGGGCACAGGCTCGGGCTTGTCGATTGTGGAGAATGTCTTCTATCTTACATATTCTTTTTTAACTAAGATACAACTACATAATTAATTAATTATTAATTTAATTAAATATTTATTTTTGAAATAGATTTATTAATCCTAATTGGAAAGTGTTTTTCTTGCACATTTTTCTGTAATATGTACAAGAATAATCGAGTGATTGTGTCTTAATGGGAATAGAATTTCGGTGTGCGTAAGGCTACAAATAAGCCTCCGGTCATTAGGGTTAAAAAAATCTCAAACGAACATCAGCCATCAGCCGTGTCGTTTGTGTTTTACAAATCCTAAAGGAGAGAATTTATCATCGCTTCTGAGTTGCTGCATGGAGTTCTTCTCCTACGAGTAGCAAGTTCTTCCTTCTCCTCCTTAGAGACGCGACCTATCAGGCGGTGGTTCCTTCAATCGCTGGGTTGATCAGGTAGTGCAACAAAACATCGTCAAGCATGAGTGACAGGACAATCTTCTTCAAGTTCGTGACTGGATCAACTAGAAGAACGGAACCTATCCTTCAGGATTTTGGGTCTCTCATATTTTAAGTAATACATTTATTTTTCAACAAACGATATGGTCTGTGATCCTAACTTTATTTTTATTTTCTCATGCATGGTTTATTCGTCTATTTCTCATATGGATTTGGCCTGAAACTGTTAATTAAATTGCACCTATTGTTCTTGCATGTAACAACGTAAACATAAAATTTATAATAATAGCATTGTGTCACGTCCTCATCCAGGTGGTCCATATTGAGTATGTGTTAGTTAGAATTTTGGTAACACATTTCAACATGGCCCATCGAGAAATGTCTTGGAAACTTTAATTATATAGTCCCCCTCCTAAAAAGGTCTTGATATCCTTCCCAACACATGGTATGAGTAGATCTACCCCATAGATGTTAGTGGAATATTGTTGTAGATGATTCAATATAGATTGTGATATGAATTTTTACACAATCTAAAAGAATTATAGGCCTAAATATAGGTATACACAAGGCTCAATCTACTTACAAAGGATATCTGGTTCATCGTCCATTAATCAATCATCTTTCTAAACAATCAGTGCATGCACAATATAAACATGCATATGTTGTGTCATTTGAAAGATGGAAGCTTAAGTAGGTGGAGGGTAGTGTGTCATTTAGCATCCCAACAACTTGGATAAAAATATGCACCATTGGAGTAATACCTTGGAAAATAACATAAATGATTTACTCATATTGATGTGCAAGCTAGTACACCATCCAAACTCCATAATTGTTTCTTTGACCTCGCAATGGAAGTTTATTGTTCCATCTGGGAATAATGTTACCTCATCCACAAAGTTCAGGTGGTTAAGTATTGTAATTCCTCTTATCTTCATAGGTTTAGTAAAGCCTCTTCATTCTTTATCAAGAAGCATCGTCATCAAATATTCAATAACAATGGGGAACATGAGGGACAACTAGAAGTCTCGTATCAAGCCACGATTTCTCGTAAAGTGGCTAGCAGACTAACCATTTATTAGCATAGAGAAATAGAAGGATCGAACACACTTGTTTTTCAATCTCATCCACGTGTTGTTGAATCCAAATACTTCAAGGATATCCCAAAGTACCTCTGACGAGACGTGGTCACATGCATTTGTAATTTTGAGCTTCATGTCCACTATGGGTCTGCAATGCTGGATGTCGAAGCCATGTAGGAACTCTCTCAACAAGTTGTGAACAACCTAAAATGTTGCATCTTGGGATGAAGGCCCACTTATTTTGAGATACAAGGAAGGAAAGAACATCTTTTAGTGTTGTAGCCAATAACTTAGACAATATTTTGTATATAACACCACAACACACAATTAGTTCAAAGTCCCTCATAGTAGAGGCATTGCCTTTCTTAGGGATTCGTGCATGGAAAATATGGTTGCACCATCTCACCATGATATTCCTTTGAATATCCATTGAATTGAAACATGTACACCCCACCAATAATCAGCCATGCATACCTCAAGAATAGAGTGTTGAAGCCATCCGAGTCAAGATCCTTGTCCAATGCAATGGACTAGAAAGCATCTTTGATGTTTTCATCAGTGATTCATAACAAAAGGGTTGTGTTATGCATGTTGACTCAAGGTCTAAATGAATTAATCTATTTGTTTTGATGATGACTAAAAACCATTCAACTTATTTGTGTTTGATGCTTCTACTTCAGTGATTTTAGATTAGATAGACACACTCCAAATGCCTAAACTTTCTAACACTAGTTTAAAGAAAAAGTCATACATGCATAAAGATCCTGGTTAGATAATCAATTGTTTTCTCCTTAGATCATTGATGTAAATGAATTGTAATGACTGTATGACTTGTAATTAAGCTCATATGTGTGATATAATCAATTAGGGTGATTTTATATTGCACATGGAAGGACTTGGAATAACCAAAACTAAAAATGCAATTGGTTGAGTTTCCCTAGGGTATAACTTGGCCAACAAAACTGGTTATAGAGGTTTCCACAACCTTCTGTCGGTCATTTTTATTGTCATTTTCCAACTCAACCAACCAGAAAAATGCCCTAACATCAAGTTCTATCCCCTGAGTTATAAACTCGACTAACTTTCCTACAACAAGCATTTTTTGTAGTGCAGAATAGTCATTCGAGGGGTGAAGAAATGATAAATGTACCATTGTACTCACCCAAAAAAGGCTAGTATTCATCCTTAATTATTGTAATAGCTAGGAGATATCCTCAACTCCGAATAGGACTCTTGGGATTCATTCCATGGTCAGCCAAGAACTATGAAGGCACCTATAGTATAGTTGAGAGGGAATTGCATCAAAGGGCCCATATCCACTCTCATGAGCTTAAACACTTTCTAATTCCATTAGAGTGAGTAGAAGACATGTAAAAGAGTAAGTGCTACATGTATATATTATGAGGTTATCATTCTTCTACCTCATAATATCTCATTATCTCTTCAAGATTATCTCTTTTGGCTAAGAGTAGAAGAAGAAGAAGGGTAGGAGGCCCTTGGTGAAAAGCTTCTTTTTGGTGACGGTGCATTCAAAGGTGTAAGATCTAAGATGAGTAGTTAATTTCTTCAAGGTTGAAGACTCGTTGCAAAAGTGGGTAAGTCATTTGAGAAGGATGAAGACTTGTTACAAGATTACATAAGTCCTTGGTAAGTCTAAAGACTCTTGATCATCGATAAGTTCTTTGTAAGGTTGTTGCCTCCCATGGCCTAAAAGGAAATCATGTTATCCCTTGATCTAGAAAATGTTAGTCTTATGCTATAACTCTCGCGATGGAATATAAGGAATGGCACATGCTTAAAATCCTAAAGGATCACCTCTATAGGTAGTAGAGTACATCTCTAAGTTTAGAGGTTGGAACCACTATAAATACGTCTTTCTTTAGTGCTTGTTCAATCTCTCTCTCCCTATATTTTAATGCTTGCAACATTATCATGGGAAACATCGTGAAGGTCTAATGAATTTTATTTAAGTACTTTTAGCTCTGTTCACCCCCCATTAGGGCCAATTATGGATCCAACAATTGGTATCAAAGCAAGTTCATCTCAAAGAAATACTTCCACAAGTAGGAGAAGATGGGTAACAACAAGAAGGGAGGCACTACTTCAATATTTTGTCCTATAATGGAAGAAAGTTTTTATATTAAAAGAGAATAATGCAATTTTGTATTCAAGGATTGTGTCTTGAGCTATGGATAATGGTGGATCTTTCATAAAATCAATCAGAGACAAATCTAGAAGAATGGGATGAGGCAACTTTGAAGGAAATAACTATGAATGTGAAGGTTATAAAAATTGATCTTTGTCCCGCTCTCTCCCCCATCGAGTTCAACCAAATACCTTCTTGTGAAACATCCTATAAGATATAGAGAAATATATGTCTCACTTATCAGAGCAAGTCAAATAAGGCAAGGCTTTGCATGCCGATCTAACTCTTAGAAGGCTTTACAACGGGAAAATTGGAGAGTGTGACAAAGATGTATTCTAAACTCAATATTATAGTGAGTGGTCTTTCATCCTTGGGTCATGTTATGGATCAAGGAAATATAAACTCAAAAATTCTCCACACTCTTCCTTTTGGCTGGGAAACAAATGTGTCTTCCACAAAACCACCAAGTTTCTTTTCTCTATTTCCATTAATGAACTTTTAGGAAACCATCAAGCATATGAGGTGAGACTAAACTCACAAGGAGAAGAGGATATTGAAGAGAAGAATCAAAATAAGAAGGATAAGGTGATTTTTTCCATGATTCATTAACTCACAGATCCTCTTAAGGTGAAGAAAATGCAATGTATTCAAAAGGTAGATCCTACTAAGGAAAGTCTTCTTCCTCCAACTAGTGCTTCAAAAATTAAATGAAGGGTCACTTCAAGGATGATTTCCGACAATGAAAAAAGTCCAATGTTCACAAGAGATGGGAAGTGATTCATTAAAAGAAGTAGAAATGGAACAAAATTTGTCAAGGCTCCTCAAGATCAAGTGAATATTCTAGTGGAGGATGTTGATCAATCTCTAGTGGAAGCAAGGTCATGGAATGTCATTTTTCTATCATGGAGATTTCAAATTAAAAAAAAGGTAAACTAAATTCTTTAAATAAACAATCTGTAACCAAAACTGGTCATGCTACTTTTGCACCTCTTAAGTTGAAAAAGTAAAAAAAGCTTATTATGATTGTTGACAACTTTAATGAAGAAAAAAAAAGATCTTGAAGATGTTATTTTTTGCTAGCAAAATGATGTTCATAATCTCCAACAGATTTATCTTGAACTTGTGTTGAAATTCAATGGTGTTGGATAGAAAACAATGATTAGCTTGGTCAAGTGGATGTTGTTAGACTTGAAAATGCTAACATGCTTGAGAAGATTTTATTTTGAAAATCTCAACCTTTTATGTCGAGTTCAAATACGGAGCATGCAAAGATTGTGATTCTGATATGTGATATTGATGCTTTTAAAATTGATAAGGAGGACAATTTTTTTTTAATGAATAGTATGCTTTTAAGATCGATAAGGATATCTTGCAAATTTCACCATATAACTGATCCCAGAGGAGTTACAAGATTTGAAGGTATGTACTATGGTGAATCTTGAAGGTAGATGGGATCGAGATTTCCTTGAGAATTGACTCCCAGATAATATTGTTAGAACCATTATCAAAATCAAGGTCCCCATCACCAACAATCAGAGTGATATCATTTATTGAAAGCATACTTATAACATTAAGTTTACCATGAAATCAGCCTACGACATTCTAAGGAAAGCTAAAGATATCAAAAGACAAGGTGAATGGAGCAACATATGGAGGTCTAAAGTAGCAGCAAGAGTATATATGTTTATGTGGATTGTCTAACATAACGCCCTGCTTACCAATGCAAATAGGGTGTGCTGCATGATTACAACTGAAGATATCTGTCCCAGGTGTATGGACAATGTTGAAATGACTATCCATGCACTATGGGATTGTGGGTACACCAAAAATGTGTGGCTTCAGATAATCCCAAGCCAAGATTTGAACACCTTTCTGGGAGAAGTGAATATGAACAACTGGATTTTGTGGAATCTAAGGAGAAATAAGGACCACATTCATAAATTCCTTGTTCCAAGACGGTACAAATGGTGTTGTAGAAACCTACAAGTGCTTGAAAAAAAGGAACTACTAATCTCGCACTAGGTGAATTACATTCAAAATCAGCTTGAACTTTGTCCGGTGGCATTCACAAGCACATCAAATGACATTCCCACACAATCTCAATGATGATGGAAGAGCCCTGAAGAAGATTATATCAACATAAATATAGATGTTTCAGTCAAAGCTGGGAAAACAAAATCATTCGCTATAGCTCAAGACAACCAAGGTAAATGGCTCAGAGGAATAAGACTCAGTAGCATGAACAAGGATTATGGAGGCTGATGTAGAAGCGCTATTCAGTATGGTGGAGGTTGCAGAGAAATGTGACTTTCATAAGGTTGTCTTTTCCACTAACAGTCAATCTGCTATTAGATACATCCATGAAGAACTGAGAAAGAACCCTAGATATGTTAATTGGGTAGAGGCAATCTAGGTGAAGATGAGGAGAGAATGGTGGGTGATCTATGAAAGAAGGGCATGCAACATGTTAGTTGATCATCTTGCCAAAGAATAGATGAAGATGAATGCATGAACTTATAGTTATATTATGCCTCCAGAAGAGGTGTATCAAGTTTTTATGAATGACATTTGTAACAGTAGTAGTACTACCGCAGAAACTTTCTATTTAAATCAATCTTTTGTAATGCTTTTTGGGGTTTGTGTGAAAGAAGAGGTCACGATGAATAAACAACCTCCTAGATTAAAAAAAGAACCTAAAAATAGTGTTTATCTTTCCAAGATTTCTATTTTTAAAAATTAAAATACTTCCTTGCTTGAAAAACCAATGTTTTAGAATCTTATTCTAGTTCCAAAGATATTATGATATTGTTGAATGAAAAATATTCTTATATGACTAAAGCTCTTTTCTTAGATTCCTATCTTTTTCATGGTAGAGATGATACTACTTCTACTACTACTTTTCTTATGCATGATAATTATATTTTAAGATCCTATTTGCAAAGATTAATAGATGGTATATGGAATCTTAATCAAATCCTAGATGATGCTACTAAAAAAATTGGTAGAGAAGGTATTGGACACTATAATAATTAAATGAGAAACAAATGCAAAGGATCTCCAAATTTTGATGAAGAATCCTCTATTTCCAGGGATATGGGAACTTGCAATAATTGCAATGAAATTGGTCATTATTTTAAATATTATCCTTTTAAAAAAGCACCTAGCAATGATAGGACTTCACCGACTAATGTAACCCCCTTCTCTAGAACCAAAAATATAATTAGAGACCATTTCATCTTTCTTCTTGTAGGTCACTTGCAAATGGATTAACATAATTTAATATTTTTCAAATTGGTTTCTCAGTTCACATTAAAGAAAAATGGTGAGATGTGTATGGGATGCAACAAGTGGATAAAATCATCAAAGAATAGAGGTAAAGGTATTCACACTCATATCCAAACATTTTTTTTGCCTAATTTGTAAGCACTTTACAAGTGATTTTTAAGAAAATTTTACATATTGTGATTCTAATCATTATATTTCTTAAAACTACTAATTATGTTTCCTAAGTGTATTGCTAACTTATTTGTACATGTTTCAATATTATTCTTGTTTTTTATAGCCTCTGTTATTGTTTGTATGCATGTCACAACAACTTCTTTCAAATGTGTTTGTCCAGAGGGAACTTGACCGATAAACATCCTTGCAATTTTTCTGGTAGATGTTGTGGGTTGAGTTATCCTCTGACCAAACACGACCCACATCACTATGCACTAAATATTTAGATGGTTTATTGGATGAGATTTCCCTTTCAACTTGATTTTCTAACCAATAGCCTTATTCTATTGGCACTACCTTCAATACCATTATATGATAAACACATTTTCATGCTTTAAATTTTCCATCTTGCATACATCTCTGTCTTTTCAACTTCTCTAATAACTTCTACGAAAACATCTTACAATTCCCTGTCTTGAGTTTTTATACATCTTTTGATTATTATCTATTTGGAAGTTTTGGTTGTGATGAACTTTCTTCCGTTTTTCTCTAACTTTCAACACCTATATAGTTGTATATCTATTTTGATGCATCCTAAAATTTCTTAGCAGTAACCATATATTGGTAGTTATGCATATTTGCTGGAGACTAATATCCATCTATGCTTCTTGACTTTGATATTCCTTTACATAGATATTTATTTACATTTGGTTATTTAATGTTTTAACTTTTGAATGTTTTGCTACAACCCAGATCCTACTAGTAGTCCTATCTTATGATATCATCTACTAGTAGTGTATAAACATGTAGTTCTAGTTTTGTGCATCAATTGGTATCCAAATATATGAGATGCTTGTATCTTGTTTCATACATAGACAAAATTTCTCCTTGATTTTCAAATGTACTAGTTTATGTTTCTTTCTTGCATAATATTTCCTTGATTATTATGAGAATTACATCTAGGTTTGTTCAGTTTTATGTCCTAATTTTCTTGACATACATTTCTTAGACAAGTCCTTGGTCTTTTCTCTTCTATTCTCTCTTTTCTAACAAGTTGTGTATTATCTCTTCAACCCCTCAGCTTGGGATATGACAAAAGGGGAGAAGACGTCTCTTATGTAAAGGTGATAATACATGTATGGAAAATGTATAACATATAATAGAACATAGTTTTACATGCTTTGTGAAACCTAACCATGTAGGAGAAGTAGCATACATTTAACGGGAGAATTGGAATCAATTAGAAACAATTGAAGGAGAACATATGAACTCAATTCTATTGAAACACCTACATATCTTAAAAGATGTCATTTTATGTGAATGCTTTCAATACATTATGTATTGGTTTGTCATCTTCAAAAAAGGTGAAGAATGTTAAATCGAGGTCTAAATTAACTAATTCGTTTGTTTGATGATGACTACATAATTCAACTTCTTCATGTATGATTCTTATACTTCAATGATTTAGTAATAGATAGACACACTCCAAATATATAAACGTGTAAACACTAGTTTGGATAAACATGTCATACATGCATACAAATCAAGATTGAATAATAGATTGTTTTCTCTTACATATTTGATGTATCACTTGTGAAGATTATATGAGTTGTAAATAAGCTAATATGTGTAATAGAATCAATTAGGATGATTTAATATTTCACTTGGAGGTTCGTGGAATACCCAAAATAACAACTTCAATCAACCAAGTTTCCTCGAGGTATAACTCGGCCGAAAACCTTGTTCATAGCGGCTTCTAGAACCTTTTTTAGCATAACATATATTTATGGGTTGTATTCATGTTTCTACATGGGATATTAGGTTCCTGACTATTCTTTTTGTGTTCCTTCATAGTAGCAGGTAATACGATTAGGTGTTCGCATAGCTCATCATCCACTTTTGGATGGTCATCCACATTTATTTTTACTCACATTGGTGTCTACTTCCTATGGTGTCCCATATTATTTTTTAGTAATATTAGGCTTGGTTAGTATCAGGGTTATAGGAAGCCTTATTGGATTGTTATTTAAAAGAAGGTAAATCTTCTTCAAGAAGTATTATTATTTACATCGGTCCATAAGATGTTACCATCCGATGTTTTGTTCTTGACAATCAATATCTCATGATTTGCATTAATTGAGTCAGGGAAAATCACAATTATTCATGGACATTTAGTGTTACCAGAGGTTTATGGGATATCATTATAGTTGTGTGACATCCCAGATACATCCCACACTTCACAATTATCTTTACTATATGGGCCACCACTACTGTAGTGTCTTGCAAACTATTTGTTTTGTAAGAACGGGGTAAATAAGCATATATTTAAAGACATACTCATGTCAAACTTCACTTGTTATATCTTAATAATTTCCTCCACTTGGTCAATCACATCTATTGGTACCTATGTGTTATACACTTTACTTTTTGGTTGGGTATTCTTGTGGTATTTTAGTACCCGTCAAATTCACTCAGATATGAAATCCTTGTTTTGAAGAATAAAATCCTAATTTTGGGATAAAAATGGAACGAGAAACACCACCCACAAACAGAGGGTCTTATTGCAATATAGTTAAGGAGACAACCTTTTAATAAGTAATTATACCTTCAGTCTAATTTTAAAAATATCTTATAGGGATATATTTTTTTAGGTTTGATTTGATTAACAATATTAAAAACACACCAAATGAAATCAAACTATGAAAGAAATGATTTTAAATAATGGAAAAAATCATCGGGATGATGAATTGAACCTTCATTTCCTACATATCTACTCTCTCACATTGCAACACTCACTTAAAGGATTATTAGATTGGGGGTAAGAAAATTCCATATCCTTTTCGAGTATGGAATTTGCAAGGACATATTTCCCTATAAGGTTGAGGTCTCATTACCTACACATCTTGAATCCTTCACCCTGGACAACTCATTACATGATCTCATATGAGGTTCAACAAGATTAACTGATATTCTTCGTAAGATTCAAGGTATCTACAAGAAAATTCCATATCATTTTAGAGTATGGAATTTGCAAGGACATATTTCCCTATAAGGTTGAGGTCTCATTACCTACACATCTTGAATCCTTCACCCTGGACAACTCATTACATGATGTCATATAAGGTTCAACAAAGATTAACTGCTATTCTTCATAATATTCAAGGTATCTACATTTAGGTTTGCAATAAGATGCGTAGATAATTTTTTAAACATGTATTAAATTTGATAAAAAAATCTAGTAGTTCATTCAACAATCACAGTATCAGATTGCAATATGGGTAGTAGGGATAATCCCCATGCCCACTGAGGAATCTACTCTCTACTCATGTTAATGACATAAGAGAAAATATATAAGAATAGAAAGCTAATGGAGAAGATATATCAATGTGGGATAAGCTTAGGTGTCTGATCGCAACTCTCAAACTGTAGTTGTAGTCTCTAGTCTAGATCTATAAGGCATGCATATTCATGTCAAATTGGGGACTTTCTTCCCCGAACTTCCTTGGTGATAGATAGAGTCATGGATGGAAGATATAGGTCATAGTTGGATTTCCTAAAAGTCCCTTAAGTGCATGTACAATATATCCCATGTTCTCAAGTTGAATTAAATTGATCCAACAGTTGTGGATGCTTTACTATAGATTTTCATTTTAGAAGTTCAAAAGAATGGAGTCCAGTGAACAACTGATCTCGATCAATAAGTTTATTTTTCCCTAGAAAATTTAATCACTATTCCATATCAACTTGAATCATCCAAGCCCAACATCATGTGTAAAATTTGGAGCCATTTTTGTACAAGGTGTTAAAGATTTCTAGATTTCCCTAAGACATTTTTCTTGAATTATTTGACCGACTCATAATACAAGTTAAGGTGATTTGGTCGACTGGAATAGATCAATATGTATACTTGATTTGTATATAATTCAATCATGCATTTAATTTCTTTTTAATAACTCTATTTAGAGTCAAGATGTGAAAATTAGAGCCATTTTACTGACCATCTATAATTAATGATCCTCAATCCAGTTATCAGAGTTGGGGAGTGAGGATATGCAATCTTTGGTCATTTTTTGGGATTTCCATGTAGGGTTAATGGATTATTTCATATTCTTAAATCAACCTACAAAATAAAACACCAAATTACATTCAATACCAAACAAATATTATAAACTACTAATAATCTAAAATAAGTGAAATATGAAAAGAATGAAATAAAAAATTCAAAATTGATTATAAAAATGTAACTCAAAACACAATGAATCTACATTCATCAAAACTCTAATATTGAATGTTGCTATTCCTCGAGTAACACAAAATCTAAAACACTATCCAAGTAAATACTATCAAAAATTGTACATGCCTCATACCCAAATCATGTTTTAATCCCTACCACCAATAAGGCCAAGCAACCCAACCTCCTGAGATCACTAAACATGACTGGCTACATCCCCATGTCCAACTTTCCTTCACAACACCACTTCCTCACCACCATCCGCAATACTCCACATGTCTAAGGATTTCATTATAAATTGAGGAATCATAAAAAATTGCAACAATGCACTCAATTGAACACTGCTTATGATAAATAGATATCAATGGAGCACAAATGCTCCCCTAGGTGAAAAATATAGTGAATCGAGGCATGGAAATAAGCAACCATATCTCACATGTATTTGACTTGAGAATTATATTTTGTCTGCAAATATTTACATTGTGGTTGGTTTCCTTTTTACTTTGACATTAGCATATTTTCCCTTTTGGTGATACACCCCATTTACATAGAGATTTATGGAAGAAGCAATTACAAAAAAGGTAGTTTTCCACCTTGAGCTTAGGTTTAATGGATTTTTTTTCATTTTCATGATAAAAGGTAATAAGATGGAAAAAGAAGTGTATAAGAGGAATCAAATCATGTGTAAAACTTGTTTTTATGATTAAATACATTGAGTAATTCTTTTAATTCACTACCCCGCCCCAAATATTGACATGATAAGGGCATGCATGAAAATTCCATCAATATGATTCGCTAATAACTAGGAGGAGAATAACAATTGATGTAACGACCCCACCTCCTGGTAACCCCCATTTAAGGGAGACCAAAAGGTCAGAGCCATTATCCCAATTTTTCCGGATCAATGGTTCGACAAATAATCAATAATAATTACTAAATTCTACTAAAACTATACTGAAAAGCTAGAATAAAATTTTTCTTTTCATACCTTGCAAAATATGGGATGTGGAATTATTTACCCAAGAAGGAACATATCTATCTATAAACCTCCAATTCTTTATTAAGCTTTATTTCATCAATGCCACTTTAAAAGATTATCCATTTTCTTGATAACCTAAAATGCCGACAAACAAAATGACGGTCAGTATAACGAATTATACTAGTATGTGGGAGAAACAATAATCGTGCAATTAATTATAACAACATATTGCAAGCAATTATGGTTTAGCAAGCAAACTTTACATTTTAACCATGACTACTCAATCCATACATACCCTAGCCTCTGTGATGTCCCTATAGTGGACATGGATACTACCTCTCATATGGTAGATCTCATATGACCCCCATGATCCTACCTAACAGGTAGATCAATACATAGGGTTGTAGAGTCGCATGGCACAACCCAAAGGTAGCCCAATCACTGACTCATGATAACCTGATGGTCCTACCTCACAGGTAGACCATGTACTAGGTCACCCTTTTCATCATCATCAAAGCTACAGAGGAGGACCAGGATCAAAGCTAGTCATGTACACATAATTATGGTGATAGTCATAGTCACTTTATAATTTCATGTAATAAAAGGCAATCAAGAAGTTATTCCAAGCAATTGATAAAAATTTGGGAATCACCGGGAAACTAAAGCAATTTAGCCATAAGCGTAACCACATACCTGTCCTTGAGGAAATGATCCAAAGACCAATCAAGGTCTTCAAGCAAACACTCATAGCAAGAAACCCAAAACCTTGGAACATGTATATTGCCTATTCTCATTTTCACATTCTAAATTTCTTTCTGAAGGCATGAGAATTGCCCTAGGGTTTATTAGGGTTTCTTTGGCTACTTTACCTAATTATGCTCCCCTTTTAGATCAAAAACCAAAAACATGTTCTTTTATTTGAAAACCCTAATCAATCCATTCATCATCATCATTAAGGGTTCTTTAACATGCATTTATGTTTAAGAATATTAATCCTCTATGACAAACTAATAATTTCATATTTCCTCCATTAAAATCCATCTTTCCTTAAATTAGGGTTTTAGTTCATTAAACCATAACATGTGCACAAAGGAAACCCTAAAATAACCATATTAATATCCTTTTATGAGTTTATCCTTTCTTTTACTCTAAACAGGTTAACATCAATCCATATTTCGAATTAAGCCTGATTTTCTCTTCTTTTACCCTAAATTAGGGTTTCTAGATTCATTAACTTATATTCTTAGTTCATAACCCGAAAACATGTAATTTCTCATCTAAAATAGAGTTGAATCTACAATTATCATTCAACAGATAGATTCACTCATTAATCTCAATTAGGGTTTCTAACCAAATTTTAATACATTTTCCATCAACTTAATAGACTTTTGCAATTAGAAGTGAAAATAGATTCTCAATCTATTTTTATCATCTTCCTCATATTTTTTTGATAAATTTTCATATATAAATTTTATTCATCAGATCTTCCTAGCAATAGTTATGATTTTTGCAAAGAAAAACATGTTTCTCGAATATTTCGGCAAAGATGAGTCACTTACTGGGAAATTGAGAAATTGCCAAAAAGGCTAGGTCGCTAGATTGGTGGTCTACTGCACCACGTGGGATTGGAAAATCCACGTTGTGCTCCTCCACTAAAATGGTTGTGCGTGCTGGCCGAACTCCAGACCGTTGGATCTCCTCGCGAGACCATGGTGGATCTCAATCTGACGGCTTATGTTCTTCGTCCTTCTTTCCTTCAAAGCTTAGATCGTGGTGGCTCCGTGGTGGCGCCCTTTCTGGAGTACATCCAATTGAGAGAGGGTAAGGGAGCTAGGGGTCTTGGAGCAGCCGTTTGGGTTCGCAAATGTGAGAGGAGACGAGAGAGGGCCTTATTTATAGGATCGAGGGTCCCTCTAGGGCTTCTCCAAACCTGCCGCCACCCATACCTTTGGGTGATTTGGGTGTTTACTCTAGTCTCTTCGAAACTACCTAGAACTTGGGATTGAGGTGCACAGAATCATCTCCCAAAGACCCTCGTGGTCTTGGATTCCTTGTAGGTGTCGTAAGATGTAAGAAAATGGGACTTGAAATCCCGATTCCCCTCTCCCTTTCCTTCTATGAAACGAGGTAGACGATGCACAGCCACCGTCGGATCTGTGGTCCCATGGACCACACAAGGAATCCGATGGTTGTCTTCGTCCATTTATTTCCCTTTTCTTTTAAAATAAGGAAAATTATGTGTTATTCAAAGGAAACTTTTAAAATCTATATCTCTCTCCTCGATTAACATTTTTCAATCAAATTTTAAAGGAAACTCTGTCTTGGCATTATCTACTCATGTATTAAATTTGAAACCCAAATTCCAAAGGAAAAGGGTATTTCCTTCATAAGCAAGTTATTCTTTAATAAAACCAAATTAATTGGTATTTCCTCTTTCTTTTGTCATTATCTTATCATCTTGGATTCCTTGGACCTCAAGGAACCCTAAAGGCATGAAATACCATCTTGGGTAAAATTCCTTTGCCTTTTCCTTTATCCTTTCTCCCTTTCTTAATTATTCCTTTTATTAAATAACTCCTTTTTTCTTTTATTTTTATTTTTCTTGTAATTGGGCTTAATAGCCAATAAAGCCCACTTAAACAACCAAACAAGGCTATTGTAAATGAAATCCATCCAATGCAAACAAATAAAACCATTATTGATTTCATTTATCATTAAAAGGGAGATTTACAAATTTCATTACATAGTCAAGAAAATTAGGTTATAACATCTTCCCCTCCTTATAGGAATTTTTCCCTCAAAATTCAACAATCAAACAAGTCATGATATGCTTTCTCCATGTCCGTCTTCAGCTCCCATGTGGCCTCATCCTCTCCATGGTGCTTCCAAAGAACTGTTACCATCTCTATATTCTTACATATGAGTTCTTTCTCACCTTGGTACCACGTACCCTCATAGGTGACTTATGATATTTTAGCCTCCCTAGAAGCTTAATAGTTTCATGGCTCAGCACATGGATCAGGTACATCACATAGTGCTCTAGATCGGAGTCATGGAACACATCATACATAATTTTATCCTGAGGGGTAAGGATAAACATAAGAAACTCCACCAATCCATTTCAAAAGGACCTATGTATCGGGGACACATCTTTAGTTGTATCTTAGAGGGGTTGGGTTTCAATAACACATATTCTCCCATAGTGAATATGCATGTCAGTATGCTTTGCATCAGCTCAGGACTCATGTTGCCCCTAGGCTTTCTCAGCCATCGCATGATCAAAGCATCTTCATATGCACACATTGTGGTCTCTTTGACCTTCACAAGGTCCTTTCACCGACATCATCTGAATGAAGAGGTGACCGACATAGCCTCCCTTACATAGCTTCTTATACCCTGATACTAGCTATGGTGGCTATCATCATAAGAAAACTCTATTAGGGCAGGAACTACTCCCATGTATCACCTGAACGAGAACACACACTCTCATTAGACCCTCTAATCTGGATCATACTCTCTTGACTATCTATTAGTCAGGGGTGATAAGCTGTGCTAAACTTCAAGCTAGCATCGAGTTCTTCATGTACCTACTTCCACCACATGGAAGTGATCTTGAGGTCATGCTCCAGATACACTACTACATAAATAACCTTTGGCGTCAGTTATTTAAGGCCTAAGACATCGGTTTCCAAGCAACACACAAGTGGGCACTGCTAAAAGTCGACACCTTCAGCATCAGTCCCCCAATCGATGCCATAAACCTTCCTGCCACCAAAAACACGTCAGCAAGGGCAGCATCACCGTCGGCTTTATATAGGTAATTGATGACATATCCACAGCCACAACAGTCATTCTACCCAGCACAGCTGTGGTACCTGGCCAGAATCTACTAATAACCGACACCATCGGTGTCGGTTTGTATACTAATAACTGACGCCATATCCCCTACCACCATGGCTGTGCTACCCAGCACGACTGTGGTACCTGGCCACAATAGGCATCGGGTTTATGGATAACCGACACCAGAAGGGGATAAAGACATCAGTTTTACACTAACAACTGACGCCTATGTGTTTTGTTGTCAGTTTTACACAAATAACTGACGCCTATGTTCTGATTTTTTTTCTTATCAGTTTGCAGGTCTGCTGTATGGCTGGTCAGCAGGATGTAGAACCTACAGTTCAGTTCTGAACTGCATGTTTACAACATCCATTGATATCAGCCATCAACAGGCCACAAACTACAAAATTAACAAGATAGACAATATTATATATTTATCATGTGATTCACACACATGTATAAGCACATTTAATTCATATTATTTTTCATCACACACATGTAGAAACCAGTAGTTCCATTTCAAATTTCCTCCATTTTCACACACATTTAACAACCTATAGTTCCATTCATTTCATATCTTTTCACATTCAGACACATGTAGAAACATTCATGTATTGATCATCTTCACATTCACACATATGACAATTCATAAAAAGTCATTCACATTCACACAAAACTAATTATGAGAACAAAGTTTAGAAATATCATTCTTTATTCATCATCGTCATTATCCCAATTTTATATAAAAATTCCCACTACTTGTAGGGCTTCTGCCCATTGTTCTCTTACATCATTTAACTCATCCATCGTATAGGGAGTATGTACATCTAATAACTTTTCACCTGTAGTGAAGTCAATTTTAAACACCCGCAAAGAGAATGATGTATATATATAATTAATAATATATAATAAGATTGATATATTTCATATTATCTAATGAGACTACATATAATACCTAATGTATGGTATCGATTTCCATTGCAGCATGTTCGATAATTATGCTCATAAATTGCATCACATAGTATCCACATGCCCAGCCGTTGTCTTGTGTAGCACACTATAAATTGAAACATACAAAATATTCAAAAATACAAATAAGCACAGTTCACATAAATAATATATATATTAGAGTCGGGAAATTACTTTCATATTCTGCCAACTTAGTGGCTCGTTCTTTTTCTTGGGGACATTTCCTCCAGCTTTGGCATACTCTTGTAAAGCCCTACATGTTAATGTAATATATTAAATTGCATAATTAAATAGTAATGTAATAACATATGTTAATGGATATAAAAATATGAAATATTTCTTACGGGAATAATGGCCTTTTCATTGTATGTCCATATATATTCAATTCCTTCCCCGCAGGATCTAGATAATAGACAGTGAACGTCTCGGGGACAATAACTAGTAACTCCCAATGCTTACCACTAGAGGTAAGAAAGTTAAAAATTAATAACTCAAAAGTCACAATAAAAATGTAATTTTCTTAAGTCCAAATTATAAGCAAAGTAAACTTACCAGACATTTAATGGAGCTATTATCACCATCTTCTTGTTTTTACCAAAATATTTAAAAACATCACAACAGTATGAAGTAACTGACCTAGGGTTTTTACCTACAAGACTAATCAAAGATGGAACCAAAAATCCCACATGGAGAAATGAAAAATCTATACATATCGTGTGTAAGTGGCTGCAAAACATGCATTAGGTATGCATTAATATATAAAAAACTAGATCACCGTATATAACACAAGGTATATGGATGTATAAACAAGATCTCAACATATCCATAGCTCTATCATAGATGTATTCAGCCAAGCATAACAAAACATCTCCAAAATATCTTGTATAAATTGCTTGTTATCGTATGATTGACCTACAGCTTCCTCCGGAATAGTAACATTTATAGGGCAATTTGGATCATATTCGCCTATCCAATCTACCATACCCCTACAATTAGGACCTAACGAGGCATGTAGGTCCCTTAGAAGCCAACTTGGTATTTCAGGAGGTGGAGGTGGAGGCCGAGATGTAGCGGGTGTCTTCCTTTTGACTTGTATATATAATTTCAGATCAATTGAATCATATATACATACACATTAACAAATTAACATAA
The DNA here is from genome assembly GCA_963693085.1 of Alisma plantago-aquatica. NCBI lineage: Eukaryota > Viridiplantae > Streptophyta > Magnoliopsida > Alismatales > Alismataceae > Alisma > Alisma plantago-aquatica. The sequence goes on from OY856415.1 coordinate 509,848,563, forward strand.
TGTAAATTTACCATACAATATTAGAATAGACGACGTCTGCTTTGGGCCACAATATCACTCCGCCTTCTGCCTCACAAAGCATTTCAGAATCTGGGTGGGCATATGGCAATGTAAGATCCCTCCATTTGGGGACTAAACTTATCGGGCTCACACAAACCGCACCATCTGGTACTGGAGTCCCATGAAATGTTTCCCCTGGAAGGGGTGGGTAAGTTGATGCCCTTGCAATGATATATTCTTGACTTTTTAGATGGCATGGCTTCAACCCCTACAAATTTACGTAAGAAATGTTATATGCATATATACACAAACATATCATCTTGAAAAGACTAGCTACTATGTCATAAAAGTACTTACAGAGGATGTGCTAGGTGGTGGGTCTACATGATTACTCCCAACCTCTGTAGTAGGAGTAATCAAAGTGCAGATGTCACATGTACCGTCTGAGTGGCTGTCTGAGACAACTATAGGCGGCCGGAGCAGCGATCGGTGCAACAACACAAATGCATGATTCAATTCTATTATAATGTATTAATTAGGGGTCAATCATGAAGTTTTAACTAGAGCTTCATATATCAACATACATACTAGGTCACATAATCATTTTAGAAATAAAAGACCCACATGTGAGTTAAGTTTGAGACATCAATGTATCTTTAACATGCATGTTTCAAGGTTCAAAGCACATAATCAAATCAAATTAGGATGCTAGAATGGACAAGTTTGAATCTTATTTCAACATGCATCAAAATTTACTGAATTAGGTCAAGCATGAGGATTAGAAGCACAAATACATGCAAGCACAAGATTTGTTCATATCCTAGGTTGATTTACAATAGCAACATATAAATAAGTAAACTCAAAGCATTAAATAAATAAATATAATCAGTAGATAAACAAATACAAAGCAATAGATAAAAAAGTACAAATCAGTTGATAAACAAATATAAATCAGTAGATGATTAAATAATTTTAAAAAGTAGATGAACAAATACAAAGCCCTAAATTTAAATAATGTGATGAATAAATAATCATTATATGAACAAATGAGTAGATAAGTAAATACAAATCAGTATTTAAGTAAATATAAATCAGCACATAAGTAAATACAAATAAGTAGATAAGTAAATACAAATCAGTAGATAAGTAAATACAAATTAGTAGAAGTAAATACAAATCAGTAGATAAGTAAATACAAATCAGTATATATGTAGATACAAATCAGTAGATAAGTAAATACAAATCAATAGATAAGTAAATACTAATCAGTAGATAAGTAAATACAAATTAGTATATAAGTAGATACAAATCAGTAGATAAGTAAATTCAAATCAGTAGATAAGTAAATTCAAATCAGTACATAAGTAAATACAAATCAATAGAAGTAAATATGAATCAATAGATAAGTAAATACAAATTAGTATATAAGTAGATACAAATCAGTAGACAAGTAAATACTAATCAGTTGATCAAAATCAACAACTTAAGACAAAGTCCATCACTAAAGTCCCAAACTCAGCATATATGCACAATTAGCATCAAATATAGGACAAAAGGGTAGATTTGAACCCTAATGTACTCAAACATGTATAAGATCCAACCCATTGCCTGCACTCTGAGGATAGGGGGCCGACAATAGGAGCAAGGAGCAAGAAGAGGAGGAAGAAGGGTACCAAGAGTAGCGAGTGGGTGGCCAGAGCAACAAGAAGGAGGGTGGGCGGTGGCGATGAGAGGGCGGCCAGGAGAAGGAGCAAGGAGCGGTGGCTGGAGCAGCAAGCAGGAGAGCTAGCAGGCGGTCGGAGTAGGGAGCGGTGGCGACAACGGTGAGGAGAGGAGCAGTGAGCGGCGGTAGAAGTGGCAAGGAGTAGCGAGCAGTGTTGAGCAGAGGAGCAACGAGCAGCGACGAGCATGAAATCGCCAGACCTAACCTCAATCGGGAATGAAACAGAGAAAGATGAAGAGTTTGGCTTACGCGGGTGCTATTAAGTTAACCATCAGCGTCGGTTATTTAAAAAACCACTGCTAATAACAATAGGTGTTGGTTACCACAAAAACACCAACACCAATGCTCAATGATAGTCATCGGTTTCTACCATAAAAACTGACATCTATCTACATATGCCGACAAAAAAAATGTTCTCGAATTCTGACCATAGTCATCGGTTGCCATATAAAACTGACGCCACAGGGGTGTAAAAATTTTTGCGCAGACAGCGCGAGAAAACATATCGGTGTCGGATATTGGAAGATAGCGGACGATAAAAATGTCCCAATTTCTATCGCGTGAAAAAACCTTTACTCGTTGGTTAATTAATTACTAACCGACGTCATATGTTAAATTTTGGAGGTTATTTTTTTCCATTGGAAAATTTGGATTTCGCGGTCGATTTTAGGCGTCGGTTCCTTATTAAGGAATCGACACTAAATTAAAAGTGATACCCATGACTGGCCACTCTTCACATATAGATGTCGATTTGTGTATTCAACCGACGTTGTAGGATTTAGGCGTCGGTTTCTTGTATACAACTGACGCCTATAAATGTGACTTAATAAGCCATTTCTATAGTAGTGATATTGAACTCGACCACAGTGTAGATGACTTATCTCTTCCTCATATTTAGTTCAACCATATCTGTCACACTAGCAGTGTTCTCTTTCTTAGGCAAGGGATTAGGTAAACTTGGTAAGGCGATCTACCGTACCCATATTGCATCATGACCTCTCTTGGTCCAGGGGAGACCCACCACGACATCTATGGTGATCTACTCCCATTCCCTTTTGGGGACTCTTCATTATCTATAGTAACTCACTGGGTGCTAGTGTTCGACCTTCATGGCGACAAGCCACATGCAATTCTATATACTCTGTACCTCAGGCATTCAAAGTACTACTGTAAATTTAACCATGTTGGTAGTACTACGGCGTACTTGAAATCATGAGCCTCTACAAGTCATGATTCCTCAAGGTGACTTCTTAGAAACCCTAGAACACTCTATTCATGATTTACATCACCTTCCTTTCCTAAGAAGTGTATTTGAGGTTCTTACAACCACCCTTCTATCTCATCAAGATCCAGGCTGCCTAACCAAGCAACCATTAACTCAACCAATAGGTCTGGTTGGCCCAGAGGGGTAGCCCTATATGTCTCACAAACTTAGGGGTCACCTATCCACCTCTTATAGCCTCTCTACGGGCTAAGAAGATAGTTGTGTCTCAACTAGAGCATCCATTACCACTTTACTTGTGTGCTAGGTAACGACGAAGACATAAACTATCATATACTCCACACATCATCCTCATCTCAGATTTAGGTCTAACTGAGTCGAGAAAACTCGAATCTCATTATCTTGGTTATCAAACTCAAACTTATATAACTCATAAATTCCATATATTCCTGATAAGAACGTCCTCATATGATGACTACCTTAGTCCTCTTCACATTTGAAAACCATCCATACAACATACTCTCCAAAAAAATGCTACTATCTCTATCCTCATGCATCATCACAATGTTTCAAATCACATCATCTTTATCCTTAGTGTATGGCATGCGTTTTGCCTTAGCTCTCACACCCATAACGAGAGGAAATAAGCATTTGATTGCAGTCCAAATATAGAGTTCATCCCATTCCAAGAGTAGAGATGATACATCACACATCGCCAGGACACTTTCCAAACTAAGTTGAAATGTACATCACAAGTCTCCACAACATAAACAACTCGATTATGGGTCTACACCCATGGCAAGACTTTTCCCATCACATCAGTATCTTAACATATCTCTTTTATGTGCAATCCTTAGTCGTTACCTCAAGGTCTCTAGGGTGCCAACACTTTTGGAGTGATCTGACCCTTATGCATCTAGGGAGTGCCTATAACCTTTACCACTTAGGCCCCATGAACTCATGAAGGAGGCCAACCTCCTTACCCATGGTCCTTGGGCAAAGGTAGTTGTTACCTCCCGACCCTATGGTCTCATGCATCCAGGGAACATACTACTCCTACATCCATCGGTCTTATTCCTTCATGACCTTAGTATTGACTTAGGATTCCATCATAGCACGTCTCATTCTTGAATCTTTACCCAAAACATCATTATCTCTCTGGGCACTCATGGTCAAACCTACATCTTTTCATAGGGATCATGGTGACCTACCTAACTTGGTCAGGCCCCATAAGGTTACCTCCATGGCAACATATCTTCATGCCCCTTAGAGATGGTCACACAAGGGTCTATAGATTCATGCTCACACCATGTGCTCTCCACTTAGCTCATCAAGATCCTATGAGAGACCTCTTTAGGTTACTTCGAACCTACACAAAGGCTGATACTCACCCTACAGAAGGGTCCCTCCCCAGGATGGGAGAAAACTATCTCTTGATATCAACAAAGGTCACAAACATCCTTACGTCTAGGGTTTACACCATCATGAGCATGCTTAGCCCTATCAAGTTACTAAGGCATGTAGCTAACAAGAAGACCACCTACTAAACCATGCCAAGTCTCTGTGGTAGGTCATACTCGTTTCTATTCCTCCACATTGGACCAACATCATACACGCATATGTCATCAACCTATGTGTGTGGGGTTCAACAAACATATACCTTAGTCCAAGGGGTTTCCCTTTCCTCTAAATCTGAGGGGTGCCATGCATGCCCAAAATTGTAGGAACTCACCCATCTTTGTGAGCATTAGGTGCACCAGGTACTGCTACTTCCCCTCTTAGGTCTAGGAACCCTAGGTTCACTTCTTATGCACCAACTATCCAGCCACGAACCCAACATGCATAAGGTATAGCATACACTTCCCACCATTCTTCCACATGAACAACACCGTAGAGTCCTACACAAAGACAACTGACTCAGTGTGGGACCTCATAACTTGTTAACTCTATTTCTTCATGGTCTAAGGAACTCTCCTTCCTACGCCTATAAGGTAAGGTAAGCACCTACAACTCCTATCAATCAACTCAAGAAGCCTCTTCTCTTTTCTAGGGTTTGGTTCCTCTAAAGGCAACCAAGATACCAGAAGCCTCCAAGGATCATGCATGAGGCAACCGCATACATCTACTTAAGGTCGTACATTCTAGGCCATATCATATCCAACCTCTCATTATTCCTCATGTCTCATAGTCTAGGTCTCTAACCCTCTTTATCGGGTCTTACCCTCTTTTCTAGAGCTAACCCTACAACTGGTACTACCACTAGAGGTTCTAAGAAGGTGGATCAAGCTCTTAAGGATACATGCATACACCTACATGGATGAAACGTACGATCCAAACATATGTTCAATTAAGATTATCCAAAGCTCTTCGTGTTCATCTCCTAACATTTTAGGCATAACTCTTTTGACCTAAGCCTCAACCTACTGACATTCTCTCCTATGTAGGTGCATGCTCTTCTATGATCATATATGCCCATAAGGGTTTCTATATGGTCACCACTAATATTTTCAATGAGGGTTTCCCCTCACCCTTACAAGCACGACCACCCATGGTCGGGTCACAAAAGGCACTAGGTCAAACCTAGATTAGGCTTCTCATGGATATACAAAACCTCTATGCATGTCAACCCATGTGCATACTGCATGCTTAACTATGATATCTAATACATCTTGTTATCCCTTTCTCTAACTTCCACTTAGGGTTAGGGTTAGCATCATCCTCAGAGAATGTGTCAAGTCTCTACCTCTTCTTGGAGACCTCTGTCTCCAAGGCTAACTCTCTCCTCATCCTCCTATAAGAATGTATATCCTCAGAGCTCTCCTAAGGTCATGAAAAGACATGCCATGCCACCTAAGCATGTAGCTTATCTTTACTTTATGCTTAAACTATTAAACTTATATCCATGACATCTTGTTTACATGCTTTTCATTATTTGGTGGAGGATTCCTTAATCCTTATTACTCTTATCCCAATCACAAAGGGGTGTGGAGAGAGAGAAACCCTAAACCTTAGAACCTTACTTGAATTAGGGTTGAGAAGGGATGAAAAAGATGAGAGAGACCTAAAGATATCTTATTTTGAGTCAAGACCTCAGACTTTGGCCAGGCAGTCACACCGCATCCGGGAGTCCTCATGACCGAGTAGCGGGGCGGAGGAAAATATTTCCAGCCCCCAGACCGTGATCCTTTTCTAGACACCTCCGTCATTGAAAATCCTCTAATAACTACCTTGAGTTCTACAAAGTTTGTAAAATTTGAATAATTATTAAGGATTAAATGAGAAACCATTTGCTCTGATACCAAATGTTATGAACCTGCCTCCCAGTAACCCCCAATTAAGGGAGACCAAAAGGTCAAAGCCATTATCCCAATTTTTTCAGATGAATGGTTCGAAAAATAATCAATAATAATTACTAAATTCTACCAAAACTATACTGAAAAGCCGGAATAAATTTTTTCTTTTCATACCTTGCAAAATATGGGATGTGGAATTCTTTACCCAAGAAGGAACATATCTATCTATAATCCTCCAATTCTTTATTAAGCTTTATTTCATCAATGCCACTTTAAAGGATTATCCATTTTCTTGATAACCTGAAACGCCGACAAACAAAACAACGGTCAGTATAACGAATTATACTGGTATGTGCGGGAAACAATAATCGTGTAGTTAACTATAACAACATATTGCAAGCGATTATGATTTAGCAAGCAAACTTTACATTTTAATCATAACTACTCAATCCATACATACCCTATCCTCTGTGTTGTCTCTAAAGTAGATATTTAAACTACCTCTCATATGGTAGATCTCATCTGACCCTCATGATCCTACCTAATAGGTAGATCAATACATAGGGTCATATAGTCACATGGCACTACCCAAAGGTAGCCCAATCATAGACTCATGATAACCTGATGGTCCTACCTCACAGGTAGACCATGTACTAGTTCACCCTTTTCATCATCATCAAAGATACAGAGGAGGACTAGGATATGAGCTAGTAATGTAAACATAATTATGGTGATAGTCATAGTTACTTTATAATTGCATGAAATAAAAGGAAATCAAGCAGTTATTCCAAGAAATCGATAAGACTTCAGGAATCACCGGGAAACTAAAGTGATTTAGCAATAAGTGTAACCACATACCTATCCTTGAGTAAAGAATCCAAAGATCAATCAAGATCTTCAAGAAAACACTCAAAGAAAGCAACCCTAAACCCTGGAACATGTAAATTGCCTATTGTCATTTTCACATTCTAAATTTCTTTCCAAAGGCATGAGAATTGCCCTAGGGTTTATTAGGGTTTCTTTGACTACTTTACCTAATTATTCTCCCCTTTTAGATCAAAACCCTAAAACATGCTCTTTTATTTGAAAACCCTAATCAATCAATGCATCATCATCATTAAGGGTTCTTTAACATGCATTTAGGTTTAAGGATATTAATCCTCTGTAACAAACTAATAATTTCGGATTTCCTCCATTAAAACCCATCTTTCCTTAAATTAGGGTTTTAGTTCATTAAACCATAACATGTGCACAAAGGAAACCCTAAAACAACCATATTAATATCCTTTTATGAGGTTATCCTTTCTTTTACTCTAAATAGGTTAACATCAATACATATTTCGAATTAAGCTCGATTTTCTCTTCTTTTAGCCTAAATTAGGGTTTCTAGATTCATTAACTTATATTCTTAGTTCATAACCCTAAAACATGTAATTTCTCATCTAAAACAGTGTTTAATCTACCATTATCATTCAATAGGTTAATATTACTCGAATTAACCTATTAAGCATCATAGATTCACTCATTAATCTAAATTAGGGTTTCTAACCAAATTTTAATACATTTTCCATCAACTTAACACACTTTTGCAATTAAATATGAAACTAGGTTCTCAAACTATTTTTTTTGTGTTCCTTGTATTTTTTTGATAAATTTTTATACATAAAGTTTATTCATCAGAGCTTCCTACCAATAGTTATGATTTTTTCAAAGAAAATCATTTTTCTTGAATATTTCGGCAGAGAGGAGTCACTTACCGAGAAATTGAGAAATCGCCAAAAAGGCTAGGCCGCTAGATTGGTGGTCCGCTACACCACGTGGGATCGGACGATCCACGTCGTGCTCCTCCACTAAAGCGGTCGTGCCTGCTGACCAAACTCCAGACCGTTGGATCTCCTCGTGAGACCACGATGGATCTCAATCTGACAGCTTCTATTCTTGATCCTTCTTTCCTTCAAAGCTCAGCCCGCGGTTGCTCTGCGATGGCACCCTCGCCAGAGTACAACTAATTGAGAGAGGGATAGGGAGCTAGGGGTCTTGGAGAAGCCGTTTGGGTTCACGAAGATGAGAGGAGTGGAGAGAGGGTCTTATTTATAGGATCGGGGGTCCCTCTAGGGCTTCCCCGAACCTGCCGCCGCCCATACCTTCTGGTGATTTGGGTGTTTACTCTAGACTCTTAGAAACTACCCAGAACTTGGGCTTGAGGCGCATGGAATCATCTCCCAAAGACCCTCGTGGTCTTGGATTCCTGGTAGGTGTCGTGACATGCGAGAAAATGGGACTTGATATCCCGATTCCCCTCTCCCTTTCCTTTTGTGAAATGAGGTGGACGATGCATAGCCGCTGTCGGATCTGTGGTTCCCTGGACCACGCAGGGAATCCGATGGTTGTCATCATCCCCTTATTTCCCTTTTCTTTTAAAACAAGGAAAATTATGTGTTATTCAAAGGAAACTTTTAAAATCTATATCTCTCTCCTAGATTAACATTTTTCACTCAAATTTTAAAGGAAACTCTATCTTGGCATTATCTACTCATGTATTAAATTTGAAACCCAAATTCCAAAGGAAAAGGGTATTTACTTCATAAGCAAGTTATTCTTTAATAAAACCAAATTAATTGGTATTTCCTCTTTCTTTTGCCATGATCTTATCATCTTGGATTCCTTGGACCTCAAGGAACCCTAAAGGCATGAAATCCCATAATGGGAAAATTTCCTTTGCCTTTTCGTTTATCCTTTCTCCCTTTCTGACTTATTTCTTTTATTAAATAACTCCCTTTTTCTTTTATTTTTCTTTTTCTTATTATTGGGCTCAATAGCCAATAAAGCCCACTTAAACAACCAAAAAAGGCTATTGTAAATGAAATCCATCCAATGCAAACAAATAAAACCATTATTGATTTCATTTATCATTAAAAGGGAGATTTACAAATTTCATTACATAGTCAAGAAAATGAGGTTATAATGGTATCAGAGCCACTTCCCCTCTAGTAGGTGGGGCCCACATGGGCATGTGGCATGCCAGTCTTGAGCCGTGCTGTCTAGGCATGTTGGAAAGGGTTGTTCGTGGTTGATGTAGCCACCCTTGCGCTGGTATTTCGTGACCGGGAGTTGGGTGTCCATGGGCCATTCTGGGTCTGCACTGAAATGGGGAAATATTATTAGGCCATATAGTTGAGCCTTGACAAGGACGTCAAGAGTCTAAGTGGGGGAGATTGTAACATCCCAAGATTTGAGGCATCAGATAGAATGATCTTAAAAGGAATTATTGGACTACCCATATAATCAAGGTGCACCTCCTTTTCTAGGAGCCCGTCACTAAAGAACTCCATAGTTAAGCATTCTCAGCTAGGAGTAGTACTAGGATGGGTGACTAGTGGGGGATTTGACCCCGGCTTGTGCGTAAGTGAGAAAAAAATGTGCAATTAAGGCTAGTGGTGGTCTGTGGGGCCATTCGTCATTCATGAAACTCTACTAGAGCCTAGGGCAGTGAGCCCAAGTGTTATAATTGATCTCTATTGGTTCCTATATATGATACTTGCTATCCTATCCATGGAACACAATGCTTATATTCATTGGATATAAGGGGTGATTTTTAACCATTGTTGTGTTTTTAGAAATATAGTTAATTTCAAGAAACAAGGGGGTCGTATAAAGATTCTATATAAAATGCAAAAGATGAATGTAAACTAAGTCAACTAGATAATGGCTTAAACTAACATTGAAAAATTAAGAACTAAAAGAATAGTTTTTAGGGTTATGTGATGCAAGTAAACTAAATATAAAAGAAACATGCAAAGCGAACATGATGAGATAAAACAATATATAAAGATAGATAGACATGTGTGGAATGGAGTACATACCAACCAACCTCCACCCTGAGATTATAAATTATCTCATACCTAAGCAAATATTAAACCATATAATGGAGGGGAAGAAACAACTGATGCTCACCTGGGTGGTCCTAGAAAATCAAAGAATATCTAGTTGAAAGGAATATGAATAATGGATAGCACCTTGTGTATGATAGGTCCATGGCGCCAAATGTAGGTCTGTGGTCGTGGTAGATGGAATGCATTTTGGAGCTGCTTGAATTGATGCTTATTTACACCCTAAAGTTCATACAACAAGACCCACAAATGCTCCTCATTAGTATAGACAATGCAATATCTATGTGTGGATCTATAAGGACTCCAACAAAGTATGTGTGATGCCACTCTGGTGGCCTTAATATCTACTCGTATGTGAATAGTAGAGGAATCCTACCTTCTTCTATGACTAAGGTAGTATGTAATAAATATACAAGTGGTCGTGCCAATTTTTCTACATTGGGTGGAGGATATGGCTCTGCTTTCTTCTCGTTACCAAGATTTGACATAGAAGATATGGTGCTGGCGTATGAGGGATTGTCTCATTTGTGAAATTAGAATGGTAAATATATTTATGTGGTTGTGTATCCTAGGTCTTTTACAATCTCAAGATGTAGCTCTGACTCATCCATGTGTAACACACCCAACTCCTCCACGAGTTTTGTAGGAAATAGAACTATAGAGGAGATAGAAAATTGAAGTGGTGGTGGCATGTTACATCATATTGGGGTTTAAACTCACTGTCTAAAAGAACTTGATTTGCATTAGAAGTTAGTTGTCAATCATTTAGAATAGATTCAACCAATGTCGGTTGATCATTGTAACCATCTAGATGTGAGCCTAGAAAAGGGAAATGTGGTGGATGATCTAAACTCATAGACATATCATGGGGACTTTGCTACTGGAAGTTTTCATAGTAACATTTGGACCCTTATACGATGAAGGATGGCACACAAGTGTAGATGTCTCAAATCTGGCTCCAATTATATAGGTTGTATCACTATATCTGAATCACCCATTGTTATCTCTAGGAAAACCCAACTGTCATTATCATCATCCAACATGAATGTAGATTGCCTATCTTTATTAGGAAGCTTTGAGAATGATTCTCATATGATGTGACTGTCTAGGAGAGTTGTGCTTTTAGTTGTCTATTTGTGCCATCATTCTTTTATCCCAAACTTCTCCAACAACCAACATTTCTTGTTGGTTAGTAAGCATCTTCTGGAAGAAATTAATCCTCTCATCCATGTCAGGTGGATATTGATTTGTAGAGTAAGACTCGTCATTTTAACTCTGCAATATTTTTTATGGTAGTCTTCCTTGTCAAGATATTAATCTTCATAGCACGATTTCTAATAGTATCCCCCATAATATTGATGATTGTAGTTTGTTTTGTCTGGATATTGATCTTCACAGCATGGCTCCTCTTTGTACCCCCTTAATATTGATGATGAAAGTCTGCCTCGTCATGATATGGATTCACACAACATATGCCTTCATATTAGTCTTCACAATATTGTTGGTTGGTAATGTGTGCATCGGTGATTCCAAGCATTACTGCTCTAATTTGTAGAGTTACCTAAAGGAATTCTTATAAATTACATTCAAGGAGCCATTTTTATGACATTGTACAACTTATAATATGATTGAATTGATTTTGAACAAATCCTAAACAAAAAAATTGACAATCCGACTCAAATTGAAAAAGTAATTTAATGAATGCAAATACAATTTTTTAGAAAATATGGGAAAACAAAATTATCAAATCATAAAACAGATTAATAAATAAAAGATTCTAATATAACTAAAAATTAAAAAATGAAAAATTACAAAGGCAAACCAAGAATACAAAACTATATGAAAAAAAACTAAATTTGAAATTACAAAAACAAACTAACAAATTACAAAATAATATTAAAATTACAAAGCCAAACTAAAAATTTCAAAAACAAAATTAGAAAGAAAAAAAATCCAAAAAGTTTTTTGTCCCCAAAAACAACGCTAGTTAGTTGTAATATTTTTCTACCCCTCAAATTCAATAACATATAGTACCTAGTTTTTACAAAAATCATAGCATGAAAAATACCACGCACAACATGTTTTTCATGTAGGTAGAACCATTTTTGCAGTGGAAGTGGAGGATGACATTGGAATTTTGACAATGCTTGTCAAATGAACTTTGATTTGCCACGTTTTGTTGCATGATGTTGGCAATGTATCTCATTCCTCAGAAACTAACATCAATATGAAAAACACAACACAGAATTAGGCAACATCTCGTATAGTACCCATACTCCACCATACAAGACTAATCCTTCTTTATTGAACCATAAATTAACCTCCCTACTTAAATTCTATAAAGAAAAGCAAATGAAATGGGCTCTACGTACTTATTAAAAACTTTTTAGTCTTATTTTTATGTTTTTAAACTTGAGAAATTTCCCCATAAAGCTAGAATACCCTTATACTTGAAAGTAGAATATGATCATTCTTCTCAAGAAGGAGTCATGAACCTTAAAACAAACTCTTTTCTCGAAAGTTGATTTAGTTTTAATCTAACAAAATCATTAAAGGTATCCTCTTTAAAGAACATGACTGGGGAAGTGGGTAGGTTCACATATCTATTATTTCTTCATATTATTGTTTGAATCACACCCTAAAGTTGCCCCTTTCACTTTCAATACCTCAGAATCCACATAGTATGACTTTTAGCTACTTGGCCTTCTTATTTGTGGTCACTCTCATTAATACTTTATGTCCACTAAAATGAATTTGAATCGATCAACTTGTTGTTGGGTAGGAATCCGTCCATATGGCTTTGTACTATGTATCTTTGTTATTCTTGCAGCCATCAATTCTCAAGTTAAGTGCTTCTATGCATTAGTTTCCAAGGAAGCCAAGAAATTAGTGTTGTTTACATTAATTATCACCCAACCATAATCATTTTGATAATAAAATGATGCCTATTTATTTAAATTTTTACCCTTTTTGTTTTTCCCTAAGTTACTATATCAAGACAAAAAGGTTAAGATAAGTGTTTTTTCTCTAAACAAGAAGTGCAATGATATATTGTCCCAGTAAAGTTTTTGTTAAGACATATTTTATGGTTTTCATTTTAGAGAAGATGAGGATAGAGTTTTTATCTAGGAGTAAGGAAATTTTATATATATTAAATTTTATCATTGTCCATGTTGGTCATCATAATATGAGGAAACTACACTACAATCTAAATGAAGTGGTATCATTATGTAAACACTTAATGATCTCACCTTCATAAACACCTCAAATTATCTCCTGTCTAGAAGAAGATACCAAAGATCCATGTCAATTTTATAGTGATAGATTTAACGAGTGGTTGATCACATGTGGATTACTTCGCTAATACCAAGCATCATGACATATTAATCAATAACTAAATTCTACCACCCCCTTAAATACTATTCACCCTAATCATGTGTCTATTTGAGAATTGGGTTTCGGGGGTTCATACCTAAGATGTGTATATACACACATGGGAAGATATGCGCTAACCAAAAAGAATCATTCAACTACAGCTGACCGTATAATAAAAATATAGGAAGTTTCTTAAGGATTGTTTTTCATTCTTATTGTGTTCAAGGTTATTATGACTTCATTTATTTCCATCAATTATCACATTTATCACATGATTCTAGTGTGTATATACATAATGTTTTACAATATTTTGTACATAGGGATCCATGTCTAAACACCATTCATCACGAAGGACAACATTTAATTTAGTTAAAAAATACAACTAATAAGATCATACCAAGTACAAGAGCATTTGTCACAGAAAAACATATTTTCATGCTCCAAACATACATAAAAAAAAATCATACATAAATAAATAAAGTGACATTTACCTTGATCAAAGCAAGGTTCTCAAGTCCATGATCTTATGTCTTTCTAATCTCATTGACATGATAATTTACATTCTTGAAATGGGGGGGGGGAGGGGGCATTCATATTAATATGTTTTCACTAGAATTGAGTACACTATTGAATAGGGTAGACTTTAAAGTTCTATATGTGTCAGATTTCTTCCTTAGATCCATGAAGTCCTAACATGAAAAGAACCAGCAAAACTTCCAATAAACCAAGGGTTACATACCTATAAATAAGTTTTCCAAATACCCCTCAAATGTGTATGCATATATACATTCATTTAGGGTTTCTTAGGTATTCAAGTTTATTGGATATGGAAGGGTAAAAAACATTATTATAATATATACATATAAATATACATATGAATATACATATACATATACATATACATATATACATATACATATACATATACATATACATATACATATACATACACATATGCATATACATATACATATACATATGCCGGCAAGGGAATAGCCCGGTTGGCGAATTATGTGTGTCCCCAATGAAGGGACCCATGTTCAAAACCACACAGAGAAGCATCTCTTGATTTATCACCCTCCCGGGCGTCCGGCCGCCGCCACGGGTTATGGGAGAGGGGGGGAGAAATCTTTCTCTCTTAATCCCACATATACATATACATATACATATACATATACATATACAAATACATACACATATACATATACACATGCATATATATACATATAGATACATGCATATATATATATAGGGGATTTATTTAATACCCACACACCCTTCCTGATATTTTTTTTTTAAATTCGCAATTGTAGAGGAGCATTTTATATAGCTCCCCAAAAAATTTCATCCAAAAATAATATCATTTATCCCCCTAAAATCAAAAACCTTGTCCATATATTTATTGACTGTATATTTTCTACGCAGTTACTTTTTTGATCTTAGAGTTACTCTTTTGTATCATATAATTACTCTTTTGATCTCAGAGTTACTCTTGTGTACCATATAATTACTCTTTTGGATGGGCGAGTAGCAAAAAATCAGGCTACCCGCACGGGTATTAAATATAAGCTCATATATATATATATATATATATATATATATATATATATATATATATATATATATATATATATATATATATATATATATATATATATGGTATATATATATGGTATATATATATATATATATATGGGCCCATCTTTATTGCCCGCGCGGGTAGCTACCCGCCCACCCTTCCGACCACTTTTTTTCAAAAAAAAATTTCGAAATTGTAGAGGACTATTTTGTCTAGCTCTCCAAAAAATTTTAGCCAAAAATAATATCATTTGCCCCTCCAAAATAAAAAAAACCCGTCCTTATATATATCTGCTGTATATTTTGTACATAGTTACTTTTTTGGCCAGCAGAGTTACTTTTTTGACACCATAGTTACTTTTTTTACAGCAGAGTTACTTTCTTAGCTAGGAGAGTTACTTTTTTGGCTGTAGGGTAGCGAAAATCCATGCTACCTGCGCGGGAAATGAATGAACACCCTATATATATATATATATATATATATATATATATATATATATATATATATATATATATATATATGGGCCCATCTTTATTTCCCGCGCGGGTAGCTACCCGCCCACTCTTCCGATCACTTTTTTTCAAAAAAAAAATTTCGAAATTGTAGAGGACTATTTTGTCTAGCTCTCCAAAAAATTTGAGCCAAATATAATATGATTTGCCCCTCCAAAATCAAAAAACCCGTCCTTATATATATCTGCTATATATTTTGTACAGAGTTACTTTTTTGGCCAGCAGAGTTACTTTTTTGACACCACGGTTACTTTTTTTACAGCAGACTTACTTTCTTAGCTAGGAGAGTTACTTTTTTGGCTGCAGGGTAGCGAAAATCCATGCTACCCGCAATGAATGAACACCCTATATATATATATATATATATATATATATATATATATATATATATATATATATATATATATATATATATATATATATATATATATATATATATATATATATATATGTGTGTGTGTGTGTGTGTGTGTGTGTGTGTGTGTGTGTGTGTGTGTGTGTGTGTGTGTACATACACATTTATGTATGCATATATATAAATATATATACACATATACATATACATATAAATACATATATGTATATATATACATACAAATAGAGAGAGAGGGATCTATATATTTGTGTATATACATACATATATACATATATATGCATATATACAGACACACACATATATATATATATATATGTGTGTGATATATATATATATAGGGCGTTCATTCAATACATGGTGGGTAGCCTGGATTTTCGCTACCCGTCAGCCAAAACAACAACTAATTTCCAAAAAATTAACTTTGTGAACAAAAAAGTAACTATGTTGATAAAAAGGTAACTATACAACTAAAAAGGTAAATTTGGGAAAATACATAGCAAATATATATAATTGTATTTTTGAATTTGGTGTTGCAAATGTAACTATTTATGCATGAAAAGTAACAGTTTGCAAGTTAAAGTAACCCTCTACATGTCAAAATTAAGAAACAACAACAAAAAGTAACCGAAATAGGGGGCGGGTAGCTACTCACGTGAGTATTAAATACATGCCCATATACATATATATATATATATATATATATATATATATATATATATATATATATATATATATATATATGGGTGTTCATTCATTGCCCGCGCGGGTAGCATGGATTTTTGCTACCCTGCAGTCAAAAAAGTAACTCTCCAAGCTAAGAAAGTAATTCTTCTGTAAAAAAAGTAATTATGGTGTCAAAAAAGTAACTCTGTTGGCAAAAAAAGTAACTATGTACAAAATATACAGCAGATATATATAAGGACGGGTTTTTTTTTTTGGAGGGACAAATGATATTATTTTAGACTCAAATTTTTTGGAGAGCTAGAAAAAATAGTCCTCTACAATTTCGAAAAAAAAAATTGAAAAAAAGTGATCGGAAGGGTGGGCGGGTAGCTACCCGCGCGGGCAATAAAGATGGGCCCTATATATATATATATATATATATATATATATTTCTAATTAGCACCACATGTGCACATGCACGTGCCTCATTGAACGTGTTTATTTTATATTAAATATATGAAAATACAATTTGTCAAAAAAGGATAATGGTCATTCTCATAACTATTTTGTAGAAAATTTGAAAATGTGTTGTTTGTTGACTTTGAAATGCACGTTTGAAGGAAGGAATGTGACGGAGAAGTTGAGAGGTTTGCGGTAATTATTTTATCATGAAAGAAAAAAAAATATAGAAAATATAAAAGAAAGTTGAGAAAAATTGTGAGAAAAGAGAGAATCAATGATAGCACAGCATGAACTCTCTCTTTTATAATGTATATATATATATATATATATATATATATATAGTCAGGCTAGAATACACTCGTGTGTATCCGGAAAGGAATACACTCAAGTAGTTTTTCATGATGCAATATTTTTTTTTAAATCTAATCCGTTGATCTTCTTAAACATCTCATAAACAGCTCATATATATATATCTCTCTCTCTATTTATATATATATATATATATATATATATATATATCTGTGTGTGTGTGTATGTATGTATATATATATGTGTGTATATATATATATATATATATATATCTGCGAGTGTGTGTGTATGTATATATGTGTGTGTATATATGTATATATATACATATGTGTATATATATGTATATATATATGTATATATATACATACATATATATATGTATATATATACATAGGTATAAATACGTATATATATACACATGTGTATATATATGTATATATATATATATATATATATATATATATATATATATATATATATATATATATATATATATATATGGCCATTTATTCATTGCCCGCGTGGGTAGCCTGGAGTTTCGCTACCCGGCAGCCAAAAAAGTAACTTTTCTGGCCACAAAAGTAACTCTGGTGTCAAAAAAGTAACTATGGTGATAAGAAAGTAACTACACGACTAAAAAAGTAACTTTCTACAAAATATACAGCAGATATATATAAGGACAGGTTTTTGATTTGGGGGGGGGGAATGATATTATTTTTGGATAAAATTTTTTGGAGAGCTAGATAAAATACTCCTCTGCATTTGTGAAATTTTTTTTTGAAAAAAAGTGGTGGGAAGGGTGGGTGGGTAGCTACCCGCGCGGGCAATAAATATGGGCCCTATATATATATATATATATATATATATATATATATATATATATATATATATATATATATATATATATATATATATATATATGCATATGTATATGTATATATAAACACATATATCTACATATATGGGATTAAGAGAGAAAGATTCCCCCCTCTCCCATAATATATAGATGTATGTATATATATATGTATATATATATATATATATATATATATATATATATATATATATATATATATATATATATCTGTGTGTGTGTGTGTATATATGCATATACATATATAAACATATATATGTATATATAATCATATATATATTTATGTGTTTGTGTCTAAGTGCATCCATATGCATATAAACATTATATATAGGGCTTATTTTGATACTCGTGCGGGTAACCTGGAATCCACTACATGTGCCACCCAAAAAGTAACTATTTAGACAGAAAAGTAACTCGATGAATAAAAAAGTAACTATGTTGACCAAAAATTAACTATTCGACTCAAAAAGTAAAATTGGGCAGAATACATGATACAAATTATAGAATGAATATGTAATTGTGTATTTGTCACAATTGTTACAAATGTCATTAGTTATGCATGAAAAGTAACAATTTGCAAGGTAAAGTAACCCTCTATATCTGTAAAGTTAGAAACTCTAAAAAAAGTAATCAAATGTGGAGCGGGTAGCTAGTTGTGCGGGCATTGAATGAATGCACATATATATACATATATATGCATATACATATATATATACACACACACACATATATATATATATATGAATATACACATATATATATAAATATATATATACATATAATATATATATATATATATTGTTGCCGACAAGGAGTGGCTCAAGTGGTCAAGCATGGTGTCCCCTCACAAAGGGACTCGGGTTTGAATCCTAGTTGTCACCTTGATTTGCCACCCTCCCGGGCGTTCGGCCTATGCCACTGGCATGGGAGAAATATTTTTCTCTTAATTCTATGTATATATATATAGTTTATCATATACAATATTATTTTATCACTTATATTGTGATGCTTGAAATTACTATCTTTACATAGGAGAAAAATCTCACAAGTAGCGTTTTATTATTGTTATTATAAATCTAATGATGAGTATCTAGTTATAGTTATCAAATAAAATTTAAGTAATAAGACAAGTGCAATGGAGTTTTTTCAATTTCTTACAACTTAATTTACTAATTTCAAATACATAACCAACATATATCATGATGGTCCATATGATAGAAAGCTTTTGCTATTACAATATGAAACCATATCACATAATTTTTCTTAATTTCTAGTTAATCTATATTCTAAGGGTTATGTAGATGATCATCAACATCTCAGCCTCAATCCCAACCATGTTGGGGTCGTCTACATGGATCCTTCTTTTCCAATCAACTCAGTTACAGGTCATACTCTGATCAAGATGTAAAGATTCAAAATCTCTCTTTATAATCTCTTTCCAAGTTAATTTAGGTCTACTTGTGCTTCTGATTTTATTGGAATGTCCAACCACATGTTTTGGTTCTGATATGTTTGTTATGAAGTCTGTGAGAGGAAGCCTATGGTAGACCTAGTCATTTGATACAATGTGCTATAAGATAAATCTATTTTGTATGACTGACGGGATCTTATGTTTAACCAAAAATTATCAGGATAGGTCAGCATACCCTTAATCCACATGATTTACAAGAAAATCAACGTCATGCAATGATTTCCTCAAAATGTTATTCATTATCTCATGAGAATGCATTTATACTCTACAAGGGATGTGATTTCCTCAAAATGTCATTTAGTGCATGCAATGATGTCTTGTGACAAAGTGAAATTTAGCATTAATATGAACTAATTCCAATTCCACCCTCTTTATTCTCACTCATGGTTCCAAATCATTTTTCTAGGCTTCATAATCAATATTGATACTCAAAATCAAAATATTGTGATCAATGTGGACTTTATACACATTATAACATCACAAGTTTGATTAATTCATCACCTTATCCAAAGAAGAAAATTTGTCCATCAAACTTCATTTTCTGGTCCTCAAACATTTTCTAAAGGTTCTTCACATTTTTGTGAAGATATGTTCTAAATTTCATGTCATTTGGACATTCCTACTATATAATACGATTTCTTGAAGTTATGTATGGAAAACCCCCTTTTTCCCTTCTATTTGCACTTTTATTTGGCCAATTCCATGTCAGCAATTCGGGCAAAAGGATCGGGAGAAATTTTGAGCCCTTGGATATGCCTCTCACAGATCCAGGCCTGATCCTATAGCCTAGCAGTCATCTCCTACCTCCCATTGATTGTGGGGAGGAGACAACATGACCTTAGTGGCAGATATCCCGCCTTTGACCCCAATTAAAGTTTCTGAGCGAGTTAAAAAGATCCCCTCACAATTTTGAATTGAATGAACCCTAGTTTGACAGGGTTTTCTCGCCTTGTTGCACTGCCAAAATGACCCCCTTGCCTCCCATTCTCATCCCGGTGGCCATGGTTGTTGCTCTAGGTCCTCTAGCCCTAAATCTAGCCTCGATCACCTATAAAAGGACCCCCCAAGGTCCAAAGCAACCAAGCCTCACTCATGCTACGGCCTTCCACACCATATTGTCCTTGAGCACCCCCTATTTACCTTGCCTTCTTCCTGCTTCTCTCCGAGCTCCGCCACACAGCCCTTTTGGGCGTTCTTTCTCCTCACCCCCTCTCTTCAATCCGCCACGATCGCCACATCTGCAAGGATGCGACGAGGTCGGGTGGTACCTCCCCTGCTCTCGACGGGTTATCCTCCTCCTAAGCTTCCCCCTTGTCGATGAATAACTCCGCCCTAGATCTAGGTTTTCTAGGTCATTCGGCGTGAGAGAGGGAAAGCCCCAAACTGCCGATCCAGGAGGGGGTCCAACTAGGACCGAACCGGCCGAGAACCAATCCAAATAATGATTGAACCGTTCAATCAAGCATTGAACCAATAGATCAGGATCAGACCTGACCCTGACCAAGTGAACCTCCTCACCTACATGGTACAATCTTGGCCACCCGATCGACTGATCCAACGATCGCTATTTTCCAAATTAAGGTATTTTTGCTCCTCTTCTCAAAAATTAGTAAATTGGCATGATCTTGTTTAAATCATATCTCTTGATTCTTAACTCCAAAAATTATGTATAAATAGTCAATTTGATCATAAAAGCACAAGGAATTTATTTAAATACTTTTGAAACCTAATTCGTTATGGATATTTCTAGTATCCCTATATTTGAACTCTTTCTTATTTAGCTTATCAAATGACTCAATAATGATGTTTAATCTTTGGAAACCCTAGATTTGGACTCTGATGATTATCTTGTAACCTAGATATAATCCAGTTGACTCATCTACTCTTGAAAATGAAGCATTAGTAATGTAGATCAATTTACTTGATTCAATATTGATTATATTCTTTATGAATAATGAATAATCTTAATAGTGATCTTAATCTTGAAAAGCCCTTGATACACTTTCGACCTATCAATCTAATCTTGAATTCCAATTATACTAAGTATCATGATAATTATTTAGAAATTTGATGTTGACTTGGATAATTACCATAAATTAGGGTTAACACATATGATCCTAGAAAACCTAGGAAAGTCATTCACACTGGAAAATACTTGACACTTGAAATAATGTTGGACATATTGAAATATTGGTTGATTATAAGTGAGTGACCCAACCCTAAGGTTGACATAGGAAAAGTGTAACTATAATCTTGAATATTAAAACATGATCTCCAAATATCATGATCTTGACCCTTGATCCAAACATTGTGATTTAGGATCTAACTCGAAGGGTCTACCTATTATTTGTTGATCTATACTCGAAATCTTCGATGAAAGGTATGCTATTATACCTTCTCTTTGGTTGTAATGAAGATACTTTTTATGTATCTCTTGATTGTGCACTTGGCTATATACTTGGTTTAGCTATTGTTCCCTATTTATTAGGATTATGCATTTCTTATATGATATTTTGAGACAAACTAGAAAACATAAATGGTATGCCTGTTATGACTTCCTGTATATTGATAATTATGAGGATGATGTTGATAATGCTGATAATGTTGATATTGAGTGTAAGAAACCCCTCATATAGAGGTAGACTTGTACATTGACCTCCTATATCCTATGGTGAGAAGGAGCTTGGTGACCTCCCCATTGCGTTGGAGTAATAGAGTCACACAAAATATATAAGCATGCTTATTGATTACAGGATAATGGGAACTCGTAATAAAAATTGAATCGTTTGAAAAACTTGTTGAATAACCTTTTTTTTCAAATTGCTAGTTAAACTGTTAAAATATAAGTCCTTCCAAGTGCACTAGTTTTGTTATAAACCATTTTACTTGTTTTTATATAGCGTACTTTGCAATTGCATTGACTTTGTGTCTTGATTTTCTTGATTTTAGGCAAACATTGAAATATTGACTATATCGCTTCCACACTCATATACTCTGACGACAAGGATTTATCTACAAAATCTCAATTTTGGGTTCGTTTGTTCTTTACATCTCCAAATTTTGAGTTATTATTTCTTATTGTATATGACAGTGTGTTAGATCCTATCGGGCCACTAGGGATGAGTGCTTCAATCCTTTTACTACTATCTAGGAAGTAGGATTGGGATTGGGGTAAGAATGGTTTCCATACAGTTGGTTTCAGAGCTTACACACTCCCATATACTTTAAGTAAATAATTTCTCAAGTCTCTTACACCCAAGAAACCCAAAAGTCCATAATGGTTAAAATTGAGGTGTCTAGGCTCGGGGTCCTCGCATAATTTCTCCTATCTGTCTTCATGGTGGCTGAGATCCCCCACTCTACCTGGCCTCAACTGATCCAGAACTAGACCTAAAGGTTCTCTTGTGAACCCTAGAGAGTCTTCTGGCATCTCATCTCTTCTTTAAGGACTATCCTAAGCCACCCATGTAGATGAAGATTAGGTAGTCAACTCATCTCCTCATGTGGTCCTTTCTTGTGAACTTTTACCACATGATGTCTCGATTATGGGTAGCTTAGGCATGGGAAAAATGAATATCTCTAAATCTTAAAAGTTGATACCATGATCTGACCTTAATGTGAAAACTCGATTTTTCATCAATGAAAATAAATTTTGAAATCAAATACTCATTATAACCCTAATATTATTCAAACACGATTTAATAAAAACTAGACTACTGCTTTCTATGTTGAGCTAAATCTTGATTTGGTGAAATAAGGATGACTTATACCTTATACCTCATTGTTGATGAGGACTCTATTTGATTAATATCCATGTTGCACTATTGCTGATTAAACCTCAAACATAGTTAAGAAAACATTTTCCCTATTTGATACACATCCTAATTATGCCATCAAATTATTAATCTTAATGGCTCACAAAATCATGATGTAATACTATGATGCAAAAAGTAGTTTTCCTATTGACTATTGATGACTTTTGCAATCTTGATTTTTGATATGATGATTATGGGCCTAGATTTTTCTCTATTATGCTCTAATTCCGCAACTGCCAAATTCAAATCCTCGATTTCCAAATTATATCACTACCTTGATCATGAAAGAAAAGGAATGTAAATCTTGACATTATTGTCCTATTATGATCTTGAACTTTGATTTCATGACCTTATGGAATATGATTTGATCCTTAATACACTCCCTATTTGAATAATCTCAATGGATCGTGACTAATGTTAGTAATGTGCTAGATTAGGGTGGTACCTGACTCATGACTCCCCTAACCTAGGTTGCATCCCTATTATGACTACCTCTAAATGTTCATCTTGTTGATTATTTAGAGTTTGGAAAGGTATCCCCCTTTCACCAAATTTGGATTGGTTGACCTAAGCCTAATAGGTTAAACCCATGATTAATACTTGATCTTGAATATTGATTTGGTAATGATGTTAATATATGACAATGTTGACTATTTTTTGTGGTTGACTTCCTAGATAGCCCTAGGTCTAGATCATTCATTAGCCTTGGATACCATGAATATGAAATCTTGATATGTTGCTCGAATATTGCTTGAATATTATTTCTCAAAATTGAATATAGATGAGTGATCTCCCCCAAGGTCTAAATAGGAATCTAAACCCTAGCTTTGGAATATTTATACAAACGATCTTGATGTCTAAACTTCAACTCTCAATATGGATGTACAAAATCTTAAAACATGATATGTATCTTGAGACCACACTCGATATATAAATAGTGACCCTCAAAATCCCAAAACTTTGAAAATTTTGAAATGATGACTATGTTGAATCTCTCGATTTTTGACTTAGGTTTTATCTATCATTAGGACTATGGTGGGACCTCCCATTTATTTTGAGCTCGAAATCTTGATATTGAAAGTATGATGTTGTCTCAAAATTTTGAAATATGAAATCTCAAATCACGGAGGTATATACTCCCACCTAGGCCAATGTAGAAGCTAGGACCCTGAGATATTGGGATTCAAAGTCACCTTTTACACTTGATTCAATATCTCTATTTGCTTGACCTAAAGTATGATCCCTCCAAATTTGTGACCAATAGGATGCTTTACATATTTGTGACTCATATGATGACTTTGAACAATATATGCATTGACCTTGATACTTAATTTCTCGATGATGAAATGATGTTAGTACCAAGTTGGTTATGATATGGAACATGGAATTCCAATTATTATGATTGTATTACTTGAACTTTGAGGACATGATTTTGATTATATAGTTAAGGATACTCTAGTATTTGAGGATATGATCTGGTTTTTGAATAGTCCTGATTTTGAGGTTGTTTTGAATTTTGGGAGCAAAATTACTTTTTAAGGAGGAAAGGATGTGACAACGTGAAATTTAGCATTAATATGAACTAATTCCAATTTCACCCTCTTTATGCTCACTCATGGTGCCAAATCATTTTTCTTGGCTTCATAATCAATATTGATACTCAAAATCAAAATATGGTGATCAATGTGGACTTTATACACATTATAACATTATAAGTTTGATTAATTCATCACCTTGTCCAAAGAAGACAATTTGTCCATCAAACTTCATTTTCTAGTCCTCAAACTTTTTCTAAAGGTTCTTCACATTTTTGTGAAGATATATTCCAAATTTCATGTCATTTGGACATTCCTACTATTAAATATGATTTCTTGAAGTTATGTATGGAAAACCCCCTTTTTCCCTTCTATTTGCACTTTTATTTGGCCAATTCCACGTCAGTGATCCACGAAAAAGGATCGGGGGCAATTTTGGGCCCTTGGATATGCCTCTCGCGGATCTAGGCCTGATCCTACGGCCTAGCGGTCATCTCCTACCTCCCACTGATTGCGGGGAGGAGACAACATGACCTTAGTTGCAGATCTCCGCCTTTGACCCTGATTAAAGTTTCCGAGCGATCCAAAAAGATCCCCTCACAATTTCAAATTGAACGAAACTTTGACTGGGTTTTCTTACCTTGTTGCACTGCCAAAATGACCCCCTCACCTCCCATTCTCATCCCAATGGCCATGGCTGGTGCTCTAGGTCCTCTAGCCCTAAATCTAGCCTCGATCACCTATAAAAGGACCCCCCAAGGTCCGAAGCAACCAAGCCTCACTCATGTTATGGACTTCCATGTCATGTTGGCCTTGAGAACCCCCTATTTACCTCACCTTCTTCCTAATGCTCTCTCAACTCCACCGCACAGCCCTTTTGGGCATTCTTTCTCCTCGCCCCCTCTCGTCAATCTGCCACCATCGCCACATCCGCGAGGACGCGACGAGGTCGGGTGACACCTCCCCTGCTCTTGATGGATGCTCCTCCTCATAAGCTTCCCCCTCACTAACGAAGACCTCCACCCTGGTTCCGGGCTCGCTAGGTCATTCTGCACGAGAGAGGGAAAGCCCCAAACCGTTGGTCTAGGAGGGGGTCCTACCAGGACCAAACCGGCCGAGAACCAGTCCAAATAATGATTCAACCGCTCAATCAAACATCAAACCAATAGATCAGGATCAGACCTAAACCTAACAAAGAAAACCTCCTCACCTATGTGGCACAATCTCATGTACCCGATCGACTGATCCAACGATTGACTATTTTCCAAATTAAGGTATTTTTGCTCCCTCTCTACTCAAAAATCAATAAATTGGCCTGATCTTGTTTAAATCATATCTCTTGATTCTTAACTCCAAAAATTACGTATAAATAGTCGATTTTGATCAGGAAAATCCAAGAGATTTATTAAAAATACTTTTGAAACCCAATCCTTTATGGATCTTTCTGGTATCCCTATATTTGAACTCTTTCTTATTTATCTTATCAAATGGCTCAATAATGATGTTTAATGTTTGGAAACACTAGATTTGGACTTTGATGATTATCTTGTAACCTAGATCTAATCTAGTTGACTCATATACTCTTGAAATGAATCATTAGTAATGTAGATCGATTTACTTGATTCAATGTTGATTATAATATTTATGAATAATGAGTAATCTTGATATTGATCTTAATCTTAAAAAGCCCTTGATACACTTTCGACATATAAATCTAATCTTGAATTCCAATTATACTAAGTATCATGATGATGATTTAGAAATTTGATGATGACTTGGATAATTACCACATATGATCCTAGAAAACCTAGGTAAGTCATTCACACTTGCAAATACATGACACTTGAAATAATGTTGGACATATTGAAATATTGGTTGATTGTAAGTGAATGACCCAACCCTATGGTTGACATAGGAAAAGTGTAACTCTAATCTCGAATATTAAAACATGATCTCCAAATATCATGATCTCGACCCTTGATCCAAACATTGTGATTTAGGATCTAACTCAAACGGTCTACCTATTACTTGTTGATCTATACTTGAAATCTTCAGTGAAAGGTTTGCTATTATACCTTCTCTTTGATTGTAATGAAGATACTTTTTATGTATCTCTTGATTGTGTACTTGGCTATATTCTTAGTTGAGCTATTGTTCCCTATTTATTAGGATTTTGTATTTCTTATATTATATTTTGAGACATACTGGAAAACATAAATGACATGCCCATTATGACTGCCCGTATATTGATAATGATGATGATGATGTTAATAATGTTGATAATGTTGATATTGAGTGCAAGCAACCCCTCATTCAGAGGTGGACATGTACATTGACCTCCTATCTCCAACGGTGAGAAGGATCCTGGTGACCTCCCCATCGCATTGGGGTAATAGAGTCACAAAAAATATATAAGCATGCTTACTGATTACCGCATAATGGGAACTCATAATAAAAATTGAATCATTTGAAAAACTTATCGAATAACTTTTTTTTTAATTGCTGGTTATACTTTTAAAATATAAGTCTTATCAAGTACACTAATTTTGTTATAAACCATTTTATTTGTTTTTATATAGCATACCATGCAATTGCATTGACTTTGTGTCTTTATTTTCTTGATTTTAGGCCAACATTAAAATGTTGACTATATCACTTCCGCACTCATATACTCTAATGACAAGGATTGATCTACAAAATCTCAATTTTGGGTTAGTTTGTTCTTTATATATCCAATTTTTTAGTTATTATTTCTTGTTGTATATGCAAGTGTGTTAGATCCTATCGAGCCACTTAGGGATGGGCGCTTCAATCCTTTTACTAATATCTAGGCAGTAGGATTGGGATTGGGGTAAGAATGGTTCCGTGACATGTCATGTCTAACAAGGGTAGTGGGCAAGGTTCTAGTGGCTACAAATATTGGGTGAGACAAGAAGAATATTTGAGTTGGTTAGAGGATGGTGGTATTGGATTGAATTCAAGATGGGAAGCGATACAGTGTTCACCTTCACCAAGTAGTTGATGGGAACAATAAACTATTATTCAAAGTTGTTTTAGGGCATGACATGGCTTGATTCATGTTTTTCGAGGTTAGTTTCTCCTTTACAATGTTCTAATATATTTTTATAATCTTATAGAGGGTTGAAGAGCAATAAATCACATCTTTTTCTCATCAATTACCTTCATAGGGGAGAGTCAAATATAGCAATGGATTTTTTTGGTGTTCAAGGCACCGACCCTAGTGAATGGTGGGATATCTAGGTCCACTATTAACTAGTGGAGGAGTAGTTGATCTGTTCCTAAGAGGATAGAAAATTGTTTCATATATAGTTTCCTTATTCTAGAGGTGGAAGAATATATTATTTTACCAATTGATGGATTATTGACTTGAATATCTACATTGGTTTTCCATAAACATCTGATTTTGTTAGTTAAGTAGGATATTGGCATATTCAATAAATTTTCAACTAATTTTATGTAACTTCATGGGATTTAGAACATTTCCCTCAAAGGATAAAAAATAGTCTTCATCTTACAGTTTTAGGTTTATTTTAGGAACATAATCCTATAAAGGATGTCTAAATTTTAATAAACCCTTATATATTTTATGACTTTTTAAAAATAAGAAAAAAATAATTTTCTTCTCAAATCCATGGATCCCTTTATGTATACAATTTACATAAGTGGTTCACCTTGTGTTCATTATCATATTGGATGGTTGAATTTCATATTAGATCTAACACACCTATATGAGCATAAATAGAGAAGAAAATACTTTCAACTAGTATTTTACCTATTTTTAGTTATAAAGTTAGCCTTCGTTACTAATCATATGTAGGATTTAGGTCCAATATACAAAGAAATCTTTATTGATGGTCTCTCTAACCGATCTATGATGATGACGATGATAATGAAGATGACGATGACGATGATGATCATGATCATGATCATGATCATGATCATGATGGTGTTGCTGCTGCTGATGATGATGATGATGATGATGATGATGGTGATGATGATGATGATGATGATGATGATGATGATGATGATGATGATGATGATGATGATGATGATGATGATGATGATGATGATGATGATGATGATGATGATGATGATGATGATGATGATGATGATGATGATGATTGTTACGACCCCACCTCCTGATAACCCCCAATTAGGGGAAACCGAGAGGTTGAGCCGCACCCATTAATCCCGGATCAAAGGTTCGACATATAACCATAAACAATTATGAAATTCTAACAGACTATACTGAAAATGGTAATAAAAATTTTCTTTACATACCTTTTGAAAACTGGGATCTCTATTCTTCTATCCATACTGATACTAATCTATCTAATCCTCCTTTGCACTTTAATTCTCATTTAGTGTCACATGTGCCACTTTACTGTTTGTTATTTTCATTGTACCTAAAACGCCGACAAACAAAACGTCGGTCAGCCGTAGCTGGTATGTGGGGGAAATAATAAACATGCAACTATGATAACAATGTAATCATTCAATTACTTGTTTAAAAACTAATATTACGTTTTAGATATAACTCTGCGACCCAAGGATACCCTATCCTCTGTGTTGTCCCCATTAAACCCCTCATGATCCACCTATATGTGAACCAATTTCTAGGGTTGAGTCACATGGCACTACTCGTAAGTAGTCCACTCCTTAACTCGGGATTTGCTAAAGAGTCTCTAACTCACGGTAACCTAGACCTTACTCTAGGATTACGCCTTTTTAGCCTTTTCAAAATAACAGAGGTGGACCCGGATCTAGCCAGTTATATTATGCACCTTTATAGTGATAGTCATAGTCACTTTATATTTTGCATGAAATAAATTAACATCCAACAATTTAGTTGCATTCAGTGCGATTAAACATCCGAGAATCCATCGGAAAACTAACTCGGGTAGTCATAAGTGTAACCACATACCTGATTTGATGAGTCATGCAGATTATTGAACATTTACTTCATGTATATGCAATCAAGCCAATCAACATATCCAAGCAAGTAATTCAATCATCACATATTTCCTAAAAAGAATATGTACTCTATTGTTACACTCTTCATCGAGAATCTACTCTATTTACTTGAATTCACTTTCTCGGGTTTGTGTCTATCTTAGGGTTTCATTATGCAATTAGGGTTTCCTTTTATCTTTCACCGCATTAAACCCTAATTTTATGCGATTATTCAAAAACCCTAGTTATCTTATCTATTCTTTAATACTAAGGTTATCTCAACAACATATAACCCTATTTCCATATTTCAAAGCACCTTAATCATTAATTAATTTCATTAAACTTCTTTTACATTAAAGATACTATTTTTATCCCTTTTAATTCATGGCAAGATCATTATGTGCATCTATCATTAATCCAAAGCTCATTAGGGTCTAATTAACATATGAACTCATTTTTCCATCAATTATATATTTTATTCATGAAAAGACCCTAATTACTACATTTAGGGTATTTATCAGAATTAAGGACTCTCATATACAAATAACTTTGAACCAACATTTAACAATCATATTTTCACATTATTCACATTAAATATGATCTTTTCCTCTTTTACCCTAAATTAGGGTTTCTAGATGCATTATCATATATTCATGTGTAAAACCCTAAAGTAAGCCAATTATTATCAAAAGATCATCTTTTTCAAATCCTATTTTCACTTTCATTAACAACAGGTTAATTTCAACTTGAATTATCTAAATAATGTCATTAAGACTATTTACCATCCAATCCAAGGGTTTTCCCTTAATTAATACCCTAAAGATGATAACTTTATGTTCTTTCTAAAATCAAGCATATAAACTCTAAACTAACTAATTATATGCCAAGTCCATCCTTTTTCTTCCAAATATCCATTTTTATCATTAACAGGCTAATATCAACTTACTAATCACTTTAATCATACTAACATAGGGTTCTTTAAACAATTAACACATTAAAGTTGATATCTTCCATTATTTTTCGAATTTCATAATGAATCAGGATTCAAACATAATTTATTTGGATTCATCTCGTTCCGAGGATCAACTTTCATATATAATTTGTCTCAATCCGAGCTACCAATCTCAAGTTATGAAATTTGTAAAATCACTTACTTTTTGACCAATCGGATGGCGCCACGTCATCCAGCTCATGCAATGCGGCCCGCCTTCAGTTTATAACTGAATTACCATGTTACCCCCGCTTGAAACGATCAGCTATTCAGCCCGCGAAGGGCAATATCGTCCAACCGACTTCTGATCCTTCTTCTACCTCCAGCAGCACCGCGGCTGCTGCCCTAAGCGCCATGTACGGCGCTCCTCCTCTCCTGGACCGCGACGGCCCCCGGGGATAGCCCCCCTTGCTCCTTAGGTCCTCGCCGCTCCTTCAGGTCCTCCAAGCCGCCGCCAAGGTGGCGTGTACCTGACTCAAACGGGGCCGCGAACCTGCTGTCACCTGCAGCCGTGCTGCAATCTTTCGGGAGGAGTGTCTTGAGAACAGAAGCACGGGTTGATCCCTGGTCTCTCCAAGGTTGTTGTGGAGGCATCCTTCCTCCATCAAGACCACCAAACGAGCCTTTGCTTCTTTAGGATCAGATCCCTCCCTTTGATTAGGGTTTCACGTGCAAGAACCAAGAAGAAGGGAAAGAGAGAGAGAGAGAGAGTGGGATCTCTTTGGACTCAACCCAGAGGGTCTACCTTTATACAAGGGTAGGTAAAGAAGCCCTAGGTCGGCTATCCTTGAATCAAAGAGTCCGTTTCCCAAAAAGGAACCTTATTCCTTCAAAGAGAAGTATTCCTTCTCTCTCTTCCTAATCCTTTTTGGTATATCCTACTACTTGGATATAAGGACTTCGAAAATCCTCCTCTCTTATTTACTTTATAGTTGCTTTTTAATTCTTTGGCACAATTCCTATTTTTCTTTATAGAAAATATCATCTTTTTAAATAATTCCATATAATTCATTAAAGAAGCAACACATTATCCTCTTATTTTGCCTTTTTAGTATTCTCTCTTTCTTTCCTCTTTATTGGGACTCCTTGGATCCCAAGATACTCCATTATTTCGAAATTCATTTTATTGGAATGCTCATTATCTTTCTTAATGCACCTATATGCATTATTTTGCATTATCTTGTTTATTTCTCATTAAATTAGTTCTTTTTGAGAATTTCTCTTTACTTCTCTTTTATTTTCCTCATTGGCATTCCTTTTATTATGAGAATTCCTTGGGATACGAAATTTCCCCAAGAAAACTCTTTTATACCTCTTTCCATTCATTTTCCACTTTTTATCATCATTTTCAATCTCTTTCTTATAAAAGAAAACTTAATTAAACTTTTTCTTTTCTTATCATTTTGTTTTTGCAACCATGGACTCCTTGGCACCCAAGGAACCCAAGAGGTACGAAATCCTCTTTGGATTTTCCTTCTAGAGGTTTCTACATATTTCTTTTCTTATAAATTCAATTATTCTTTCACTAATTGAATTTCCTTGGTTATTTCCCTGTTATTGGGCCCAATAGCCAATAAAGCCCATAAAACACAACCAATCGAGGCTATTGTGAATGGTATCCACTTAATCAAAACAAAACATATCATTATTTATTCCATTAGCTTTAATATGAGAAATTACATTTCTCACTATTTGAACCCAAAAATTGGGGTTATAACATCCTTCCCCTCTTATAGGAATTTTGTCCTCAAAATTTAGGCAAGCAAACAAACAATTCAGGATAAGACTTTTCCATGTCCATCATTGGCCCCTATGTGGCTTTGCCGTACCCATGGCATTTTCAAAGAACCTTTATTATCACATATTCTTTTTCTCTGAGTTCTTTCATCCTGGCATCTATAAACTACACAGGTGACTCAGGCCATGTCAGCCTCCCTTGGGGCTCACTAGGTTCATTGCTCAGCACATGGTCGGGGTACCTCACATAGTGCTCTAAATTGGACACATGGAAAACATCTCCCATTACTCTATCCTGAGGGGTAGGGTCGAACCTAACCTTCTCCACCCATCCATCTCTAATGGACTCATGTATCGGGTACTCAGCTCTCCTAGTTATAACTTAGAGGGGTCGGATTTTCATGTCATATTTTCTCCCTCAGTGTACTGTAGGTCAGTCTACTTTGCATCTGCTCACGACTCTCATCGTCTCTAGGCTCCTTTCAGCCCTTGCGCAATCAAAGTGACTTCCTCTACACGTACTGGGGGCCCTTTTCCTAACCATCATGTGGTACTTTTCTAACCATCATGTGGTCCTTTCACCAACATCACCTTACTGAAGTGGTGACCAACACAACCTCCCTTATAGGGCTTCATATAAAACCCGATACTAGCTACGGTGGTCATTGTCACATCTTTCATAGGACAAGAACTGTCTCTAGATATCACCCTGAACGAGCACACATGCCCTCATCAGACCCTTTAGTCTGGATCATACTAACCATAGTTAGGGGTGATAAACCATACTAACATTGAGTTCTTCATGCACCTACTTCCACTTTATGGAAGTGAACTTTTAGGTCAAACTCAAGAACCTTTGAACTTGCTTCATGGTGTAGTTGAGCCATCTCTCTCATGAGTAGTTCAACTAGATCTGTCTCTTGACAGAACTCTTTCTTTCTTATGTCATCTAGGTAAGGCGATCTACCATAACCCATATTGTATCTCAACCTTCCTCGATCCGGGGAAGACACAACATCCGTTGAGCTCTCATTTCCTCTCAGGGATTCTTTTGTCCTCCATATCGATACACTGGGTTACTGGGATTCGTCCTTTACTCCTGGCTTGCATGGACATAATCCACATGCAACCTCATCTTAAGCATCCAAAGTGCAAAAGTCATTTTCCACGGTGTATGGCGATCTTCCACCATGATTTCCTGTATGTCATGATTCTTTCAAGGTCAATCCTCTGAAACCCTAAACCACTCTAGTCAGGGTTTCATCACCTTTTTATCCAAAAAGGTGCACTACTACCATCCTTTCATCGTATCCAGGACTAGACAAACAACTCTTAACTTCGCAACCTATCTCATTACATTTGAGTATTATCCAAACACCTCTCCTTTTCAAACTTAGGGTTAGACAATCAACCCATTCTAGCTTCTGGTCAAACAAGTCCGATGTATATCAACCAGAGTATCCATTACCTCTTCACATCCTTGGGTATTAGGTAACATTACACTTCCATGTATTTCACTTATCATGTCACCTCAAACTATATGTTTATATCCATTAAGAACACTCTCTGATTTCATCATCATGGTGATCCAACTCAACCTGGTATAACTTGTAAGTTCCACATAGCTCATGATAAAAACATCCTCATAAGGGAACTACCCCATTCCTCTTAGTGTTTGCAATCCATCCATGTATCATTCACTTTACTAGGGTAGGTTATCTTCTCTATCCTCATTCCTTGTGGCACCGTTCCAACCTACGTCATCTCTTATCCTTGGTGTATGGCATGCATAATGTCCTATCTCTCACTCCCATAACAAGAGGAAATAAGCATTTGGCTGCAGTCCAAATACAGAGTTCTTCCTATTCCAAAAGTAGAGATGGTACATCCCACCTTGCCAGTACACCTTTAAATCTCAGTTGAAACGTGCCTCAAATGTCTCTTCATCACAACCATCATGATATCAAACTAGTCTTGAACCTACTGAGGTTTATATCCTTGGTCATCTCCTCTAGGTCTATAGGGTACCGACTCTTTTGGGGTCATCCCTCTTCCCTCATGTATCCAGAGAGTGCCCTACTCATCTGCCCTTTGGGTCCCATGAGTTCATGAAGGTGATCAATCTCCTAACCCATGGCCCTCAGACAATGATAACTGTTACCTCCCGACCCTATGGTCATGTGCAACTGGGGGATTAGACAACTCCTACCTTCATCGGACTTATCCCTACCTGACCCTAGGATAGACTTAGGATTCTCCATCGTAGTACATGTTCACTTAGAACCTTACCCAAGTCTTCATCATCTCTCTCTTTCTGCATTCATGGGCTAGCTTTCATCCTTTCATCGGGATCATGGCAACCTACTTACCTTGGTCACGCCCCTTACTGGTTACCTCCATGGTAACACATTCATATGAAATTAGAGATGGATATCTATGGGTCTACCGGTTCATTCTCATACCATGTACTTTTCTCTTAACTTCTCAAGATCCTACGAGACCTCTTTAGGTTACCTTGACCCAACAAAACTGATATACATCCTTCCAAAGGGGTTCCTCTCCCAGGATGGGAGGAAAACTATCTCGAAGGTCACAAAAGCTCTTAGGTCCAGGGTTTACATCCACCCGAGCCTACATAACCCTAGAAAACCATTAAGGCACAAGCAGATCACTTATTGAACCATATTAGGTCATACTTGTCCTCTTTCCTCAAAGTTGGATCAAGGTCATACCTTCCTTTATCATCAACCTAGCTATGAGGGGTTCACTACACATACCTTAAACTTAAGGGACCTTCCTTTTCCTTTATTCATAAGGCGTACCATGCTCAAAACTAAAAAAACAAAACTTAATTCTCATCATGAGCATTAGGCATACCACTTCCCTTCTTAGGCCTAGGAACCCTAGGTTCACTTTCAGGTGTCCAACTGCACACTCTATCTCTGAACCATGAATCAAGCTTGCAAAAGGCATCTCGTGCACTTCTTGTCATCCTTCAACTCGAGCAACACTTAGGGTTGGGTCCTCCTAAAGATAACCAAGATATCATCAACTTTTAGGGATCGATCATGAGGCAA
Organism: Alisma plantago-aquatica; assembly: GCA_963693085.1. NCBI lineage: Eukaryota > Viridiplantae > Streptophyta > Magnoliopsida > Alismatales > Alismataceae > Alisma > Alisma plantago-aquatica. Next base: position 509,884,441 of record OY856415.1, read on the forward strand.
CCCATATCATCCATTGTTTAGGGTTTTAGGCTTCCAATCTTCTTGCGGGGTTTCCTGCTCTCTCTAGAGCTAACCCTACATCCAACCTCACCATTAGAGGTCCTCTCTTTGTGAAGGTTCAACTTCAAAGGCATGCTGTACATGGGTGAAGCCTAGGTTCGAACTTATGGTTGCTAAAGATCATCCATAACCCTTTATGCTCCATCATGATTCCTTATCCAGGGTTTCATCCTACTTCCAGCACTATGACGTGCCCTAGGTGCCAACTATACCCTACTGCACAAGCCCATAGAGTTTCTAAGGTCCTTCACTAACCTCATCATCTAAAGAGTTATCCTTTACCCTGGCATGCACGATCCTTCCCAGGGTTGGGTTGCCAAAGGTGTCAGGTCATCCATGGATCATATGGCATCCCAAAGGCATGTCCCTTCAGACACCTGGTCCAACTCATCTCTCTCTAACCATCACTTAGGGTTAGGGTTAGCATCATCCTCATAGGATGTGCCAGGTCTCAACTAGCAATGGAGATCTCTATCTCTAAGACTGACTTATCCTCCTGACAAGAAGGTCTAGCCTCAGGTCTCTCCTGAGGACATGGCATCTTATGTCATACGACCTAAGCATGTATCTATTATTTATTTTGCGCTTAATCTATTAAGCTTATGTCCATGACATCTTATTTACATGTCTTTCATTAATTTAGTGGAGGATTCCTTAAATCTTATTAAAATTACCCATACCTCAAGAGGGTGAGGAGAAGAAAGAAAACCATAATCCTTTAGGTCCTTATCAGAATTTTGTGATGATAAGGGATGAATAAGATGAGAAGTCCTAAAGGTATCTTATTTCAATTCATACCCTAAGACTTTGGCCAGGCGGTCACACGGGTCCGGGAGTCCTCGTATTCCGACTAGCGGTGCGGAGGAAAATCTTGCCAGCCCCCGGTCGTGATCCCTTTCTAGACACCTCCGTCTTTCAGATACTCCTCTAATAACTCCCTTGGGTTCTATGGAGTTTGTAAAATTTAATAATTATTAATGGTTAAACGAGGAACCTACGCTCTGATACCAAATGTTATGACCCCACCTCCTGATAACCCCCAATTAGGGGAAACCGAGAGGTTGGGCCGCACCCATTAATCCCGGATCAAAGGTTCGACATATAACCATAAACAATTATTAAATTCTAACAGACTATACTGAAAATGGTAATAAAAATTTTCTTTACATACCTTTTGAAAACTGGGATCTCTATTCTTCTATCCATACTGATACTAATCTATCTAATCCTCCTTTGCACTTTAATTCTCATTTAGTGTCACATGTGCCACTTTACTGTTTGTTATTTTCATTGTACCTAAAACGCCGACAAACAAAACGTCGGTCAGCCGCAACTGGTATGTGGGGGAAACAATAAACATGCAACTATGATAACAATGTAATCATTCAATTACTTGTTTAAAACCCAATATTACATTTTAGATATAACTCCGCGACCCAAGGGTACCCTATCCTCTGTGTTGTCCCCATTAAACCCCTCATGATCCACCTATATGTGAACCAATTTCTAGGGTTGAGTCACATGGCACTACTCGTAAGTAGTCCACTCCTTAACTCGGGATTTGCTAAAGAGTCTCTAACTCACGGTAACCTAGACCTTACTCTAGGATTACCCCTTTTTAGCCTTTTCAAAATAACAGAGGTGGACCCGGATCTAGCCAGTTATATTATGCACCTTTATAGTGATAGTCATAGTCACTTTATATGTTGCATGAAATAAATAAACATCCAACAGTTTAGTTGCATTCAGTGCGATTAAACATCTGAGAATCCATCGGAAAACTAACTCGGGTAGTCATAAGCGTAACCACATACCTGATTTGATGAGTCATGCAGATTATTGAACATTTACTTCATGTATATGCAATCAAGCCAATCAACATATCCAAGCAAGTAATTCAATCATCACATATTTCCTGAAAAGAATATGTACTCTATTGTTGCACTCTTCATCGAGAATCTACTCTATTTACTTGAATTCACTTTCTCGGGTTTGTGTCTATCTTAGGGTTTCATTATGCAATTAGGATTTCCTTTTATCTTTCACCGCATTAAACCCTAATTTTATGCGATTATTCAAAAACCCTAGTTATCTTATCTATTCTTCAATACTAAGGTTATTTCAACAACATATAACCCTATTTCCATATTTCAAAGCACCTTAATCATTAATTAATTTCATTAAACTTCTTTTACATTAAAGATACTATTTTTATCCCTTTTAATTCATGGCAAGATCATTATGTGCATCTATCATTAATCCAAAGCTCATTAGGTCTAATTAACATATGAACTCATTTTTCCATCAATTATATATTTTATTCATGAAAAGACCCTAATTACTACTTTTAGGGTATTTATCAGAATTAAGGACTCACATATACAAATAACTTTGAACCAACATTTAACAATCATATTTTCACATTATTCACATTAAATATGATCTTTTCCTCTTTTACCCTAAATTAGGGTTTCTAGATGCATTATCATATATTCATGTGTAAAACCCTAAAGTAAGCCAATTATTATCAAAAGATCATCTTTTTCAAATCCTATTTTCACTTTCATTAATAACAGGTTAATTTCAACTTGAATTATCTAAATAATGTCATTAAGACTATTTACCATCCAATCCAAGGGGTTTCCCTTAATTAATACCCTAAAGATGATAACTTTATGTTCTTTCTAAAATCAAGCATATAAACTCTAAACTAACTAATTATATGCCAAGTCCATCCTTTTTCTTCCAAATATCCATTTTTATCATTAACAGGCTAATATCAACTTACTAATCACTTTAATCATACTAACATAGGGTTCTTTAAACAATTAACACATTAAAGTTGATATCTTCCATTATTTTTCGAATTTCATAAGGAATCAGGATTCAAACATAATTTATTTGGATTCCTCTCGTTCCGAGGATCAACTTTCATATATAATTTGTCCCAATCCGAGCTACCAATCTCAAGTTATGAAATTTGTAAAATCACTTACTTTTTGACCAATCGGATGGTGCCACGTCATCCAGCTCATGCAATACGGCCCGCCTTCAGTTTATAACTGAATTACCATGTTACCCACGCTTGAAACGATCAGCTATTCAGCCCGCGAAGGGAAATATCGTCCAACCGACTTCTGATCCTTCTTCTACCTCCAGCAGCACCGCGGCTGCTGCCCTAGGCGCCATGGACGGCGCTCCTCCTCCTCTCCTGGACCGCGACGGCCCCCGGGGATAGCCCCCCTTGCTCCTTAGGTCCTCGCCGCTCCTTCAGGTCCTCCAAGCCACCGCCAAGGTGGCGTGTACCTGACTCAAACGGGGCCGCGAACCTGCTGTCACCTGCAGCCGTGCTGCAATCTTTCGGGAGGAGTGTCTTGAGAACAGAAGCACGGGTTGATCCCTGGTCTCTCCAAGGTTGCTGTGGAGGCTTCCTTCCTCCATCAAGACCACCAAACGAGCCTTTGCTTCTTTAGGATCAGATCCCTCCCTTTGATTAGGGTTTCACGTGCAAGAACCAAGAAGAAGGGAAAGAGAGAGAGAGAGAGAGTGGGATCTCTTTGGACTCGACCCAGAGGGTCTACCTTTATACAAGGGTAGGTAAAGAAGCCCTAGGTCGGCTATCCTTGAATCAAAGAGTCCGCTTCCCAAAAAGGAACCTTATTCCTTCAAAGAGAAGTATTCCTTCTCTCTCTTCCTAATCCTTTTTGGTATATCCTACTACTTGGATATAAGGACTTCGAAAATCCTCCTCTCTTATTTACTTTATAGTTTCTTTTTAATGCTTTGGCACAATTCCTATTTTTCTTTATAGAAAATATCATCTTTTTAAATAATTCCATATAATTCATTAAAGAAGCAACACATTATCCTCTTATTTTGCCTTTTTAGTATTCTCTCTTTCTTTCCTCTTTATTGTGACTCCTTGGATCCCAAGATACTCCATTATTTCGAAATTCATTTTATTGGAATGCTCATTATCTTTCTTAATGCACCTATATGCATTATTTTGCATTATCTTGTTTATTTCTCATTAAATTAGTTCTTTTTGAGGATTTCTCTTTACTTCTCTTTTATTTTCCTCATTGGCATTACTTTTATTATGAGAATTCCTTGGGATACGAAATTTCCCCAAGAAAACTCTTTTATACCTCTTTCCATTCATTTTCCACTTTTTATCATCATTTTCAATCTCTTTCTTATAAAACAAAACTTAATTAAACTTTTTCTTTTCTTATCATTTTCTTTTTGCAACCATGGACTCCTTGGCACCCAAGGAACCCAAGAGGTACGAAATCCTCTTTGCATTTTCCTTCTAGAGGTTTCTACATATTTCTTTTCTTATAAATTCAATTATTCTTTCACTAATTGAATTTCCTTGGTTATTTCCCTGTTATTGGGCCCAATAGCCAATAAAGCCCATAAAACACAACCAATCGAGGCTATTGTGAATGGTATCCACTTAATCAAAACAAAGCATATCATTATTTATTCCATTAGCTTTAATATGAGAAATTACATTTCTCACTATTTGAACCCAAAAATTGGGGTTATAACAATGATGATGATGATGATGATGATGATGATGATGATGATGATGATGATGATGATGATGATGATGATGATGATGATGATGATGATGATGATGATGATGATGATGATGATGATGATGATGATGATGATGATGATGATGATGATGATGATGATGATGATGATGATGATGATGATGATGATGATGATGATGATGATGATGATGATGATGATGATGATGATGATGATGATGATGATGATGATGATGATGATGATGAGAGATGATGGTGGTGGTGGTGGTGGTGGTGGTGGTGGTGGTGGTGGTGGTGGTGGTGATGTTGGTGATGGAGGTGATGGTGGTGATGGTAGTGGTGGTGATGGTGATCGTGGGCATGATGGTGACAATGATGATGGTGGTGGTGGTTGTGGTGATGGTGATTTTGATGGTGATGGTGATGGCGATGGAGATGGATATGGTGATGGTGATGGTGATGGTGATGGTGATGGTGATGGTGATGGTGATGGTGATGGTGATGGTGATGGTGATGGTGATGGTGATGGTGATGGTGATGGTGATGGTGATGGTGATGGTGATGGTGATGGTGATGGTGATGGTGATGGTGATGCTGATGTTGATGATGACGGTGATGGTGATGGGGACGGTGATTTTGATGGTGATGATGATGATGATGATGATGATGATGATGATGATGATGATGATGATGATGATGATGATGATGATGATGATGATGATGATGATGATGATGATGATGATGATGATGATGATGATGATGATGATGATGATGATGATGATGGTTATAGTGATGATGATGATGATTGTAATGTCCTAGGATTTGAGGCCTCAGATAAAATAGTCTTATGAAGAATGATCGGACTACCCATATCACCAAGGTGCACCTCCTTTTTCGGGATCCCATCACTAAAGAACTCCATAGTTAAGCATGCTCAGCTTGGAGTAGTACTAGGATGGGTGACCAGTCACGAAGTTTATCCTGGCTTGCGCATGAGTGAGGAAAAAGTGCACAGTTAAGGCTACTAGTGGTCTGTGGGGCCAGTCATCATTCTTGAAGCCCTGCTAGAGCCTTGGGCAGTGGGCTTGGGTGTTACAAATGGTATCAGAGCCAATTCCCCTCCAGTAGGTGGGGCCCACATAGGCATGTGGCATGCCAGTCTTGAACCGTGCAGTCTAGGCAAGTTGGAAAGGGCTATCCGTAGAGACGAGATGCAGCCGCCCTTGCGCTGGTAGTCGTGGATGGGAGCTGGGTATCCATGGGCCATTCTGGGTTTGCCTTGAAATGGGGAAGAGATTATGAGGCCGTATAGTTGAGCCTTGATGAGGATGTCAAGAGTCTAAGTGGGGGAGATTGTAACATCCCATGATTAGAAGCCTCAGATAAAACAATCTTATAAGGAATGATTGGACTACCTATATCACCAAGGTGCACCTCCTTTTCCTGGAGCCCATCACTAAAGAACTCAATAGTTAATTGTCCTCAGCTTGGAGTAGTACTAGGATGGGTGACTAGTCAAGAAGTTTATCCTGGCTTGCGCATGAGTGAGGAAAAAGTGTGCAGTTAATACCATGATGATGGTGATGGTGATGGTGATGGTGAAGGTGATGGTGATGGTGATGGTGATGGTGATGGTGATGGTGATGGTGATGGTGATGGTGATGGTGATGGTGATGGTGATGGTGATGGTGATGGTGATGGTGATGGTGATGGTGATGGTGATGGTGATGGTGATGGTGATGGTGATGGTGATGGTGATGGTGATGGTGATGGTGATGGTGATGGTGATGGTGATGGTGATGGTGATGGTGATGGTGATGGTGGTGGTGGTGGTGATGGTGAGGATGACGATGATGAGGATGAGGGTGAGGATGATGATGATGATGATAATTATGATTATGATGTTTTTGTAGTTGTTGTTGTTGATGATGATGATGGTTATGATCATGTCATGTTGATGGTAATGTTGTTTTTCTTGTTGATGATGATGATGTGATGATGATGATGATGATTAAAATGATGAACAAGGATCATATGTTTTGGCATACACGAAGGTTTGAATAATGGTGGATGGTTAAAATGACTATGGATTTCATGTGTTTGATCCAACTAATCTGCAAGTTTCTTTTCCTCGCTGCCATGGTCTGACTATGGTGTTGATGATAATTAAAAAAGATATGGTGACTCGCAAGGTGAGACCCATATCCCAACGAGAGATATAACTCTCAAAAACATTTCAACTTAAATCATGTGCTGTAATTAAACATGCAAGCAGATAATATTACAGAGTTAAAAGATTTAACATAGGCTGCAAAGGAAAACATAAAGCTTTCACCATTTAAATAGTTGATTTCTCTTGCCGTAATATATGTCAACTAGACATTATAAGAAACAAGGAAAGAGTTATCATCCAATGTGAATCGACGTATAACCTTAACAGATATGCTACACTGCTATATTATACATTTTATTAAGCCCTGAGAAATTTAAAGCATACCACTCAAACTTCCAACTGACCATTGTGAAGTTGTAATTGGTTCTGTACAAGATCAAGGAGAGTTGAAATCTTAATATTTCTTCCCCTCAGTCAGTATGAGTCTTCCGTAGTGACATATTATTCAAGCTACAAGCTTCCTAGTCCACCATGGGTATACAAGCCATGACACTAAAACTAGGGTATACAACCCTATCTTACGGGGTACAACCTTAGATGGCCTAAACCATTTTCCATAAACTTGGGATCATGATGACAAGGATATACCTTCCCTACACCCTCATATAATCAATAGTACATGATTCTGAGTTTCCTTTATAGAATACTCATTTCTCTATCCATCAAGTTCTGACACTGTAATCGTTCTACGGCATAGGGAACTACATGATTAGGGTTTCTCTTGATTAGTTATTGCCAATTATTTGTGTTTTGGATGCATCTGTCAAGTTACATACAAACACTATAAGGAGTGGGACCCATAAGTGGGCCCACTCAATGGTACAAGCATGAGCTGTGAAATATTTAAGAAGTGGAAAACATAACTATTACAAAGTTACAAAATATTTCCATGTACATAACTTTATCGCCCTAAGGGTGGTACATAAAATGAAAAGATCACATCACTTTACGCATAATCTCATATGCATAGGGTAACAAAGCTATCTCAAGTTGGCCTTATGTCTACTAATTAACTCACAATTATCCTCAGTCTCCACCCTTTAAAGGACCTATAATTGGGTGGAGGGAACACCCAAGAAATAGGAAAACAAGGTATGTATTAGCAAAAGATGAGTATGTACATTATAAGATGAACTAGACATTAATTGATATAAAAGTAAAGTAAGATGTCCCCATCAAAAGACGGTCATTAAATCTAGGTAAGCTTCAATGAGAATTAACAAAATAAGGAATTTCCAAAAGAATGAGGCAATATAAGTAAACCAATACCCAACGAACCTTTCCGCAATCAATCATCACATTACAACATTTTTTTGCATGTAGATATATTGAACTAAATTAACAATAGTAGGGCCATGACACCAGTGATTCATTGTCCTATATATATTTTGGGTAGAAATAGCACACCCGTAGGAAGAATTAGCACACCTCTATAAATATAAGGGTAGAAGTAGCACACTCCTAGCATAGCCTAATGGTAACATGTAAGAATCTACAGTAGTTACCTAGTCAAATCATATACCATGCATAATATAGTGTAGCAAGATGCATTATTCATCAGACATATGTGTCATAATACAAGAACAATAGCAGGTGGGGTCATTGACCCAATTTAACATGATAACAACAATTTCAGAAGAGTAACAATAATTATAAACTGAGAGAATATGATATTTCCAAATGTGGAGCGCAAGAGTAAGTACTTCAAGAATTGACTCATTATGGGAAAATTAAGTCATATAAATGCCCAATTAAAAATAGGGAGGAGTACATACTTGGTCGTGATGACTAACCCTATCTCTAGGGGTGAAATTTGTCATTCATCCTTCTTCAAACAAAATTGTTTGATACACACACATTTAGTCCATGATTAACCATTCATAATTGAAGGTATCTTTAAACCTAGTATTTGATACATAATATGGATTTGAGGTTTTTAAATCTTCAAAGTACTCATATGTAGTGTTAGAGATGGTTTTACTATTAATTTTCTATATACTTTCCCTCGAAATATCTAGGGTATAATATGAAATACTTTTATATGTATATTGTTCAAACTCATGCTTAGATCGTAATGTGCAAGTATATTCCATATGAAAATGCATTAGGTTCACATACAGTCCAACAAACATTTCATCTAGGTATATGTTTATAAAAGTACTTTCTTATACATGTTATTCTCTTTTTCACCATTTAATTCATAAATTAGCCAACATAAGATACATTCTCTAGCTTTATTTCTAGTAACATCAATTGTATGGATTTGTGTATGTGTATCTACTAGTATGAATGCTCCACCAAGCATACCTCTAAACATCGTAAAGTAAATGACTCAACAACTTGGATCGTACTACCATATATAAATAGCATGAATCTAATTAATATTGGTATTAAGTTCATATTTGATAAAATTAAGACATACAATGGATGAATTACTGACCTACATACTCATATACATAATAACTATTACACATATGTAAAATCCAGTACATAATATAAGAAGTTCAACTCATCTAGAGTACTACTAGGTTATGCCTATGTATAATATATATATGTATCCTAATGTTGTAAGGTTTTAGGATTTAAATAATTTCCAGGATTGACTAGGTATACTACTTAATCATCATTACCCATTATTATCTAAAATGTTAATAGTATTCAATGTATTAGGTCATTCTTAGGCTTAAAATACTACAAATATATATAAATACATGTGATTTAGCATATGCATACTAATGTCATAAATACCACTATATGTTACATGATAATTAGAGATTCAGGTCTAGATTGTTTATTTTCTTATTATTTATAAAAACATAAGGGATGTACCAGATGAGTCTACTAAATCAACAATTATATGCATTTACAAATATGATAGGGTTAATCTGACCAATTGTCTAGATAAAAAAGTAGTAAGTTGAGTACTCATTTACTTCTACATTTTATCTGATACCTTGTTGTCTTTATTTGGTTTCATGGTTTACTGCAATCGCTACATAATAGTAAATTTCTGACCTGTAGAATGAGAGACCAGCTTTGATCTCCATAGATTATCTTCATGGTCGATCTTGGTTCTGGTCATCGTTCACTTCCTTGAAGCTATGATGATTAGGTTAGAAGTCTGGGATGGTTTTTGAGGGAGAAACACAACTACAATGTGATCCCTTGTCAGTTTATTGTAGGTCCATATCATGCTAGCATCTAGAATCTTTAGGTATTCCTAATTTTAATCATCGAGAATGAAGATCTTAGGTTATGAGAAAGATATGAAGAGGTTGGTGGATCAATGTCATATTGGTGGTGGTGATCGTGGTGGGGTGTTCCATTTGTGGATTTGAGGTGATGACCAGAGGCATGAGGAGTAAACTGGTGGTGGTGGCGAGGTGCACAATTGACTGCAATTTGTAGGATGGCAACAATAGCTTCGATGGATGAGATGTATGTTACATGATGTCCAAGCATTTGTGGAGGCTGTCAGAGTTGAAGTCGGCTACAGTTTCCTCGCAAGGGCATCAACAGTAGGAGGATAGAGGCTTAGCAACAATTTGAAGAGGGCAAAGGTGTTATGAGGGTTTGGGAGGGGTCAGCTTATCTCCCGATAGATAGGAGACGGATAGCAGGAGTCGGTTTCATTACTCCCAAAGTCGAGGAGACCATGGTGAGGCTACTCTTTGTGATATCAGTTGAGTTGGCTTGATTGGAGCCCATGGGGTGGTCGACTGTGAGGGAAGCGACTAGGTTGAAGATGCAGTAGGCAGCGTCAATCGTCTTAGTCTTGATCCAACTAGGTTAGGGTTGAACTGGGATTATGGGGTTGAAAGATGTAAGCCACCATTGTGTTGCAGATCTTGGGGAGTACTACGATTGGTGGTGTCGTTGTCAAGGTGGGAGGCATGGTGGTTTTCGGTGGTTGTTGGGTCTTGGAGCCTCGATGGTTGGGCAAGGGAGAGGGTGAAGGAATGGTGGCTAGGGCTTGGAGAGACAAGGGAGAAGAAGAAATACAGAGGGTGAGGGTGAGGAGAGGAAGAGGAAGAAGATAAGGAAACTGGAAGAGGGGCATGGAACATCAGTGTCGGTTACATGGAGGAGTCGTGCGGGTGAGTGTGAAGAATGCATACATAATGCAAATTATGGATCATCGGGAGCAGCTGGAGGTGAAGAAGCCAAAGGGACATAAAACGGCTAATAGAACCACAAGTTGTCTGGGATAGGGTGTGTTAGTGATCTCGTTGGTTGTTGCCTCCTTCTCAGGTAATAGACATGAGGTAAGGGATGGATCCCCTACCATTGGATCCATTAGCAACGCCCTCCTGGCCGCCAGATCACAGACTGAACTCATCAATTGAATGCACAAGACATGCTACAGGCTCCTTATTCTAACCTTTAATTATTAACACGGCCACTATCATATTCATGAATATTGATATCAATGTGTTTATTTGCTAATCCAATCACTACTACATAACCGGCCTTTAGTGTCGGTTATTTAAGGCCTTTAGTGTCAGTTTTTAAGCGACACCTATGTGGGTGCTGCTAAAAGCCCAACGGTCACGCGTCGGTTCTCAAACCGACGCCACAACCCTTCACGCGCCACCAAAAACGTGTCGAAAAGGTGCCTGTAGGGGGTATAGGTGTCAATTATTAGCTTAGAAACGGACGCCATATACCTTCGCGCCACAGAAAGGGCACCATCTGGGGCACTATCGATGTCGGTTTATTAGTGATAACCGACACCATCTCACCCGCTGCCACGGTCGTGCTGACTAGCACGGCCGTGGTGTCTGGCCTCTAGGAAAATCGACGTCGGTTACTAGTAGGGCAACCAACATTGTTAGCATATGTCGTCGGTTTTATACAATTATCCGATGCCTATTTTATGTCTTGTCCGCTGCCACGGCCGTGCTGGCTGGTGTCTGGCCTCATTAGGGAAATCGACGTCGGTTACTAGTATGGAAACCGACATTGTAACCATATGTCGTCAGTTTTATACAAATAACTGACGCCTATGTTATGTTTTTTTTTCTGTCAGTCTGCAGACCTACTGTGGCTGGTAGCAGGATGAGAAACCTGCAGTTCAGTTACGAACTGCAGGTTTTATGACATCCATTGATATCAGCCAACAACAGGCCACAAACCTACAAAATTAACATGATGGACAATATTATATATATGTGATTCACACTCATGTATAAGAACATTTAATTCATATTATTTTTTCATCACACGCATGTATAAACTAGTAGCAACCTGCAGTTCCATTTATTTCATCTCTTTTCACATTCACACACATGTAGAAACATTCATGTATTGATGATTTTCACACACATATGACAATTCATAAAAATTCATTCACATTCACACAAAATTAATTATGAGAACAAATTTATTCTTTATTTATCATTATCATCATTGTCAGTAAAAGCATATTGAAAAATTCCCACTCTTTGCAGGGCTTTTGCCCAATCTTCTCTTACAGCATCTAATTCATCTCTCGTATAGGGAGCATGTACATCGAAACGCTTTGCACCTATGTTGAAGTCCTCAGTTTTAAAGACCTACAAAGAGAATGACGTATATACATAATTATAATAATATATAATAAGATTCATATATTTCATATTATCTAACGAGACTATGTATAATACATGTTGTATGCTATCGATTTCCAATACGGCATGTTTGATGATTAAGTCCATAAATCGCATCACATAGTAGGCACATGCCCAGTCGTTGTCTTGTGTAGCACACTATAAATTGAAATATACAAAATATTCAAAAATACAAATAAGCACAGTTCACATAAATAATATATACATTGAAGTTAGGAAATTACTTTCACATTCTCCCAAATAAGTGTCACATTTTTTTTCCTGGGGACCTTTCCTCCAGCTTTTTTGTACTCTTATAAATCCCTATATATGTTAATGTAACACATTAAATTGCATAATTAAATAGTAATGCAGTAACAGATGTTAACAGATATAAAAAGATAAAATATTTTTCACGAGAATAATGGTCTTTTAATTGCATATCCATATAATACATCCAACTCACTCCCCGTAGGATCTAGATAATAGACGGTGAATATCTTGGGGACAATAACTAATAACTCCCAATGCTTAGCACTACAGGTAAGAAAGTAGAAAATTAATAACTCAATATCTACAATAAAAATATAATTTGCTTAAGTCCAAATTACAAGCAAAGTAAACTTACTCGATATTTAATGGAGCTATTATCACCGTCTTATTATTTTTACCAAAATATTCAAAAGCATCATAGCAGTATGAAGTAACTGAAGAAGGGTATGTATCTCCAAGACTAATCAAAGATGGAACCAAAAATCCCACATGGGAAAACCCAAAATATGTACATGTCTTGTATAAGTGGCTGCAAAACATGTATTATGTATGCATTAATATATAAGAAACCAGATTGCCGTATATAAAACATGGTATATGGATGTATAAACCAGATTGCCATATGCATTAATCTCACCATATCCACAGCTCTATCATAGATGTGTTCATCCATTCATAACTAAACAACTCCAAAATATCTTGTATAAATATGTTGTTTCCAAATGTTTGACCTGCATTAATATGTATCCAGAACTTCTATTACGTATGCATTAATACGTATACTAAACTTGTATAAATAGATTGTTATCGTATGATTTACCTGCAACATTCTCCGGAATAGTAACATTTATAGGGCAATTTGAATTATGTTCGCCGATCCATACTGCCACACTCCTACAATTAGGACATATCGAGCCGTGTAGGTCCCCTGAAAGCCAACTTGGTAGTCAAGGAGGTGGAGGTCGAGATGTAGCGGGTCTCATCTTTTTGACCTGTCTATATAATTTCATATCAATTGACTCATATATATACACACTAACAAAGTAAAGTAATGAAAATTTATCATACAATATCAGTATAGAGGACATCTGCTTCGGGCCACAGTATCACTCTGCCTACTACCTCACCAAGTGTTTCAGCATCTAGGTGTGCATGAGGCAGTGCAAGATTCGTCCAGCCAGCGAGTATATGTATCGGGCTTACACGTACCATGCCATCTAGTACTGGACTCCCATGAAACATGCACCCTTTAAGGGGTGAGTAAGCCCATGCATCTGCAATGATATATCCTTCACTTTGTAGTCAGCATGGCTTCAACCCCTACAAATTTACGTAAAGAATGTTATATGCATATATACACAAACATATGATCATCTTGAACAGACTAGCTATTATATATTCTATAAAAATACTTACAGAGGACGTGCTAGGTTGTGGGTCTATAGGATTACTCCCAACCTCTGCATTACGAGCAGTAGGAGAAGAGAGGTTCGCCATAGGTACTGTCTGAGTGGAAGTCTGAGACGCCTGCCACTTGTTAAATTCTTCCTGGAGTCTTTTATCAACTACTTCCTCGACTCTCCTATCAATTAAGGAATCTACCTATACATGGATAAAAGAAATGCTAGTTTCTGATTATTGAATTCCCTTTCGCAATAACATTCTAAAATAAGAATAAGTTACCTCAGCTTGTGAAAGTCCCGCTTTTGGGATAGGTTTGCGCTGGGATGGCCCAAAGAATGCTTTGATGCCCACACTAGCTCATGCACCCCTTACACATCCAGGATGTTCTGGGTTACCTAGAGCAACTTTCAGTTCATCCCTTGTGCCATGAGGGATGAACTTGCCTTTCTTCCTCTGCTCGTGCAGCTCCCGCTAATCACCATCAACAAAAATTCATAAGTAAACATAACAATAATCAATATCGATAGATTGCTCTAAGAGTTGATTTTTACCATTTTTACAGTCGCCTCAGCGGTTGCGGGCTTCGGTATATCTCCCATCTTGTTTTTCCTCCCAGCTATTCACATAACATGATGAGGCAGAGGTGCAGGAGCAGCAGTAGAGGACTCTGCAGTCTCCTGAGTAGCAGTAGGCTGAGTAGACTCAGCCTGTAGTCTTTGGTGAACGCCTGCATATCCTCTTGGACCCATTGTGTGGTCGTGCACATTCAGTGCACACCTTGCTCGTTGAGCATCGCTAATAGCCCAGTTAGTTAGCACATTGATTTGGTTAGTAACACTAAAGGTTAATCTTGAATAGTTGAATATATAAAAACATATATTAATTAAATTGGGAGTGGCGCTTAATACCTTGAATTCATCTGTTTTTCTTTGGGTAACAAACTCCTCCCATTCTTTGGGGTCCAAGTAGTTCCATTGATGTATGGCTTCCTTCTTCCTATATTTATTTTTCAAAGAGAATACAAACAAAAATTATTAGTGTAGAGTTAGTGAAATATTGATCAATGTCTAGAATTGGAATCAATCAAGAACCTATTCTCAGCATCGTGTATGTAATCTCAGGTGAGATTGGTCCTATAGTTCCTTAGGAACCTCCCACAACGTTGCATCACACATTTACGATGCATCTTTTCATCCAGATCAAATATGCTCTACAAATTAAATAGAATTGATATTAACTAGTATCCTAAAAATTAGTAATCTACACAAATAGAATTACAAATAATAATAACTCACGCATAGTTCCTTCCATATGTGGTCTTACTTCCCCTTAGGAACTCTATGCCATGATTCTAGGATAGGACTGCAATGGCTGTGAGTAAGAACCCCAAGATATGAAACAAATGAGTTGCGGTTCACTCCATATGGATTTCATGCCTGATCGAAATCCACAGCCAATTTGGGTCCATTGCCCCTTTGCTGTATTAACTTGTTCATCATTGTGATGCCCCTCACTTTCTCAATTTTCTTTTGCTGCTCATCAAGTGTTGTAATTTCTTCAGGGGGTACATCACCAACCTAAAATTTGATAAAAAAACACACATAATATAATTATAAATGAACATATAGATAGAAACCTTAGGGATATATTCTTAAAACTTACATTGTCAGGCGGTGCAAGCACGTCCTCACCCTCACGGTGATCATCAGCACGGTCCTGATCATCCATCTGAAAGTTCACATTCAAATTATAAATTTCACATTGTAAAGTAACACTAATTGTAAAGTTCACATTGTAAAGTACACATTCACATAGTAAAGTAATTCACATTGTAAAGTTCACATTCTATGATCAAAGAGAAAACAAGCTATATATTACAATAAGATTAGGGTCTATGGTTAACAGATTAGAGTTTATGCATGGTTAAAACTTTAGGCCAACAAATACATGTGCTGTCATTCTTATATATAATAAATGTGTACCACCTATCCCATTCTTGAACACTTAATCTCACTAGTAAGTGTATAATGTGTATTGGGTTTTCAAGAAAATTTCAGCAGCATTTCCCCGTTGTTCTCTAAGTACATATGTACTTAGAGAACAAACGGGAAAATGCTACCAAACTTTTCTTGAAAACTCAATACACATTATACACTTACATCCTAAGTGAGATTAGGTGTTCAAGAACAGTCCCAAACTGGGGACTATCGAAGATTTACTCCTAATGAGTAAATCTTGGATGGGTTTCTAGGCCAACAAATTCATGTGTTGTCATTCTTATATATAATAAATGTGTATAAACTACAGGAAACATGGTTAATCCTAATTTATAGAGCATTATTAAATAATAAATCAAGAAATCAATAGTTTCAAACATGCAATAATTCACAATGCAATGTTATAAACTACAGGCAACATGGTTAATCCCCACACTCTAGTAGATAGACTAACCTTAAATATAGTGATGTATAAGAGATTAAGAAAAAAAATTCTTAGGTAAGAGTAAGATGAGACTCAACATATATGCACAATTAGCATCAAATATAGGACAAAAGGGTAGATTAGAACCCTAATTTACTTAAACATGTATAAAACTTACCCTAATGACAAAAAGTCTAGGAATATTTACTAGACATTATATATAGCCCTAATCATCATATTTAACATACTACACTATTATTAACATCCAGATCAGATTAATATCATACTATGTTATAACTATTGGTTTAATAACCCTATTTCCGCATGTACATGATTATCAACTTTAAAACCCTATAATTCATTGGAATCATTCTAATTCAATTTAAGATGTTGGGATCGCATAATTACATACTGACATCATAATAAATAAAAGAATCATAATTAACATGATTAACAACATGCTCATCAAACTAGGGTTTTCTTGAATATCATCTAATATTCGTGTACTAACTATACCTTTGTAACAAGAAGAATAATAGAGCTTTAAGTATATTTTATTCACAATCTATGCATTTTTCTGATCAAAACCATATACAACATGGTAATATTAATGTGAATCAGAGCATTTTTTATTCACAATCTACGCATTTCCTACATTATTCGAGCAGGAGCAGGGTACCTGCTTGAGGGCGGAGGAAAAAGAGGAGAAAGAAGAGTAGGAGCAGGGTACCTTTCTGGCGGCGTTGGGCACGCAAGAGTTGTGGTCAGAGAGGAGCAGTGACCTGGAGAGCAGGGATCAGAGCCCTAGGAGCTGCGGCTGGCCTGGAGAGCAGCGGCCGGAGAACTGGCGGCGGTTGCCGGAAGCAGAGGCAGCGGAGGCAGAAGCTAGCAGAGGTGCGGCAGCAGAGGAGCGGCGACTAGCGGTGGCGAGTGGCGGCGGTGTCGGTGACCAAAGCACCAGCAAACGGCGTCGGAGGCGGAGACAGAGCAGCAGAGAGCGGTGGTGGAGCAGAGGAATCGTCGGACCAGCAAACCCTCAGCGGAAATGAATGAAACAGAAGAGGAAGAGTCTGCCTCGTGCGGGTGGGCTGTTAAGTTAACAATAGATGTCGGTTATTAACAACAACCGACAATAAAAACTATAGGTGTCGGTTACCAATAAAAAACTGAAACCATTGTTCAATTATAGGTGTCGGTTCCAAACATAAAAACTGACGTTTATATTTATATGCTGACAAAAATAAATTTTCTCGAATTAAGACCATAGTCGTCGGTGTCCTTATAAAAACTGACACTAAAGGGAGGTGAAAATGTTCGCAGTTATGCGCACGAAAACACAATGGCGTCAGTTATTGTAACACAACTGACGATAAAAATTGGTCAAATTTCTATCTCGCAGAAAACCTTTAGTCGTCGGTTTCTTTTTTAAAAACTGACGATGTATGTTAATTTTTGTAGGTAATTTTTTTTGCTGGAAATTTTGGATTTGGCGGTTACTTTTAGGCATCGATTTGTTATTAAGGAATCGACACTGAATATAAGTGATACCCATGTCTGGTCGCCCTTCACAAATTGATGTCAGTTTATTTTATAAACTGACACTGTATTTTTTAGGTGTCGGTGTATTATTACAACCGACACCTTTAAAAGTGATGTTATAAGCCATTTCTGTAGTAGTGAATAGAGTGAGTAAAATTTGTTTGATGAATATGAAATTTGATGGGCCGGTTAATAGGGATGTAAGGAGTTTGAATATGACCTAAATTTCAAGTTTTCAGGTCATTTATATGATTTCATTACTCATATAATAATCATCCAAATAATGTATTTACTCTCCTTAATAAATCAATTATGTCACAAAATTGTGCATTTCCTTAGATTGTCACCTCCTCTAAATCATGGAAGTCTAAATGATGGAACCATTATGCTCGTAACTAACAATCCGTGAAATTTATAACTAATCTAAACATAAGACTTATAACTTGATTGGTCATAAAACCTTAGGTACAAGGTTATCTATCAAAGTATTATGATGTAGATCTGGAAATTCTCCTAATTTATTCTAACTCAGGAGAAAGGATTGTTACTAGCAATCATACTATAAGGGGGTCTAGCACAAGGCATGGTTAAGTCATACTCCTAGTTTTGAGTATGTTACAATACTTTGCCCATTCAAGAGGATTGCATCCCTAAAATCCACCAAGTTGTAGCCCAATATACTAAGCTATAGCTTGTAACTAATTACACATTTCTAATCCACTAGATAGAGTTAATGTATTGGGTCCTAGGATAACATACACACATCACACTTGTATACAAAACCTAATGTGAACTTATATTACTCCATCCATCACATCTTCTTATCTTCTCATATCGTGTATTGTTTAAGGAAGTTTAAACTAATATATAGTATTACATTAACAATTTTGTTCTTATGGGTTATTTACATTGTTAAGGGGGTCACTCCATCCTACTATTATGTTATTTGGTATCCCTTCCATAAAACGTTCTCAATGTTAATAGCCATTGATTTTGACTATTCATAAATTAAGTTACAGATCCAAGCGTATAAGTCTCCACACCTTAAAAGGACCTATCTAACCATACAGAGAACAGAGAGGGGACGCCGACTAAATTTTAGTGAATATATATATTCTTTATGCCTCATAATTCTCATATTACACATAAGCCTAGGATCATAGGGTTAAACATGCAAGTCGAAGATTTCTGCTCTAAGGCCTATCTATTTCTACTAGTTCCTTTTAGTGGTGACTTAGTTCCAAAACCATCAATGAAATCTAAAAAAGTTTTTTTTTGTAAATATAATATGATAATGATAATATGTTTGACAATAAAAACCTTGCTATGGGAATCCAAAACAGTGCCAAAATCAATCCGAGAACCAAGTTACTCACTTTCTACCACATGCCACATATATAACACTCTAAAATCACTTCATTTTCACAAAGAGGTTTCTCTACACACATTATCAAGGCACAGAACTAGTATATATCAATTCTAGATAAGGAGGGAATACATGTTTCTTCTTGCACACTATTAACTTCTAATAGGCCCTACTAGTTACAATCTAAATTATCCCACCATTCTCTTAATCATGACTTAGGCCATCACATCCGAAAACATCATTTATTCATAAGATCGTGTAACTATAATAATAAACAATTATGGTCTCTACTTCCCTAGTCAGTTTACATCCATGGTGTCACTACAAGCCTGTGTGAACTATCTATTCAAACTATTCTTCATCTCACACGTTAGATAAACTAATTACTAGATGGCAATGAGAGAGTGGTCAACTCTTTAAGCATCAATCTTAGATGTACCTATCTCACCTAACCTTAGTGTTGTTGTACATATAAAATTCCAAGAAAAAGAGTATCCACTATAACTTCTAAATATGATTATGCCTCCATATGTCCTATGGGGAAAATAACATGGCACAAAGTTAGATTTTGTGATCCCACTACATGATCACTCCATTATTGGACAAGGGATATAAGCATTATTCCTACCTTATGGGTATGTGATGGGTGAAATCCCAAGGATAGATACTTGAAAGGTATATCTTCCTTCAACAACTCTACTTTATGAGATATCCCATGTTTAGATCAGATAGTATCCAGCCCTTGGATGTCGAGTTACAAGGAAAACTATGTTGAAATAACTCTATGTTGTAGGCAAGAAAAGCCTAACCTTAAAGGATCTAGTTCATTTCATCATGTGCTATCTTAGAACATATCACAATTAAAATCTCATATGTTCATGTTGAGCCCACATAATGTATGTATCATATGCATGCATGAACACAACAAAAGAAAAGCTTTAATGACTTGTTCTTGGGTTAGGCATTATTATGTGATAAGTCTACCTACTCTCTATACTAAAGCAATTGTCCTCTCCTAAGGAGGGAGGTAGAGGGTAATGTCTATGAGAGTCAACCCTTAGGTGTAGAAAGTTATACCTCTATAGAGATGGTAGGGTTGATGAGGGTTTACCCAAAACCAAGCCATCCACATACTTATTTTGGGATACATATATACCACCAAATTGGATAGGTATGAAACCCTGATTGGTAAATACGGTTCATGTTTTGGTATGACAACCACCTCTAAAGGTTCACCTACCTACTAAAGAACAATATAGGATAATTTAAAATAGTCAAGTTACCGACTGCTTAGGCTCTGATACCATTATGTAAGGAGTGGGACCAAAAAGTGGGCCCACTCAATGGTACAAGAATGAGTGATGAAATATTTAAGCTGTGAAAAATGTAACTATTACAAAGTTACAAAATATTTCCACATACATAACTTCATCACCCTAAGGGTGGTACATAAAATGAAAAGATCACATCTATTTACACTTAATTTCATATGCAGAGGGTAACAGATCTATCTCAAGTTGGCCTTATGCCTACCAATTAGCTCGCGATCATCCTGAGTCTCTTCCCTATAAAACACCTACACCTGGGTGGAGGGAACACCTAGAAAAATAGGAAAATAAGGTATGTATCATCAAAAGTAGAGTATGTACATTAGAAGATTAACTAGTCATTAATTGATACAAAATTAAGTAAGATGTTGCCATCAAAAGAGGGCCATTAAATCTAGGTAAGTTTCAATGAGAATTAAGAAAAGAAGGAATTTCAAAAGAGTGAGGCAGTATAAGTATACCAATAAACAATGAACCTTGCCACAATCAATCGTCACGTTACAAAATTTATTTACATGCAGATATATTGGACTAAATTAACAATAGTAGGGCTAAGACACCACTAAGTCATTGTCCGATATATATTTTGGGTAGAAATAGCACACCCATAGGTAGAATTAGCACGCCTCTATAAATATAAGGGTAGAAGTATCACACCCTAATGGTTAATGATAAGCATCTATGATAGTTATCTAGTCAAATCATCTACCATGCATAATATAGTGTGGCAAGATGCATTATTCATCAGATATATGTGTCATAATACAAGCATAATATCAGGTGGGGTCATTGACCCATTTTAACATGAGAACAACTATTTCATTGGAGTAACAGTAATTAACAACTGATAGGATATGATAGTTCAACAAGTGGAGTACAAGAGTAAGGACTTCAAGAATTGTCTCATTATGGAAAAATTTAGTCATATAAATGTCCAGTTAAAAATAGGGAGGAGTACATACTTGGTCATCATGAATAACCCTATCTCTAGGGTTGAAATTTGCCATTCATCCTTCTCCACATAAAATTGTTTCATATACACACATTTACTCCACGATTACCCATTCATAATGGAAGGTATATTCAAACCAATTACTGGATACATAATATGGAATTAAGGTTTTGAAATTTTTGAAGTACTCATATATAGTGACAGGGATGTTTTACTATTAATTTTCTATATACTCACCCTAAAAATATCTAGGGTTTAAAATGAAATAATTGTACATGTATATTATTCAAACTCATGGTTAGATCTTAATGAGTAGGTATACTCCATATGAAAATGCATTAGGTTCACATATAGTCCAACGAACATGTCATCTAGGTATATATTTATAAAAGTACATTCTTATACATGTTATTCTCTTTTTCACCATTTAATTCATAAATTGACCAACATAAGAGACATTCTCTAGCTTTACTTGTATTAACATCAGTAGTATAGATGCGCGTATGTGTATCTACTAGTACAAATGTGCCACCATGCATACCTTTAAACATCATAAAGTAAATGGCTTAATAGCCTGGATCATATTCCTGTATATATATACCACGAATATGATTGGTATTGGTACTAAGTTCATATTTGATAAAACTAAGTCATATAGTAGATGAAATTATTGATCTAGATACTCATAAACATAACAACTATTACACATACATATAATCCAGTACGTCATACAAGAAGCTCAACTCATCTATACTGCTAAGTTATGCCTATGTATAATATATGCATATCCTAATGTTGTAAGGTTTTGGGATCTAGATAATTTCTAGGATTGACTAGGTATACTACTGAATCGTCATTACCCACGATTATCTAAAATGGTAATAGTATTCAACGTATTAGGTCATCCTTAGGCATAAAATACTACAAATAAATATAAAAACATGTGATCTAGCATATACATACTAACCTCAGACATATCACCATACATTACCTGATAATTAGAGATTTAAATCTAGATTGCTTATCTTCTTGTTATTTATATAACATTAGGGGTGTACAAAATGAGTCTAATGAATCTACAATTATATGCATGTACGAATATGATAGGGTTAAATTGACTAGTAGTCTAGATAATAAAGTAGTAAGTTGAGTACTCGTTTACTTCTATCTTTTATCTGATACCTCGTTGTCTTTTAAATGGTTTCATGGTTTACTACAATCGCAACATAAAATAAATTTCTTACATGTAGAATGAGAGACCATTTCTGATCTCCATGGCTTATTTTCATGGTCGATCTTGGTTCTAGTTATCGTTCACTTCATTGAAGCTTTGATCATTAGGCTAGAAGACTAGGATGGTTTTTGAGGGAGCAAAACAACTAGGATGTGAGCCCTCGTCAGGTTGTTGCAGGTTCAGATCATGCTAGCATCTAGAAGCTTCAACTTTTCCTAATTTTGATCATCGTAGAAAAAAGATCTTAGGTTCTAAGAAAGAGACGAAGAGGGTGGTGGATCTATGTCATATTGGTGGTGGTGATCATGGTCTGGTGTTGCAGGCTGTGGATTTAAGGTGATGACCAGAGGCATGAGGAGGCAACTGGTGGTGGCGGCGGGGTGCATAACTGACTGCAATTTGTGGAGTGTAGCAACGGCTTCGATGGATGATTTGTATGTTGGATAGCATTGAGGCATCTGTTGTGGCAGCGGAGTCAAAGTCGGCCATGGCTTCTTCACAAGGGCGTCAACGGTAGGAGGATAGAGGCTAAGCAACTATCTGAAGAGGGCAAAGATACTCCGAGCATTTGGGAGGGCTCAAAGTATCTCTCGATAGAGGGTAGACGGATAGTAGGAGTAGGCCTTCATTGCTCCCAAAGTCGAGGAGACCATGGTGAGGCTGCTATGTGTGGCTATCGGATGAGCTGGAATTATTGGAGCCCATGGTATGGTCAGTTGTGAAAGAAGCGACTAGGTTGAAGATGCAGTAGGTGGCGTCAATCCTCTCAGCCTTGATCCGACTAGGTTAGGGTTGAAATAAGATTCTGGGGTGAGAGAGGTGAGACACCGTTATGTTGCAGATCATAGGGAGTACTGTGATTGGTGGTGTTGTTGTCATGGAGGGCGGCATGGTAGTTTCTGGTCTTGTAATTCCGGTGGCTGGGCAAGGGAGAGGGTGAAGGGATGGCGGCTAGGGCTTGGAGAACCAAGGTAGAAGAAGAAATAGAGAGGGTGAGGGTGAGGAGAGGAAGAGGAAGAAGAGAAGGAAACGGAAGAGGGGTAGGGAACATCGGCTCCGGTTACAGACGAGTCGCGCGGGTCAGCGTGAAGAACGTGTACAGAACGCAAATTATGGACAATCGGGAGCAACAGGAGGTGAAAGGGACTGGAAACGATCGACTGAACCGCAAGTTGTGTGGGAGATGGTATGTCAACAGACTCACCGGTCATTTCCTCCTTCTCAAGTAACGGACGTGAGGTAGAGGCGATGGGTCCCCTACCATTGGATCTGTCAGCAAGGCCCTCCTGGCCGCTACACGACGGACTGAAATCATCATTTTTTTTTGTGGAGATCAGAGTCTAGTTTTTATTCATCCTGTACTCTGGAACAGGCCAAATTAAGGAGAGCTTCACATTGAGTACATCAGATTGCCACGAAGGCATATTATTATGAATAGAATAGGGGGTGCGAGAAAGTAAAGAGGTTTTTGCGAGCTTGTCAGCAACTTGGTTCAACTCTCTAGCAATGTACATCACCGAGAGATGATTTAGAGCTGCTTGAGTGACTTGAAATTTTCTCCAAACCTGTTGGAGTTTCGGTGAGGTGCACTTTGTCTGGTTGACCAGCTCCACCGAAGAACTGGAGTCAGATAGGATCACAGAATTCAGCATGTGCCGATCTTTACAGACTAAAGTGGCGATAGTAATTGCAAGAAGTTCAGCGTGGAGGGGTGAGGAAGCGTGTAGCGGTATCCCCTCTCCAGAAACGAAGTTGCCATGGCCATCTAAGATATGGATGCCAACACCGGCGATCCCTGTATCCTCTCTGAAAGCAGCATCGACGAGGAGCACAAAGTCTACCCTGCCTGGTTGAATGACATGCTTCGCGACTGACCTAGCAGTGTTGGGGGCGGTGGTCAGGGCATGAATGATAGATTTAGATCTTTCCTGAATGAAAGCGGCTTGGGAAAGACTGTTGGGAACTTGGTGGTCATGGACTTGTTTGTTCCTGATGCTCCAAATGTGCCAGCAAGCAGTAAGGTGCAGAACTACATCGTCCTGGGGGGTATGAGGAGGTGCAATGACCCATTCAATCCACTCATCTTCAGAAGTGAGGAAGGTGTTTGCAGAGACGCCCAGCGTCCTCCAGATTGCTGCACTTGTCGTGCAGTCCCTGAGGCAGTGCAAGAGAGTTTCTTCATGGTTATTACTGATAAGGCAGAGGGAGTCGACGTCAAGGTGTCTTCTCTTCTTCTCAACATTTGTCAAGAGGGCCCGATGCTGGAGAAGCCAAGCAAAGAATTTGATGCGTTCTGGGACTTTCAGTTTCCAGATATGGTTCCAGGATGCCTGTGTATGGTCGGCATTGTGGTCTCGGATCCAATTGTATACTGCCTTGGCTGTGAGGTTACCTAGTGCATCTCGGGGCTAGACCCAGCAGTCTGGTTGGGAGTCACCTGTAGGCGGCGGGATGTACTGGATAATGTTACTGGCTGCTGCCGGCAGAAAGGCATTGATGAAGGAAAAATCCCATTCTCCATTGTCGAGGCGCAACGAGTTAACTGTGAGGTCAGTTAGCTCCTGAGGAACAGGCCAGTTCGGATCAAGCTTCAAGATAGAGGTGCCATTGAGCCAGCTATCTACCCAGACATTGGTTCCTATACCAGAATTGATAGTCTTATGACATTCATCAGTAACGGACTTCAAGTTCCGCTTAATGAAGCTCCAAGCTGAGGAGCACGGTTTGTTCACTGCATGTGAGTTCCGGATGTATTTCTCTTGCATAACCCTAACCCAAAGGGACGGATGGTTATTTAGAAATAGCAACACATTCTTCAACATGAGGGCGTTGTTTTGGTCCCTTGCATTCTTAATGCCTAGACCTCCTGCAGATTTCGGTGTGGTAACCCTCCCCCAAGATACCAGAGATAGTTTCTTTTAGTCCCCTCCCCCAAGATACCAGAGATAGTTTCTTTTGGTCTCTCCCGCCTGACCATATGAAGTCTTTAATGTGCCTGTTAATCTCATCACACAGTGAAGGAGAGAGCTTCACTGTTTGCATAGTATAAGACGGGATAGCTTGTAGAGTGGCTTTGGCTAGGGTCACTCTGCCTGCTATAGAGAGATGACGGGCTGCCCAACTGGTCATCTGCTCCCGGATGGTTGTGGCGATATGCTGGTGCGTGTTTTTGTTGACACGATGGTGAAGAATAGGAACGCCGAGGTATCTACCCAGGTCGTTTGTGCACTGAATACCCATTACCTCGCTGAAAGCTCTCTTGTCTTCTCTTGTTGCATTAGCTGAAAAGAAGCAACGAGATTTATCATTTGAGATGGACTGCCCAGAAACCGAGCTGAATTTGTGGAGGACGTCGAGGATGGTGTGAGCTTGTTGTTGGTCAGCTTCTGCCATTAAAAGGATATCATCAGCAAAGAAAATATGCGACAGGGGGGTTCCATGTCGGGATAATCTGATAGGTTTCCAGAGGTTGTTGTTCACTGCTTCATTAATCGCCTGGGATAGCCTTTCCATGCATCGAACAAAGATGTATGAACTGAGGGGGTCGCCTTGCCTAACCCCTTTGATAGCTTTAAACGGTGGCAGCGGAGTACCCTCCCACAGAATGGAAGTCTTCCCCGAGGTGATGATGTCCATGATAAGAGAGACAGTGATGGAAGGGATGCTGGTCTTCATGAGGGTGTCCTGTATGAAGCGCCAATCCATACGGTCGAAGGCTTTAGAAAGATCTAGTTTGATGCTAACCCATTTTTTGCCACTTTTCTTGAGCTTCATGGAGTGCATAACTTCCTGAACCAGCAGAATATTATCGCAGATACTTCGACCAGGAATGAAACTGGACTGATTACTAGAAATCCAGTCCGAGATATGGGGCTTGATACGTTCCATAAGAATTTTCGAAATGAGGTTGAAGCATGAATTATTTAAGTATATAGGCCTTAGGTATGAGCAACGTTGGGGTTGCTTCGTTTTCGGGATGAGAATCATGTGTGAATTAGCCAGCTCATCATCAACTTTTCCAGTGTTGAAGGCCTGCTGCACCGTGAGCAGAATGGAGGGGGCGATGTGCAGCCATTGAGATTGTATGAACTCATTGTGAACTCCGTCCGGTCCAGCCGCTTTTGAGGGCGACATGAGGAAAGCCACCTTGCTGATTTCTTCGTGCCCGGGCAGTCGAGCAATGAAGTTAGAAGCTTGAGGAGATAGCGCTTTGAAGGTGCCAATATAGGAAAAAATTTGTTCAGAACTAGCCATCTGCACATCACGATGTGCCATAAGAAGGATGAAATGATTTAGAATGAGCCGTTGAATAGCTTCCTTGTCTTCGACCCATTCGTCGGAACTATCACGCAGTCTATTGATTTTTATGGCATGACGGCGGGTTTTAACATAGGTATGGAAGTATTTGCTGTTGCCATCACCGCATTTCAACCAATTGATATGAGCTTTTTGCTGCCAGTCTAACTCCTCGGCGAGAAGAATCTTAGCGTGCTGTTCTTGCAAGCTAACAGAAAGAAGATCATTGTCAGTACACGGGAAAGTGTTGTCCCTTACCTGGCATTGGGATAGCTTAGTAACAATGCCCTTTTTGAAACTGTGCTTCTTATTGTTGTTTTTCTTTTCCCACTTTAGAACAAGGGGTGAGAAGCTGGATAGCGCTTCAGTGAAAGATTTAGTCTTGTCCCAAAGGGGCATCATGGAATGACAGAAATCATTGTTGATAGTCCAACTAGCTTTGGTACGAAAGATAGCCGGACTCGCTTTAGTTGCCTTAGAGGAAGAAATCAGGATGGGATTGTGGTCGGAATGGAGGCGAGGCAAGACAGAAACCTGGAAGCCTTCAGCAGACGAAGTCCATTGAATATTAGAGACAACTCTGTCGAGTCTTTCTAAGAGGCGTTGGCACTTGAAAGTGTAGTAGTGACCGGACATGTTAACCTCGGCTAGTCCAGTGCTTTGTAAGGTTGAGTTGAAAAGACGGCTATTATGTCGATCAAAGTGCTTTCCTCCACGCTTCTCAGTAATGTCCAGCATAGTATTAAAGTCGCCAAGAACAGCCCAGGCACCATTGATAGTTTTGGATATATCCACAAGACGGGTCCAGAGATGCTTCCTTCTAGCAGGGGAAGGGCTACCATACACAAAGGTAGCACACCAATCATGGTTAATTCTACAATGTACAAACTGTTTGTGATTGTAGAGAATGTCGACATGGCATCTAGCATCATCCCAAAGGATCCAAATGCCCCCAGAAAAGCCAAGTGCTTCCACTCGATGAGAAGAGGGGAATCCAATTTTTCCAACTGCGTTAGTAGCGGACGTGCCACTACATCTAGTTTCTAACAGAACTAAGATGGATAACTTATAATTCTGTTTGTATTCCTTCAGAAGACGAATTTTATCCTTGGAGCAAGCTCCTTGGATATTCTAGCAGATGATACTAACCATTAAGGGAGGGGATGAGGGAGAGGGGGGGGGAATTACTGGGCAGCAGCGAGGGAGACACTAGACGGGCCGTCCTCCACTCCTTCAGTAACTCCAATTGACTCCTCTGGGCCTGGATCCACGACCTCCATGTCTTGGATTTGTTCATTAAAATTGAGGTGTTGCTTAGCGCCGGTGGACTGTAGGTTACCAACATGTTCTGCAATCTTTCCTTTCTTGCGTTCTCTTCCTGGGCTAACCATCACATTGTGATAGATAACCTTCTTGTTCCTTAGGCTAACACTGCCATTAGAAGAGGAGGTGTGCCCCCAATTGAAGCCGTTCTGTGTCTGCGGCACATCTCCAGGAGGATTGGATTCACCAAAGCAGAATATTTCACCATTATTGGGGACTGTATTCCTGCCTTCCGACACCTGGTCATCAATTAAGTTGACTGTCGTGTTTGGTTGGTTGACCGGGGTGGGCTGAGCAGTGCCTTCAGTTTTCGATGTCTGCTGTGGTGGCGGTTTGGGGGGGGGGGGTTCTTTTTGTTCTTCTTACTGACAACTGTTGTCCAGTCGGAGTCCTCACCAGTAGGGGCTTTGTTGCCTGACTCTGTGGGAGTAGCTACCGGCTGGGTTACGGGCCTCTGCGTTGCCTCTTGCGGGGGAACAACACCCTGGCTAGAAGCAGGCTTCTTAGTGGGTTGTCAGCGCACCGGCTTGGGGGCATGTATGGCTTCAGTATACGTGCATGGACCACACAAGTCGACTGCAGCAGATGAGGAGGCCTCATTAGGGATGAAGGGTTGCATGAAGGTACACGCCTTGTCGTCGTGACCTAGCCTTCCGCAACGCAGACAGACAACAGGGAGGTTCTCATATTCCAATCTGTAGTGTTGTCCATTGAGGAAGATAGCAGGTAGCAAGGGCTTTTTAGTGTCTACTTCAACAGCTAGTCGAGCGAACTTGCCTCGATCGCCCGCTGTTGTTGTTGCATCTATCTTGATTGTTTTACCAATCAGGTCACCGATACAAGAGAGCAGCATGTTTTGGTAGAGGAAGACAGGGAGGTCCTTCACCCGGAGCCACACCACCAGTTTACAAGGTATTGGCTCCGATGGCCTGAAGTCCGGCGACCAAGATTGCACTGACAAATAGTTGCCAAATACAGTCCATGGGCCGCTGGTCATAGCCTTAATGAAATCCTTTTCGTTTTCCAACTGAACAATATAATACCCCATCTCCAGATCAATCGCTCTGAAGGAGTCTGTGGGATCCCAGAGTATGGACAGGCGGTTGACAAGAGTTTGGAAGACGATGTTTCCACCGATTAACTTGACAATGACTGCATAGCGCCACGGCTCAAGCAGAGGAGGGAGCGATGCAGGGTTTATGGTGAGGGCAGGAAGGGCGCCACTACAATCGACGTGGATGTCTTCAGAAGAGAGAGCGTCGGGCGAGACAGTCTTGAGCAGGTCTGCGACCTTGCGACCGGTCGTAGCATCTTTGTAGGAGCGCCCGCTTGGTGCTTCTGGAGCATTACTTTCGGGTGCGTTGGTGATATGGGCCTCAGTATCATCGACCGGACGTGAGGGCTTCTCCCCCAATTGGGTGGAAAAGGAACCCCGGCCTCCGTTTCCTCGTCCAGCACTTCTTCCACCCCGGCCACGGCCGCCGCCGCCTAACCCTAGGCGATCGCTCATGCCGGGACAAAAATTTTCTTTTACTGAACTCATCATTTAAATGCACATACCGTGTTACATGCTCCTTATTCTAACCTTCAGTTAATAACACGACCAATATCATATGTGTTGAATATTGATTTCAATGTGTTTATTTGATAATCCAATAGACTGAGTAAAAATTATTTGATTGATATGAAATTTGATGGGCTGGCTAACAGGGATGTAAGGAGTTCGAATATGACCTAAATTTCAGGTTTTGAGGTCATTTGATATGGATTTCATTACTTGTATAATAATTATCCAAATAATATATTTACTCTCCTTAATAAATCAATTATATCACAAAATTTTGCATTTCCTTAGATCATTACCTCCTCTAAATCATGGAAGGCTAAATGATGGGACCATAATGCCCGCAACTACCAATCTTTGAAATTTATAACTAATCTCAACATAAGATGTATAACTTGATTGGTCATAAAACCTTAGGTACAATGTTATCTCTCATAATATTATGATGTAGATATGGAATTCTCCTAATTTAATCTAATTTTCGAGAAAGGATTCTTACTACCAATCATACTCCAAGAGGGTCTAGCACAAGTTATGGTTAAGTCATACTCCTAGTTTTGAGTATGTTACATCACTCTACCACTTAAAGAGGATTTCATCACCAAAATCTACCAAGTTATAGCCCAATATACTAAGCTATAACTTCTAATCAATTATATGTTTCTAATCCACTTATAGAGTTAATGTAGAGGGTCCTCTCCTAACATACCCACATCATACTTGTATATGGAACCCAACGTGAACTTATATTACTCTATCCATCATATCTTATTACATTCTCATATCATGTATTTTTTGAGGAACATTAAACTGAGATTGACAATTATATTAACAATTTTAATTCTTAATGGTTACCTACATTGTTAAGGGGGTCTCTCCATCCTACTATTATGATATTTTGTATCCCTTCCATAAATAGTTCCTAATAACCATTGATTTCAATTATTCATAAATTAAGTTACAGACCCAAGTGTATAAGGTTGCACCCCATAAAAGGACCTGTCTAACAATATAGAGAATCAAGAGGGGAAGCCGACTCGATTTTAGTGAATATATTTGTTCTTTATGCCTCTTAATTCCCATATCACACTTATGCCTAGGGTTGAAGGGTTGAATGTGCAAGTCAAATATATCTACACTAAGGCCTATCTACTACTACCACTTCCTTGTGGTGGTGACTTGGTTCTGAAACCATCAATGTAATCTGAAAAAGTTTTTCTTGTAAATATAATATAATAAAAAAAATAAGTTTGATGATGAAAACCTTGTGATAGGAATCCAATATGGCACCAAAATTAATCTGAGAACCAATTCAACCACTTTCTACCACATACCACATATACTATCACTCTAACATCACTTCATTTTCACAATGAGGTTTCTTTACACAAATTATCAAGGCATAGAACCAGTATATCTCAATTCTAGATAAGGAGGGGATACATGTTTCTTCTAGAATACAATTAACTTCTAATAGGTCCTACTAGGTACAACATCGATTATCCCACCATTCTCTTAATCATGACTTAGGCCATCACATTTCAAAACATCATTTATTTATAAGATTGTGAAACCATAATAATAAAAGTTTAGGGTCTCTACTTCCCTAGTTGGTTTACATTCATGGTGTCATTACAAGCCCATGTGAACTAGCTGGTCAAACTATTCTTCTTCTCACACATCAGATAAACTAATTACAAGGTGGCAATGAGAGAGTGGTGAACTCTTTAAGGATCAACCCTAGATGTACCTACCTAACCTAACCTCAGTGTCAGTGTACATATAAGGTTCCAAGAAAATGAGTATCCACTATAGCTTCTAAAGATGGTTGTGCCTGCATATGTCCTCTGGGGAAAGTAACATGGCACAAAGTT
Organism: Alisma plantago-aquatica; assembly: GCA_963693085.1. Taxonomy (NCBI): domain Eukaryota; kingdom Viridiplantae; phylum Streptophyta; class Magnoliopsida; order Alismatales; family Alismataceae; genus Alisma; species Alisma plantago-aquatica. The sequence goes on from OY856415.1 coordinate 509,916,395, forward strand.
TTATTATGAGATCCCACTACATGATCACTCCATCATAGGATGAGGGAGATAAGAATTATTCCTACCTTATGGGTATGCGAGGGATGAAATCCCAAGAATAGTTACTTGAAACATATATTTTCCTTCAACAATTCTAATTTATGAGATATCCCATGTTTATCTAGGATAGTATCCAGCCCTTGGATGGCGAGTTACAAGAAAAACTATGTTGAAATAACGTCATGTTGCAGGCACGACAAGCCTAAAATTAAAGGATCTAGTTAATTTCATCATGTGCTATCTTAGAACATCTCAAAATATAAAAACTCATACCATTATTTGAAGTTTGTATCCGTTCATGCTGACCCACATAATGTGTGTGTTATAACCTCATTTTTCTAAACCCTGTAATGAGATTTGTAAATATTCTTTTAATGATAAATGAAATCAATGGTTGATTTATTTGTTAGAGTTGAATGGTTTTCGTTCATAATAGCCTTGTTTGTTTTCTTAGTGGGCTTTATTGGCTATTAAGCCCAATTGAAATAAAAAGAAAAAGAAAGGAAAAAGGAATTTATTTGAATAAATAAGAAAATAGATAAGAGATAAGGAAAAGGCAAAGGAATATTTCCCAAGATGGGATTTTTTGCCTTTTGTGTTCCTTCGGTTCCAAGGAGTCCAAGTTGCAAAGATAATGCAACAAGAAAGAGAAAGGATTAATTAAATATTGCTTTATTAAGAAGAATATATGAGATAATAATGAAATAAAAAAAACATGTGGAAATATGGATAATGGATCCATCTTGGATAATATTTTGTGTCTACATGGTTTCTAATAATAAAAGGAATCAAAATAAAGAAAATAAAATATTAGGAGAGAGAAAATATAAGTTTAAGGTATAAATAAATGTCTTATAAGTCATTGACTTGCAAATGAATAAAAGGAGTTATTACTTTTGTGTTTTGGCACCAAACTTGGAACATAAGTATATTAAGTGTTTATGGACTTTCCTTTAAAATTTGGTATTAATTGGATAATCGGTTTGAGAGTTATGATTTTTCCAAAGTAAAAGGGAATCCTTTATTTCTAATAGAATTATCCTATTTTCCCTATTTTTAGTTTTTGCGTGTGGCATGACAGCCATTGATCTAAGATCTGACGACGTCTGTATTGTCACCCACCTCGGGCCATCTAAGGAAGGTAGAAAAATTTTCCATGGGGATTTTCTCGTGATTGTATGTGTAGACAAACTCGGAAACCTTTCCAAAGAATCTAGGGGATCAATCCGAGCTGATCTACCCCTAGTTTCCTTGTGTTTCGTTGCCTTTAGGCATTTTTCCCAATTTAGGGCTTATCAGCGGCCATAAGAGGACCTATATATAGGGGGGGCTACACGCCATGTGCATCGCCCCAGAGTACCTCTATGAGTCCGCGCTGATGAGGTGAGTTGATGGGAGCAACGAATTGTGGGAAATTGCCCACTCTGCACCCCCGACCGGCCGAGCTTCTTGCCGGAGAAGAGCTGCTACACCCCGATGACTCAGGCAAGCATCAAAGAAATTGAAACCACGTTCAAGTTTGGGGGGGGGGGGGGGTCGGCGCTATGTTCTGCACCTTGGGTACTTCTCCGGTGGCCTATAGCTTCGGGTCAACCTCTAGGTTGACCTCAGCCTGGCTGTTGTTCGCGGTAGCATGGGCGTGAGGTGGAAGATGAGCAAGGAGGTAAAGACCTCCTTGCCCCCGGTTCTTGTGAATGAAGGAAAGGGCAAAAATGAGTTTTGTTGGGATCCTCGTGGACTCGAGATCAATAGGTAAGCGCTGACGTGGCATCGCTTGATTGGTCAATAATTGTTTTTCTTGCAAAAATAGTAGGAAAAGATTGGTAACTCGTATATCAAAGTGTTATATATGAAAATTGATCCTCAGAATGAGAGGAACACAAATAAATTATATTTGAAGCCTAATTCTTCTTGAAATTAAAAAATTATGAAAATGTGCTATATTTAATGGTTTAATTAATGAAAAACCCTAATAATTGATGATTAATGAATTGGGAAGAGTTATATAGATGTTTAAAGTTGATATTAACATGTTGTTAGTAAAAAGGGAAAATTAGATCCAAAAGGATGATCTTTATGCATAGTTGGTTTAATGTAAGGTTCCATGTACATGAATATGCTTTAATGGGCCTTGAAACCCTAATTTTGATAATTATGACTCATAATGGCTTTAATTGATCAAATCTATGAATGAAGCTGAGATATGATGATTCTAAGATATTTTGAGTATAAAAGTTCCTAACTGTGGATAAATTCCCTTAATTTGGTATTTAGGGTTTGTTAGTGGAAAAGTGTGGAATTAGTAATAAATAGAGTTCATATGTGAATTAGACTATAATGAATTATGAGTTGTTAATCTGGTAGAAACCAAAGATTAATTGGGCCTAATGATCTTGACATGACTTAAACAGATAAAGATGGTAGTTTTTGTGTAAAAGATGCATATTGGACTTAATTGACATTTAATTGTGCCTATGATGTTGAAATTAGGGTTTGTGAACTAAAAAGGAATTAAAAGTGATAAATGTGTTATGGAGACTAAAACCCTAATAAAACCCTAAATTTGACCTAGAAATCCTAAGGTGGAATCCAAGTCAATCTTGAGAATGTTTTGGATAAAACAATGACACTTGGATGTTATGCATTAATTTCAGGATATTGTTGATTGATTGATTGATTGATTGATTGATTGATTGTTCTTGAATATTCTTGCTTGGACATCAAGTTACTCTGGATCGGGTATGTGGTTATGCTTATGAATATCTCGAACTAGTTTTCTGAGGATTTCTAAAGTTTTCATTGGTGGCTCGAATTAAACTGTTGGATGAATTTAATTCATGCATACTATAATGTGGATATGACTATCACCTAAGATATATTCCTACTAGATCATATCCTAGTCCCCTCTGTAGCTGGATAGATTGACCTAGTACATGGCTACCTATGGGGTACGTCCATCAGGTCATTGGATGACTTAGTACATGGCTACCTATGGGGTAGGTCCATCAAGTCACCATGAGTCAGAGATTGGGCTACATGTGGGTAGGGTCATGCGACTCCACAACCCTAAGTAATGGCTACCTATGAGGTAGGACCATGGGGGTAAGGATCTACCATATGAGAGAGGTAGTATCCAAGTCCACTGTAGGGACAACACAGAGGTAAGGGGATAGGTATGGATTGAGTAGTATTGCTTAAAACGTAACCTTGGTTGTTAAATGATATTTGGTTGCTTACATTGTTACCATAGTCGCACGATTATTGTTTCCCCCACATAACGACATATTCATTTATGCTGGCCAACGTTTTGTTTGTCACCGTTTTAGGTACAAATTGAAAAGGACAAACAGTAAAGTGGCATACTGTGAAATTAAGAAATAAAGTCCAAGGAGGATTAGTTAGAATAAAGTCCAGAGGTGGATAAAAGTTAGATATCCAAGTTTTTGAAAAAGGTATGCAAAGTTTTATTTTTATTCCAGCTTTCAGTATAGTTTTGGTAGAATTTAGTAATTATTATTGATTATTTGTCAAACCATTGATCCCGTTAATTGGGATAATGGCTCTGACCTTTTGGTGTCCCTTAATTGGGGGTTACCGGTAGGCAGGGTCGTTAAAGTGTGTATCATAGGCATGCAAGAACACAACAAAAGAAAAGGCTCAGTAACTTGTTCTATGGTTATGCACAATCATGTGATAAGTACACCTACTCTCTATAGTAGAGGAATTGTCCTCCCCTAAGGTGGGAGGTAGAGGGTAATGTCTATGAGAGTCAACCCTTAAATGTATAAAGCTATGCCTCTATAAAGATGGTAGGGTTGATGGAGGTTTACCCAAAACAAAGTAATCCACATACTTAGTTTGGGATATATATATGCCACCAAATTGGATAAGGTTCAAACCCAAATTAGTAAACAAGATTTAGCTTTAGGTATGACAACAACCTCTAAATGGTCACCTAACTACTAAGGAACAATCTTGGATAACTTGAAATAGTCAAGTTACCGACTGCTTAGGCTCTAATACCATTATGTAAGGAGTGGGACCAAGAAGTGGGCCCACTAAATGGTATAATCATGAGTAGTGGAATATTTGAGCAGTATAAAACATAACTATTTCAAAGTTACAAAATATTTCCATGTGCAAAATTGTATCACCTTAAGGGTGGTACATAAAATTAAAAGATTACATCTCTTTAAACATAATACCATATGCAGAGGGTAATGATTTTGTCTCAAGTTGGTCTTATGTCTAATAATTAGCTCATGATTATCATGAGTCTCTACCCTATAAAACACCTACACTTCGGTTGAGAGAATACCCAGAAAAATAGCAAAACAAGGTACGAATCAGCAAAAGCTGAGTATGTACATTGGAATATTAACTAGGCATTAATTCATTAAAAAAAGTAAAGTAAGATGTTTGCATCAAAATTGGGCCATTAAATCAAGGTAAGTTTCAATGAGAATTAATAAAAGATGGAATTTCCAAAAGAATGAGGTAGTTTAAGTAAATCAATAAACAATGAACCTTGCCACAATCAATCATCACATTACAATATTTTATTTGTATGTAGACATATTGGACTAAATTAGCTATAGTAGGGCCAAGAAACCAGTGCGTCATTGGCATATATATATATATATATATATATATATATATATATATATATAAAGTCAGGCTAGAATACACTCGAGTGTATCCGGAGCAGAATACACTCAAGTAGTTTTCCATGATGCAATATGTTTTTTGAAAATCTAATCCGTTGATCTTCTTAAACATCTCGTGAAAAACTAATACGCAAAATTTGAGCACATTTGGATATTTATAGCTCATGTTATGAAGACCGCAAAAATTATGCATTTCAAATTAGTTTCGCGCGTTGATTTTGTTGCCCTTGGATGAGTGACTTATACTAATCCAAATGGGCTCAAAATTTGTATGTAGCCTAGTTATAGTATGACGGTGAAGATCAATGGTATACATTTTGCAAAAACTAGTCTTGATATGCAAACACACTTGAGTGTATTCGTGTGATCCGTACACTCGAGTGTATTCTAGCCTGACTCTATATATATATATATATATATATATATATATATATATATATATATATATATATATATATACATACATATATATACATATATATACATATAAATAGGGTAAAAATAGCACACCCATAGACAGAATTAGCATGCCTCTGTAAAAATAAGGTATAAGTAGCATACTCCTGGTAGATGTAGCACACACAAATGGTTACACATAAGCATCTATGATAGTTAGCTAGTAAAATCGTTTACCATGCATAATCTAGTGTGGAAAGACGCATTATTCATCAGGCATATGTGTCATAATACAAGCACAATAGTAGGTGGGGTCATTGACCCAATTTAACATGATAACAACAATTTTAGAAGAGCAACGGTAATTATCAACTGAGAGAACATGATATTTCAACAAGTGGAGAACAAGACTAAGTACTTCAAGAATTGCCTTATTATGGGAAAAGTCATATATATGCCCAATTAAAAATAGTGAGGAGTATGTACTTGGTCGTCATGACTAACCTTATATCTAGGGGTGAAATTTGTCATTCATCCTTCTCCACCTAAAATTGCTTCATATACATACATTTAGTCCACGATTACCCATTCATAAATGAAGGTATATTTAAACCTAGTATTGAATAAATAATATGGATTTAAGGCTTTTAAATCGTCGAAGTATCCATATATAGTGATAGCAACGGTTTTACTATTAATTTTCTATATACTCTCCCTCAAAATATCTAGGGTCTAATGTGAAATACTTATATATGTATATTGTTCAAACTCATGCTTAGATCTTAAGTTGTAGGTATATTGCATATGAAAATGCATTAGGCTCACTTATAGTCCAACAAACATGTCATCTAGGTATATGTGTATAAAATTACATTCCTATACATGTCATTCTCTTTTTCACCATTTAATACACAAATTGGACAACATAAGATACATGTTCTAGCTTTGTTTATATTAACATCAATTGTACAAATTTGTGTACATGTATATACTAGTATGAATGTGCCACCATGCATACCTCTAAACATCGTCAAGTAAACAACTCAATAGATTGGGTCATCCTACGATATATATATACCACGAATCTGATTAGTATTGATACTAAGTTCATATTTGATAAAACTAAGTCATATGGTAAATGAAATTATTGACCTACATACTCATAAACATAACAACTATTACATATACATATAGTCTAGTATGTAATGCAAGAAGTTCAACTCATCTACAGTACTACTAGGTTATGTCTATGTATAATATATCTTATCCTAATGTTGTAAGGTTTTGGGATCTAAATAAATCCAGGATTGACTAGGTATACTATTGAATCATCATTACCCATGATTATGTAAAATGTTAATGGCATTGAATGTATTAGGCCATCCTTAGGCTTGAAATACTATAAATATATATATATATATATATATATACATGTGATTAGCATATGCATACTAATGTCATACATATCACTATATGTTACCAGATAATTAGAGATTTAGATCTAGATTGTTTATTTTCTTGTTATTTATAAAACATTAGGGATGTATGAGATGAATCTACTGAATCTACAATTATATGCATGTACGAATATGACAGGATTAAACTAACAAATAGTCTAGATAATAAAGTAGTACATTGTGTACTCATTTACTTCTATGTTTTATGTGATACCTCATTGTATTTTAAATGGTTCCATGGTTTACTACAATCACAACATGATAGTAAAACTTTTACCTATAGAATGAGAGACCAGTTCTAATCTCCATGGATTATCTTCCTGGCTGATCTTAGTTCTGGTTGTCATTCCCTTCCTTGAAGCTTTGATCATTAGGCTAGCAGACTAGGATGGTTTTTAAGGGAGAAACACAATTTGGATGTGATCCCTTGTCAAGTTTTTGTAGGTTCAAATCATGCTAGCATCTAGATGCTTTAGGTCTTCCTAAGATCATCGATAATGAAAATCTTAGATTCTGGGAAAGAGATGAGGAGGTTGGTGGATCAATGTCATATTGGTGGTGGTGATCATGGTAGGTGTTGCAGGGTGTGGATTTGAGGTGATTATCTTAGGCATGAGGAGTGAACAGGTGGTGGCAGTGGGTTGCATAACTGACTACAATTCGAAGGAGGGAAGCAACAACTTCGATGGATAAGTTGTATGTTGGATGGCATTGAGGCATCTATGGTGGACATCAGAGTTGAAGACAGACACGACTTCCTCACGAGGGTGTCAACAATAGGAGGACAGAGGCTAAGCTGAAATCTAAAGAGGGAAAAGGTGCTCTAAGGATTTGGGAGGGGTCAGAGTATCTCTTGATAGATAGGAGACAGACAGGATGAGTAGACCTTCATTGCTCACAAAGTTGAGGAGACCACGGTGAGGCTACTCTGTGTGGCTATCAGATGAATGGGCTTGATCAGATCTCATGGTGTGGTCATCTATGAGGGAAGTGACTAGGTTGAAGATGCAATACACAGTTTCAATCCTCTCCGTCTTGATCTGACTAGGTCAGGGTTGAATTGGGATTATAAGGGTGAGATATGTGAGCCACCGTTGTGTTGCAAATCTTGGGGAGTACTGCGATTGATGGTGTCATTGTCAAGGTGTCTGACATGGTGGTTTCTGGTGGTTGTTGGATCTTGGATCCCCAGTGGTTGGGCAAGGGAGAGGGTGAAGGGATGGTGGTTAGGGCTTGGAACACCAAGAGAGAAGAAGAAATAGAGAGGGTGAGTGACAGGAGAGGAAGAGGAAGAAGAGAAGTAAACGAAAGAGGGGGAGGGAGCATCAGCCCCAGTTATAGGGAGGAGTCACACAGTTCAACGTGAAGAATGTGTACAGAATACAAATTACAGACCACAGGAGCGGTTATAGGTGAAGAACCCAAAGGGATAGGAAACGGATGACAGAATCACAATCTGTGTGGAGAGGATGTGTCAGTGATCTCTCTAGTCACTGCCTCCTTCTCAAGTGATGAATGTGAGGTAGGAATCGGTCCCCTACCATTGGATTCATCAGCAACGCCCTCCTAGACTCCATATTGCAAACTGAACTCATCAATTTAATACACAGTCCATGTTATAGGATCCTTATTCTAACCTTCAGTTATTAACACGACCAATATCATATTCATTAAATATTGATTTCAATGTGTTTATTTGCTAATCCAATAGAGTGAGAAAAAGTTATTTGATTGATATGAAATTTGATGGGTTGGCTAATAAGGATGTAAGGAGTTCAAATATGACCTCTATTTTAGGTTTTGATGTCATTTGATATTGATTTTGTTACTCATATAATAATTATCCAAATAATGTATTTACTCTCCTTAATAAATCAATTATGTCACAACATTTTGCATTTCCTTTGATCATCACCTCCTCTAAGTCATGGAAGGCTAAAGGATGGCACCATTATGCCTGTAAGTAGCAATCTATGAACTTTATAAGTAATCTCATCGTAAGATTTATAACTTGATTGGTCCTAAAACCTTAGGTACAAGGATATCTATCATAATATTATGATGTAGATCCGGAATTCTCCTAATTTAATCAACTCACAAGAGAGGATTGTTGCTACCAATCATACTCTAAGAGGGTCTAGAACAATATATGGTTAAGTCATACTCCTAGTTTCTAGTATGTTACAAACCCTAAATATTTCTACAGAAACATGGGTATACAACAACTCCAAAAGATATAAAATGTATGAGTTATATTCCTTATCACATCATCATAGGGTACCAATCCTTTTCATACATAAAGAGGATTACACCTTATCAAGGCTCAAGTCATGCCCAAAGGTCATTAACGCCATTTTCATAATCTTCTTCAAGAACATCATTATCTTTTGCATAGGATCAACATAGGAGTGTATCAAACATAAGATATAATTATTCACAAAGGTAACATAGTAGGGTTACCTTACATGTGAGAGTAGTCCTCCATTATTACAAAATAAAGGCAGGTAAGTATATTTAACCATCATGACTTGACTACTTTAGCTTGGGTTTAACTAAAGAAATTGGTTTGATAGTATAAATTGGTACTCAGAGATAAGCCATCACTTTTTACACATACTTAGACAAAATCATAAATGCTTTCATCTTGCATCCCCATCCGATCATGGTTGTACTTGAAAAAATACAACCCATTAGATCACAGGTATTAAACTCAACCATCAGATCATGTTCCTCAAGCACAAACCATCGAGTCTTGCACTTCACATGAAGCCATCAGATTCAACGTATATATAGACATGAATCATGCACATAGAAGATCCATCATATCTTTAGCCTAGTGAGTCCATTGGATCCTAGAACTTGAGGTGCCATTGGTTCTTTCATTATCTTGTGAAAGACTTTGGTTCATTAACTAGGTTAAACCATCATTTCTTTAGAAAACATAGGTGAACTATCGATTCTTTTGCACATATAATGAGACCATCGGTTCCATTCTTGACTTAGTCAAAAACTACAAGATCTTATACCTAATCCTACCATCACTTAATTGAAGTACTTATCAAAGAATAACACCATAGGGTCTTTGTTATACTTAACCAAAAGAAGACCATAGAATCTTTTAGAGACTTGGTCAAAATTCAGTTCATGTACCTAGTATGTCCATCATTTATGAATAGATTAACAAAACCATCGAATTTTTTATCATGTAGAGTTTATGGTTTTCAAACTAAGTGAAACCATCGAGTTAAGTGTTAGAAAACACCATCATTTCTTTACATAGTGAAATTAACAAAACATATACTAGACAACCCATCAGTTTCTATAAATAGATCAGATTTATCTCCTTTAGATAAATACCATCTTTCTATCATCTTCAAGACCAAATAATTTCATATCCATGAAAGAAGAGGGTATATACATATGAACAAAATCTAGGTTAACATCACACAACTATTTTGCATGTTTATAAAATAGCTTACAAAGAATTCCTTACCATATCAATTATGTTCTAGAATATGATCTCTATAAAGAAAGTTATAAGCAATCAAGAAAATGGATTGAAGGTTATACAACTCACCTCAAGGTAGGTGATGATGGTCCACAAATCAAAATAGCTCAAAGAGAGAGGATGAAACCGTAACTTGTCTACCCAAAGCTCCAAAATGGATCTTTTCCTCAAGAGCAAGGTGAAACTAGGGAAAAAAGAAAAGAAAAGGAGATCTTCATCCACATATACATAACCTCTCTTCAAAAGAAGCTAGGGTTTCACCCAGGGAAGAAGAAAAGAGAGAGAAAATAGCAAGAAACAAGATAGAGGTGAAGAACTTACTCAGTTAGATCAAGATCTAGGTTAGGAACCTTCAAAACCCTAAAGTTGCTTTTTCAAAACCCTAAAGCAACATGCAAGCAAGCTCCACCAAAGCCTTGGTTTCCAAGAGCTTCCCTTCATCGCCTAGCAACTAGGGGTCGAGCCTCTCTAGAACACAAGGAAGATGGAGGTGCAAAGAGTTTGTTTCAGAAGGGGAAAAAGGATATATATATTTTAGATGAGAGAAAAGGTACGTTGAGGTGTCAAAATATGAATGTCATGTGTCCAAAGTCAAAATTAGTCTGTATACATGCATGCACAAGTTCCGTCAGATCTTTACCAAGTCTTATCATCAGATTATACCTTAGTGAACTCATCAAGGTATGTCATAAGTGGACCCATCGATTTGTTCACTATACTTAGCCATTTCACCAAAACTGACCATCCATCAAATTATGTACATTAACTAGAGTATCCATAAAGTTCTAGGGCATCAAGAGAGAGCCATTGGACCCATAACTTCAAGGAGGACCCATCGAGTCTTTTACTCACTAGGTGATACCATCAGATCTTTCATATACTTAGAAAAACCATTAACATACTTCAATGAAGAACCCTAGATTTCCAACCTTCCAATGAAAGAGTGATGTGCTTCATTGTACACACAACAATTACTAGGATAAGTCGTAGAGTTTAACCTTCTACTAGGTTGTCGACTTGCTATGAACAAAAAGTCAACTAAGCATAGATATATATCGATCCAACGGACGATGAGAGGAGTGGTTGGAATCCAAATTTGAATGATTAAATGAGAAAGTAAATTCTAATTTGAGAAGGTTTATTTAAAACTAAGAACAAGAATAAAGTCTTGAAATAAAGATTAACTACTCAAAAGATAAAGAAACAGATTGATTCAGATGGGAAAAGTATCGAGGCTTAGGGGTTTCACTAACTTAGCTGACGTGAAACTAGACTGTGATGAAAAAGATAAAGAAGGTATGTAAAACATTAAAAAATTAATCATAAAAGATTAACTCCCATTGAACCCATTGGTCCTGGCATTCACAGATCCTAGTTATATCATCCTAATGGGGACCTTTCTAAGGTCTCATTCAAATCCCCATATGATTGGCCTGGTTGTTCTAAATCTTGGGTTCCACAGTCGCATCCATCAAGATTAACATGCGATAAAAATGAGAGATTACTTCATTAAAATCGATGATTTCCAAACAAAAAACCATTATCTAATATAATCATTTAAAACTTTGAACTAGAAAACACACGGCTAAGGGACTACTCCCCTCTTCTCGATAAATAAACTACTCATAATCGTGATGAATAAAATCAAGGCAATGGAAGAAAGTGAGGAAGGCATAGACTAAAATGTAGAATCCTAACGGACCGTATGCTAGTGACAATTAAACGGCCACAACTCTTAGTTCCTTGCTTCCCAAGAAGAACATGAGAAAAGAATAAAAACAAATCTTCAAAGGGATTGCTACTTTATTAAAGGAGTTGAAAGATTACAACTAAGACTTGATGCCCCCTTCTTGTGGAGTCTTGCCTCCATTTATTGGGAGGGGAAAAACACTTGAGATATGGCTTTATGGTGGTGGATGCGGGTTTGACTGGAATGATTTCTTGCTTCATCTGAAAGTTACATTGTTCAAACTTTGACCGCATTAATAATTTTATTTTATGGAAAATGACAAAGTATTTGTTACATTCTTTTATCCACATAAAAGTAAGTGGACTTGACCAATTCTTTCATTTTTCCCTGGTCAAAATAACATTAATAGAAAGTGGAAGATTTTGTTGAATAGTCTTCCTTTAATTTCTTTGACCGCGCATTGGTTTCTTTGGTTCTCTTTGTTGTTAAATTTCCAAAATGAATGGTCATGTGTCAAGTAAACCGCTTGTAAAGCCATGAAAAATAGATTTTCCTTGAAGAGCACTAAATTTCCTTTTTGACACATACTTTTGCATTAAATTTGGAGTTGAGACGCAAGAGTTATGGAAGTTTTTATGTCGTCTATACATGAATTTTAGGCATTGTGGGAATTGTGCAAAACATCTTCCAAGAGATATTAATCATTAGGTCATTTTCCTACAAAAATACAACTACGATTAAAACTCCAAATAAATATAGAAAGCCTAAACTATATAATTAATTATAAAACTAAGAAAAAAAACAACAAAACAATCCTAAAAAGATATCTAAAATATGTAAATAAAAATGATAAATACACATTTATCAAAATATATCGAGCTTGAATATTTGCTAGTCCTCAAGCCAATAAAATCACAAATAATTCAAATTTATACTAGCAACGTATCTATACTCACCCTCATAGCCATCACTTTGTTCCTTACCTCCAATTTTGGCCAAGAAATCAAATCTCCTAGGACCACGTAACACAAAATCATGTATTCCCTATTAAAAATAAATTACATCTTATTACTAAATCAAGACTTTGTAGGAAAAAGGTTTCTTCGAACTTCTACTTTGACACTCCCATTTCCATTTTTTTCTCTTTGTGAATTGTTTCACATGAATAGGACAAAAAAGGTGGTGCGGAAAAGGTGGTCCCTTCTATGTTCGACCCGGGATATATTTGATTTATGGACTTGTCCCTACACTGGTCACAAATTTTTTTCATGTTCTCTTTGGAATCTTTGTATGGTGCGCCCCTTTTGTGGGGTACGGAAATTTTTTGGAAGCATGCCACCCTGGACTTGATTTTTTTATGGAGGTGATTCTTTGCTTTTTTGAGAGAGAATGAGGGAGGCTCGTTCCTATACTTATAACTTTACTTTTTCATTATTTTTTAAAGAGTGTCATTGCATTGGATAGATTATTTCTATCAAATACATTATCAAGATTTATAATAAGTTAATCTATAGTTTAAAATAGAAAAATATTATTTTGATTCAGATTGATTCCATACGACTTGCCAACTTTTCCAAGGAGTGATGCTATTGTGGGGTCCTAGGTGACATGGTGGTTTCAGACAAAGCAATTTGTAAAACTTTTTGCAAAGGATATACTAAATTCAAAAGGGCTACAATGATAACATCTATTCAACTTGGCCGACTATTTAATGGTCAATCTAAAAAAAGTTGAAGTTTTTTGAAAATTTTGAAAAAAAATAAAACTAAACTATATAACATGATGACAATGTGCAAAAATTTAAGATAGAATAGGTGGAAGGAGTATGTACCACCCACCTCCACCTCAGACTTAAAATTTGGCTTGTATCGACCAAAAATTAAATCTAGGATAAGGGAGGAAGAGGGTGTCCTGGTGGTCCCGGTAGCTCAAAAACTCTAGCTGAAGGGGATGTGAATGAGGGTGGGGACCTTTGTTGTTGGAGCTTCATAGTGTACCCTATGATAGCGTAGCCATGGAAGCTCAATGGGTTGTTTATATTTCATTCCCCTTGCAGTCCCTCCAATAAGATCCATAGATCATCCTTCGATGACAAAGGAAGTGTTGAAGATGGATGTGGATTGGGGTAGGTTGGTGGGTATTGCCAAATAATGTATGTAGATATGGATGTACAGAGTTGAGTGGAGGATCTAGCTCAAGTTTTCCACCATCATAATGATTTGTATATAGGGGAATTGAAGCTTATATGATAGGAACAATAGAAATTAAATCATTAACAAAAGTATTTTGTCTCTCCTCAAAAATAATGCAATCAACATTGGGTTTGGTAAGATTGATTGTTGATATAGCATGTGGATCTAATTCTTCTATACAAGGGGTCCCCAAGGGTTCAGGAATGATGAGGATGTCATCCTTACAAGGAATAGAAGGGGGTATGTGGGCTTCCTGTAAAGATAAATTTTCCTCATTGCATTCAAGTTGTTGTATAACATGGGGTGGTTGTGGAGGCATGTTAGGTTCATGAGATGGGAGACCTTCCTCAAGAGGGTTAGTTGCTTCAATTATTGTCGACATAGAGGGATGACCTTCTTGTAGTGACTTTTAATACTGACATATTAAAGCCTCTAATGGAGAGGTTATGTTCATTTGTTAGAGCTAACTCAACAGAATCAATGTAAATGATATCAACACGGGATAATCATCATCATCATCAAGGAGAACTAGTTTGGGTTGCTCTAACTCCTCAATGGGTCTTTGGGATTGGGTTTCTAGTAAGGTGTTTAATAGGTCTTGTCGATTTTTTAGAGATTTTTGAAACTCTTCTAAAATCTCTCATAGCTCTGCTGCTTGACTCTCTAGAACTCTAATCCGCTCCTGTTGAGGTTTATATTGATTTGTACAATAAGATTCATAACCTCCAAATTTTGATTGGTTACCCTCAACATACCCACCATAAGGATCTTGGTCATGGTACCTCTCATATTGGTTGTGGCATTTCTCCTTATATTTGTCTTCAAGAGATGGTGGATCATTACATCCACATTGGTAATAAGACTGAACATCACAAGGTGTCTCCATGACATGAGGGGATAACATTTTGACAATCCATATTTTTTTATTGGGCTTCTAGCAAAGTAGCCAGCAAGGCTTGGCTGGTTTCCAGTCTTGTCTATCCTTCTTCTTCCATCTTCTCTAAGGCCCTGAGTTTCTCTTCTTATTGAGGATTAAGTTGGGTTTCATAGATAGTTTATTTTCCCAAGCATGTTGTTGGTCATAATACTTCCCACCATTTTGTTGTTCATAACCCTCATTGAAGTATGGACAGAAAGGTTCCCCATAATTATTCTCAGAGAAATTAGGATATATATTGTACCCGCCAGGATGGAAGGGCTCGAGATTTAAAGGGGTGATATCATACTTGCAGGGTAGAGTCGGGCAGTCTAGAGATGTATGGTGGTACGCCACAATAATAACAATTTGGGGGATATTTGCATGCCCACTCCACTCAAAAAGATTCTTTAAAGATATGTCAATTAACACATGAGAGAAGAAGGATAACAAAAATTGTTAGTCAAAAATTACAAAAAGAAAAAAAATCAAGCTAAGAAATTATGGAACAAACTAAAATTTACAAAAATAAACTAAAAAAAGTCAATATAAGAAATTATGGTGTAAAATTGATGTGTGTCATTGTACACACAACAATCACTAGGATAAGTCCTAGAGTTTAACCTTCTAACCAGGTTATCAACCTGCTGCAAACAACAAGTCAACTAAGTATAAATAGGTATCCATCCAAGGCACAGCGAGAGGAGTGGTTGAAATCTAAATATGAATGCTAAAACAGGAAAGTAATTCTAATTTGAGAATGTTTGTTTAAAACTAAGAATAGGAATAAAGTATTGAAATAAATATTAACTACTCAAGAAATAAAGAACAGATTGAATCACATGGGAAAAGTATCGTAGCTTAGGGGTTTCTCAACCTTAGATGATGTGAACCTATACTAAAAATCATACGACAAGCAAGATAAAGAAGGTATGTAAAACATTTGAAAATGAATCACAAAAGATGAACTCCCCATAAACCCATTGGTCATGATGTTCACAGATCCTTGATCTATTATCCTAATGGAGACCTTTATGAGGTCTCATCCAAATCCCCGTATTATTGGCTTGGTTTTTCTAAATCGTGGGTTCCACTATCGCATCCGCCAAGATTAACGTGCGATAAAAATGAGAGATCTATTCATTAAAATTCATGATTTCTAAATCAAAAACTATTATCTACTGGAATCATATAAATTTTCAATCAAGAAAACACACAGCAAAGGGGCTACTCCCCTCGTCTCGATAAGAAAACTACACACTAATCATGATGAAGAAAAGGAAGGCAATAGAAGAAAGTGAGGAAGCCATAGACTAGAACGCAGAATTTCAAAGGACCGCACGCTAGTGTCAATTAAACAGTCGCAACTCTTAGTTTCTTGTTTCTCAAGAAGAACAGAAGAAAAGAACAAAATCAAATCTCCAGAAGGATTGCTAATTTATTAAAGGAATTGAAAGATTACAACGTATAAATTGAAAGATTACAACTAAGACTTGATGTCCGCTTCTTATGGAGTCCCCCCTCCTTATATAGAGAGAATAGTACGGGGAAAAACCATTGAGATATGGCTTTCTGGTGGTGGTGGCTTCTTTGACTGGAACGATTTGTTACTTCATCTAAAAGTAACATTGTTCAAACCTTGACCGTACTAAAAATTGTATTTTTGACAAATGACTAAGTATTTGTTACATTCTCTTCTACACATCAAAATATGTGGATTGGGAAAATTCTTTCCTTTTCTCTAGTCAAAATAATATTAATTGTTTCCTTTAATAGAAAGTGGAAGATTTTGTTGAATAGTCTTCCTTTAATTTCTTTGACCGCTTATCGGTTTCTTTCATTCTCTTTGCTGTTAAATTTTTGAAATGATGAAACGAACGGCCTGTATGGCAAGTCAACCACTTTGAAAGCCGTGAAAAATAGATTTATATTTAATAGAACTATATTCTCTTTCTAATGCATACTTGTGCATTAAATTTGGATTTCATATGTAAGAGTTATGGCAATTTTGATACCGTCTATACATGAATTTCAGATACTGTGGGGATTGTATAAAACATCTTCCACGATATATAAATCTTTAGGCCATTTTCCTACAAAAATACAACTAAATTAACTATAACTCTAAGTAAAGAGAGAGAAATTATACTCATATAATTAGTTATAAATCTAAGAAAATAAACAAAAAATAATCCTAAAAAGATATCTAAAAGATGTAAATAAAAAGGAAAATACACATTTATCAAAGAGCAACAAATTGGTGGTGCATGTAGGTGTCCCTAGGTACAGATATATCAAACATTATGAAGTGTACTATAAAGCACATCATGCATGATTAAAAATTGTAGATAAACCCAAGAATTGGTACATTTCATAAAAAGTGTTTATAAGCACATAAATTGCAAAACTTTATCATGCAATGTCTAAATTGGACCAAACTTGAAACTTAGCTTTGCCACATGATTTCTAAGCATAAATTCGAATTTAATTAAGATGTTAAGTACCCAATTAGGTTATATAATCATGTTTACCCATTAAGAAGATCACAAGTCTTACATCCATACACCCCTGACAGGGATTTGCTCCCCAAAATCTGAAGCAAATAAGGTCGTATCCTTTTTCAACATCTCATCATCTAAATCTCATGTGGGTTCCTCCACACCATAGTGATGTCAAAAAACCTTCACTAAGGTTATGTCCTTCTTCCTTAATTTTTGTATGTTCTTATCAAGGATCAACATAGGACCCTCCACATAAGATACATCCTCATCCCACTCAACCTCCGCTAGCTATATCATTTTCTCTATATTTGGGTGACACTTTCTTAGTATGGAGACATGGAAGACATTGT
The DNA here is from genome assembly GCA_963693085.1 of Alisma plantago-aquatica. NCBI lineage: Eukaryota > Viridiplantae > Streptophyta > Magnoliopsida > Alismatales > Alismataceae > Alisma > Alisma plantago-aquatica. The sequence continues at coordinate 509,934,111 of OY856415.1, forward strand.
GCAACATGTGCAACTCTAGTGGCAACTCCAACATGTATGCCACCTTTCCAACTCGTGCCAAGATAAGGTATGGTCCATAAATTTAGGATCCAACTTACCCTTCTTACTAATTCTCAGCACACCCTTCCAAAGGGAAACCTTAAGGTACACGCAGTCTCTAACTTAGAACTCTAATTGCAAGCGATAGTTATCTGCATACAACTTTTGTCTATCCTGAGTTGCCTTCAAATATTGTTGGATTACTTTGATCTTCTCATAAGTCTTTTGTACTAACTAAGGACCCAAAAGTTGATATTCACCTACTTCATACCAATAAAGAGGTAATCGACAACACCTCATGTACAAGGCTTCATATGGTGTCATGTCTATACTTCTCTGATAGTTGTTCTTATAAGTAAACTCAATTAAGCTCAGATGGATATCCCAACTACCAAGAAACTACAGAACACATGCTCTCAGAAGATCCTCCAATGTCTACATAGTCCTTTTTTACTAACTATTAGTTTGTGGGTGAAAAGTTGTGCTAAATCCCAGTTATGTTGTCAAAGATATATGTTGATGTTCCCAAAACCTACTCATCAACTGAGGACCTCTGTCAAATAATATGGTAATTGGGATACCATGCAGATGAACTCTCTCATCAACATATACATTTATGCTAGCTTCTCTTCTATATAAGATTTCTTAACTTGCACAAAGTGAGTTTACTTTGTCAGTTGATCAACTATTACCCAAATGGAATCATGTCCTTTGGCTATCCTAGGAAGACCAACCATAAAGTCCATCATTATATGGTCCCATTTCCACTGTGGTATCAGAAAAGGTTTCAATGTCGCTCTTCCTTGACATGTTGACAAACTGGACACTTGGCAATGAACTATTCCACATCACGCTTCAAAACTAGACACCAGTACAAATCCTTCAACTTATGGTACACCTTTGTACTATTATGATGTATCACATACATTGAGGAATGAGCCTCCTCAAGTATCATCCCCCTCAGGACATCAACATCTGGAACCACTATCCTTCTATGAAAACATATTGTCCCATTATCTAACTAATGGAAACTATCATACTTCCTATTGTCAAGCTCTGATCTAATGCTTTGTATCATGGTTGCATTCTTTTATAAGACTATGATTTGTTGTATGAACATAGCCTTAACCTAAAAATTTGCTAGCAATCCTGCCAATAAGGAAACCTCTAACTAAATATTCATCTGTTGAAGCAACATTGACATGTCCCGCTTGTGACACACCATGTTGTATAACTGTGCCTTGTCTGCAAATAATGATGGATATGACTTCCTACTCAGTGCATCTACCACCATGTTTGTCTTTCCTGGATGATAGTCTATTGTGCAATCATATTCATTGATCAACTCCATCCACATTATTTGCCTCATGCTCAGCTCCTTCTTTGAGAAGATATACTAAAGGTCTTTATGGTCTGTGAAGATCTGGCACTTCTCCACATACATATAGTGTCTTTAGATCTTTAGGGCAAGAACTACAAGTGCTAACTCCAAGTCATGTGTTAGATATTTCTCTTGATGATTCTTAAGATGTTGTGAGGCAAAAGAAATGACATTTTTATCTTGTGTCAACACACATCACAAGCCATTCATTAAAGCATCATAGAAAACCATGTAACTTTTCCCTTGCTCTGGAATCACTAACACTGGAGCACTAATAAACTCTCCTTCAGCAATTGGAAAGAATGCTCACACTTGTCATCCCAGACAAAAGAAACACCTTTCCTAGTCAACTTAGTTAGGGGTAACGCTAAAACACTAAAATTCTTAATGAATCTCCTATAGTAACCTACCAAACCTAGGAAGCTTTGAACTATGTTGGTGTTTTGGGTTGCTCCTACCCCAGCACAAACTCCAATTTATTTGGGTCTACACAAACACCTCTAGCAGATATAACATGACCAAGACACCTCAATCAACCAAAACTCGCACTTGCTAAACTTAGCATACAACTGGTGTTGCCTCAATGATTCAAATATTTGATGAAGATGCTTCGCATGTTGTTGACTATCCTTGGAGTATATCATGATATCATCCTTGAATACTACTACAAACTGATCTAGACACAATCTGAACACCCTCTTCATTAAGTCCATGAATGTTTTTGGTATATTGGTTAGCCCAAATGGCATAACAATGAACTCATAATGACCATACCTCCTAGGATGTCACCTGCCTTGATTCTCAATTTAAGATAACCCAATCTCAAGTCTATCTTCAAGAATACTATGGCCCCTCTAAAATGATCAAGCAAATCACCAATCCTTGACAATAGATACTTGTTCTTTATTGTGACCTTATTTAACTGTCAGTAATCTATGCAAAGTCCCATAGACCTATCCTTCTTCTTCACAAAAAACACTGGAGAACCCCAAGGCAAAGTGCTTGGTTGTCTAAATCCCTTCTCCAATAACTCCTACAACTATTTCTTTAACTCTTTCATCTCAATTGGTTCTATCCTATAAGGCATATGGGATATGGGTTGTGTTCCAGGAACAAGGTTGATCTCAAAATCAATCTCTGTAGGAGGTGGAACACTGGGAAACTCTTCTAGAAAGAAGTCATCAAACTCTCGCATTGTAGGTACATCCTATATACTAGGACTCCTAACCTTGGTATCCACAACATGTGCCAAAAAGGCCTCACACCCTTGTCTCATCATCTTCTCTACTATCACATCTGGCACCAAACATGTAGGAAGAATTTTCCTATCTCTTTGGAAAGTCCAATAGGTATATCCTCATCACAAAATGTAGTAACTTTGGAACTACAGTCCAAAACGACCTTATATTTCTCTAAGGTATCCATCCCTAGGACCACATTGAATATGTTCATGTCAAGTGGCATAAGATCCACTCAAATGTTGTATCCCCAGAAAGATAGAACGCAAGATGGACACACCTTTAGCAACTTAGTGGAACCAACTAAATGGGTTTTCTAGCAAGAGGCTAGAAGACCTACTATAAATAGGAAGATTACAATTATTTATCATCTTTCTAATGATAAATGAGTGTCTCACACCTGGGTCAATCAAAACATATACAAAAGAAGAAGTAAATAAGTCAAAATGAAAGAGTTCACATCTGACTCTAACTTGTCATGACCCGTGGGTTGACCACTCCTTCCGGGTGATTAATGGCATATAATCTGGTTGTCGCTTGTTGCCATCCTCGTCCTCTTCTAGATGGTCCATATGACCCTATATATGATGCTTGACCACATCCTCTACCACCACTACTATTGTATTGTTGTTGTCGTGAGCCATACTAACTCTACTTTGACTGTTGTGTCAATTTCTCATCTTACATAGGGCACGACCACCTCAAATGCCCAACTTTTCCACACTTAAACACATCCTATAATCATATTGTGGCCTAGAAGGCCCTGTAACTGACACAAATGTTACATTATTTGCCCCTATTGGTAGAAAGCTATGACCTCTCCCTTTTCTTGGGGACCACTGGGGCTATACTCGTGATCTTAGCTCAGAAAATCAACCTCTGCTATTACTGTGGTGATGAGAACCTATGCTTCTTGAAGCCACCATGTGACCATCCTGGAAACTAATCTGGCCTCTTTGTAGCATTGGTTTCATGCTTCTCAATAGTAGACCTCATAATTCTCCACATTGACTCCACAAAGGTAGAGAACTTTTCCCTATTCTCCAAAGTTGATGTTTTCATAGACAACTCAGGACTTACACCCTTCTCAGACCTCCAGATCCTCTTCTACTCTGATGTTTCCATATGAGGACAGAACCTTAATAACTCCATAAACCTTGCCTCATAGTCGTTGATAGACATTGACCCTTAGTGCAATTGTTCAAACTAAGCTATCTTCGTGTCAAGATACGTCTCGGGGAAGTAGTGGCTCACAAATTCTCACCAAGCTCTTCCCAATTTACTACAACTTTAGGTCTCTTCTTCTCCTCTATGGCCCACCAATGACCAACATTGCCCATCAGGAGGTAAATAACATGCTTCACCTTATCATCATCTAGGATGTTCATGATATTAAGTGTCTTTTCCAACTAGGTTATCCACATATCAACGTCTTTTGGGTCTATTGTACCCGCATACTCGATGGCTCCTATGTGCTTTAACCTCTCAAAGGTCTTCCCTGGACCCTGAGATTCTGCATAAGGGATAGTTGCCCTTTTTTGAGGTACAGGTGCCCTATTCTCTAAATGTGTAATCATCATCATGAGTTGTCTAAACATCGAGTGGAAAGTTTATTTAGACATAGCTACAAGGTCAAACAAAGGCAGTGCATGTTGTTCTGGTCCCATCTCATGTACTTTTTCTTCTCCTATTGGACTCTTATTGCCACCCCCTAGCGCAACATATCTACTGTCAGCATATCCTTCACATTTTTTAGACAAATATGCATAACTATAAGCTATGATAAGATATGTTGGATTGTGTAAGAACAGACACAAAACCTAAGTCCCATGTCCTGTAGACTCAGTGAATCCTATGTTATGATATCACCAAATGTGGCACACTGCCACACTAAAATGAGATTACTTAGACCAAAACATGATTGAAAACTAATTAATCATATCACTATAATGAGAATTAATTAAAACCAAAATTAAAAATCATAAGAATGTCCAAGAACATTTACATATAGGTCCAAAATCTTACATAAAAGCTTATAAAGTTCTAGGTAACTTTACATTTGTCTAGTGTCCACAGCCACAACATGTATACAGAACATGTCCACATATAGATATATCATGTACAATGACGGCATAATGCCAAAACTTGAGTCGTTATATAACATCTACAAAACCTCCTAGACCAGGCCTAAGAGTACACAGATGACTCTAGGACTATCTACACATCTATCCAACCTTTTGTTCCTACTGATTTGTAAGTTTCTACTCCTCTCTACCATGGGTCTGATGATACTATTGACAATCACCTAAAAAGATATGGTGACCCATGAGGTGAAACCCATGTCCCAGTGAGAAATATAAATCTCAACTACATTCCATCTTACATCACATTATATAATTAATCATGCAAGCATATAGTATTATAGAGTTAAAATATTTAACATAGACTGCAAAAAAAACATAAATCTATCACCATTTAAGCAGTTGATTTCTCTTACTACAATATATGTCCACTAGTCATTATAAGAAACAAGTAAAGAGTTATCATCTAATGTGAATCACCATATAGATATTCTACATTGTTGTATTACACATTTTATTAAGCCCTGAGAAGTTTAAAGCATACCAATGAAACTTGCAACTAACCATTGTGAAGTTGAAATCAATTCTGGTACAAGATCTAGCTAAGTCAGAATCCTATGATATTCTTCCCCTCTGTCAGTAAGAGTCTGCCGTAGTGACATATTAGTCAAGATGCACCTAGTCCACCCTGGGAATACAGGCCATGACACAAGAAACCAGGGTATACGACCCTATTATCTGAGGTATAACCACAATTGTCCACAATCACATCACATATATAAATTCATTCATCTGAGATACGGCTTGACCGTTCTCCATTACCTTGGGATCAAGATGGCAAGGATATAGCTTCCCTACACCCACATATACTGAATATTGTATGAATTTGAGTTTCCTTCATGTAATACTCATTTTACTATTCAACAAGTTCTAACACTGGAATATCTCTATGGCACATGGCACTACATGATTAGGGTTTCTCTTGATTATTTATTATGAATTAGGGGAGTTTTTGATGCATCAATCAAGTTGCATACAAACCCTACAAGATATCTACAAAAAGATGGGTATATAACAACTCCAGAAGATATAAAATGTATGAGATATACTCCTTATCACATCATCACAGGGTACCCATCCTTTTCATCCATGAAGAGGATTACACCTCATTAGGGATCACGTCATACCCAAAGGTCATTAAGACCATTTTTATAATCTTCTGCAAGAACGTCATTTTATGTCACACAGATGAGCATAAGAGTGCATCAAACATAAAAGCTAATTGTTCACGAAGATAACATAGTAGGGTTGCATAGCATGTGAAAGTATTCCTCCATTATTAAAAAAATAAAGGAAGGCAAGTATAGTTAACCATCATGACTTGAGTACTTTAGGTTGGGTTTAACTAGATAGATTGGATTGATATTATAAATCAATACTCAAAGATAATCCAGTGGTTTGTACACATAATTAGACAAAAGCATTAATGCTTTGATCTGTCATCCCCATTGGATCATGGTTGTACTTAACAAAAACACAACCCATCGGGCCATGGGTATTAAACTCAACCATCAAATCATGTTCCTTGAGACAAAACATTGAGTGTAGGACTTCACATGAATCCATCAGATTCAAGGTAGACATAACCATTGAATCATGCACATAGAAGCGATATTGGATCTTAGGCCTACTGAGACCATCTGATCCTAGACCTAGAGGGGCCATATGTTCTTTCATTATCTCGGTGAAATACTTTGGTTCATTAAGTAGGTTAAACCTATGTTTCTTTAGCAAAAATAGGTGAACCATCAATTCTTTTGCACATATGGTGAGACCATCGGTTCCTTTCTTGACTTAGTCTAAAACTCCAAGATCTTATACCTAATCTTACCATCAGTTTATTAAAATACTTATCCAAGAATAAGACCATTGGATCTTTGTTATACTTAACCAAAAGAAGACCATCGAATCTTTTAGAGACATAGTCAAAATTCAATTCATGTACCTAATATGTTTGTATGTTCATGATTACATTAACAAAACCATCAATTCTTTTCTCAAGTAGAGTTTATGGTTTTCAAAATAAGTAACATCATCGAGTTAAGTGTTAGGAAACACCATCATTTCTTAACTTAGTGAAATCAGCAAAACATATACTAGATAAATACCATCATTTTATCATCTTCAAGACCAAAATATTTCTTATACATGAAAGAAGAGGGCATATACATATGATTAAAATCTAGGTTAACAATGCACAACTATTCTTCATGTATACAAAATAGTGTACAAAGGATTCATTACCATATCAACTATGTTCTAGGATATGATCTATATAAATCAAGTTAAAAGAAAGTAAGAAAATAGGTTGAAGGTAATATAACTCGCCTCAAGGTAAGTGATGATGGTCCAAACAAAAAGATTGCTCAAAGAGAGAGGATGAAACCCTATCTTGTTTGTCCAAATCTCCAAAATGGCCCTTTCTTAAGATCATGGTGAAACTAGGGAAAAGAGAGAAGAAAAGGAGATCTCCATCCACATATATATAAACTCTCTTCAAAAGAAACTAGGGTTTCATCCTAGGAAGAAGAAAAGAGAGAGAAAATAGCAAGAAACAAGATAGAGGTGAACAACTTACTCGGTTAGATCTATAGCTAGGTTAGGAACCTTCAAAAATCCTAATGTTGCTTGATCAAAACCCTAAAGAAACTTGCATGTGAGCTCCACCAAAGCTTCATCCAACAACTTCCCGTCACTGCAACTAAGTTACAATCCTCTCTAGCACACAGGGAAGATGGAGGTGCAAAGTGTTTGTTTGGAAAATGGAAATGGGATATAGATGTTTTAGATGACAGAGAAGGAAGGTTGAGGTGTCAAAACATGCACTCCATGTGTTAAAAATTCAAAATTAGTTCTTATACATGCATGTAGAAGTTCTATTGGATGTTTACCAAGGATTCTCATTGGATTTTTCCTAAGGGAACTCATCAAGGTGTGTCATCGGTGAGCCAATCGATAAGTTCACTCTACTTAGCCATTTCACCAAAACTGACCATCCATCGGATTGTGTAGAATAACCAGAGTATCCATTGGTTCTAGGGTATCAAGATAAAGCCATTGGACCATCAACTACAAGGAGGACTCATCAGATCATTTACTCACTAGGTGATACCATCGGATCCTTCATATTATTAGAAAAACCATCAACATACTTAGATGAAAAACTCTGGATTTCCAACCTTCCAATCAAAGAGAAAAACACTGATCATGCATTTAGGTGTCCTTAGGTGAATATATATCAAACCTTATGAAGAGTAATATAATACACACCATGCATGATTAAAAAATTTATATAAAACCCTAGAATTGGGTAAATTGCATAAAAAGTCTTGTAAGCGCATAAGTTGCAAAACTTGATCAGACAATGTTCAAACTAGACCAAACTTGAAACTTAGCTCTATCACATGATATCAAAGCAAGAATTAGGGTTTTATTAATATTTTAAGCACCCAATTAGATTAAGTAAGCATGTTTACCCATTAAGTAAGGTCAGGGGTCTTACCCATAGAACTAGTTCAAAGGCTATATTTGTAGGATGTCACTCCAAATAACCGACATTGGCATGATTATTAGAAATAATCACATGATTTGTACATGTAATGAACCCAAAGTCCTAATTTATTCGATGATTGAAGAAGTTGTTAGTAGAATAGTTAGCATTTTAGTTGATAATAATCAACATTTATTAGATTATCATTCGTTCGCACTCAATATTGCAAACATTTCCCTTATTCAATAATTTATATGTTCTAGAGACATATACATGATAATACTTAATTACATTGCCATTTTTCTCATCAAAATTTATCCACATAGCATGCCAAGAGAACCCTAGTATAGGAACTACTAAATACAAAAATAACATGTATGCACTTCATCAAGTTATGAAGTCAGTTTTCTCTATGCTTAGTGAGAGTATCTAATGACTGGACTTCAGTACCTAATTTGTGCTTAATGATTGATTACCCACTATCTATGTGATAAAATAAGAATTAGAGTAAAGAATTAAAATGTATTCCTATTTCTTGTTTTTGCACAGACCAAATTGAAAATATTTATTTATCACATATGAGATCTAATACGAGCATTTCACAAGGATGTAGCTAAAAATATAGCATGTGTGTGATAATAATATAAATATGTTACAAACAATACAACTAGATTTTTTAGTTCACGGTTTTCCTTGAAATTACATGACTTGTACCTAGTCAATTAGATTCATCACAGTGTGCCAACATGCACAATTCAATATCCATGCCTTAGGATTTAGACTCTACCCAAAGACACTTATCACATACTAGGTCTACCAGAGGGTTAGATAGGATTATGTAACATCACTTCCTATCATTCCCACACCTTATTACAAGTGTGGGAATGCCACTTCATATGACATATACAACATATCACATTTAAATAATTATCAAGTCTTAACCTAGATTAGGGTATCTATCCCCTAATATTCATTATCAACTAAGAAAAGGATTATGGGGTCTCAGTCCCACCTTAGTGGGTCCCCCTGTCCTGCTTCATATTCGTGTATCAGATCTAGTTGAAACTAGTACTTCTTCTCATGGATTCAATCCATTATAAGACATAAATGTTTTGCCACCCTAGCACAGACAAGGGGGAGGCTTGTAGTGTTTGAGGAAACTATCTAGATGAAATTGGGTTTCTATTTTTCATGTATAGTAACTGTCTCTACTTTAGAGGTTCAATCATCAAGTTTATATATATATATATATATATATATATATATATTCATATGGATCTATTCATGAAATTTATGAATTTGTAGCATCAGGAAGTTTAGAACAATAATTCCATATATTCAAGCTTTAAAGAAATAACTAAGCATTTTCATTGAATACATATACTAAGAATTTTTGTAAGATTACTATCATCAATACAAATTAGCTCAATTTTCACTAATATATTTGTATATACACAATCTTGGAGCCACTTCCACCATATAAACACAATTTACATATGGGAAAATACATAAAAAAAGATTCCATTTCCATATAACACAATAAAAATAAATGCCAGATCTAGTTTCTATAGAAAATATTAACTATTAAATTATTAGAAATTGTAGATGGTGTTTATGAAACTAGAAAATTGATTTTCACATATTGACCTCATTATGCATAAAGTTACTAGCAACAAGGAAATAAATTCTAGCCTTTTCCAGATATGGAAAAAACACGTGTGGTGGAAATAAACCCAAACTTGCATCTCTGGCTAAGAAAATGAGATTGAAAAAGGAACTAAAAACTTGAATTGTGAACTTTTTTTAGAGAAGAATGAATTAAAGTGAGGTGGTGACACAAAGTATATGAGAAATTATGATATACATAAAGTAATTATATATTTTTGAAAACAAAGCAATATTCATTCTCACACTAGAGTCTCCAAGAAATCATCTTTCTTCAAGAAAATCACCTCTGTGTGCCCACAATCTTAAGAGAGATCTCCAACCGCCAGTTTAGAACTATAAAGCATGAAATAATGAAACATAAGATATATATATATATATATATAAACAAAATAGAAGACAATATGATTTTCTAGAAAATTGATTGACTTAATTGCTAATGGGATTGCATCGCTTTATGCAGAGAAGAAAAAAATACATGAGTTTAAAAAATAGAAGACAATATGATTTTCTAGAAAATTGATTGACTTAATAGCTAATGGGATTGCATCGCTTGATGCAGAGAACAAAACACAAATACATGAGTTTGGACCTGCCACTAAACTATTTGCTAAACTCATGCTACCCGCACTAAGTAGAGAATTAGTGGCAGTAGGGTTTGGTCATCCATTAGTAGAATAGAATCTAGTTTCAAACAAGCAATAAGTATGAAAAGGAAATAAAAAATAAAGAAATAACATTATACATCACGAAGAAAAGAGACATGTACCCATTTATATGTCAAGTTAACCTATTATTCTTTTATTCTTTTCATTTTGCATCTAAAAGTTTGAAAGATGAACTATATTAATGCTAAGACATTAAGTACGATATTAAAAGACAAGTGAGCATAGAGTAAGAGCATAATAAAATTTTCTAGGCTATAAACATTACATAAGAAGAGGAAACAAGGTGAGAAAGTTTGACGACATTGCTTTATATAAGGAACATTTTTAGTTACATTTTCCATAATATCAACATCATGCGTCTGACCACTTCCAAAGGAAGGCTCTGTGACGGAGATTTGAGGGTGAAATCCTATATATCACCATATTTCTACATGAGGGGCCTCATGATCAAAGTCAATGAGAAAACCCTATTTCCATCAAGCCTTGTGCTCTTAACCCAAGAATTTAGGCATATAAACAAGGGTTATATAATGGATTTCTCTATAACAAGTTCAAAGTTTGTCAACATAGTATTATCAAACATGAAAGTAGTAAGTAAATAGCCAAGAATTCATACGAGCATGTTACAAACAAGCCAATATCATAGTAGGGTCAAGAAATTAAGCATACCTTATTAGTAGTGAACATGAACATGATATAATTCATGAGTGAGATTTATGGAGAAGACCCAAGCCAGCGTGGACCTATGATGTAAAAAGGATATAACATGGATTCTTTAATCAAAAATTTTAGTTAAGAAAAACATGTTTCATCTCATGTAGATGTTTCCCCCTAGGCATGGGTTTCAAAAGGTTCTAGTATAGTTCCATCATATCAAACATGCAAGCCACTATTCAGCATAATCCAAGTATCAACATCAAGCCCTAGATCTAGGTAAATCATCCACGTTAAGAGTGATACAAGATAAAGATAATATCTAATTTAAAAACAGGGTAGCATGTGAATTAGATATTATCATGTTTCAACATGCAAGATCATGATTAAGTCATAATAGACGAACTTCATGCAATCATGTCATATTTTTAGGTCATATGATCATAAAAGAGCATAATGTTGTCATGGTTGGGATATAGTTCTACAAGTATGATAGTTGTACTGATTTGAATACTTAAGATGGATCAAGTATCACTAGAGCATAATAATTGCAAGATTAGAGTCTATCAATTTAGCTGTCACATGTAACTAAAAGGGGTACATGTGTGTGTTACATGGCATTTAGTGCCACTAGACAGTATATCAACTTATTTGAAGGTCATCATATATGTTTGAAATCTAGGATTACTTTTTCATATGAATATAAAGATCCAATCATATAGGTACTCAAACATCACACTTTAAGGACAACTATTGCACAAAGATAAATCATTATGTCATATGAGTCGTTCATGTTAAGGAGGCATAAGGTCTTAGTTAAACACGGCACAAAGGACCATATGGTGTATAGATTCCAAAGCTAGATGATCACAAATTGTAAAATAGGCTAAATTTTCCTTGTTGATGAAGTTACATCATTCATACACATAAAGAGGTAACTTTCAGGTCAAAGGAGAAATGATTTGTTGGATTTGGCCAAGGGAGTTGTGAGACATGATTTTCCAGAGATTACCTTGAAGATGTTGATTCTGAAGCCTCAAATTCAGAACTAAGGGTTGAAAAGGGGTACCTAGCTGGTTACTCTCTTGAATCTATGATCCATGGAATTGGGCCTAGTCAGTCACCCACCAAATATTGGCCCAGTGTGCATGCTCTAGCCCATTATAGTATCCCACTATGGCTTACCACTGGTGGAGCACTACTTGTCTCCATTGGACAGGTGATAGAGGTTCACACCCACTGCCAAAAGCTACCAATTGTCGTCTCTCATCCTCGTGTAGTAGAGGTTTCGTGTAGCTATTCTCTACAACAAGCTCTTAGGTAGTTTGTGGGAGTGGCACCAATGCCCTATTCCACTAGGATGGCTATCCTCCCAGCCCCACCAAGACACCATAGGGTTGGATGTCATCTCCATTTGTGTTGAGGGGTGATGGAGGGGAAATGCCCAAAGTGGCAAGGTGGTGGTTGTCATTGTAACATACCAATACTTGGGTTTATTTACAATTTAACCCATTTTCAAGCCTTTCATTTCCTTCATATCCTTTTTGGCCTTTTTCCTAAATTTTCCTATCTTTTCTGTACTCTTTGTCCTGAATGTTGAAATTGTGTTGAGCACTACATAATGGTTTGAATTATATTTGATTAATATTTATTACAACGAATGGGTTTGTGCACAAATATCTCAAATAGTGTGTTAATTAGAGTCTAATAATGTAAAATGACAACTAATGAGAGACAATTAGTAGATTATATTAATTTAGAGTTTTTATGGCTTTTAGGACAAGGAATGAGAAATAAAGTGGTATTGAGTTAGTAAATGAGAGAATAATCCTCTTTTCCTTTCACTCTCCTCCTAGGTGCAATAAAGCTTAAAAGAGAATAATGTGATGAGATATGACACTTGAAATTAATATATGTTTCATATCTCAAATATTCACCCAAAGATTTAATTAGAAAACCTTTTCATATTAATTCACCCTTTTGATACATTAATATATATATTAATGGTCAATAAAGTGGTTAAGTGTCAAATCTTGTTTAAAACGAAAATCTAATTGCATAGCATTATTCTAGACATTAATATTAGTCTATGGTCCAAATTTGAAGTCATTATGACTCTATTTGACCATCCAAATGAGTTAATTGATTTTGAATACAATGTAACTAAGGTTTTGATTTTGATTTCATTAATGAGATGTAATAAATATATAGTCTACGATTATTCACTTGTCACATGCTACCATTCCCCTCATGCACCACTCTATGACTAGTATTTAAGTGAACCACGATCAGACGACTCTAAGCCATGTCTTCTACCTCCGCATAGCCGTGGGACAATGGTCGTTTCCTCGATCCCGCTCTCCCTCTTTAATGCTCAGTTTCATGAGTTTTCTTATCCATTGTTTTTATCTCTCTCTCCCATTTCCAGCGAGCCTTAACTCACCTTTTCCCTCACCCTAAGCATGAAACACCCATTTAGGGCTTTCCCCTCATCTCCACCATGAAGTTACAGAGGTGTCTATGGCACACCTCTCACCTATATAAGGTTGGATCAAGCAACCTTCTACCATAGGCAATCCTCCTCCTCCCTCAATTCCATCGTTGGTGCCCCCTATCTCCTCCCCCTACTCGTTGTTCATCTCCGGTGATGTTGGTCTCGCCCCAGCATTCTCCACCATTTTCTACAAAATTGGCAACCAAGTAAGCATCCTTGACCTCAATTATTCACTTTGGCATAGTTGTTTTGTCTCTCCTTGACCCGGATCGTGGTACCCTATAGGCACTCTCGCTTCCCTATTTTATCGGCTTTCTTGACTATCACATTGGTGTTCCAGGTGGTTTTTCTCTGATTTTTGGTGCCCTCACCTTCGCGTGGAGGCCATGGACCTGTTCGTGTGAGTTGTTTGCCCTATTCACATGGTCTTCATGGATTCTCACCTCCTTGGCAATGCTCCAACTATGGCCAAGTAGTTCTGGAGCCCTAGTACCCTACTCCACCTCCTTGATGGATCGTCGGTCAAGTCTGGGTTCGACGAAGTCATCAGTGATCTCAACTTGGGTGGAATTCTTCTCCTGCTCGTGTCTGGATCGGAGACTGTACCTCTAGTAAAGCCCTCGCGCCATGACCATGGGGGAAGAACCTTGTTCGTGTAATAACCTGGGTGCCCATGTGGTTGTAATTGACTGATCAATATCATATGGGTATTTTGGTCCATTCACACATTGGTTTTGATTTATCAGCATGATACATGTTTCATGTGAAATGACTAAATTGCCCCCATATGCTTGATTAAATGTAACACATGCCTAACATTATTTTTTCATTTCCCAGTTATTTACATTGGCTTATTTTCTGATTTAAATGACCATCACGCTATAGTTGTTCTTGTTTTCTCATTGGTCAGTTTTGGAAATAACAGTAAACGCATTATTTATTAGAAAAATATGAATAAATAGTCGTTGGAAAGCATTTTTCGATTAGAATCCAATTTTAGGGTTTTTAAGTATTATTTTGCATCCCTATTTTTATGTTAATTATAAATTCCATTTTAATTATATAAAAAGGTTAAAATTGATAACTAATTCATTTTAACTCCAAATTAAATAAATAAATATGTTTTCTTAATCAGAAGAATCTGACTAATTGAATGGTCTAGTTTTTGAGTCCTAAATCATAGGTTTTATTAAAAAGTCCAAAATTAGGGTTTCTTACTCTTTATGCTTTACAATACCCTGATACATGTGATATAATATGTAATTAGAATAATGTGGTCTTGGATACAAGATAGTTGATGAAGGTGATACTAGGATTCTGAATTGATTTTGAATTAAGTTATGTGATTCTGTGCATGTGTGAGTATGTCCATTTCTTCACCCTTTGGTTGGGTATTTCATAATCCAACCCTACTATTCCTAATGAGGCATATGCTTAGCCTTTGATTCTTTTATTTTCTCTTTTGATACATTACTTCAATTACTTCTTAGGTTTTGAACCCCACTGCTATATTGCTTTTATTTCCACTCTGCCAATTTAATTTACTCAGCATGATGAATTATTGACTAAGTAACGAATGTAGTGTACATGTGTACAACCACCCATAGCTTGGCATGTGTTATTTTGCCAAGGAGAATGTGATTACTCTCCCCATTTTTATATATATTTAGGTGTTTGGGAATGTGTTACTCTCCCTCATCTATTGGTTGAGGTTAGGTAGGTGCAATCCATGTATTAGTTTTTGTAGTCATAATGTTATTCATTCATACAAGTTTATGATTGTTTATCATGGAAGACTTCTTATTTATTACATGCCTCATACTTTTAACCATCTTAGCATAGTAAATCTTTATCATGCAATATTTTGGTTTATAATTGTCCTTATTCCTTTAATTGACACATACTTTATTTCTCCTCTTGCTGGGTGATCCAAATCACCTAGGTTTTAGGATCAAAGTGTGCAATAGGAGCATGGTGAACCAGCTTCCATCATGGACTTATCTGTTAAGTTATTTTGTTGGAGACATATTGATGTAGTTTAGTTTCCCTCTACCTTAGATCCTTTAATTATATAAGCATGTACACCCTTATTGGGAAAATTCTGATGTACTTTTTATTAAATTGAATATAGTCAATGTTTTAAATTCCACTGTTATTTGTTGGACTTTTGTTTACCATTATTAGTATAGAAGTGATATCACTTCTTTACAACATGGTATTAGAGCCCATGGTAGTCAGAATTTTGACTAATTCAATTAGTCTCCCTAGTTAGAACCCATACCTCATGTAGTTCTTCTTTAGTTAAGATGTTCACTTTAGATGAAAGGTTGATTTAGGATCATAAAATTTTCATATTAGAAATATCTTTACTCAACCATTAGGTGATAAGCCTATTAGGTAGCTACTAGGACATAATTTGAAATCAAGGGTGCCTAGAAAGGGTCAGGGTCTAGGAGCTGGCAAAAATTTTCCTTCGCACCACTGGCTTGGTTTACGAGGACTCCCAGATCCATATCACACTGGCCTGGCGTAAGTAGATATTGATTGTCTGAACTAGCATACCTTTTGGCAAATAACCTCAATGTTGAGTATCCTTAGTAACCTAATATGACTTGGTTACCCAAATAAGATCACCTTAAGCTCCTTATAGGAGCTTAGATTTTCCATGCTTGGAGTAGTTTACCCTTATACTAGACCTTGAGGTTTGGTAATAGTGAGTAGTAAAATAATTAATTCGTGAATCTTATATATAGTTTAATTAAACTCACACTTTTACCTCTAATTTAATTTGACTTGGTAGGTCAACCCTTTTAAGGGGAGAAATAGTAGTAGTTGTTGTGGTAATACCTTGATATATTTTGGAATTGCTGATTTCGAGGATGAAATCCTTTTAAGGGGATGGAGTCCTACAACACACTAAAATCTAGCTACTCTAATATTTAAAACACTAACTCCATAGATAAGAGATGAGTGAGCTTATATAATTATTATTGACCAAACAAATTATAATTATAGCTTAAACTTTGTTTATATACTAATGAATATATAATCAGTCATATAATGTGTAGTTCATATGCTTGAACCTTAACAAATACTTAATACACATAATATGATTAACTCACATATTAATACTAATTGTGAATACACATAATGTTGACCATGTCACCCTAATGATAAGATAAATGCATAACATGTAATATTCATGTTGACCTAAACCCTAAGATGTAATCATCTAACCTTAACATATATATATACATATATCCTTAATGTCATTCATGATATACTAGTAACATTAGGTGTCATGACATAATAACATACTTTGACACACATAAATGGTATATAAACACCTAATCATATATTAATAAAGTCATCAATATATGTAATACATATCACCTTATTCTCTAATAAACACCCCATTAATCACCTAATCATAACTTGGTATATGAATCAATTAATTAATATGTAATGAGTTCCATCTTATTTACTAAAAACATACAATTACTCAAATATGATAATGAGTAATTGTATTCACATAAGCACGCATGAATACCTAATATGGTGTTAAATGTGTATGAATTATAATAAGAAATATGAGTGAATGATTAATGATGACATTAATATGAGTATGAAAGGTAATGTGAATGTGTGATATAGATATATGTAATTAATGTGACATTGTTCCGATTAATTGTAGACTTAATAACTTGTTGGATAATATTGCCTATTGCATACAAAATAAAATGATATAATTCAATTTGGTGATAATATAAGGATAATGGAATCTAAATCCACATTATTTAGAATAATGAGCCAGTATATTAGTGGATGTTGAAATAATTAAGTAACATCTAATGATTCTTAAAACTCTTAATGAGGTAAATAAGAGAAATACATATGAATTGTACATAATGTTGAGATATAATTCCTTTGGCAACAAAGTGGATTCAAAAAGGCACAATTAATAGAATGATGAGGATAATGTAATATCATAATGAATATAAGGTTAATGATCTAAAGATGTTAGCTGAAATAAATCTTAATAATGGAACCCTTAAGAGAACCACAATCGAATGACTCTAAGCCTTATCCTCTACCTCCGCTTAGCCATGGGACAATGGTTGTTTCCTAGCCATTTATTCCTCGATCCTGCTCTCCCTCTTTAATGCTCCATTTCATGAGTTTTCTTCTCCATTGTTTTTGTCTCTCTCTCGTTTCCAGCAAGCCTTAACTCACCTTCTCCTCGCCCTGAGCACGAAAGGCCCATTTAGAGCTTTCTCCTCATCTCCACCACAAAATTACATAGCGGTCTATGGCACACCTCTCACCTATATAAGGTTGTATCAAGCACCCTAGGACCACAAGCAATCCTCCTCCTCCCTCAATTCCATCATTGGTGCCCCCTAACTCCTCACCCTACTCGTTCTTCATCTCCGGTGATGTTGGTCTCACCCCAGCATTCTCCACCATTTCTGGCCAAATTGGCAACCAAGTAAGCATCCTTGACCTCGGTTGTTAGCTGAGGCATAGTTGTTTTGGCTCGCCATGACCTGGATCATTGTACCCTATCGGTGCCCTAGCTTCCCTATTTTCTCAACACTCCCGATGATCACCGGTGGTGTTCTGGGAGGTTTGTCTTCAAGTTTTGGTTCCCTCACCTTCATGTGGAGGTCGCATACCTATTTGTGTGAGTCGTTTGCCCTGTTTGCATGGTCTTCATGGATTCTCGCCTCCTTGGCATTGCTCCAACTATGGTCGAGAAGATGTGGAGCCCAAGTTCCCTTCTCCACCTCCTTGATGAATCTTCAGTCTCGTCTGGGTTCGGCGAAGGCATAAACAATCTCAACTTGGGTGGAATTCTTCTCCTGCTCGAGTCCAGATCTGAGGTAGTACCTCCAGTTGACGCCCAAAGAAATATACTTGTCTGGTATAAAGAAATATAAGAAAAATCATATACTTGCTCAAAGATGTTCATTAACAAAGAGAACACATATTTTAAGCACATTTTCCATTATATCATCCACGAATTTACTACCTGAGATTTGAATGCATTAAGGCCTTTATGATCTACTACCAAAGAGTTGGATCATTTCATAATGTGATCAGACTACCAAAGAGTTGGATCACTTTCAAGTACTTGACTACCAAAGAGTTGAAGTACTTTATTTTTTAGCACTTGACTACCAAAGAGTTGAACTGCTTAGATATAATGGAATAGATATATTATATTTCATGTGTTCATAGAAATAAGTATGGAAAATTAATCAAGATATCACATAAGAAAATCATTTCATCTAATATCATATGCCAACTTTTTACTACACATATCATACAAGCATACTATATAATAAGCCAAGTAAGAGGTAATGGCATACCTTGATCAATATAAGAAAACCTTGATAACATATTCCTCATGTCAACTCTAACATTGGTCAAAACCCCGATTAAGCCAAGATCATACATCACTATCAGGTTCTCATCATCTTAACCCTAGTTATATCCATTTTAGGGTTTACCTTATCTCCTTAGGATATGTGAATCATTACTTGTCTTCTTGTCTTACTCTTTTGTTATATGGGATTGATGTTACCGATGTTGTATTCTAGATTATGGTTCATTATCTGAACATTAGGTTCCATATCCTTTTTGTGGACATATTAACCCTTGTTTATATACATTATTCAAATTAGGTTTAAAGCCCATGTATTAAGTGTCATCTTCATATAACATGAATTCTATGCATCTAATGAAAAACACTAGAAGGGGTGAATAGGGTTTTATAATAATTTTTAAAATAATTCAACCAACAAACAACCACAAGGATGTAGAAGAAGGAGACATGGGTTTAGAGTGTTTCCACCCTTGGTAAAAACTAAGGGAGTCAGTCCACTACCCAATTGTTTCCAATTGGGATTTTGAAAGTATTTGAATTTTATTACCTTCTCAAGGATGTTACACAAAATTACAAATACCTTCCCAAACCCTTTGGACAGCCTTCACCTGAAGTCGTCTGACCAACCTTGAAGCAACCTTCACTTGAAGTAACTTCAAGCTCCCCCTTGAAGTAGTCGTCCTCCTTAAAGTAGCTTCCCATTGAGACCTTCTAGAAGTAGTCCAAACTCCTCCTTCTCCACTTGAGAAGATTTCACCCTCTCCACTCCACATCCTCCAACCTAGGAGTAGCAAGGAGAGTACAGTACAATAAGAAAGAACAAGATAGGAAAATGGAAATTACAATTACCACTTAAGCACAAGGCTTGAATCCTATATCAAGCATTTTTATCTCCTAACCAATGTGTATGAAAGTGGAAGTATAGTGGGTAGGAGAATATAGCCTATAGGACACGAAATTCCAGCAATGGAAATGATTTGCAAGTGTTGAAGTTGCTCAATTTCTCACAAGGATTGATTCTCAATTGCAAGTATGTGTACTCAAGTGTATTTAGGTGTCCTAAGGCATGTCCTATTTATAGGAATGGCCTACTAGTACTTAGGGACGTTCTAGACACTTTCTATGGGGTTCTTAGCCCTTAGATATCCACTAATTGCATTAGTAACGGCTAGTGAATTACTTCTGAAAAGTGCAGACATACACCTTCTCGGTCGAGAAGTTTGTCAACCAAGTGTCTCTTGGTCGAGGAGATTGTAGACTAAGGGTGAGTCTGGAGCAATGTTCAACTCAATTTCCAACCACTTTTTCCACTAACTCTAACGGTTATATAACCAAGTCTAACGGCTATAGAACCTGCTCAAGATATTGTCTCGGCCGAAGTAAAGTTAGACTGAGCCTTTCTCTGTGATTGCTTTAAGCAGGTTATGCAAACATGTTCGTTCTTTAGACTTGGGAGTTTCTCGGTCGGGAAAATGTTCGACTGAGAGTATCTCGGTCGAGAAGTTTTTTGATCGAGACCAACTCTGTTTCAAAACTTTAACTCATATGCTAAGTGTAAGAAATGAATGTGCAATTGTGATGCTCACTTAGGGATGACCAATCTAAGTGTTGTGTGTGGATAGGGAAGATCTAAACGCTTGATTTACATGATATCTAACTACTTGTACATTATATATTTGTACAAGTTTACATTTGATTACAATCATGAAAATAAAACAATTTAAGCATGTATATCTTCCAAAACTTTGTCATCCACCTTGTTTCTGAAATACTCAAGTAGTACGTTAGATCCACAAGAATGAAATGTTTGCCATTTTTAAAACAAAGGGATGTTGACGATGTCCATTTAGCCAACAATCTCCCCCTTTTTGAAGATGACAATCATTTCTAAATATAACTCAAATAAGTTTAAATAATATTGAGTTGAGTTTCATACCTGAGATGTACCTTGTGTATACCTACTCTTATTTATGGAATGTGTGCTTATTATTCCCAAAGAGGTGTGGAACATAAAATCCAACTCTTTAGGGAATATAGCAACATTTTATGTGAAACTAAGAGAGTATGTATGAAACTCATTGATTGAGTATTTAAGATTTATATTATTTTAAGGCTCCCCCTTAATTGGTTCTCTCCTTTCAAAAAGATAATCATTTAAACATGTTAAAAGATGTCCATATACAGCCAAAATGTAAGGGTCGGATAAACCAACCGATTTTAAGAAGCACAAATGTCAAAGAAAACATCATCTAAGGGAGTGATAAGTAATTTCTTCCTTATGTTATTAAATTGATCTAGTGGAAGTGGTTTTGTGAAAATATCAGCCAATTGATCTTCCGTATCAACATGATGAAGGGATATATGTTTTTTAGAAATATGATCCCTTAGAAAATGATGATGGATTTCATTATGTTTGGCACGGCTGTGTAAGATAGGATTATATGCCAAGTTTATAGTGCTTGTATTGTCACAAAAGATAGGCGTAGATGAAAATATAAAACCATAATCATTTAAAACTTGTTACATATAAAGCACTTGAGCACAATAAGACCTGGCTGCCATATATTCAGCTTCAGTGGTAGAAAGGACAACTGTGTTTTGTTTCTTGCTAAACCATGATACTAGGCTCTTCCTAATAAGAAACAACTTATACTTGTGCTTTTTCAGTCAAGTTGACAACTAGCGTAATCGGCATCGGTATAAGCTTTCAAATCCAAATATTGTCGTTTAGGATACCATAAACTATAGTTTGCAGTGCTGGCTAAATATCTTAGAGTCCTTTTGACATCTTGAAAATGAGTTTGCATAGGTTTTGATTGAAATCTAGCACAAAGGCCAACTGAAAACATGATATCTGGTCTAGAAGCGGTGAAGTAAAGCAAACTACCAATCATGGCCCTATATAAGGAATCATCAATGGGTTCCCCATTTTCATCCTTGTCAATTTTAGTAGAAGTAGCCATTAGTGTGGTAGTATGTTTGCAATGTTCCATTCCGAAACATTTTAAAAGTTCATTTATATACTTCTCTTGGCTTATAAAAATCCCAGCCGGCATTTGCTTTATTTGAAAACCAAGAAAGAAAGTCATTTCTCCCATGAGACTCATTTCAAATTCATTTTGCATAATATCACTAAATTGTTTACATAAAGATTCATTTGATGCACCAAAGATAATATCATCAACATAAATTTGAACAACAAAAAAGTCGGATTCATATGTTTTGAAAAATAAAGTAGAATCTGAATTTCCAATTGAAAAACTATTATCAAACAGATAATTTTTTAGCCTTTCATACTAATTTCTAGGTGCTTGTTTTAAACCATAAAGTGCTTTCTTAAGTTTGTAAACATGATCATCTTTACCAGGAATTTCAAAACCAGGTGGTTGGGAAACATATACTTCCTCTTGTATTATTCCATTTAGAAATGCACTTTTTACATCCATTTGGAATAGTTTGATGTTTTTGTGGGCAGATATAGCTAGTAGCATTCTAATGGCTTCAAGTCTTGCTACCGGTGCATAAGTTTCATCAAAGTCTATTCCTTCTTGTTGATTATACCCTTGTGCTACCAACCTAGCTTTATTTCTTACTAATTCCCCGGCTTCATTTAACTTATTTCTAAAAACCCACTTAGTTTCAATAATGGTTTTATCTTGAGGTTTAGGAACTAAGTCCCATACATAATTTTTAGTTAATTGGTTTAATTCTTCTTACATGGCCATTATCCAATAATCATCTTTTAGAGCTTCAGTCACCTTCTTAGGTTCAATTATAGATACAATTGCCATATTTGCAACATCTCTAAAAGATGATCGGGTTTTTACTTTATCCTTAGGATTTCCAATGATCAGTTCTTGAGGATGATCCTTAATGAGTCTAGGGATGAGTTGTTGTGTCTCAATTTTTTGATCATTTTCAACATTGTGATCATCTTTAGTTGATATAAAAATTATACATTTAGAATCATCTAAAATCAAATCCAATTATGTTCTAGTGATTCATACCTAATAATATAATGTTTGATATCTTTATTAAATATGTCTCTTCATTTTATACCTTTAATTAAAAAATGACATTAATAGGTAAATTAACATATTAAACTATACTGATCAGTATAGTAAAATCAGACCATGTATATATGTTTATGCCTTGAAATAGGTTCACAAAAACGTATATGCAAAAATTTGATATTCCTATCACTACTTATAACATGTATATCGCCAAATGAGTGCTTCACTTACCCAGAAACTCACCATCTCAACAGTGAAATTCCCATTTTGAGACCTTCAGATGATCGTCTCAGTACCTCCAAATAGTCGTCCCATGTGCCTAGACATATGTGTCAAACTAACTTCAGTACGAAGTCAGATGCAAAGGAGCCACCACTCATGTTAGGGTTTTAATCCTCTCTTACACGCCATTTGCATCCCAACCGACCATCTCAGTTCCCATACGACTGGTCAGAGATTTCTTCGAGGCCAAGATTTGAATCAAAGGTTCCACCACCGTTTTCAATTAGGGTTTGATTGCTTCCCTTGGGCCTGCACCATTCCAACCCCAACCAACTGGTTCCAATTGCAAATGAACCAGTTCACAGCGTGTAGACAGTAAATTCAACAACTGCCATCTCCCTCTTTTCCTCTCCATCCTTTAGGGCTTCCACCCCTCCTTCCCCTATCAAAGAATGGGTTAGATCTTCAATTTGATGAGTAATATCAACTATGTTATCACTTTGTTTTTGTTCTTCATGAAAAGTAATGTGAATGGATTCTTCAACTTTTCTAGAGATGGTATTGTAAACTCCAAATGTTTTGCTAGAAGTTGAATATCCTAAGAAAAAGGCTTTTTGTGATTTAGAGTCAAACTTTTCTCTATCATCTTTTGTGTTTAAGATATAGCAAGTTGATCCAAAAGTGTGAAAATAATCAACCCTTAGTTTCTTATCATAAATGAGTTCATATGGTGTTTTCTTCAAATAAGAGTGTACGGTTACTCTATTTAGCACATAGAAAGTTGTGTTTACTGCTTCAGCCCAAAACATTTTAGATGTATTATGTTCAAGCATCATAGTCCTAGCCATTTCTTGTAAGGACCTATTTTTTCTTTCAACTATGCCATTTTGTTGTGGAGTATGTGGAGTTGAAAAATTGTGAGTGTAGCCTTGAGATGTGTAGAATTCTTCAAATATATGATTCTCAAATTATCCACCATGATCTTTTCTAATTGTGAATATCTTATTTTGTAATTGATTTTCAATCTTTGAGCAAAATTGTATGAATACTTGAATGGTATCATCTTTATTTGCAAGGAAATGAACCCATGTATATCTACTATAATCATCAATAATAACAAAGCAATATCTTTTTCCACCAATAGATTATGTCCTCATAGGTCCAAATAAATCCATATGAATAAGTTCTAGTGATCTACTGGTGCTAAGCATGTTTTTGGGTTTAAAAGAAGTTTTAGTTTGTTTACCCAAAGTACATGGTTCACAATTTTCATATTGATCAAAAGATAGCTTAGGCAAACCACGAACAAGATCATATTTAACTAGCTTTTTAATAATATGTGAACTAGCATGACCTAATTTTCTATGCCATAATTGGAGAGAATTATCTTTTGCAAGTAAACATTTTCCAACTACATATTGCATAGAGTTAGGTCTAAGAATATATAGATTTCCAATTCTTTTTCCTTCATACACAACATTTGAAGTGTTTTCTATTAGTAACTTGCAGCAATTTTTATTGAATAAAACTTCATATCCAGTACCACATAGTTGACTAACACTTATTAAATTATGGTGTAGACCATCAACAAGTAAAATATTTTTTATTTCAAGGTTTGTACCAATATTACCTATTCCAACAATTTTACCTTTTCCATTGTCTCCAAAAGTGAATGTTCCACTTTTCTTTTCTTCAAAAGTTTGAAAAGCATCCTTATTGCTGGTCATGTATTTGGAGCATCCACTATCAACCACCCAATCCTACAACAAAATATGGATTTTAGTACCCATGTGATGGTCCATTATGGTTAGGTACATTTAATAATAAACTGAACATGATTACATAATTTAAGCTTCTCAGAATCTTATTCGGTCGACAAATACTTCGACCGATCTTGTCTCGGTCAACAATTGCTCGACCGGGATTGTTATTGTTTTAACTGCATATTTCAGATTTGGTACAGGAATTCATTCGGTCGACTGATTTCTCGACCGAGAAGTGTCTCGGTCGAACTATTTGTCGACCGAGATTGTTTCTGTTTGTTTTCAGCAATCTGTTTATGCCACTTTGGGCTTAAATCGTTGTAATATGCTAAGGTATCATTCTATTTAGTTGAGATGAGACATTAAGATATTCAAATGAAGTGTTAGGTCAAATCTCAACTTAATCATATTAAATTTTCTAAGTTTGGGGTCTTGGAACCCATACTAACTCAACATCCTTTTTCTTGTAAGGACATGAGAACGAATAATGTCCAAGATGCAAGCAATAATGACAATAAATAGAATCAATTTCATTTCTCTTTCTAGGATTTTGAGTTGTGTTCTTGGGTACAAACATGATCTTGGTCTTGGGTGCTTGATTTCTCCTAGGTTTGGGTTGATAAGAGTTTTCTTTTGGAACATATCCTAAACCTCTTCTTCCACTATAACCATGAGAGTTCTTTAGGATCTTATCAAGAATACCATTATTTCTCAAGCTACTAACTTCTTTTTGTAACTTAGCAATCTCATCCATTTTCTTTTTGATATCTAACTTTGCTTGATCTAGATTAGATGATAAATCATCTCTTTCCTTAACAATAGCATCATAATCTAGATGATTACATAGGATAGGTTGAGTCTGAAAATTATGAAGTTTTGCAAGCAAATCAACCTTTTCTTGAGAAAGAAGATCATGATTTGTTTCTAAAGTAAGCAACTTAATATTGCAATCATTTAAAGATGATTTCAAGGTCAAGTTTTCAGAAACAATATTGTCCTTTTCGAAAGAAAGATTATTTAATTTAGCATATAGATCCTCATTAGTTCTAGTAACCTTCTTTAGTTTCTTTTTGCAATCAACATATTTGTCATGAGTATCTTGAAGACTAACAATTAAATTTCTGTTGGAAAATCAAGAAGACTTACCTATTGAGAATCATCACTATCATCTTCTTTGGCCATGAGACACTTCACATTCTCTTCTCCACTCTCACTATCACTTGACTCATCCCATGCAACTTTGTATTTGTTTTCTCCCTTCTTCTTGGATGAGCTTTTCTTCCCTTTTTTGCTTTAGGACATTCATTCTTGAGATGTCCCTTCTTTCCACATTCAAAACACCTAGGAGAGGAAGAAGAAGAACCAATAACTTAGTTAGATTTAAATCTTCTATATTTCTTACCATTTACAATTAGAGCTTCTTCTCCCTCATCTCCATCACTTGTCTCATCCTTTCTTGAGTGATGACCTTTGTAGCCTTGAAGGCCATGTCCTTCTTTCTTCCTTGTTGAAGTTCACGCTCTCGTCTTTCTTCCTCCTCCAAGGTTTCTTCATGTGACGTCCCCGGATTTCGATTTCTCCAAACCCTATTGGGAATGAGAGGTCAGAATCCGAGAACATCATCCAATCCTATCAGAGTGTGTTGCGGAAGCAATATGCGCATACATGAACATACAACCATAACATCACCATAACATTTTTCAGCATTCAACATGTAAATTACAACATGAATTTATTTTTGCAACTTACATTTACATAATTTGAAGAAAATTTTACAAGTCTATGAACATGTATGCTAACAGGATCTTAACACAATAGGTACAACCTGGACAACTGCTCACTTCCTTTCTTTTATCCCACGCTAGCTCTGAACCTAAAACATACGTGAAACAACAAATCAAAACACAAGGTGTTGTGTACATGGGCATAAAGATACATATATTTATGGCTTTCATAATTTTGAAAAAAAAAATATTTGCAGAAGGAAAGAAAATCATAGAAAACACTTCTTTATTAAGCGAAATACACCAATTTAAGTCAATTTCCTAGATGAATTGCATTATCAAGGTGGACTAGTACCAAAACATAAATATTGGGCCCATCCCCGTGTACCAAGTACTCTAGGGAAACTCCCCGTACACCGTGTGCTCTAGGGAGGTGTACTAGCCAACATTAATCCATTCCCTCATAAGGGGGATAATGATCACCTTAGATAACTACAAAGCATCTACTTATCATTTATGTTTACAAGTGATAAAACATCGAGTACTACATAGTGCTACTACATCCAATATTTGCAAATAGAAGAGAGCATACATACATATCATGATTGCAAGCAAGAAAACCATAGTCATATACTTAAATAAAACCCACGTACCTGAGTTCAGAGATTTCTAATCATCCTTGCTCATCTAGACAATCTGGTCATCACCTGATTAAGACAAGACCACATACTATCATCAGATTATCATCATCTTAACCCTAGTCGTGTTCATTAGGGTTTATATTATCTCATTAGGATATTCCAACATTTACTTGCATTATTGTCTTATATTTATCTTAACGATGTCATTTTCCATATGATGATTCATTATCTGAATATTAGGTTCCATATCCTTTTTGTGCACATAATAGCCCTAGTTTATATATATTATTCAAGTTAGGGTTACAACCCATGTATCAAGGTTCATCTTCTTACAACATGAATCTCGTGTACAAAACTGGTCTCATATTTACATATTATCTTTCAGTTACAGATATGAGAATGTTCTGTGAATTTCATCATTTATTGGGCATGCATGTATTAATTGCATTATCTTTAGTGTTATTAGCCCTAATTAGCCATATTAATCAAATTATAGGCTTTCGTGCATGAACATGATCAGATATGACATCATATGAACTATAAACATGATTATAGACTTACTGACATTTTTCCTTAATTTTATATCATCATTTGATATTTATTATCTATGAAACGAGCATTACAAATATTACATGATATCACTATTATTAGTTCTTCCAAAGCCTCATATTATGCTTTAATTGTGTTCTACTCATTTTTATGAGAATAACGATACCTTGTTTGCATTTTTCTGATAATCGAGCTAATTTCAACAATTTAATGAAGAACTGCATATTTACTTACCTATTTGTCTTCGACGGCCAATCGGAGGCTGACACCTGGCTACTAAGGCTCGCGCTTCTTTGATTGATCCGCATTGATGTGGGCCGGTTGGTTCACTTGGTTTAATCCTAGTTCAGGGCTGTGGAACCAGTCCTCCCTTTCTTTCTCACGCGGTCGCTGAGTCCTAGCAGGACTCTGTTCTCGCGAGAGGCATCGCGCCGCCGCTGAGTTGGTTTGGGGAGTGCTGCCACTGAGTTGGTTTTGGGAGTGCTGCCGTTGGCCCTCATCTGGTGAGTAACAGGTCCTCCTCCAAGTCGGCGACTTGCTGCAACTGCATCTTAGGCGGCCGGCGCCCTTGGCCTGGCATTGCTCTTGGAGTCACGACAGAGGAGGAAAACGTGAATGGAGGAGAAATAGGATCTGGATCCTTCAGGTTCGATGTCTGGTTTGGAATCATTGTGGTCGTCACTTAGGGATTTGTCCCCACGTTGGACTCACCGTCGATAGTGTTGCAGAGGGGGACGGTAGGAGGAGCAGTGTCGCTGGCTGCTGCAGGTTGTTTTTGGCGAGGTGAGGATGAGGATCCATAGGTAGACGGTAATGCTTGGTATTTGCAAGTGTCGCCTCAGCCAGCGCCAACCTGAACTTTTGATTTCTCCTAACCCTATTGGGAGTGAGAGGTCGAAATCCGAAAACATCATCCAATCATATCAGAAAGCGATGCGGAAGCATAATACGCATACATGAACATACAACCATAACATTTCTCAACATTCAACATGTATATTTATACAACATGGATTATTACACAATGATTTACAATTACATATTGAATGAAGATTCTACAATCTATAAACATGTATGCTAACAGGATCTTAGACAATAGGTACAACCTGTGCAACTTGCTCACATCCTATTCCTTTATCCCATTCTAGCTCTGGACCTAGAAAATACGAGAAACAAAAACATCAACAAAAGTTGGTACGTGGAATTAAAAGCTATACTATGCTGGCATATAAAATACTCGAAATTGAAGAAAGAGAAAGGAAACATTATTTAAGGCGGAGAATCAGGTAATCCCAAGTTATTAGTCATATTTCAATGGACATGTATTACTATGGTGGACTTAGCACAAACATAAATATTGGGCCCTATCCCTGCGTACCTTGTACCATTAGGGATCTCCCTGCGTACCTTGTACCATTAGGGAGGTGCTAGTCAATATTAATGCTTTCCCTCTCTAATAGGGAGATTAATGAACCATTAGTAACTACATTCCATTTTCTTTCCTTAGTGTTCTTATCGTTCAAGGCGGAAATGACAATACATATAGATGTACATCCAAAAAGATATTCAAATACAAGCAAGCAAGTACATATATTTAACATCCAGCAAATCTAGTCATATAATTATATCCACGTACCTGAGTTCAAATATTCCTCACATATCCATGATCATCTAGAACTTTGTCCATGACCTGATTAAATATAATTGAGCATCATTAATACAAGGTTCATCATTATTAATGGTATTTAGGTTCAATTTAGGGTTTAACCAAACCTAGGTTCCATCTGATCTTAAATATGTTTATGACATTTTTCTACTGATCTATATGTCATAAGTAAGGTCTGGTATGAATTTCATATTTTTGTGAGGCTTTTCCTATTTTCTAGCATTAATATAAGGCTAAAAGCATCTAAATATGTATTAATGAGCAAAGACCTAATATTTAGCAATAATATTCGGATTATATTTCATAAATTGGTTTCAATAATCATTAGGATTCTATAATAATTTTCTGAGAATTAATATCAATAGGATATTTTTTATTTTATTTAATGAACCCTAAATAGGAGTATTATCTTGTATATAATAACTCATCAGTAATAATACATGTTGTATAAATATACATGTTGAATGTTGAGAAATGTTATGGTTGTATGTTCATGTATGTGTATTATGCTTCCGCATCACTTTCTAATATGACTGGATGATGTTTTCGGATTCCGACCTCTCACTCCCAATAGGCTTTGGAGAAATCAAAATTCGGGGACGTCACACTTCATGTGCTTCTAAGTTGCCAATGAGTTGCTCCATCCTTAGTCGGGTGAGGTCATTGGCTTCTTCAATTGGGGTCACCTTAGGCTTGTACTTAGGAGGAAGAGACCTAAGAATTTTTGACACTTGATATTCTTCACTAATGGTTTTACCTAATGCATTCAAACCATTAACAATAGAAGAAAACTTTGCATACATTTCACTAATAGACTCATTTGGTTCCATACGAAACTGTTCAAACTTTTGTTTAAGCATGCCAATTTTGGAATTTTTTACTTGAACATTTCCTTCATAGGTAATAGAGAGTCTATGCCATATCTCATATGCAGTTTCACAATTTGAAATTCGATTGAACTCACCTATGGAAATTGAACAATAAAGAATACTTACAGCTTTTGCATTTAATTGAGCTAATCTCACCGTGTTTGCATCCCATGTAGCATAGTCAATTTGAGGAAGATCATAGGCATTTGACACCATTCTCTAGAGATCCCAGCTAATTCCTTGAAAGTAGAATTGCATCCTCCTCTTCCAATAAGTGTAGTTGGTGCCATCAAATGGTGGAGGCCGAGCTACGAGTGTTCCTTGCAAGTTAAGGTTGTTGAGTACCCCATCACCCATTTTCTTCAAAACTTTGTTAAAGTTCCTTGAAGCCTGCTCTCATACCAATTGAAAAACACTAGAGGGGGGTGAATAGGATTTTATAATAATTTTTAAAATAATTCAACCAACAAACAACCACAAGGATGTAGAAGAATGAGACAAGGGTTTAGAGTGGTTCCACCCTTCACAAAAACTAAGGGATTCAGTCCACTACCCAATTGTTTTCAATTGGGATTTGAAAGTATTTGAATTTTATTACCTTCTCAAGAATGTTACACAAAATTACAAATACCTTCCCAAACCCTTTGGGCAGCCTTCACCCGAAGTCGTCTCACCAACCTTGAAGTAACCTTCACTTGAAGTAACTTCAAGCTCCCCCTTGAAGTAGCCTTCCTCCTTGAAGTAGCTTTCTGTTGAGACCATCTAGAAGTAGTCAAAAGTCCTCCTTCACCTGAGAAGATTTCACCCTCTCCACTCCGTAGCCTCCAACCTAGGAGTAGCAAGGAGAGTGCAATACAATAAGAAAGAACAAGACAGGAAAAAGGAAATTACAATTACCACATATGCACAAGGCTTGAATCCTATATCAAGCGTTTTGATCTCCTAACCAATGTGTATGAAAGTGGAAGTATAGTGGGTAGGAGAATCTAGCCTATAGGACACGAAATGCCAGCAATGGAAATGATTTGCAAGTGTTGAAGTTGCTCAATTGCTCAAAAGGATTGATTCTCAATTGCAAGTATGTGTACTCAAGTGTATTTAGGTGTCCTAAGGCATGTCCTATTTATAGGAATGGTCTACTAGTACTTAGGGACATTCTAGACACTTTCTAGGGGGTTCTTAGTGCTTAACTAGCCGTTAGATATCCACTAACTACATTAGTAACGACTAGTTAATTACTTCTGAAAAGTGCAGATAGACACCTTCTCGGTCGAGAAGTTTGTCAACCGAGTGTCTCTCGGTCGAGGAGATTGTCGACCGAGGGTGAGTCTAGAGCAACGTTCAACTCAACTTCCAACCACTTTTTCCACTAACTCTAACGGTTATATAGCCAAGTCTAACGGCTATAGAACATGCTCTAGATACTATCTCGGTCGAAGTAAAGTTTGACCGAGCTTTTCTCTGTGATTGCTTTTAGCAGGTTATGCAAAGATGTTCGCTCTTTAGACTTGGGAGTTTCTCAATCGAGAAAATGTTCGACCGAGAGTATCTCGGTCGAGATTTTTTTAGACCGAGACCAACTCTGTTTCAAAACTTTAACTCATATGCTAAGTGTAAGAAATGAATGTGCAACTGTGATGCTCACTTAGGGATGACCTATCTAAGTGTTGTGTGTGGATAGGGAAGATCTAAACGCTTGATTTACATGATATCTAAGTACTTGTACATTATATATTTGTAAAAGTTTACATTTGATTACAATCATGAAAATAAAACAATTTAAGCATGTAGATCTTTCAAAACTTTGTCATCTACCTTGTTCCTGAAATACTCAAGTAGCATGTTAGATCCACAAGAATGAAATGTTTGTCATTTTTAAAACAAAGGGATTTTGACGATGTCCATTTAGCCAACATCTAACTGATATCAAAGTTTCATATTAACATCCAGTTATAGATATGAGGTTGTTCCCTAAATTATATCATTTATTGAGCATGTATGTATTTATTGCTTTTTATTTAGGGTTATTAGCCCTAATTAGACATCCTAAGCAAATTACATGATTACATATCATAACCTAATCACATATGACATCATATCGATTATACACATGAATATGGATTTACTGACATTTTATCATAATTTTAGGCCATCATTTGATATTTATTATCCATCAAACAAGCATAATACATCTTGCATGACATCATTGTTATTTAAGCATAAAAAGACTGATAAGATGGTTCCATGTTATTCTAAGAATTTTTTAGAGAATTTTAGTATATGATTTGTATTTTTCTGATCATTGAGCTACTTACTACGAATTATACAAGATCTAAGATTTATTGAATATAATTACCTCATGGGCATATGGGATGCCACCACGTGTCACCAAGTGGTGTGCCTCCTTCAACTTGTTCCAATCACGGACCCGCCTGGTTCAACATCTAGTCATTCGGTTCACTTGGTCTGGACCCGGTTCAAAGGTGGTCTGGCTAAACCAACCCCCGCCTACTCATCTCTCTCGCTATTCCATGTGTTGTTCACGTAACGCGGTCTCCCGTTCAGGGAGCCGCCGCAAGGTCCTACACTGGCAAGCAATCAACAGGGATCCGGCACCCCTTGACTACTACTTTGGCCACTAATAGCTCCGCCTAGCTTCCCTTCATGCCGCCAGTCTTGAATCTCATTGTCTTCGGCTTCTCCTCGCGGTTTGGGCAAGTTCGCTGGCAACAGCTGCTGGTGCGGCGGAGCAGAAGAGGGAAAAAGCCGCTCGGCCTCTGAGCTTCCTCTGCAAAGCTCCAATAGCAGCACCAAGTCTTCCCAAACTCCATGGAGGCTCCAAAACTCATAGGGGAAACCCACTGCATCCCTCCATGAACTCTGTCCTCTTCTCCGACGAACCTCTCTTCGTCAGCTACACTGCCGCCACCACAAGGTTTCAAAACACACTTATGTGACTCTCTTGACCTTCCACATCATTTTCTCTACTCAAATCCCTCTAAACTCCCTTCAACCTCTAGTTTCCTTCTCTATTTCCTCCTCTTTTCCTACTGCTAGCAGCAATGGAGATGGAGGGAAGAGCATGTTAGGGTCTCTCCTTCGACACTTCACCAAATACCATGAGAGAGGGGTCAAAATGAATGTGTCTTGGAGGTGAGTCCAACTGCCCATTCGGTTTTCCAGTACAAGCTATGATAACATCATGCGGTGGGGAGGAGGTTGCTGCCTCATCCTCCCCCACGTTCTCCATTGCGACTGGAGGTAGGAGGAGAACTCGTTGTCGTCTGATCATCATCCAAGGGCCAGAGCCGCTCCACACAAAACTGAATCTGTGGCTGACTTCAAAGGTTCTAGCCACTAAAAGAGCTCCAAATGGTCGGGACCTATCCATGCACATCAACCAAAGGGGGCGTGAAAAGGCTGCAAAATCAAGACTAAACTATAAAACTTAGGTCTAATAAACACCAAATAAAGCACATCATTTCACAAACTTCAAACCTAAATAAATTCCTCTAGGATACTCCAATTGCCACCAAATTTTAACCATAACTTCACTACCTATCAAGATACATTCTACTCAAAATTGGTGACAAAACTCAACTATTTGACTTGTCGAATACATATTCCAAAAAGGCATGAACTTAGGGATCCAAATCATGATATCAACCTCAGTCAACACTCAAACTTTACCAAAACACTTCGAACTCTCAATACAACTCAACATATGGATTCTAATATTTTATTGGACATTTAGGGATTCCAAAAGTCCACTCCATCACAATTGCACCGATGATCAGGGGGTTGTGTAGGAAGAACAGTCTCATCTGCAATGTGGCATCATTCTAGGAGACCAATGAATTGATGATCTAAACCACTATGTTGTGACCGTGTGGCCTCATTCCCACCAGCAATCCAGTGCCTAATAACCTCATTTTGGAATTTTTCAACATGAACTAGTCATATGGACTGAGCTAGATAATTCTGATAGTGAAGGGTGGGATTGAAGATTTCATCATTGTTGATTAGGTTGGTTTGATGGTTGATTTTATTTCCCTAATCACATGTGATGCTCCTTGTTATCACCTCTTGGAATGTATGTGAATGATATTGTCATGTTGTTTTTTTATTTATTTATGTTATACTATTGATAACTTCTAGAAGCCTATTTTTATTGATCCTGCTCACGTGCTTTTTTGTTTCTCATGAAAAAATATTAAAATTTGCCTCAATATCCAATTCATTTCTTGTTTCTTGTTCTCATTGAACATTTTTTTATTTTTTCTTTACCTTTGTACATGTTATGCTCAATTTGATTTGATTTCTTAGGGCGATCAGACAATGTTGTAGTGGTGGATAGCAACTGCAAGGCTAGCTGGAACAAAAGCAAGTTCTCATATTGGAAAATGAATGGTGCATGTATTCATCCCTTATGTTCCATAGAGATTGGCTTTTTACAGATTTACTTTGACACGAGTTGCATATCTAACGATTGTAGAGTCTTTTATGCATATCTCATAAGAAACAGGGATGTGAACAACTAGCTTCTATCGTGATCATTCAAATTCATAACAAATGATGTTATTAGGGAATATGCCTTCTGGTAAGCTATAGTCATTCAAGATCTCATGCAATTTCTTTGTTAGATTACATTTAGGTTTGTCAAATATCCATGTTTCCTTCTATTCTACAACATTAGAGTTTGTGATATTTGGCTCATTTCATCTTACTACAAACCTTGCTCACCTCTACATTAATATTGTTATAAGAATACATTGCTTCTAATATACATCGTCTATTCATTGTGCCATTGTGGTTTACTATTTTTGATGGTTTTCTAATCTATCCATACTTTTATGTAGATGATGATGTTGGAAAAGGCTATATGGAGCAAATTTCTTGATAATGCTTCTGACATTGATCTTGATCTAAAAGATCCTAACTATGATGGTGGCAAAGTTTCTCTCTCTATCTATCCACTTGTACTTGTAAGAACTAATTACCTAAAAAAACTATTAGTATAATGTATGGAAATGATGTATGTGAATGCAATGTGAATTTAAGATACCATGTGTGAATAGGTAAGGATCCAACTAGATATCATAATATCCCTATCCACAATGTTAAACAAGAAACAATACAAGTTCAACATCTAATACAGTCTAACACAATGTCCCTTAATGTGCATTTTAGTCTTTGTTCAATTCCCAAAGTTAAACAAACCTCACCCAATTGTAACATGTGACTTTCTATTTGTCTTTTGCTATAAGTAGTTGGTGAAGGATCTACACTCAAAAAATATCATGAGTAAAATATTTCCAATAAGAATGGAATCGAATATCAAAAAATGGGATGTAGAAAAGATACATAAATCCATGAAGATAATCTAATGATAAGGTTTCCTGGAAGTTGTTGGCTTGTACAATTTGTAGTTTGACAAAATCCCTATACTTGTCATGTGAAGGTGGTAGTTTCAAAGCTTTGTTCCTTGGCTGGGTGTGGCCCAACGTAATCACTGCCCAATAGATTGGCTCAGGTTAACATGGCCTTAGAGTATGTGCCTTAACACTAGATTAGATAGGTATATATCCATACCATGGTAGTCTACTAGTTACCCCTTTGTTCTCTATGCTAAATTTTGTATAAGGTTCTTTATGTTTACCTACTTGATTGTTCTCATCTGCTACTAGAAGTTCAACACTTTTGAAGCTAGGAAGTTCCAATCTTCTTGAGTGAGATATTCACTTCACATGTCACAAAATATGACACCATCAAGATTTTAATTCCCATGTCTAATCCAGATGAATTGGCATATAACAATCATCGAAAACTATATCTTATCCCACTTTTTGCATTCTCTATAGGCTCTAGATTTTTGAGATTCATAGCAACCATTACCCATGTCTTTCTCTTCCATGTAAGGAAAATTCTATTTCCCCCACACTTTATTTCATTTGTGTATGATTTATAGTGACTTGGCTTACCTTTAAGTATGTTGGTTACACCATGTTCTCTCTCAGTTCTGAGTGTTGGCCTCATACTTTTAAATTGTGTGTGCCGCTACATTATTAGCACATCATCTACTTATTGGAATTGTTATGAATACCAACATTGATACTCATAGTGGTTTTGGTCGACGAGAAACATATATCCATGTGACCTTAGGGGAGCTCTCCCTAATTAAACCTCTGATACTCTGCAAATATATCATAAAGATCTCTTACTAAACCATTTTTATGTGAACTGAAGTCATATGTGAGTTGAAAGTAACTCACTAACATGTTGCTTTCCTTCTTGTATCCTTGCGCCAATCTCATCTATCTTTACATTCATTAAATTTATGTGATTAAAGTCCATATACCATGGAAATTCATGTGATTGCAGCGCATTATCCAATGTTGCTATGGTTGTGACAGGCTTTTTCCATCTAATTATATTGAATATAGTACTTAAGTCTATGTTTGATGGGGAGTCAAAGTTGTAGTTCCTAAGTGGAAACTACAAACTTCTAGAGATACTCCATAATAGAATTAAGCAATGACTTTCTCCGCATGCAATTCCTAACCAAACATTACACATCCATGAGCTTTGCTTAATTGGTTGCTCATCTCCAAGATTATAAGGGAGTCATAAATCTAAGCATGCAAAGTTGGAATCAAAACTTGATTCCTAATTAATTTAAATATGTAGTCAACATGCTTGGTTTTGTGTAAACCTACTACTCCCGTAAGGATCACAAAAGAAAATTTGAGCTTATATTGTTTTTTTTAAAGTCAGGTGGCAATCTTATTCATCCCACCCTCCTCATGTGAGACAAATCAAAAAACTTACAATCACTAATTAAACGGGTAATAGGAAACATGGTAGTACTACTACCATTACATAATTCAAGACCTACTAGTTGTTGGACCTCACTAGGAGGAGTCACATACATTGTGTATCCAAGATCGTTTTTAGGCTGATTTTAGCCAACTTGTCTGCTACTTTGTTCATCTCCCTGGATACATGTTCCACACTCCAGTTATACTTCAATAATCTTTTGATCCTCCATAATTGCTTAGCATACCTAGGGTTCTCGTTGCTCTGTTGATGGACCATGGTCTTGGCCAACAACAAGTCAGTTTCCACCTGGATAGAAGCAAAGTCATGGTCATGGGCTACCTCCATTGCAAGAAGGATGCTATCAAGTTTGGCTTCTAAAACATATGAGGTGAAAACCTTCCTCACAGCTCCTCCCATCCATATCCCCAAGTGATCACTCACCACTACTATGCAACTTGCCTTGCCACTTTTAACTGCAACATTAGTATTCAGTTTAGGGACTCCACGCACGGGGGGATTCCAGCATAGCTCTTATGTCCCCTCTTCTTCTCTGGCCCTGGGTTCTCTCATGAACGTCTCCCTATTGAGTCTGATTTTCTCTCTAATCATTCTAGTCTACTGCGTGATAGCCATGGTTTTGTTACTGAACACATACCTATTCCTTGCATTCCATATGTGCCAGCATGTGATGAGGAAAATACAACCATGTTTCTCATTAGCTTCCAATTGTGTGATGATCCATTGTTTGACATCGTGCATATTTGACGACTCCATAGACCACGGGCTCGGCAGTATGGTTTCCCAGACCTCCTTGGCATACTTGCAGTCCCTAAGTGTGTGCAACATAGATTCCTCATCCTCCCTGCACCTAGGACATTGACTGATAGTCGAGATGTCCCTTTGGACTCTCTTCTTGTTAGTGAGTAATGCATTGTGCATCATTATCCATGTGAACATCCTAATTCTGGCTGAGACTTTAAGTTTCTAGATGCTCTCCCACTTTCCCTCCACTCTGACCCCTTTTCCTTCACGTAGCCTCCTGTAGGAAGTTTTGGAAGTGTAGATCCCATTCATAGTGTGAGCCCAGACTCGCACATCATCACCATCCTCCATGGAAGGGGGTCTAATGCTTTGCACTTTCTGGACTATGTGAGGAGGTAGCCACTCTTCCAAGAATTTGATGTCCCAGGCTCTGTCGAGGTCCACCATGCTTCCACCTTTCAGATCCATCATGTCCTCAAGAATGGGTTTGAGTGTGTGATCTTTCAGGATT
Organism: Alisma plantago-aquatica; assembly: GCA_963693085.1. Lineage (NCBI taxonomy): Eukaryota > Viridiplantae > Streptophyta > Magnoliopsida > Alismatales > Alismataceae > Alisma > Alisma plantago-aquatica. The sequence goes on from OY856415.1 coordinate 509,972,809, forward strand.
GGCCCTTCCTTCCACCACCGGTCTGTCCACATGTTGGTGTTCAGCCCATTCATGGGGACGATGTGTGAATTGTCCTCTATAAACCTTGTTCCAATAAGAATGGTATTCCCCAGTCTCGAGCAGTTAATCATCTTCTTATGCTTGTAGTTTTGGACTCTTGTCCTCGTGATGTTCACCCAAGTGACTTGCCTCCCACTAAGGACGTCCCAAGAGTGTTTATAGTTCAGAGCAAGGTTCCAATCTCATAGTTTCTTAAGGCCCAAATTGCCTTCCTTCTTCAGGCATGTGACCTTGTCCCAAGCAACTAAGGAAAGAGGATGTGCCTTGTAGTTTCCGCCCCAAATGAATATGTGTATGATGCCTTCAATTCTATCACACAGTTGGAGGGGGATAATAGCAGTTTGCATCACGTACGTCGATAGCGCTTCGAGTGTGGTCTTCTCTAGAGTGATTCTCCCAACTAGGGATAGATCTCTCGTTGCCCACGCTTGGATCCTTCTACTGACTGCATCCAGAACATTACAGTAGGTGTTCTTGTTAACCCACTTATGAAATAGAGGCACTCCCAGATACTTGCCCAGGTCATTTGCCTTTTGGAAACCACTCACCTTCGCGATGTGATTTCTGATTCTATCCTCCACGTTATGGGAAAAGAAAATCATTGTCTTTGCGATGGACATAGACTATCCAGACACCCTCTCGAACATCTTAAAGCAATCCTTGATAGTTCTCATCTGTGTTGTGCTTGCCTGAGCGAAAAGGATTAAATCGTCTGTGAAATAGACATGGGAGATAGAAGGGCCTTGAGCACCCACCTTCACTAGTTTCCACGCACCCTCTTCCACCTTCTGGTGAATGAGTTGAGTTAATCTTTCCAGGAATAACACAAAGAGGTAAGGTGACAAAGGGTTTCCTAGTCGTAACCCATGCGTCGCTCTGAAGGCGGGTGTGGTTTTACCGTTCCAAGCTATTCTAATGTTACCGAGTGTGATGGAGGACATAATATAATCACAGATGTTTTGGGGGATTCCAGTTCTATGTGTTGTATCTCTGATGAACTCCCAAGACATTTGGTTATAAGCTTTGGTTAAATCAACCTTAATTGCCATAGTTTTATCTCCCTTCTTGTTCTTCATTACGTGCATAATTTCCTAGACAAGAGTTATATTATCAGTGATACTCCTGTCGGGCACAAAGCTGCTTTGGCACCAAGAGATCCAAGATGACATGTGAGGTTTCAGCCTCTCCACTACAACTTTGGATATGATTTTGAGAATGATGTTATTTAGAGAGATTGGTAGTAAATTCTCACACCTCCCAGGTGACTGCACCTTAGAAATAAGCACAATGGTCAACTCGCACAGCTCCTCCGAGACCTTGCCTGAGACAATGGCTTCCTGAACCGATTTAACGACATTGGTTCCTACAACTTTCCAAAATTGCTGAATGAAAGTGTCGTTGACATCGTCGGGCCCGGCCGCTTTGACTGGATCCATGGCCTTTACCAATGAGTGTATTTCCTCCTCAGTTGGACATCTGCTGATATTCTCCTTCTGCCCTACAGATAGAGCTATGAACTCCCCCGGACAATCCTCCATTCTCTGAAAATCAAGTGGCGCAGGGGCTGTCAGGACCTTCTCAAAAAGATTAACCACCATTTGCATGAGTTCCTTCTCCTCCGTGATCCATTCCCCGTTTCTATTCTTTAAATCATGAATGGTGTTTCTACGACGTCTCTGATTAACAAAATTTTGGTAGAATCTTGTGTTGATATCCCTTTCGGGGATCCAGTTTATGTGGTTTGCATGCTTCAGGTCCTCCTCCTCCGCCTTGAGAATGGCATCAAGTTCAGTTTGGAAAGAGATGCACAACTCATTTGTTATGGCATTGTATTCCTCTGCCAGTTCGGTTTGTAATTTGTTGATGTTGTTGAGCAGGACATCCTTCCTTCTTCTAGCTACTTTCTTGGACTTCACATCCCATCTCGATAAAGCATTTTGGGCATGTTTTAAAGTGTCAGGGAACTTGGTGCTCCTCTCCCAGTTGTCATCTAGCACAACAGTGAAGCCATTCATCTTCTATCAAGAAGTGCGAGAGATAAATCTTCTAGCACCTTGCATCCTCACCCTGAAGCGGATAAGAATGGGGCAGTGGTCTGACCCCAATCTCGGTAGGTGATTAATGATAGCATTGGGGTAGCCGTTGATGAACTCGCTATTTGCCATAGCTCTATCCAACCTTTTTTGTAATATCCCATGTCTATAGGTATACCTCATGCCTGAGAAACTGAGGTCAGTCATCCCTACTTCTATGGAGGTATTTTGTGCTAATGTAGCCTCTGAACTGTTAAAACACTCACTACCACATCTTTCATCTGGGCTCACAATAGTGTTAAGATCCCCTACCACTAGCCAGGCTGAGTTGAATTGGTTACCCATATTGATAATGTGCTTCCACAGTAGTTTTCTAGTATTGATTTGAGGGCTCGCATACACAAGCGTCACAACCAAACTGTCATTGATCTTATAGGTTATGAATTTCCTATGTGCAAGCATGATTTGGACCTTACATTGTTCCTCCCTCCAGCAGATCCAGATGTCACCGGCATATCCCCTAGCCTCCACTCTGTAGGATTCTATGAATCCCAACCTTTTAATGATTTTCACTACGTTTTCTCCACTCATTATCAGTTCAAGGATTGAAACCACCTTAGGGTGATGGATAGCGATCAGTTCCTTCAAGTTCCTCTGTCGATCATCACTTCCTATCCCTCCCACGTTCCAGCAGAGCAGATCAGCCATGAAAGAGATGTAAAGCGGGTGCTTACGCAGTTTGCTCGATCTCCTCCTTCTCAGTAGTTTTGTCAACTCCTATAGCAGACGTTCCCTCAGCGTCCACTATTTTTGGATCCTGACTCATCTGTCGTGGGCATTTTCTTCGATGTTCATTGACATAATTAAACCATGTGTAAAATGCATGTGCACGCATCAATGTAAAATAGGCCTTCGTGAGGCCCGATTCGAACTCAGGGAATGTAATTTCGATAGACTACTACTAACTACTTGCAATCAGCTAGACTGATTATAAAATTTTGAGAGTTGTTTGAAAAAGAAAACAAAAACAAAAGAAAACAAAGCAATCAATTAAATGGTTGGTTTAATCAATTAAAAGGGGATCTTTAGGATTGTGGTTTCACCGCGGATTCTCATTGTACTAATTCCTACACAATTATCACAACTTGTCTCCTATTCTGGGTAGTGGCATGTATATAGAATTGTTCGCTTCCGCGATACAATTCACTACCTTAATCTAGGTCGGTTCCACATCAATAGCAACCTATACCCTAAATTAGGTGCATGAAAAACATATCTTTAGGTTTCCACCATTGACTGTACCTCACCTTTTCCAAGGGATTTATAAGTTAATGTGATTATTGCGTCTTTTCAATCATTAATTCTTCATCAAAAGCTATTAAAGGTATTACATTACCATTATGGTGATCAACCACAATGATAGAATTGAGAAAACAATATCATACCACAGATTTGAGAGACAAAATATGATTAACTATGTAAAAAGCATCATACAACGATTACCCGGGCTACTCCCGATCCTAAAGACAAAGGGGATTAGCCCCGCATGTTCATTTTAATGAAAAAACATTATTAAGGAAGAAGAAAACATAGGAGAAACGTGGATGGAGATGGTGTAACCCCTGAACGAAGGAGAACCGGGTGATCCTCGACATGGGATGGGCATTCTGTAGCCTTTTGGCGGTAGAAAACTTTGTCTACAACTCTAGAAATGTCTGGGGCGTAGCTCTGGGCTCTGTTCTTCGTCCTCTCCTCTTTCGAGACTTGTGCATCGGCTAATGACGTGATAGTATGGCTTGGGTCGTCTTTTTTAGGTATAGGGGTCACTTACAACCGCCAAAATATCACGGTTGTATGTTCAAGATCGTTTCAGGAAATTTCTTGATCTGACAGTGTCGATACCATTGACAGGGTGTCGATGGTATCGACCCCTTAGGGTAGCGACACTTCTTAAATTTTTTGGGGTTCTTTCTAAAGCCATCGATACTATCGACCACACTGTCGATAGTATTGACTTGTTGATCTTTGGCACGCTGATGTAATCTCGATAGCATCGATGAATGTCGATGGTATCGACCACTGCAGATATGCAAATTCCCTGAAATACAGAGAAGAACACCAATCAAATCCGAGAAATATGATCCTTTATACCAAATAAGATGAAACAAGATAACATTGATGCATAATGAGATTATAGGCCAAAGGAAATGAATCATGCGATATTAACCACAAACATGACCAATAAACACATAAAATGAATGTAAAACTAGCCTATAAAAGTGACTCAGAACCCTTGCATCAAACTCCCCTAAGATTGAACTATGCTCATCCTCAAGCAACAAAACTATAGAATATAATTGTGAGGTTCAACTAAAGAACATTTTAGCATAAAAAGGCATCTCAGAATTATTCCCTCCTACAAGGCACATACCAGCCCTTGCTGACCATGGAATGGTAACTACCCTAAAGGTGACAATAATCGTCCATGAGAGATTCCCACCCCAAGACCAACGAACACTATCAAATAAGGTAGTTGATATAATAAATTCCTTCGGTTAAGCTTGGTGCATCTTGTGATCTCCTATCTATGTTGCTCATATCCTAACTACCATCTACATGGAAGCAGATCTCCTGATATACAAGAATGAGGAGATAATCATGGGTGACCTACCATTTTGAGAAACGGGTGGATGAAATGGGAGGTTGTGGAAGAAGAGGAAGCACAATACAGTTTAACATGCAAAAACAATAAAAATGGCCTAAATGATGCATATGCATATGGAAATGACCTAATGCCTACTTTTTAGGTGGAATGATGCATGCTCTACTATTCTGTCTCAAGGTGAGATGGAATGTCTACAAAACTACATCATGTGCTTATTATTTTTAATATACAGGTGAAACAAGTTCTTTTCTCCCTCTGATTTCACTTTATTTTTTTTCTCTTTTCTTTTTTCAAGCCATTCTTCTTCTCAATTTTGACTAGAGAAACATTTATAATAATTTACATTTTTTTCGGACTTATTTTCACATAGCTACTGCATTTGATGCATTACAATTCACTCCTCAAAGATTATAGAACAAGTTCCCCGCATTTCTTATTTTTCAGAATAAGTAAGGCACATAATGTCCTATATGCTCAAGAGTATGCAAAATGCAACTATATGAAAGTAATTATGCAACTACCATGGCATGTACTTGAGAATGTGTACATACATGACTAATCCACAAATCTCTTTTCATTTTTCATTTTTTATTTATGCAAAATCTAGCTATAATGCAATCCTATCTAAATGGCATGCAATCAAAAGATGAAAATTGTAATGTGCTCCCAGTCCTTATGGTGGAGTGTGAATGAAGTGAGGTGGACAGATCACAAGACTAATTGACAGAACCATTGGAAAAGATTATATGTCCCTCTTTACTGACATGTCTACCAATCAGTCAAAGGGTTTCTCTCTCTCACTTCAGATTAAAGCCCCATTACTGTTTGGTCAGTTTAGGCTCAACATCCAATTCTATCCACATTTCTTGAACCATAAGGATGTACAATTATGATCATATGTTTCAAAGTTGACCTACCCAATGATTTTCATAAGTTATGTGCTCAATTTCAAATAAGGCAAGCTTACAATTTCTCGAAAAATCTTTTGAATTAATGCTCAAATTTCAAATTTTCCCCATATGACAAACATAGAGACGATATGCATTTATATTAGACATCCACGGATTACACTAGATAGACTGTGGATCCTAGAAAGCTATAAATAACAAGATTACATAACTTAAAAGAAATTGCAAAAAACTAAGAAAAATGCTAAAATAAAAGAAAATGAAGAGAGAAAAAAACTAAGATCGAAATTGTTCCATCTCCCCCCCTAAGCATGAATTCGACCATGGCCCCATAGTCAAAAACAACCTCAGAAGGTGGAACAGTAATACCCTGCTACTGTGGTGGTGGCAGAAATGGCGGGTACTGCTGGGTATGGGGGTTCCAATCTGGATATTGCCCCTGAAAGCTCGGATCATAAGATAGCATGGGCGGTGGCTTTGGATATCCCCAAAGTAGCCTTGGCTCCAGTAATTATCATAGAAAGGTTGTTGTTGATGCTCTATCCTCCCCAACCGGTCATAGACCTGCTGCTGGTTGGCGAATAACTGGCGTTCATTCTCAAAGATTGCCTACTGATTTTCATACAGCCTATTCTACGTATCATGTATCCCTGCAAAAGCTATCTGGTGGGACTGCTGCATGGTATGTTGGGACTCCTGGATAGACTGGAGCATGGTATACATCCCCTGCAAACAATAGGGGTCATTTCTATCATGGTAGGACTGTGGTGGCGGCAGCGGCTGGGAAGATGGGGAACCTCCCAGGTAGAAGTGTGGCCGCTTCCTCGGGGCTACTCGTGACCGAAGAGGTGTGAAAGCCTCCTCTTCCTCTGCATCGTCATTGCCCGCATTGTCGTCGTCTCTCGCATCCTATTCCTCCTCTGAATCCTCAATGGCAATGATAGGCCACCGGAAGTGCTAGCCTGGATGGAGGTTGAAGACGGGGTCTAGCAGTACGCGCTCCTGATACTCTTTGTTAATGTGGCAATGAGCATATACCACACAATCACGGAGTGTAATAAGATTGGAGTAGTGGAAATGAGCTAGATTTACGGGGTTTCGGCTGATCAGTGGAGGGAGCATGGACAGGTCTAGCCCAAGGTAAAGGGCCAGTGGCATGATAAGCCCCCCGAAGTGAATAGGGGCTCGTCTGGTGCTCTGCTTCACTGCCATCACATGCGTCAAGAAAAATGCGCCCCAGTTAAGCTTTTCCCTCTTCAGCAGCTTATAGAGGAAAAATAAGTTTGTCTCCTAGAACTTGCTCAGCGACAGTTCGCCACGAGCAAAGAAAGTAGTACACAACATACGGTGAAGAATTTGCACGAACGGGTGCTCAAAATCGGTGATGGCTGCATTGTGGTAGCTAAGCATCTTGCCTACTAGCGCGGTCACCAACTGCAAGAACATCTCATCATAGTCGGCCCGATTGTCCGGCAGTCTGTACTGCTCGGGTGAATGCCACCAGTTGTAGTTTGAGTTGAACTGGTCGAGCATGATGGTGTAGTTGCGGTTGAACAGCCGAAAGGAGACTTGACCCTTGATCCATTCACGGTCGGTGGCAATGAGGTCGTTGGGCACGACACATATTTCGAGCAATGCCATGAACTCTACCACGAGTTCCTTGTATGTCGGCCACTCGCCAAAGAAAGGGTGGCCCTCAACATGATAGGGGATTTGTTCCTCACTCGGTAACAACCTCCCAACTTGGCCACGGAGGACATAGTTGAGGTTGTCCTCAAAGCCAAGGTCTCAGATCAGGGCCCGATCAACGTAACGAGTGGGCTTGATTGACCGCTTCATCAACTCGTCATAGATCTTCTTCACGTCTGTCGAGGGATGTGCAATTCTCAGATGAGGAATGGAGCCTGGCGGTGGTGGTACGAATGTCTCGATCTCCATTGGAGCAGCGTGTGAGGAAGATGACGCTCCATGCCTCACCATGATGAAAAGAGAAAAGATAAAGAAAAGGAGCTCAGTGAAGGTTGGAGAAGATGATCTCCGCAGCCGATGACGAACTCGGGGAAGGTGTATTGCGCACCAGATGCTCGGTGAAGGTCTTCGTCTGCTCATCAATGCTTAATGTCGAGGTTGAGGAAGAATACTCTGAAGGTGTGAAGATAAATGAAATACAACCCTTCCTTTTATAGCTGAGGTCGGCACCCCTGTTACCCCATCGATACCATCAATGGGGGGTCGATGCTATCGAAACATGTAGCACAATCCGTCCTTCACTGCCATCGACGGTCGTTGATTACTGGATGTGGGGGCCCAGATCGATGACGTGTCGATACTATCAACAGGGGTCGATGGTATCGACCCATCCCACAAATCAACCTCTACATTTGGAATGCTTCATTGATAGAGTCTCGCGGATTGTTGACGTGTCGCATCAATACCATCGATGAGGTGTCGATGGCATCGACTTCTGTTGACAATCCTTGTCCTCGTGAGACTTGGAACCATCTTTTCTCTGAAGCCGGGTCGATACCATCGACATGGCCATCGATGGTATCGATATCTCTGCTACCAATTTTTCTAAAAATCTTATGGATCTCGCGAGCATCGACCATGGTGTCGATACTATTGACTTGCTCTAGAATTTGAGTCGATCAACCTGTTGGGTGGTCGATACTATCGACGAGGCCATCGATAGTATCGAAAAAGCAAATTTTCTATAGTTGTTGCACTGCACCATCGTCGCTACCATTGACACAAACGTAGATGGTATCGACACCCAAGCAGTCATGTACACTTAACACACACATCAGGGTATCATTTTTACACTAAAAATGAAATTAACCAAAACTACTGAAGTAAATGGAAATTAAATCTACCAATGGTTGGGTTGCCTCCCAACAAGTGCCCTACTTTAACGTCTTAGGCTAGATGAAATCAAGTTGTTCATTCTTCCTTAAGTGCCAAGAGTTTAACCTCATGCACCTTCCTTGTGTAGTCCTTCCCATAATAGTGCTTCAATCTAGACCATTCACTAAGAATTTTCTATCACCATCCTTAACCATGATAGCACCATGGGGTCGCACCTCCTCTACCACAAATGGTCCACTCCAACAGGATCACAATTTGCCAGGATGCAACTTTAACCTTGAATTGAACAAAAGCACCCTCTCACCCTTTTTGAACACTTGTAGCTGAATGTGGTGATCATGGATTTGCTTTGTCTACTCCTTATAGATCCTTGAGTTCTCGTAGGCATTCATCCTTAGCTCATCTAGCTCATAGAGCTCTAACATTCACTTTCTCCCTGCCTCGTCCATGCTCAAATTCAATTTCCTTAACGCCCAGTGCGCTTTGTGCTCCAATTCTACCGGCAAATGGCAGGCCCCACTATACACCAACCTAAAAGGCGTAGTGCCTATAGGTGTTTTAGATGTGGTCTTTTACACCCATAATGCATCCAATAGAAATGCACTCTAATTCTTCCTTGACGAGGCCACTATGTGCTCTAGGATCTTCTTAATTTCCCTGTTCAACACTTCTACCTGACCTTGTGTTTGCAGGTGATACGAGGCACCTACATTGTGTTTAACCCTATATTTTCTCAATAATGCAGTGAATTTGCGATTCGTGAAGTGGGTGCCCCCATCGCTAATGATCATCTGTGGCACACCAAACCTGCAGAAAATATCATCCTTCACGAACTTGCACACTATTGCAGCGTCATTAGTCCTTGTGGGTATTACCTCTACCCACTTTGATACATAATCGATAGTAAGCAAGATATATAAATTAGAATTAGAGGATACAAATGGTCCCATGAAGTCAATACCCCAAAAATCAAATACCTCAACTTCTTGAAATACATTGAGGGGCATCTCTTGCTATTTTGAGATATTACATGCCCTTTGACAGGAATCACACCGCCTCACATAGTCATAGGCGTCTCTGAAAAGTGTAGGCCAGTAAAGGCCACTCTCTAGCACCATGGTTGTCGTCCTTGCACTCGCATGATGACCGTCGGTGGGTAATGTATGACAGTGTCTAAGCACACTATCATATTCATTTTCCAGTATACACCTGTGTAAGATTCCATCCCTACATTGTCTCAACAAAATAGGGTAATCCCAAAAATAATATCTCAAAGAATGGAAAACCCTTTTTTTTCTCTTGATAAGTCCAATCATCCGAGATTTCCTTACATGCAAGGTAATTGACAATATGCGAAAACCAAGGATCCGTAGATAGAATTGAAATAATTTTCTCATCCAGAAATGTCTCGGTAATGGGTATGTTAGTATCCCTCTCGTCAACCCGCTCTAACCGAGATAAGTGGTCCGCAACCACATTCTCAATGCCCACCTTATCCTTAATTTCAATTTCGAATTCTTACAATAATAAGATCCACCTAATCAATCTAGGTTTAGCATCTTTCTTATCCATTAAGTATTTTATGGCGGCATGATCAGTCCACACCACAACCTTAGAGCCCACTAAATATTGCCTAAATTTTTCGAAAGCGAAAACCACAGCAAGCAATTCTTTCTCGGTAGTGGTGTAATTTAGTTGGGCATCAATTAAAGTTTTAGACGCATAAAAAATCATTGTAGGTTTGTTCTCAAGATTCGACCCAAGAACAACCCCTACGACAAAATCTGACGCGTCACACATAAGTATAAAGGGCTTATTCCAATCCGGCGTTTGAACAACCGACGCAGAAATCAATTTTTCCTTAAGTACCTCAAAAGCATGCAGACATTTATCGTTAAAATAAAAAACTACATCTTTCTCAAGCAATCCCGATAGTTGCTTAGCTATTTTCGAAAAGTCCTTGATAAACCAACGATAAAACCCTGCGTGACCAAGGAAACTCCGCACCCCTTTCACCGTATTCGGTGGAGGTAGTATGGAAATAACCTCAATCTTTACTGGATCCACCTCCAGCCCCTTGTAGGAACCTTGTGTCCTAACGCTATGCCTTCATTTACCATCATATGGAACTTTTCCCAATTGAGGACTAAATGTGTGTCCTCACATCTCTACAACACTTTATTAAGATTTTGTAAACATTCGTCAAATGATGCACCATAGACGAAAAAATCATCCATAAAAACCTCTAAACAACGCTCCACCATATCAGAGAAAATAGCAAGCATGCAAAGCTAAAAAGTGGTCGATGTGTTGCACAAACCAAAAGGCATGCGGCGGTAACTGAAAGTTTTGTATGGACAAGTGAAAGTCGACTTCTCTTGGTCCTTAGGATCAATGGAAATCTGATTATAGCCGGAATAGCCGTCTAAAAAGCAAAAATGAGAGCGGCCAGCCAATCGCTCTAAAATTTGATCAATGAATGGGATAGGAAAATGATCTTTCAAAGTAGCGGAGTTCAGACGGCGGTAATCAATACAAACATGCCACCCGGTCACCAATCGGGTGGTGACCGGTTCATTCAACATATTTTGAGTGATAGTGATTCCCCCCTTTTAGGGACTACCTGTGTGGGGCTTACCCATGTCAAATCTGAAATAGCATAAATGATGCTCGTCGAAAGAAGCTTGATCACCTCCTTCTTGATGACCTCCATCATGCTAGGATTGAGTCGACGTTGCGGCTAAATCACTGGCTTGGCTCCTTCTACAAGCCGGATTTTGTGCTGGCATAAAGTAGGGGAGATCTCCTTGATGTCAGAAACGGACAACCCAAATGCACCACGGTGGTTCTTCAACACTATCATCAACTGTGCTTCCTCATCGGCACTCAAATATGCTAATATGATCATCGGAAGATTCTCATTATCTGCCAAGAAGACATACTTTATGTAACGACCCCGCCTCCCGATAACCCCCAATTAAGGGAGACATGAAGGTCAGAGCCATTAACCAATTTACAGGATCAAAGGTTCAGCATATAATCAACAATAATTATAAAATTCTACTAACTAAACTGGAATTGGGTACAAAAATTAAAACTTTTACTTACCTTTATAAAACTGGGAAATCTAACTATCCACAGCTTGAAGTACTCTATCTAATCCTCCGTGCACTTTATTTCTTATTTTCACGATGTGCCACTTTTCTGTTTGTGATTTTCAGGATGTTACCTAAAACGCCAACAAACAAAACGTCGGTCAGCAATTGCTGGTATGTGGAGGCAACCAAAAATTTCACAATTAGGTCTAACAATTTAAGTATTGCAATCAAGGTAATTAACAAGTCAATTTACAATTTCCATGTGACAATCCCCACCGCTTTTGCCCTAACCCTGGATTTGACTTAAGGCCACCTTCTCAATCCCGAGCTTGGTGCCTGGGAGTCACCTCTCATGGTGCTCCTTAGTCTTGCCTCATCAATCACCTTCTCATTCCCGAGCTTGGTGTTTAGGGTCACCTCTCATGGTGCCCATTGGTCTACCCTCCTAGGCTTGACCTTTATGGCATCTTCCATCAGGGTGGCATGTAGATGCATGATTTACACATTTATATTAAATGGTGATAGTCATAGTCACTTTATAATTGCAATATGAACATCTCAACAGTTTAGTTGCATTCAATGTGATTAAACATCCGGAAATCTTTCGGGAAACTAAAGCGGTTACTCATAATTAACCACATACCTGTTAATGAAGACTTGAATGCAGAATTAACTTAATCAACCAGGAAATCAAGCAAGCGCACACACAATCTCCTGAAAAAGGCATTTAATTCTTCTATTATTAATCATGCCATTATGATTCAATAATTCTAAGGGTTTCCTAGGTTATTTGCCCTTTTTAGGGTTTTGACCATTGTGAGGGTTTTATTTCCTTTTTATTGCTTTTACCTTACTTTTATCAAATTATACATCAAACCCTAATTATCTTGTCCTATTTTCCATTAAGGTCCTAAAGATCAGGTTGGACCATATAAACCCTAATTTTCAGATTGCAATATCTTTTTCTTTTTCTCTAATTTAGGGTTTCTAAATATTTTAATCAACATATTGAATTAAAAACCCTAAACATGCAATTCTATCATCAAAACAGGTTAAAAACCATATTAATCATTAATCAGGTTAAACATATTTGAATTAACCTAATTGCAAAACTAAATATATCCTTGATAATCAATTAGGGTTTTCTTTTTACAAATTAACTCTTTTTCCATCCAAATATGTACTTTTGCAACAATATACAGATTCAGATATCCAAACCATTTTTAATGTGTTCCTCATATTTTTATGATCATTTTTCATGTATTGACTTTTCGCATCCGAGTTTTCTATCTCCAGATACGATTTTTCTAATATAATTCGTTTTTATCAATTTATCAACTAATTAGGAAAATCGTGGATCGCTCGATCAATGGTCCGGTGGTCCACTTAGGATCCAGCGGCCATGATTACGCGCGCCCCTTTGTTTGCAAATAACAGAAGCAAAGGTCGAAACTAACCTTTAAGCGATTGAAGGACGTGAGGGCCAAGTTGGTAATTTCACTGGACCACCCTTCTTCAACCTTGCGCACAGAGCAGCAGCTCCAGGAGGTCAACCTGATGGTTGACTTCGAGCTCCGGCCGTCCTCTGCTCATGCCGATTGTCCAGGGAGTTCCGCCTCCCTCACTCGAACCTGATGACGCCTTCAATTGGCCACCGAAACCTCTCCAAGTCCACCCCTTTGCTCGCCGGATTCTGGCAGAGTCTCCTACGTCGACGAGGGTCAAGATCGAGACAGATTGAGCAATTGGATGCACGGAAGCACTCCTTGCTTCCTTCCGTAGAGCTTGGGTGAGTAGTTAGGGATGCAGGTTCCCTCCACAGCCCTCCCCTATATATAGGGTCGGGGCAAGGTTTGGGCGAATTGGGGGTTTCCCAAAATGATGATGAAACTCAGCAAAAATAGGGAGGAATCTTCGCGATTCCTTCTCCTGAGTCCAAAGGGACCAACACCCAATTGGTATGATCAATGGATCACGAGAAACAAGGATCGCAAAATCAACCTGTAACCATCAGAGTCCTAGTCCCAGCGGGACTTAGACGATGAGCGGTCACCGTTGGATCAAGATCCAACGGGCTGGATTGCTCGCGTTCAAAGGAAAGCAAATCCCCCCCTTTTTTAAATTCAGGGAAATTCCCAAATCGACTATATTTTGCAAAATTAATATCTCTCACACCATAACTCCGATTGGTCTCAAATTTTAAAGGAAAGTTCCTTTTAATATTCCCTATCTTTGTACGAAAATTGGGAAATAAAAAGCAATGTATGAAAAGGATTTCTTCTCTCCCAAGTTTTCTTATTAATTACTCCCAATTAATTCTTATCCTTATTTCCTTTGCCTTTATCTCATTATTTTGGGTCCCTTGGACCTCAAGGAAACCCAAAGGCACGGATTCCCATATTGGGGAATATTAGTTTACCATTATCTTCTTTTAATTATCAATTTCTCATATTTCCCTTTTATTAGTCAATTTCTTTTCCTTGTTAATTCCTTTTTCTTTTCAATTGGGCTTATTGCCTACAAGGCCCACAATCAATCAATCAAAGCCATCTCATACGAAAATCATCACAATTCAAAGAAAAAGATATCATTTAGTCATTAAAAGAGAAATGCCTTTTAAATTATATTTTTAGAAATTTGAGGTTATAACACTTTAAGTGGGGGGGGGAAGCAGCTTAAGTTCCAACTCAGGTGGGATGACCAAGGAAGATTGAATCGGTGGTGACAGCGGTCTCAGATCTTCATAGTTCTTGGCGTAATAGCAAGGAAGCGCTTGAAGCATCTTTACACATTCTTTTAATGAGGTGCTTCTCATCCAATCTTCCATTAATTTGAAAAGACATGCCTCAAGGGGCAGTTGCGAGTATGAGTCGAACATGGAGACTACTATAGCATCATCCTCAGTAGACAGTGAAACTTCTTCTTCTTTATCGTCGGGACACCCACTACTTTTACAAGAAAATTTCCTTTGTCTGCTCCATGATGTCCACTGCAATTGTTCCCTTATTTACCTTCGTCATTACATGATCCATATCAAGAAATGGCTTCCCTAGACAAAGAGAGATTTTGTAATTACATGTTTTCAAATTAGTCATCTCACTAGGGTTTACTTGGATAATTGCATGCTTAATTAAGTTGATCATTATTTAAAGCTTGATTAGTGATGGTAGTTAAATTTTCATGTTTTAAATATAATGATAATTTTTAATCATACTTTGATCCACCTAATTATGGTTAACATTTCAGAAACCCTAATCGGCCCAAATTAGGGTTTTGATGACATGAATACAGAATTTGTTAAATATAGTGTCTCACTAAATGATTTTTAGTATTTTATTTGTAACTCTTATTTATATAATATTTTTATATGATTTGTATATATATAATTGTAACAACATTGAAAAATATCAGAATTTTTAAAGAATGTTCTGACCTATTTATTGGTCGAGTTTCAAACTCGACCGCTCATATTTTTAGATTGATATAGCAGTGTGGTAATTGAATTTTATCTTTTTATTGGTATATAAAATTTATCTCAAATTTTAACTATACTTGAAAAACTCAATAATAGACACCCTTTTAAATTGGCGTAATTTTTGGATGACTTTTGATCTCTTCAGAGAGGGGTGTCGGTCGAGTTCTGTGAAGGACAAACTCGACCGACCATGCTGCTGACTGCAATATAGCAGTGTAGTATTTGATTTTTCATTATTTATTGGTAATTTTCAATGCTCTAAATTTTTTAATATATCTTATAAACTAAATTTCATACATTGGGTAAAAGTTTCATAATTTTTGCCTGAGGTTTGAGCTCTGAAAAGTGTGGTTTTGGTCGAGTTTATAACTCAGCCGACCAACCAGTCTGAGCAAAATAAAAATACATTGAGGGGTTTGTTTGCAAATTTTATAAGCACCTCAATTCATCTATATCACTAAACTAATACACAAGGAGATCTCATAACTCGTCCTTCCTATCAAAGAAATGAAATTCTTGAGAGAGAGGAGAGCTAGGGTTTTGAGTAGAGAAAGTGGAGGAGATGATGACATAGGGTTTCTCTATCCAAGATATGATGAAATCAAGTAAGTTTAGCTTCTTTGCATAGAATTTCATGGTGAATCTTATATCACATGTCAAGATTCCATCCCTCCCCTGATTTGATTCAAAATCACATCAAATCTCCCCCTTTTCTCACTCTTTCTCTTCTAATCCTCATTTCTAGGGTTTCCAAGTTGAGAGGAGAAAGAATTGGATTCTTTTGCGAGAGTTTGATTGGGTTGACCTCCAATTTTAAGGTGCTTGGAACCTGAGGTGAGTGTTTTTCTCCCTCCTAAGATTTGTATTCATGTTGAAAGCCTAATTCAATCCAGCTAAAACAATCAGAAACCTTATTTGTATATGTATGTGATTGGATTTGATTTGGGAAAGATATCGGGGAATCCAATTTTACTGATTTTGATTATTTCTCATTGATTGAAACTTGATTAGATCCTGTTACATTGATTGAGGATGCGTGAGTATTCTTATGGGTAGATGACTATGGTATTTCATGTGAATTTTGCCTAAAAATCATCCCAATGACCAATAGGCTTGGAATTGAATTGACATGTATAAAGTCATATTTGAATTGCACTAGATTGTATTATACAAGTGTATTGTTGAATGTTAATGGAATTGAATGACCACATATCCTGATTAGTATTTGTGTTGAGGAAGTGAATGAAATTAGTCAATTAATCAATTTATATGTATGATTGATGAATGAAATGTGTGAAAATGGAAACTAGGGTTTCCATGTTTGTGAATAACCCTAATGAACCCTTGAGACATGATTGGATTACTGAATGATATGATTATTATAATATTTTGAACTAAGGAATGACTTCTTGAATACCCTAAAAGTTTATTACTAAGACAATTATGAGTGATAAATCTAGAACTTGTATATGATGTTTGAAATGTGATCAAATGTTGAAGTTGAAAGTATTAATACTTCAATTGAATGTGATGAGTCTTACTATATCATCTAAGTCTAATGTGTATGTTTTAGTATAATAAAGAATGATCATTGTTGATTATGGGAATGACATTAGTAGTTAATGACAAGGTACACTTATCTGAATATAAGAGACAATATGAACAAGATGTACTTAATGGTGATTACAAGATAAAGATGAAACTAATGAAGATAGTATGATGAAGTATTTTATCTTTTATTTTAATTACATGTGGCTTAACTCAAATTAAATGAAATATACTAAGAACTGTACTTTGATAAATGTTATGTAGAAGAGAAGCATTGTATGTAAAGTGAATCAAGAAAGATTGGTCCTGATAATGTAATGAACATGAAATGAAAGAAGTTGACACTACTGAGTATAAAATAATGGAAAAAGATAGGAATTAGTAGATGATTCTAAGAATGTAACTCTTACCCTAAAATGATGAGTTTGATTATGCTAATGAATGACAATCTCAAATGGGTGATTAAGAGATGTACATAACCATAGTTGAATTCAACTAAATGATGAAACTCAAGTATTTGAATTGACTTACAAGAATGTGTTCTTGTATGGTGATTGTTTGATAGAATACTTGTATTATGAGAATGAATTATTTTGATGGAATTCAAATGATAATCAACATGTGTTGATTAGTAAACCCATATGAAGAATGTGAAATAAAAGAAGAAGAGAACTAAGTATGTTATGCATGTATATGCATGAAATTATTGGCATCTATTTAGATTGGATGGAACATGCATATGTTGTATGATAAATCTATTCTGAGTATGAGGAATGATACATGATATCTATATGCTTTTACTGTTGCTAGTTCTAATGCCTCTTCTAATATTTGTTCAGAACTATGATATACAATGAACTGATAAGATTTATGTTGAAATGGAATTTAATATGCACTCCTTACATTGAGAAACCCTGATAAGGGTAAATGTTGAATAATGAGATTATGTCTAGGGCTGAAAGCCCACTGATGATGATAAAACCCTGATGGGGTAAATGATGGACAATAAGATTATGTCTTTGACCGAAGGCCCACTATTGATGATTGCTATGAGTTGATGTAGAAGATAGAAATAATCATATTTGTTGCAATCTATAGACTTATTGTGCTTCTTGCTTTGATCATTGCCCTTATTGATCAACTTAATTTGTTTCATGTTATTATAGTTATGCGAGAATACACAGATATGATATATGATGTTTTGAATTCTTCTAAGATGAGTAAAAGAGATTAATAACAAGTGAAATGATGGAACATTTAGTTAGGTGCCCTGAACACCGTGAGTTTCCCCCGAGGACCACACTGGGGAAACAAAACGGATCTCCTTGTAGTAATCGATGAATTATGAGAAGGATTACTGGAGTGTGGATCGAGACCTTAAAGGTTACACCACCAGGATTTAGGAGTGAGTCATCTGGAGTGGCTCTGGCCCTAAATCCTTACTGTGAAAGTCTATGTCCAGATGGAATAGACTTTGTTGAAATGAAATATGTGAAAAATCAAAAATATGTGAAATATTGTGATATATGATATATTGTTTTTATGGTTCCTATCTCGTGTACCCGAGATGAGGATGTGAGCCTCTTTAGGCAACCCTGAGGTGGCCATGGTCTATTGTTGATATCTTAGGGTGGTCGGCTAAACCCTAAGATAGTGACGGTGAGTCACTGAAACGAGAATCAGGCGTGGTGACTTCTACTTGGTGAGGTACAAGCCAAGTAGTTTCAGGGCAAATGAAGAAAAGATGATAAGCCGTGTAGAACATGATTTAAATGATTATTACTTTCCTTGTACTGCTAGTTGATGATTTGTCATTATTAATTAAGCTTCATGTTGTGGAAAGTAATCATGTTCCTATGGACAGTTTCTATTTCATATTATGATCCGTCAGGCTGACAAGTTATAAATGTTGGGATTTATATCCATTCTGAATATGATTTGGATTGCTTGCTATTTGATAGTATTGTTTGGTAGATATGTATTATGTGTACTTCAGCTTCAGGACTACGGGATGTGTTCCTGGTCCGACTGGTGGAGTGTCACAAAGTTAATGTTATTGTTATGTATTGATTCAAAATGCTTAGAACTTGACTTATTACTCATGCATTAGGATTCTTAATCTGAACTAAGAAGTATATGTTGATTTGTTCATAGACATGCTTTAAAAGTTGTTTCAAAGTTATAATTGGTTTAAGTGATTACCTTATCTGTTGGATTAGATTATCATTGCAAGTTATAAATGACTTATGATAGATTTATATGCTAGACTTTTCAATATCTACATGTTTCTGTTAAGTTTATTATACTTAATCTGATGTTGATGCATGTACCTAGCTTGAGTGGGAGGTATCCACTCACTGGGGCTCTATATGAGTCTCATGAGGTTGTTTCAAATGTTTTTAGGTATAATTCTATCCAGGGGAGAGGTCAAGACAAGGAAGATATAAATAACATAATCTAGATAGATTAGAATGTCCATGTACTCTCTCTTTCCCGGGATGGGTTGTAGACTATGTTTGTTAATCAATGTACATGTATCTGATGTAAACTGAACCGCATATGAGAATAAGTTTTTATTCTGGTTTTAATGGAGTTGAATAATATTTGTGATATATAAATGTGATGTCTTTGATGTGACATTGATTTATGAGTTTGTGAAGAAAGAAAAAGGAAAAATTTATCTGTCTTTTTCGTATATTGTTTAATCACCTTTTTCGAGAATTCATTGTTTTATTCCATAATCTGGGTTTAGATTTTGGGATTACCCCTAATGGTTGGTATTTGTGCTGATCAAAAGAGTGGGTCCCGACAGATTTGGTGCTCAAAGTGCTTTATTTTATGACATTGCTCATTTGCTTGTGACTGCTTTGGATTTGGTGGCATTAGTATTTCAAATCTGTCATCGGCTATACCCATTGTCAACCAGCCTCTACCCATCTCCAGTATCATGTCGGTAGTGGCTTGAAAGGGTATTCCCAAAAGTAGCTCATTCCCTAGTTCATCTTGCATCTCCAAAACAACAAAATCAGTCGGGAACACAAACCTATCAACCTTTACTAGGACATCCTCGCAAATACCATACGGCCTCACCACAGAATTGTCTGCGAGTTGAATTGTCATATTGCTCTGTCGAGATTCTTTTAGCCCAAGCTTTTTAAATGTACAGAGGGGCATCAAGTTGATACTTGCCTTGGAATCACATAGTGCCTCACCAAATTTTACTTTTCCAATATAGTAGGAGATGTTGAAGCAACCTGGATCTTGTCTTTTCGGTGGCAGTTTACCTAGAATGAAGGTGCTGACCTTCTCCTTAAGCACTACCACCTCTGTATCAGGTATCTTCCTCTTCTTGGTAATTATGTCTTTCAAGAATTTACCATACGAGGGTATCTGCTCAATCACCTCCAATAAAGGAATATTAACAGAAAGTTTTCTAAAACTGTCCAAAAATTTCTTGAGCTCTACATCCACTTTCTTGGCTTTGAGACTGTTGGGGTAAGGGATGGGGACGATATGTGCCCTCTGATGTGGTGGCACATATGGCGTCATATTATCCTTCTCCTTCTCTACAATGGGCTCCTCTGTGGCCTTCCCTCCTTCATCTTCAACTGTCTCTACCACTTTAGTATCCTCTGGGGTCTCACCTTGATCTTTTGGCTGTGGGGTGCTCGGTTCATCGGCCCTAGGATTTAAAAGTTTCTTTCCACTCCTCAGTAGAATGGCTTTAGCCTAGTGGGTCCCTCCTAGAACATTTGTATTTCCCAGAAAACCTTGCATTGTGGGCTTCTTCAGACTTGCTATTTCATATGCCAATTGTGTTATAGATGTCTCAAGAGTCCTCATCTGAGCCCCATGACTTTGTAGAGTTTGCCCAAACTGGTTCATAAATTCTCCTTGTTGCTTGATTTTTTGGCCAAACGTGCTCATTAACTCTTGATTATACTTTATCACCTGATTGAGAAACTCATTGCTCTTTTCCTCTATCGTGGGCTGTGGCTTAGCATCAGGATCCTAAATGAAATTATTTGGATCCTTCCATGAAAACTTTTTTTCCTTCCATCAAGAATAGTCATTATTTCTGTACCCCTGTTGCTGGTGCATGAATTTCACTTGTGCCTCGTCATCATATCCTCCATCTTATTTTGCTAGAAGTCTCTTCGCAATCAAGTCCATCTTGTCATTCAGTTCTTTAATGGCTTTTGCATCTCCTACAGCTCTAACTTGTTCTGGTGCATCTCTATCACCCCAAGACTGTTTCTTAGCCATGTTCTTTAAGATCTCCCAACACCTTATGTCTGTGTTGTTCAAGAAGAAACCTGAGCCTGCTGAATCTAAGTTGCTTCTGTCATGCTCATTGAGAGCAAAGTAGAAATTTTTTACTTGTTTTTCCTTGTCCAGCCCATGATGTGGGCACCTCCTCAACATGATCTGAAAGTGTTCCCACATCTCAGAATAGGTTTCTCCCACCTTTTTGGCTGAAATTGTGAATTTTCCTCACTAGGTCATTGGTCTTCTCATGTGGGAAAAATCGCTCGAAAAATACCTCAATCATTTGATCCCAAGTCTCAACGATTTCATCATCAAGGTTGTGCAGCCATTCTTGTGCATTTCCTGTGAGAGAGCTGGGAAATAACTCCAAGTATAGTGACTCCTGTGGAAACCTGTCAATCTTTATCATGTCACAATTTTCCACAAATGTGCTAATGTGAGCAATAGGATCTTCATTCTTCGTCCCGTGAAATGCTTGAGACTTGACCAGGTTTATCAATGCCGGATCAATCTTGTATGTGGGAATGTTGATTGCCTACATTTTGATCGGCCCCTTTGATGCTGATGAGGAAGAAGCCTTGATCTTCTCCCATATTGTCTTTTCTTCAGCCATTTCTTCAGGTTCTTGTTCAAATTCCTCAGGTGGTGGATTTGTCAACTCATCTCCTTCACTTACTGGTGGAATTATTGGTAATTCTGCATAGTTTGTTCTACGCATCTTTACCATCAACTAGCACCTGAAAAAATGGAAATTATTTCAGTACAGTGCTAAAAAGGAATAAGTAATTAAAGTATGTGAAATTAAATTTAAAACTTTAAGAATTATATGAAAAAGTGGCCTAGTGTGGCCGCTCGTAGCACTCATAGTGTCGAAAGTTGTCGCTCCCCGACAACGATGCCAAAAACTTGACACGATTAAACCATGCGTAAAACGCAAGTGCACGCGTCAATGTAATATAGGCCTTTGTGAGGCCTGAGTCGAACTCAGGGAACATAATTTCAGTAGACTACTACTAACTACTTGCAATCAGCTAGACCGATTATAAAAGTTTGAGAGTTGTTTGAAAAAGAAAATAAAAACAAAAGAAAACAAAGCAATCGATTAAATGGTTGGTTTAATCAATTAAAAGGGGATCTTTAGGATTGCGGTTTCATTGCGGATTCTCATTGTACTAATTCCTACACAATTATCACAACTTATCTCCTATTCTAGGTAGTGGCCTGTATATAGAATTGTTCGCTTCCACAATACAATTCACTACCTTAATCTAGGTCAGTTCCACGTCAGTAGCAACCTATACCCTAAATTAGGTGCATGAAAAACATATCTTTAGGTTTCCACCATTGACCGTACCTCACCTTTTCCAAGGGATTTATAAGTTAATGTGATTATTGCATCTTTTCAATCGTTAATTCTTCATCAAAAGCAATTAAAGGTATTAAATTACCATTATGGTGATCAAGCACAATGATAGAATTGAGAAAACAATATCATACCACAGATTTAAGAGACAAATTATGATTAACTATGTAAAAAGCATCATACAATAATTACCCAGGTTACTCCCGGTCCTAAAGACAAAGGGGATTAGCCCCACATGTTCATTTTAATGAAAAACATCATGAAGGAAGAAGAAAACATAGGGGAAAGGTGGATGGAGATGGTGTAACCCCTAAAAGAAGGAGAACCGGGTGATCCTCGATACGGGATGGGCATTCTACAGCCTTTTGACAGTAGAAAACCCTGTCTGTAGCTCTAGAAATGTCTGAGGCGTAGCTCTGGGCTCCGTTCTTCATCCTCTCCTCTTCCGAGACTTGTGCAGCGGCTAATGATGTGATAGTACGGCTTGGGCCGTCTTTTTTAGGTATAGGGATCACTTACAACTGCCAAAACATCACAACCGTACGATTAAGATCGTTCCAGGAATTTCCTAATCTGACGATGTCGATACCATCGACAGGGTGTCGATGGTATCAACCCCTTAGGGTAGTGACACTTCTTTGATTTTTTTGGGGTTCTTTCCGAAGGCATCTCGATACTATTGACCACATTGTCGATAATATCGACTTGTTGATCTTTGGCATGCTGATGTAATATCAATAGCATCGACGAATGTCGATGGTATCGACCACTACATATATGCAAATTCCCATAAATAAAGAGAAGAACACCAATCAAATCTGAGAAATATGATCCTTTATACCAAATAAGATAAAACAAGATAACATTGATGCATAATGAGATTATAGGCCAAAGGAAATGAATCATGCGATATTAACCAAAAACATGACCAATAAATGTAAAACTAGCCTATAAAAGTGACTCAAAACCCTTACATCATTCATACGGGGGCTTCATTCTGTCTTTATTCACCTTGGCTCTGCTACCTTTCACCTTCTTGCTCAGGCCTGAAATGTAGTCATCTGTCATGGCATTGGTTTTGTTGTCATTGCTCTGGTGTTGTGGTTGATGGCCGCTTATCTCATGTGGTGTGCAAATTGTGTTGTCAGTTGTTGTTGTCGTGGTGTTTGATACATTGTCTGCAGGAGACTCTACTAGAGCTTCTTCTCCCATCTTTCCCCTTGTTTTCTCATGTTATCCTGCTACTTCCTTCATTGGGTTCTCTTTGTCTTCCTCCATAACCTAAATAATTTCATCAACCTCTGACTGGGCGGCCTTGTGTGCCTGATCTACGCTTGCCTTGGATTCGCCCTGATGCTTCACGATGTCCTGGTTTGTCTTACTCATTTCCTCCACAGTCTCCTTCTTAGCCTCCGTAGTGTCAAACGTATTCTTTAGTCTCCACTCTTTGGATCTCTTATTCCTGCTATTTCCTTGCTCTTTAGTGACGTGTTTCTCGGTAGCGTCCTCGACGTCACCGCTATTAATGTTCTCCTCTGGGATGACATTGTCGATGCTAGCAAAAGCATTGGTCGTGGTCGCATTCCGTTGAATTCTCCCTTCCTGCCTAATCTGCCTAGCCCCTCTCCTCCTGTTGTTGCCCTTACGTTTCTGTTGCTTCCACTCCTCGCGTTCAGCTCCCTTCTCCTTCGTTCGATCATTAGCAGTGGCACTCTCTTCCCGTGGAGGTTTGTTCTCCTACACATTGTGACAGTTATGTGCTTTGTGTCCGGCCTTTCTGCACGTTGTACAAGGATCCGGTTCAATCTCATATTCCATGGCATATTCAATACCATTGATGTAAATCGCTGAGTGGAGGGTCTTTGTTGTGTCTATCTCAATGGCCAACCTGGTAAATTTACTCCTTGTTCTGAAAGTTGTGTGGTTTTCCACTTTTATAAGTCGTCCCAATGCCAACCCTATGTACTCAAATAGTGTGGGGATGTAAATATGTAATGGTATATCCAGTATGCGTGCCCAAGTAACCACGTATCTAGGCATCTCGTTCGTCGGCTTGAAGGATGGTGTCCAGTCTGAGACTGCCAAGCAACAGCTGAAGATTTTCCATGGCCCTCCCAACATCGCTATCTCATAGTTATCTTTGCATGACAATTGGATGATGTAGTGCCCTAGATCGAGCTCATACATATTAAACCTTCCCTTAGGGTTCCATAGAAGTCTGATCTGGTCCCTCATGGTCATGAATCCGACGTCAGCCCCCAGAAACCGAAGCACGATGGCGTACTTCCATGTCCGCACAAGGTTCTTCTCCACCTCCGGCCAGATGAAAATAGTTGGCACCCCTTCGATCGTAGATATCTCAATGGCCCGGTCCTCGAGTCTGTCCTCAAACAATCTCTCTAGGAAGAATTCATCTGTGTTGTTATGTACTTCATGGCGCATCCCCGCCCCCACCACTGAACTGTAAGTTTGGTTTCACTGGAGGTTACCAGTCTTGGTGTCTTAGAGTTGGTTTTTCGATGGCAGCGCTTGGAACTATAGGATGTTAGTTCAGTCTTGGTCATACCCAGCCGTCTCTCTTCTGCCTTTGCCCATTTTGCCTCCACTCTCTACGTTTCCTCACATGCCGGCAAATTGGAACTCGATGCCCGCTAATGGGACCAAAACCCTAACGTCGCCGCTAGCCGAGGGACCCTCGTTCAACGTGTTTTTATCATGTCCCTTCATTCCTCCTGCCTCTCGATCTTCTTCCCCCTCGTGAAATCCTTCCAAGTGGCTATTTTGTCCATCGTCATGGCGTCCTCCCCCATTAGGGCCACCGTCGGTGCTGTGTCCCCTTCACTCCCCCATCTTTCTCTTCTAATTTGAGATTATATTGTTGTTTCCATGATTTTTAAGTTATCAGTCAACATTTGGTCTGTTTTCTAGCTCCTGATGATATTATTCTATTTTCTTTGATTGTATTACTATTAAAGCTTTGCTTCTATTTGGTTAGAAAACACTTGACCCTCAAATTTCCTTTGGTCTAGTCGAGGAACGGGGATGGGGATCTCCGTAGTTGTCGATCCATTTTTCCTTAACTGAGCACTCAAAAGATGCCCCAAGATGAGGAAAGAATAATTGTCCAATTGTACTCCCCTTTATTCCCACAACTAGTGGTGTGGTGGAAGTGGGTCGCAGCCTCAAATGTCATTCTATTTTAATTTTACATATGTTATCTAATTATTAACTCAAACTAGCTCAAAGTGGCAATTTTTTACACTTTTTGTTGGGTCTTTCTTCTTTGTATGTGCTTGGTTAGAATGGTTACTTCAGCAATTACACACTCCTATGGACTAATTTTTACTTCCTCTGGAACCTCCTGTTTCTCCTAAACTTCCCATATATCATCCTTATTACTAACCATACTTTCTCCCCACACCCACAGTAACAGATGACCTCAAACTAGGCACCCTCTTTTATTTTAACCAGCCAAATTGGCTAAAGTTTCACTAGACACATTACTAAGTACATTAGTACATATTAAAAACCCATTTCTTGTGCATAAAAGAGTAAGTTATCAATTGTGCTCTAAATTTTACTACATGATGAATATTCTAAATTTATACTTTGAAATGTTGTTCAAGATCATAGATATCATTTAGGATAGTTCCTAAGGGGCTGAGGTGCTTTTACATTTTTTTAATGTAAATGAGGACTATACCTTAATCAGACAAAACATGGATCATGGAGATCAGAAGGTTGTGTGTAGTCTCAAACCTTAGTCTTACTGCTTCATAACATACCCTGATGGGAGAGCGACAAGCTGGTATACTCCTGAAAAAATAGCTTGTATAACTCCTATATTACATATCACACTTCCAGAACATGTTCTACTTTCACCCACTACAACATCGATCTTCATCTTCAGCCTATATACAATATCTAATCATTTACTAACCCAATAAATTTGTATTTGTACCTTATTTCATATAAACAAGTTTTGATTAGCATGTTTGGTTTAGAACCTAAACATAAATATTTGTCTTCTGATGTTTAGTTTGTGGTTTTTTTGTGCAAAGATAATTTTGAATTTTGAAACACCTGACATTTTGGTATATTATATTTGATTCCTTATCATGACAAGATTATTTCCCAACATAATTTTTAACCCAACCATTGTGTATTGATTTACTTGTTTAGGTATTCGTCTATGGTAAATACTTTCAATGAATAAATAACTAGTATATATATTCTTATTTATATAATTAAATCTTCTCTAGGTATGTTTTGTATAGTATTGAACCCCTAACAAGCATGAAAGAACTGGCAATGGACTTAACTTATTGATACATATCATCGAATTCATGATTTTGATATCTTGATGTTCCTTGTGTGAGTAAGATGGGAAGATAAGTAGTACATGGTTTTTACTTGTGATGTATTCTTATGGCAAATAGATGTACAAGGTCCTCTTCTACTATCATTCTTTGCTGCCATAGTGCCATGAGTACCTCATTTCCTTTGGCTAGAGGAAAATCAAACATTCTCGATGGAGAAGTACTCCTTCATTTTTCTTTAAAAGATAAATAATTGATCCTTTTTGTTATCGATATCATGATGCACATCATTATTGTATTTGTCCATATTATTTTTTCATGCAATTAGTATGGACCATGTCCAAATTATGGTTTATGACATGTTTTTTTTACATCTTTTGCATAATATCATTTTTTTACACACATACAACTTCTAAATAGTTCATCAGTGTCTAAAAGCCTCTGTTTGAATTGTAGCATTGTTACAGTTCCACCATAAGGGGAAATAATTAAGTATATAGGTTGTATACTATAGGAGGCTCTAGGTGGGTCATGTATTGATAAAGCATGTAATAGATTAGAGTCTTTATATTAGGGTGGGTGAGGATCCAGATAGCTTTACAATATATGACTTTATTGAATGAGCTGATACTTCGTAATAAATACTTAGATAGATGGGAATTTAATTTGGAATACATGAGTGTCATCATAGGATTATACTATACTAACTCATACACCGCAATAATTTAAGGAACTACATTTGTTTAAAGTTGTACAAAAAAGTGCATCTCCTTGCTCATTTAGTTCTTGGCAGGCGGGAGGGTGGTGAGACCTCCTTCAAATCTCCACAAGCTGCGGGTTTCTGTCATGGAGATTGTAGTTGTAGAACTATGAGTCTTCTTCATACTAGTATAAGTATTTGTTGGCCACATATATATGTATCTTATCTGTTTATTCAATATTTTGTCCATTTTCCCCTGCCCACACCCACCCTCACATTTTAAATTGAACCAACTAATCTTTTCACCTAATTTTTAAGATTGGATCAAATTTTTGGTGATTAGCATTATTGCTTTATTCTTGGTCCCGTCATGTTTCTAGTTATCTAAAATATTTTGCTATGATTATGTAAGACTCAACAAACAAAAATTCATTATAGATTATGGTCCAATTAATAAATTATAGATATAAAACATTTAACTTGGTGATGTTTGTAATGGCAATACACCCAATAGGTTATGCATCCTAGCACGACAATGTATGAAGTTATTCTATCTCAATTTCTGACACTAGTCTGTCTTAATCCTAGTAGGTGATTACAAGACATAGTAGTTAAAAGATTTATGAAAAAAAACATCTACTTCACTTTTTTCACCCTCTATAGAAGTAGAATAATGCTAAATCTGTCGAATACCTTTCAAGGTGTGTCCTAGATGCACCAACTTCCTTATAAGTGTTCTTGATTCTTAGGTACCATGTATACATACCAA
The DNA here is from genome assembly GCA_963693085.1 of Alisma plantago-aquatica. Lineage (NCBI taxonomy): Eukaryota > Viridiplantae > Streptophyta > Magnoliopsida > Alismatales > Alismataceae > Alisma > Alisma plantago-aquatica. Next base: position 510,000,881 of record OY856415.1, read on the forward strand.
TTTGACTCACATTAGTAGCACCAAGTAATTTTAAATCTAGGATCTACATTCACATATATCCATATCATCTTTTAAGAAACATGGGATCAATGATGTTTAAAGAGAGAACCACCAGGGTTGGTATTGTTGTGACTTTAACACTCTAGAAATATGGTTTTCTATTTTATTCAAACCATTCTAAATTTTAATGTAGATCCATCTAGTTAAGAGACTTTGTTGGTTCTAAACAAAGTGGAAGTGTTGTTCCTTTTTTAATGGGGCATTCTTATAGAGTAAATGTTTTTAGATCTCCTATTCTTGATGAATTAGCTTTCAGTTTTTGTTAACAAACTTCCATTTTCTGAAATCATATGACAAGAAATTGCATAATAATAGTAGAATATCTTTCAAGTTCATAGTACCATGATGACCACAAGTGCAATAGATCTTGAAGCCAAAATGACTAGACCTATGTTTATGGAGTATTTGTTGGGAAATATGGGCACAAACTATAGTAGCGGAAACAAAAAAATTATCAATTTGTATTCCCATAACAGCTAGATCGCATCAATTACTATGAAATAGGAAGGATGGTTTAACATGTTATACTTGGTCCTGGAGCAAGACCAGTGACAAAAACTCGCTTCAATGCAACAATTTATTAGTTGCTCTTGGACGGTGGTTGTGCAGCTCCTGGTCTTCACCACAGACACCGAACAGAACATCTTCTATAGTGACTCTTATGGCCTGGCCATGGACTACAGGCTGACTTTGCTCTCCTAGAAGCAGCCAAAGGACTCCTACCTCTAGAGTAGTCCACACTGACCAACTGGAACTCATGTCGTTCAACTAGAACAAATAGGAAGGATTAGTTTGTCCTATTGGTGTACTAGTCATCAACTTTCTCTCCCACAACAACAATGCTCAGTTGTTCTCTCTCATCACTATCCCTCCCTAGTCAGGTAGGACTTGCTTGGGCTCTCTCAGTTACCACAACCAGATAGGACAACAATTTTCAAAGGAATTAATTCTCATTTGTCTGTGTTCTATTATGGGAAGCCCCCAGTACCTCTCTCTCTATAGTTGGGTTTACGGTTAGGGTTCCCAATCTATACGGGATTGTGCGAAAGTGGAAGGGACCTTAAGATCTCAAATTTTCACAACCTGGGAACTCCAAAACAGCCGTCTGGTGACCCATACGGTCATCTAGTCACACGAGATGGTCATCTCATACTGCCAAACGACCGTTTGGTAGTTTCCCAATCACATATGAAATTAACAATTTGGTTCCCATTAATGTTAGACATTAATTTCTTGCACCACAAGCAATGTGCAATCAAAACAAGTTTGGGAAACTTCCAAAACATTTGTTTAGACCCAAATGAGCCATCTAACCCATGGGAGATGCCCATCTCACTCACCTAGATGGTTGCCTGGTAAGCTTGAGTTGAGTCGTTGGTTCAACAGTTTTGACCAATCAGTTCAGTCCACAATTTTGGCAGAACTTAGCCAATTCAAACTATGATCAGCCTGACAACCCAAACGTCCATCTCCACTCTTAAGATGCTCATCTAGCTTGTCCAAACGGTTGTCTCAACACTTGATATGGTTGTTTCCCAGTCCAGTCATCCAATCTATCATTTTGTAGCATGAACTGAATACCTAAATGCTTTAGTAATCAATGCAATTATCATTAAGGATAAACTCCTCTTCTAGATGAGTTCCTATGTGTGTGACCCTATAGGTCATATATCACATTGACAGTGAATGTCCATAAATAATTTATGACATCACAAGTAGAGAGTGGTGCCTAGTCATACATTTGTGCTACCCAAGTGAATGGAAAGTTGGAGAACAACTTCAACCTACAATCTATATAAGGTGTTGCAGTGATTGTATAATTCCTTTTTCACTGATATCCACTATGAACTCAAGGCATGGATTTGTCATCCTCTCAACATTTAACCCATGTTTCTTAAACCAAGAGCAGACTATCTGAGATAATGTGACCTTAATATCATATATTGATTCACATGTGCATGTGCATGTGTTTCTCAGTATCTATTATCAAGTGGCTAGGATATCATATTCTAGTAGGAGGGACAAATCCCATATATATCACTTACAGTCTATCCCCATGTGTCAAAGTCACTCAATCACCACGTTTATAGCAACCCATGTTTTAGGATTGCATTTGATGATGTCAAAGTGTACCCAATGACACGTGATGAGTGTAGTGATTTTAGGTCTAAGAATCACAATCACCACCTTCACTGCAGAGATGACTATGACCACCAATGATTGTCTCCATGTGTCACTCTCAAGGTGGGTCTGTCTGATACACTATTCCCTAACATGTATCTTTGTGCTTGGTTAGATAGTGCCATTATAATGACTAATGAGATTCTATCACCAACCAACCCACACTTTGGTCTTAGGTGTTATTGGTGTCTATCTACCTTCCATAATAACAACTGACTAGTTTCCATAGTAACAACTGACTAGTAACATAATAAGAATGTACAAACTCTTATCATTCATATCATCTCACTCTTCCAAGTCACGTACTTGAAGATATACATCATTGAGTATTGTCATTCTTTAAACATACATAATGTTTCCTCATTATCTCATAACTGAAAAAATAGAATGAAATGGAATCTTGCCTTTATGAGTATTAATAAAATCCTTTATGGTATATACCATGTCAATCATCACATTATTGTCTCTATGGGCATACCTTACCAATAGACTCCCACTAGCACTCAGACCCAATCACCCATGAATCATATTCTTGGTGATCTAAACATGTGCAACGTGATTCTACTGTGCTAGTGCCAATTCAGCGAGTTAGCATCACTTTGCTTATAGTTGGTATATTACATGTTTCCTTCTCTCTTCGTTGCATGATTTCTTGTATGAGATGGACCTACTGTAACATGGTATTTGATATTCCTTGTGTAACAATTAGCTCCTTCATTCTCACAGTACCACGTTGAGTTATTAATGGTTGGAACATCTATAAGTTCATCATATGAACTTCTTGATCCATATAGTATCACTCCATTCTTGCAACACAAGGATACTCAGCTTCTATTGTACAATATAATTAATGGATATTAGTTTGGAACCTTTCCAACTAACAACATTTATCTTTTAAATCAAACATGTTTTAATTTTTGATCACTTTTGTCATTATGGAAGTATGCATTGATGTAACGCTTTACATCCAACTCTTCCTTTTATTTCTATCCTTATTGACTAGCCATCTATCCTTAGATACTTATCAAGTACTAATGGATATTTTTAATGACCTTACAACAATATTTACTAGAATTTACTACTATCTTATCATGTCCAATACATACAAGACTATATGGGATAATAGCATTCATGATAGATCCATTGATATAACCTTTGGCATCTTAATCATGGCATTTCCATTCTTCAAAAGAAACAGAACCTATGGTTCATCAAAGACAAATACAGATTCTCCATGATTGAATTCTTTTTGTATTCAACTCTTTCAACACATTTTATTGTCGACTTCCATTATGAAACATTCAAGAACTATCTCATAGTTCTTGATCCTTATCTCATAAGATGTTTCACTTTTTCCTTCATTATTGAAGATGTTTTTCCATTCCAGTTCTAAATATTTTCAATATTGAGATATTATTCCTCATTACATGTGGAATATTCATATATGCTCCTACTAAATCTTTTGTAATCACAGATTACGTCTTTTATCTTGATTCAAGTCAAACTATTTGACTATCTTGTCAAGTCAAAATATCCCATTTCTAAGATGCTTGTTTCAATCCCAGATTGAACTTTGTAGTTCATAGACTTTATTTGCATTCTTGAAGTTATAAAACCTTTTAGGTTGTATTTCGTACACATCCTCTAATGTATTCCTTTTAAGGAATCTGGTTTTATCTTCATATGCCAAATCTCCTAGTCTGTTTTAACTTCAACAACAAGTGTGACAATTGGTAAGGGAATTTATATCATGTTCAACAACTTGAACTGATTTGAAAACCTTATTCAACCAATATGTCCTTTTATGTTACCCATGTAGGTCTTTTCCACAAGACCCTATTCACCCTTTAGGTATTACCCCTCAAGTAGTACTATCAAGGTCATAACTTGTTAGTTTTACATGGATCCATAATGGCCTTGAGAATTCACTCAGATTATGGTTCTCAGTAGCTTCTGGTTTACTAGTTGGCTCAACCTGTAATGACCAACCTATCTGAATCGTTGGATTCACAACCCTCCAATCTTAGACATGTCATACTAGAACTATCTTGTTATGTGTTATATGATGAAATCAAGATTTCACAACACCTTGTGATTCTCTTAGTTCTGATTGTACCTCTTTGTTGACCTCGAACATTTTGAGTTCTTCTCCCACTAATTATTTTGGAACTCAATTAATCTATCAACAAAACACTTTTTTATTGGATTTGTATTAATTTCAACAATTATGGTTTGTGGATTAACCTTTTCAAGAAACTACTTTCTCAATGTAGGTTTTAATCATGAAGACATATTGAGATATTCTCAAATCATATCATATATGATGGCTTATAAACCATTCATATTGTACATCTTTTGGTAATAGCTTTATATTAGTGAGGATAATAAGATTAGATTAATTGATAATAATTGCATGACTCATCATCATATAATTCCTTCATTCTAACACATCATCATGTTCAGACGGATTTGACTTGTGATACATTATTGTAGTCCATTCTTTAAAGGTACTCAACGTATCAATATAAAGTATTTCAACATTTTAACTCATCAAAGTTTCTTAATGCTTTCATCAAATCCATACTTCATTTATAATATTCCTTGAACATTTCAAGAGATTTCCATTTTATTGATTACACATCATCATATTACTAGTAAAAGAATGTGAGGTATAAGTAATTATTTATAACATTCATTCCATAAGATCTTCATGCATCACATGTATGAGGTCTAATGGAAGTATTATCCTCCCACTACATCTAGTGAAGTATTTCATGTCACTTTGTGCATAAAAAAGGCCTTGCATGTTTCCTTAGGTTCAATAACCAAAGTGAATCTAGATTAACATCAATATGTATTCTAGACATGCATTTCTTATATATACATCCAAGATGACTATTGATAATGATAGTGTTGTGTTATCAGTTATAATCCTTCAGTATTAATGTTATAAACATTTATCTCAAAGTCTTTCATACAAATATCATTAGATATTTAGCATTTCCATGCAAGATCGTATCTTTTGAAATAGAAACATTAATATCTTAATTTATTGATTTATCATCCTTCTCATACAAGATGCTTTAAAGTAAATGTTTCTATTTGATTTAATAGTGAAATAGAAGTTCTATTAACTCTATTACATTCCCATTGGGATAAGATCAATTTAAATGTAGACAAAATCTATCACAACTCTTGCTCTGCCTTGTCCATCTTTGTCCTTCCATGAAGGCTTTTACTTCTTGTCAAATCATGCACATCATCATGTAAGATCTTTGTTTGGTATCACATACTAAAATGAAGAAGTAATCAAATTTATCTTATAATGTTTATACCTAAAGTTGAGGCCTCAATTCCTTCCTTCTTCTTCTTTAATTCCACTAACCAAAGTGGGCAATTTCTTTTCCAATGTCTAGGCTGGTGACAATGGTGACAATTGCCTCTTATTTTCTTCACTCCTCTTTAGGCTTTGAGATCTGTAGACTTGAGTATGATAACCTGAATTTTTCTCTCACGTCTTTGGTACTCTTTCTCTCTCATCAAGTGACGTGTTACTCAATCTAACATCTAATTTCATATTTGAAGTTTGGTGATGCTCTGATTTAGTCACATTCATCAGCAACGACATAATGTGTGACAGTAATATGCACTTTTGAACTTAGTATCATGGTTTAATACGTCATCTCTTTAAATACAATTTTTAAAGATCATTCCTATGATCTTCTTAGTCTCCAATGTTCATCATCTTGTAGACTAAAAGTATCGCCACAATTCGACATTTCTAGCTCAAGTTATAAATTGTTGTATATGCTTCAATGTAAATCGTTTCTAGCTTGTTTTTATCCCTTTTGAGTGGGACTTGGCCGGACTATCACCTCTTTAGGACAGCCAGTGGAACGTGGCCCAACCGCTAGTTTCTTCTTCCCCTTCCTCTTAGGGAAATAATCGCAAGGTAGGGAGGACTTCTTCAACCTCCAGCCAAATCAAGCAATGGAGGGGCTTAGAACCCTAGCCCCCTTGCACTATTTATAACTGTCTAGTTTCCCCATTTTTTCTTTTGCCCTCCTTTGCTCCAGGTGTCAGTCCCCTTCCTCATCCTCCCTTTCTCTTTCTTCATTTCTTTTTCTATAAAAGGGGGAGAGAGCATCGATTGTGACAATAGGAAGATACCAACATGTGGCACCACTTCCAATGTTCATCCTACGCTCGTGCTCCCTCATCTCTCAGTCATTCTTCCATCACCTCCCTTGCTGGCTATATAGCTCAGATGCAGCAGTTGTGGTGTCACCACTATGGTTTGAGTCTCGGCCTCTAGGTTTGAGTGAATGGATTGGAACCATCCCGTTGGCCTCTAGCTATGAGTCTCAACCTCTGGCTTCTTGTTTGACACCGCCCAACACTATTGGTTGCCCTGAAGCTGCCCCTCGCTTGTAGCCTGAGCGCCCTAACAGATCATAAGTGGGGTACTTTCTCCCCTATTCACACCCAGTTCCATGCAGGGTAAATAGAGAAATCACATAAAGGAGAACCAACGAACTGTCTAGGCATTCGTGCTCTGAGGAAGGGAGCACCCAAGTCCCAGTACTCGTGGGAGGCCCAATCTTGAGATAGGTTTCCTCTCCTCTCCAATGATTATTATTGGAACATCAAAATTTGGTAACTTTTTCTCCTTTGACCAAATCCCACATATAATATATGAAAAATGATGAGAGAAAAAAGATATATCTATACAAAATAGTTTCATCGACCTTATTTGAATGGAACGTCTTTGTTACACCTTTTGGTGAACTTTGATTTTGATGGTATAGGAGTAATGCATGTTAATAAATAATTCTTGGATCTTTATTACCCTAGCCTCAACTCAACCATCAATTCACAACTTTGGGTCTCCCCTTAGCCCAAGGATAATCCCCAAGATCCCTCTTTTCTATGAGTGAGGTATATGTCACTAAATGTGTGCATGTAGTACCTTGGTAATGGTATATCTTTACAATAGAATGAAGTAACTCTCTTGGCTTAGGTAGTGTATCTAACCTTCTTAGGCCCCTCAAATCTGTAACTTCATGATATGTTGTGACTCTAACACCTATGACTATCCCCTTTTCTCTATGTTTGTTCTATATGAACCCTAATTCATGTTTGTGTCCCTTTTATAAGAACACATGATATACCTTGATTCAAATGCTAGGTTTGACCTACTTGATGCATCAAATAGTATTATATATTTCATATCTATGAAATTTGAAATCTTGTGATGTTTAAGTGACTTTGATGCTATGATCAACCCCTTGCCCCATGTTGATGATTGAAATCCTAAGTCCACTAGTGACGACCTAGTGTGACACTCATTGCTTGTTTGTCTAGTTTGCGCCTCAAATGTGATGTGGATCTTAATTTCTCCTCTTTCCTCTTATAAATTAGAGTTGTAATATACCTTATCATCTCCATGGTATGGATGTCCAATATATCCCATACGCTTGGACTATACAACCTATGTCTTATATGTTGGATTTTGGAAAGCATGTTGACAATGTGGAATGCTATGATGCCAAGACTTGGGGACATCCACCTAACCTTGGGTTGTAATTCATATTTCCATACCTTACTGATCTAAACCATTTCTAATGATTGGTTCTCATGTCTCAATGACCCCTGACCTTGGTTTCTCTATTATGAGTCTTATAAACTAGTTATGTACATAAGTAACTCAAATATTATAATGATCATATAAAATGCATGGAACCTCCAAATGACATGAAACTTGAACCACAGCCTTATGATAGACCCTAAACCAATACAATATCATCCAATATGCTAATAATCAACGTTGAAACCTAACTTGGACAAAAACCCTAAAATGAACCTAGTTAGAATTAATGATGAGAGACTAATACATGTATACAATCTTGTTCTTAATCAGGTGTTTCTTGTGGTTGGATTGTCAAGGATAAGTAAGTTAAGAATCTTTGAATCAGGTACAGTCTTTAATAATTATATGATTGTGGCTTTCTTTCTTGAAATGTGATACATATGTATGCTTGTTTACTTGATCAAATATTGCTATGTAGTACTCTAGTATTGTACTTGATGTTTGTCTCATGTCATGTTTTATAACTTGCAAAACATAATATAGAAACTCCATTATGCAAACCTCCTACACCCGTGGTGCGTCAAGCCAGAGGTGTACACACTAGCCAATAAGGGGTGAATAGATGCACTCTATGGGACTCGAACACACGGGATCTCTCAAAATTTACATTAACCCTAACAAAATTCGATCACAAAACTAAATAGGTCACCCGCAATCGCACGGCGTACTATTATAGTATAGGTGATAGGCAAGAGTAGGGGTCGATCCACAAAGACAGAGGGGGCACTAGATCAAGGTTAGCATTGGCTACATTCCTAATGCAGAGACTAGGGTTGAAGGGTTTAAAAGCGGTTGTTTGATTGTTAAACTAGGTGAACAAGCAAGTAAAGGTAATTATGAAATCTAAGTTATCGCAAACCCTAAATTATCCTAAGCAAGCAAGTCTAAGGAACTAGGTTAAGCAATTAGCTAATCAAGAGCAAGGGTTAGCTACACTACACTAGTAGAGCAATTAGCAACTAAGGACTAAATTAACTACTAGAGAAAGCAAGAGCCTAAGTTAACCCTAAAGAGCAAGATTAAACAATTAACTAGATTGAGCAAAAGCAACTAAACTAGATTCAAATGAACAAGCTAAGAAGGTAAGATAGGTTTTAAGCAATGAGATTAGGTAGGTGGGCCATTTTGGGGTGTGGTTTGATATTAGTTGGGGGTCTCAACATAACAAGCAATTATCACAATTCAATCTAGATTGCCAAACCAAACAACAAGACAAGTGCTATTAGAATGTACCCTATACTACTAGTTGGAGAACTAGGGTTAGGTGTAATTCTAGTAGGACTTGTCAAGTCTAGGTCTCTAGGGTAAGTGGTATTTGTGCAATTGAGAGCCAAGGATAGAAATGGGAGTAGAGATGAGGGTTTCTCACCTCATGCCACTAGCCATCTAGCCTTTAGAAAACTCTAGGAAATTGCACTAATCATACTTACACTAGCCACTTAGATCTCACACTCACTTGTAGAAGGTGGGATATGTATGTAGGAGAAAAGGGGGCTAGATAGGGATCCACTAATTGGACCTAGGAGCCATTCCTAATATTGGTACATATACTCCAATTCCTCCTATAAGCTAAGTGTCATCAAACATTTCAAAGCAAGCAATCCATGTAAAAGCGCAAATCACATGCAATAAAATAGGAAATGAGATAGAAGTACGAGGCAATCATAATAGATAGAAATCATGTTCATTACAAGTTATTTTTCCCCAACATGGTATCAAAGTCACATTTTAACCCCAAACAGCCCACCACCAGGGGCTTAGCTAGACATGATCAAAGAAATAACAAAGAAAGTGGAAGAAGGGGGTAGAACTCCATGGATCTTGAAGTAGAAGCCTCCTTCTTCACCACCTAGAATCTTAAGGACGTCCTCTCTCCTCCAATGGTGCATATAGGCATGAGAATATGGGGGATTATGGAAGAAAACCTAGAAATCTAGGTTTCCAAGGTGAAAATGAGGTGGAAATGGTGGGTGTAGAGCATAAATGCAAGTAGAATGCAATGAATGCTCAAGCAGTGAGTGGAGATGAGTAATGGAAGCTAACCTCATGTTGTGGCCACCACCCATGTACATATATGTGGTGGTGGAAGCAGTAGGATAAGTAGGGGCATTGTTGGAAAAATAATGTAGAAAATGGTAGGGTTTAGGTGGTAGAACGGCTGTGTTGGGCAGTACAGTCGTGGTGGGTAGAGGTGGGAATGGTTGTGGTGGTGGAGAACAGTCGTTCCAAGAAAGTGGCAAAATCACAGGTTGAAGTGGTGGAATGGAGGTTGGTAATATGGTCGTGTTGGGCAGCACGGCTGTGGTGAGGGATAGGAAGAACGGTCGTGCTGGGTAGCATGGACGTGGTGGTGGAGTTTGAGAGGAGGTCGTTCCCTCTAGCATGCTCATATGTCTTCATATAGCACAGTCATGTTGGGTAGCATGACCGTTTTGGAGGCTTCATGGCACAACCGTGCTGGGTAGCATGGCCGTCGTGGATAAGTTGTTGTAGCATGCAAATCTTGAGAATTTCCTTGTAACTTGTGCATTAGCCAGCACAGCCGTTCCTTGGCACTATGGTCATACTAGGGTCTTCAATGGAAAATGAGCTTCAATCTTTATCATCAAAAGACTTATTTGCTTGATGTCGAATCTTGGACATTAGGGGTAGGTTGAGGGAGCTTTGGGGCCTTATTTGGACCCTCCATGAGTGCAGGAACCCTAGAACTCCTTCCTTCTCTCTCATCCATGCAAAGCATGGTAAAAGTACATGAAAATAATGCAAAGAACGTCCATAAGTGCATTTGATAATAATACTCATATTGGGGAATTTTAACTTGCATTCTACTATGTTTAGATGTGAATAAAGTACAAAATGGCACAAGATGGAGCTCTAAAATAGGGTTGCGTCAACTTGTTGAGGTTTTGGGGTAAGGACATGAGGATGCATATCCTACTTGAGTTATTAAGATATGGAGGATCGTTGATAAAAGGTTTAGCTAATCTTGAGCACCCTCAGAGACTCTTCTAGTGAGAAGTTATCCATAAAAGGCCTTACGAATATATGATATTGATGAATGCACAAAATGATGGTATAATTGGAGTGAAATGACATAAAACACGAGCTCCCATTTTCTAAACACTTAACTTGTTTAATTCTTGTTTGTTACTTCTACAAATCTTTTCAAAGTATGCAAAGCCTACGTATATGTATCTTTTAGCACTGTGCTCAGTACCTTGTGTTCCTGACCTACCTTGTTTCACATATTTTTATAGGTTCAGAGATGGCTAAAATTTGATGGGCTTGGTGAGCTATTTTAGGTGTACTTTTTGTAGATCCCTAGTATCCATGAGAAGACTGGTAAACTTGTACTCTTGAATATGTATTAAACAATTTTTCTTAATAATATTTGTTAAAATGTTGAGATTATGAGTGTTGCTTTTATCTTGTTATCTGTTCATGTATGATAAGCTTTATACTTCTACATTCTCACTTTGATAATTCCATGCTAGGGATGGATGCCTAGGTCCTATCTCCATTGACTATATAGTCATTTGGAGTTAGGATTTGGGTAATAAACGATTTTGTGACAGATGATATCAGAGCATGAACAATAACTACTCCAAACTTTGCTCACATGAAACACAAACTAAACTCACCTTACAACTCAACCCTAGAAACTTAATAAGATGTCATTTGTGGACTAAGTTGACTTAGCCTCTAGGTTAGAACCTATATGTTCTAGAACTAGGTGTAGACTTGTGTAATCCCTAGGCCCTTTGTTTTCTCCTCCTTATGTCATGTAGTATGGGTTGTAGGTTTAGGAGGGTGTGAAAAGTGAGATCCCACTACAACCCTAGACATATGTTCACGAAACGTGCTTAGGGTAGCCACATAGGTTTGCACCATGTTCTTTCTAGTTCTCTAGGTGTCACAGCACTAGACATCCTATTGAGTATGGTAACTCATTTTTGTTTTAGTTTTATTCAAATGGAGTATGGTGGTTTTCATAGCCTGTTTCAACATTGGAGATAAACCTATTTCAAGTATTAGTATATGTACATATGAAAAATGTTACCACACACAGAAAGGTATTGAGTGTCATGTATCCTCAGAGAAAGAGATGTAACATTAGTCTAGATGAGAGAGTTTAGATGATGGTTGTAGTCGCTAGAGTTCTCTAGAGCCATGATAAAGGTTAGGCTAGTGAGTATCCTAGATAACCTAAGTTGATGATGATGATAATGATGATGATGGTGATGATGATGATGATGATGATGATGATGATGATGATGATGATGATGATGATGATGATAATGAGGATTATTATGATGATGGCAATGATGATGTTGATCTTGATCTTGATGTCGATGTTCATATTGATATAAAGAGCTTGCTTCTTGTTTACCTACATTTGATGTTGGAAGTTTATGCATGTTTTGATGATATGATATGTGTTTGATCATGGAAGCCTAGCTAATCTAGCACCATTTTTTATGTATATAACTTGGTCGATGTGCTAAATATAGCTAGTGGGTTGATATGCTTCCTTGTTCCTAGTCTTGTGTATGATGATGTATGATGTTTGACATATGGTTTGAGACCAACATGGGCCTCAATATCTTTAAAAAGGAGGACCTCTAGCATGGGACATACAAAAAGGGTGGCCTCTTGATATGAGTTGACCCATAACGGGAGAAGGTCAGAGTACCTAAACTCCAAAATATGTGAAATGTTGAAAAATATGCACGGTGAAATACATGATGATGAGTCCCTATCTAGAATACTTTTTACTATCTGAGTTGAATCACCTATTATGTGGTCCTTTGAATATGATGAACCCTAGATTCCCCATGAAAGGGCCTAACCCTATATAAATAGACAAATGAATATATAATGTTTGCTATATAGGTGAGGGAGATGTCCCAAGACCCTACGATGTTGTACATGATGTGTGATCTTCATGATGAGCCTCATACTTGGGCCAGTGGTTTGATGTAAAGGAATCTAGTATTTTATCTCATTTGGTATGTTGTGTAAAAGATTGGTATGGGTAGATGTTGGTGGTTAGCATGTTTTTCCTAGACATAGATAGGTCTTCTATTGAGTGTATAGAACTTTTCGAGATCCTTTGAGATACAAGTGAGATAATTTTGAAACCTCAACATCGATGATAATGTTGTTCCTCAAATAATGCATGATACTTGAAATAATCTCACTTATTCTAAACTTGAATACATATGATAAGTCACTCTCATAAGCTAGACCTAATATGAAACTATACCTTGAAAAAAATGTAGTTTTGAAATCAGGAACTTGATGTGATGACACCTAGAGATCTTAGCTTGAATAATCAGGAGTAATGTGCCTAATCTCATACCCTAATGAAAAATGATTAAATCGATATGATGATGGACTTGGGGTCTTAATTAAAATAAACATGATGAATAAATTTCTTAAATTCAGATCCACAATGAGAAGTGATGAACATATTTGTGAGATAGTCAGTAAATTTTGGAAGAAAAAAAACTAAAACATGCATGAAGTCTAGTATGATGATGAAATACACATTTGATGATAGTCTCATGTGAAATTCATGACCATGAACATGTTTTTTTGGGAATTGATAACTTAGATGTTGATAATACACCTTATTCTCACATAACGACATGAATGAAACCTTAATGTGATAGGGATAAGGGTTATGGAACCCTAATGTCAATGATGATAGCATAGCATGATAAAAAACCTAGTAATATGGATATAATGGGGATTGGTACACGCTAGATGATGATAACCTAGGATGCACCCCATGGAGGTGGGAACTTTGAAGCGTAAGGGCAGGATGCCTTGACACCTAGGTATGTTGCAACATGAATATGAACACTTAACCCTTGACTAATATCTTGGGCTAATTTCGAGGATGAAATTTTCTTTTAAGGAGGGAAGGATGTGATAACCTGACTTTTTCTCTCTCCTATATTTACTCTTTCTCTCTCATCAAGTGATGTGATACTCAATATAACATCCAGTTTCATATTGGAAGTTTGATAATGCTCTAATTTAGTCACATTCATGAGCAATTTAATAATGTGTGACATTAATCTGCACTTTTGAACTTAGTATCATGGTTTAATAAATCATCACTTTAAACCCAATATTTTAACCTCATTCGCATGATGTTCTTAGTCTCCAATGTGTATCATGGTATGTATCTTTGCATTATCTTTCTAATGGTGCAACAATCACCTCAATCCGACATTTCTAGCTCAAGTTATGAATTTTTTTATATGCTTTGATGAAAATCATTTCTAGCTTGTTTTTATCCCTTTTGAGTGGGATTTGGGCCGGACTATGACCTCTTTAGGATAGCTAGTGGCATGCATCCCAGTCTCTAGTTTTTCCTTCCCCTTCCTATTTAGGAAATAATCTCACGGTAGGGAGGCCTTCTTCAACCTCCAGCCAAATCAAGAAATGGAGGGGCTTAGAACCCTAGCCCCCTTGCGCTATTTATAACCCTCTATTTGCCCCTTTTCTCTTTTGCCCTCCTTTGCTCCATACATCAGCCCCCTTCCTCCTCCTCCCTTACTCCTTCTTCTTTTCTTATTCTATAAAAGGGGGGAGAATCAATTGTGAAGGCTGGAAGATACCAACCAGTGGCACCTCTTCCAATCTTCTTCCTCTGCTCATGCTCCCTCGGCTCCCAACCGTTCTTCCATTGCCTTACTCACTGGCTATGATGCTCATATGTAGAAACTACTGTGTCCCCATTGCAGTATGGACATGAGAGGCCGAGAGAGAAGCCCCACGAGTGAATGGAGTGGAAGCATTGCGCTAGCCTCTGGGTTCATGTCTGGTGCCTCCCAACACCGTTGGTTGCCCTGATGCCGCCCCCTTGCTTGCAGCCTGAGCGCCATGACAGATCGAAAGTGGGGCACTTGCTCCCCTATTCACGCCATGTTCCATGCAAGGCAAATAGAGCAATCACATAAAGGAGAACAAACAAATTGAGCTAGGCCTTTGTGGTCTGAGGAAGAGAGAACACAAGGCCCAGTACTCGTGGGAGGCCCAATCTTGAGATAGGTTTCCTCTCCTCTCCAATTGTTATTGTTGGAACTTCAAATATTAGTAACTTTTTCCCCTTTGGCCAAAACCCACATATAATATATGAAAAATGATGAGAATAAAAAGATCTAGTTATTAAAAATAGTTTCATGGACCTTATTTGAATGGAATGTCTCTATTACTCCTTTTTGTGAACTTTGATTTGATGGTATAGGAGTAATACAAGTTGATAAATAAAATTGGATCTTTATTACCCTAGGCTCAGCTCAACCATCAATCGACAACATTGGGTCTCCACTTAGCCCAAGGATCATCCCCAAGACCCCTCTTATCTATGAGTGGGGCATATGTCACTTATTGTGTGCATGAAATTCCTTGGTAATGGTATATCCTTATAATCAAATTAAGTAACTCTATTGGCTTAGCTAGTGTATCTAACCTTTGTAGGCCCATGATATCAGTAATTTGATGATACCTTCTGAATCTAGCACCTAAGACCATCCCCTTTTGACTATGTTTGTTCGATATGAACCCTAACTCATGTTTGTGCCCCTTTTATATGAACACATGATATACCTTGATTCAAATGTTAGGTTTGACCTACTTGATGCATCAAACAATATTATATCTTTAATATCTATGAAGTTTGAGCACCCTCATAGGCTCTTTTAGTGAGAAGTTGTCCATAAAAGACCTTACGAATACATAGTATTGATGAATACACAAATGATGGTATAATTGGAGTGAAATGACATAAAACACGGTCTCTCATTTTGCTAAATACTTAACTTGTTTACTTCTTGGTCATTACTTCTATAAATCTTTTCAAATTATGCAAAGCTTATGTATATGTATATATATATTTTAGCCCTGTACTCAGTACCTCGTGTGCTTGACCCGCCTTGTTTCATGTAGTTTTATAGGTTCATAGATGGCTAGAAGTTGATGGTCTTGGTGATCTATGTCATGTGTACTTGTTGTAGATCCCTAGTATCCATGAGTAGATAGGTAAAATTGTACTCTTGATCATGTAATTGAAAGCTTGTAATAAACAATGTTAATAGTATTTGTTGAATGTTGAGATTATGATTGGTGCTTTTATCTATTCATGTATGCTAAGCTTTACACTTCCACATTTGCAATTTGATAATACCATGTTAAGGATGGATGCCTAGGTCATATCGCCATTGACTTTATAGTCATTTGGAGTTAGGATTTGGGTAACAAATGGTTCTGTGACATTGGGCTTCTGGATAGCTTTAGAATTATTTTTAGCTTTGCCTTTTCCTTTAGACTTCCCCTTTGTCTTGTTGATCATCATCACATACATGGGCTTGTCATTCTCAATTTTTATATTTGATGTTCTCAACATGCCCAATAACTCTATAAAGGTCATGTCAAAGTCATTCGTGTTGTATTTCATGACTATATGACTCTAGTAGGGAATACAGAATCCTATTAGTGGCCAAATCTTGGCTTAAAAGGAATCCCAGTCTAGCTAGATTCTCCACATACCCAATGAGATTGAGTACATGAGGACCTACTAGATCTCCTTCTGTCATGCTACATTTGAATAGCACCTTAGACACATCATATCTCTCTTGTCTTGCCTGGTCTTGGTACTTGTTCTTGAGATGTGTGACCATCTTAATCACACCCATATGCTCATGCTTCCTCTACAACTCATATTTTATGGAGCATAGCATCAGACACTTGACATCCCCATCATCTTCAATTAGCTTCTTATATGAATCCTTGTCAGCCCTTGGTGCATTTTGTGGTGGTTCCTCTGGTTCTGTTGTTTCTAGGACATAAAGCTTTTGCTCCTCTGTGAACAATTCTCAGTGTCCTAAACCATTCATGGAATTTGTTCCCATTAAGTTTTTCCTTCTCAAGGACTGGTCGTAGTGAAAATTGATTGTTGTTTGTTTCCATTTGATTCTACAAAAGAATTTGCAATTTTGTCAAAAAACCCATTTTTGATTTGATTTGATAAATTTTGGGTGATAATAATTAGGTCTTTAATTCATTATTGATCTCATTTTTTGTTCGAATTGACAACCCTCAAGTATCAATTCTAAAAATTGTAGCGAATCAGTTTTCTAATGAACCAAGATCCATATTTCATCAAATCATGAGTCAACTTTTTTCAGTCACCCACAACTTGATTATTTAGGTAGGCAATCATGCCAATTGCATCATATGCAACTCTTGGATAGATGATATGTGAAACTCCTTGGCATGATCTTATGCATGCCTCTGGGCTTGGGCTCTCCAAGTCACTAGTTAATCCTAACCCAATAGCCAATACGATATATATGCACCATGCTTTGTGCAAACCTACATATCTACCATCAAACATCCACGAGATAGACGGCAAACGATTCTTTGTGTAAATCTACACTTGGTCGATTAAGATTTTCATTTGTATCGCTACTGGATAGAAAGCATCTTAGACTTAATATGCTTAATTGATAGATTTATATATATATATATATACATATTATATCCAATCACCACATATATAGTATGTATCACATACATGCTATATCCCACAACGTAAACATGCAATATAAAACAAAAAGTGACGGTTATGGTCATGTCTATTTGTCGTTCCTTGGAGCCACAAGTAATTACTACCACCTAAGTCAATCATCACATCATATGTATGAATGTGCTATTGGTGTATACTTGTGCTTGCCAATCTAGGTAGATCGGTTCAACCCTTAAATCAGTTGTCTTGCATCTTGGCCTGTTGGTTGGTTATCACAGACAGTTGTCTGGCCTCTAGCCCAATAAATGTTTGGACTCCTTTCAAATGGTCAGTTGGGTCCACCAGGCGGCCGTCTATCTCCATTGTTCTATCCTCCATGATCCTCCAGACGGTTGCCTCATGTCACCAACTGGTTTTCTCATCTGACAACGATCATCTTCCTTGTCTCTTCAAGAAAAGAAACTATCATGTTGCTATCAAACTATTATATTGCAAAGAGAAACCTCAAGTTACATTTGAGGGCATAAAAGATAGGAAAGAATTAACTTTACATTGGGAAGAGGGAGGTAGAGGCTCAATACGCAGACTGAGATAAACAATAATAAAATCAAACCATCCAACCAGATACAGATATTGGGTATTGGCCATAACGAAGCTACACAACCATCATCAAAACCACTTTTAGAGTGATGCTTGTAAATTATATATATATATATATATATATATATATATATATATATATATATATATATATATATATATATATATATATATATATATATATATATATATATATATATATATAGTTTGGATTATGTGGTCTTTGATCGGATATGCATATGAGAAAATTTAAATATTCGCATCGTATGCAATAAATAATGATTAAACCAAAATATGTTCATATTGATTATCCTAAAACATAGTAAATTGATGTGGATCTTATACCAGTGTTGGTATATACAGGCACAGAGTATAGTAGTGGAAACAAAAAAATTATCTATTTGTATTCCCATAACAGAAAGATCATGTCAACAACTATGAAATAGGAAGGATGGTTTATAAGTTAAGTATGATCCTGGAACAAGTCCAGCGACAAAAACTTGCTTCAATGCAACTATTTACTAGTTGCTCATGGACAGTGGTTGTGCAGCTCCTAGTCTTCACCACAGACAGTGAACAAAACAACTTATGTAGCAACTCATGTGGTCTCTCCATGGAATGTAGGCTGACTTTGCTCTCCTAGAAGTATCCAAAGGACTCCTACCTCTAGAGTAGTCCATGCGAGCCAATTAGAAATCCTTTCATTCAACTAGAATAGATAGGAAGGAGTTGTCCCTCCCATTGGTGTACTAGTCACCAACTTGCTCTCCCACAACAGTGATCCTCACTTATTCTCTCCCATCGCTATCCCTTCCTAGTTGAGTAGGATTTTCTTGGGTTCTCTCAGTTACCACAACAAGAGAGGACAACAATTGTCAGAGGAACTAATTCTCAGTTGTCTGTGTTGTGCTCTGGGAAGCCCCCAGTACACCTCTATTTATAGGTAGGGTTAGGGTCAGGGTTCCCAGTTTGTACGAGATTGTGTGGAGTGGAAGGGACCAGAAGTTCTTGAATTTTCACAACCAGGGAACTCTGAAACGGCCGTCTAGTGATCCAGAAGGTCGTCTGATCAAAAAGACGGTCATCCCGTACTACCAAATGGTTGTTTGGTAGTTTCCCAATCACATACAAAATTGGCAATTCAATTCCCATTAATGTTAGGCATTAATTTCTTGCACCACAAGAAATGTGCAATCAAAACAATTTCGGGAAACATCCAGAACGCTTGTTCAGCCCCAACTGAGCCATATCACCCATTAGAAGCCTCTCTCACTCACCACAATGGTCGCCTTGTGAGTCTGAGTTGAGCCAGTCGATTCAATAGTTTGAACTGGTTGGTTCACTCCTCTATTTGGGAAAAATTTAGCCAATTCAAACTATGATCACCCTGACAACCTAAATGGCCCTATGAACACTTTAGACGTTCATCTAGCTTATCTAAATGGTCATCTCAACACTTGAGATGGTCGTTTGGCAGTCCAATCATTCGATATATCGATATGTTGTGTGAATTGAATGCCTAAATGCTTTAGTAATCCATCCAATCATCTTTCAAGGTAAACTCCTCTTCTAGATGAGTTCCTATATGTGTGACCCTATAGGTCCCATATCACATTGGTAGTGAATGTCCATAACAAATTTATGACATCACAAGCAGAGAGTTGTGTCTAATCACACATCAGTGCTACTCAAGTAAATGGAACGTTGGAGAACAACATCAACCTACAATCTATATAAGGTGTTGTAGTGAATGTATAATTCCTATGTCACTGATATCCAGAGTGAACTCGATGCATGGACTTTTTATCCTTTCAATGTTGAACTCTAGTTCTTGAACAAAGGGCAGACTGTCTAAGATAATGTGACCTCAATATCATATATTGATTTACATGTGCATGTGCATGTGCATGTGTTTCTCAGTCTTTCTTATCAATTGGCCTAGATATCATACTCCATTAGGAGGGACAAATCCCATATTTATCAATCACAGTCTATCCCTATGTGTCAACATCACCCAACCATCACCTTTATAATAACCCATGTTTTAGGAGTGCATTTTATGATGTCAAAGCATACCCAATGACATGTGACTAGTGTAGTGATTTCAATTCTAAGAACAACAATCACCACCTTCACTATGAGATATGACTATGACCACCAAGGATGGTTTCCATGTGTCACTCTATACACTTTTCCCTAACATGTATATGTGTGCTTGGTTTGATATTGCCATATTTTGACTAATGAGATTCTATCATCAACCATCCCACACTCTGGTCTTATATGTTACTGGTGTCTTTTTACCTTCCTTAGTAACAACTAACTAGGGACATAATAAGAATATGCATACTCTTAGCATTTGTATGATCTCATTCTTCCAAGTCACATACTTTGAAGACATACGTCATTGAGTATTGTCATTCTTTAGACATTCATAGTGTTTCCTCATTATCTCATAACTGAATGAAACACAATGCATTGGAAGTCTGGCTATTTTAGTATTGATCAAATCCATTATGGTATATGCCATGTCAATCATCACATGATTGTATCTATGGGCATGCCTTACCAACATAATTCTATGTTGGTGATGTTTTCCTTCTAAAATATACCTAGTTTCTATGGTATAGCTCATTGAAATCTCTATGCAAGCTTTGTACTTTATGGTTCATAATTACTAAATGTCTTGTACTGATGTTCATAGTGTATCCTATACTTATAGCCAAAGTTTTTTTCTTTTTTTAGTTATATGTATGATTGAATCTTCTATTGGTTATGATACAATGCCCCTCTTCTAATGAAACCCTTTCCTCATTTGTTTAGGTATCCACAGTAAAAGAAAAAATAGTTCTTAGTAAACTTCAGGAGGTTTGAATTAATTGTTGGATAAATACCATGATGTCCTCATCACCTCCTTGCTAGAATCATAACAAACATCACTATACAGGTGATATGAACATGATTTGGCCTATAATTGATGGTTGGTGAGTATGCATATCTTTTTGCAAGTATGTGTGTTCAATATAGATGACTTCCTCTTAATGCTTGTTCTCTAACTACTCATGTCTACTAATTTGAACTAAATAGGTTAATAGGTTTTAAATGGAATATGGTAGGGTATATCTACTATTGATCTTATGGAGTTGCATACAAATAGTTTTAAGTTAGCGTTCCAAGACCATATACTCTGCTACAAATCTCCTAAGTCATCAATACATGTTTTTTTAATTCAAATGCATGTTACCCACTATTTTTGTTTATCTCTTTGTAGATTTACAACATGTATAGTATAGTTGGAGATTACAAAGTAATCTCCCTAGTCATGCAGACACAAATAGACTGCCAACCATATAGCCTACATTGATTACACGAGCAGCCAAAATAGAGATAAGAGGGTGAGTGATACAAAGAAATAAGCAATACAATCAAACTTAAATCTTCATATCTACATAACTCGATGTAGACTCACAAAGAAAAAACTTGGAGAATGTTGTGATAAACATTGAATTTTTAGTTTTATTAAAAATATATATTCACTAGATAACTAACAACCATTGTATAGTCATCTACAATGATTGGAACAACAACAAACTCAAATCCTCACATCATCAGATAGTAGTAGAACGCAACACAGCTATACATCGATCCATTTTTTTTAGTGTAGTTATTTCACCAGTTGTCTAGTCCACTTTATTCCAATAAGTTTATATCTTTTTTTTGTTCTTCAATCTCTCCTGTTTTGAATCCTTTTAATTCAAGTAAAATTTATTGCAATTTAAAATTTTGACTTGTGTTTCATCTGTCAAGACCCATGCTCTGTTCATCTCATGTTTTTTTTATTTCATTATTATGATACACAATAGCTAGTTTTCTCATTAAATTATGCTTCAAAATCAAGATATAAAACACTCATAAAAAATATAAAAATGTTTTAATTCAACTTATATGTCAAGAGTTGATATTTTTTGTATGTGGAACTTGTTGGGCCCATAATGCTAAACACCCAGCCCTCGGACATAGTGAATATATTGACTCAAAATCTTTTTCACTATCCCTTGTCCTTCCCACCCATATCTCTATTGTGTCTCTAATGTTTCCAATCATTACTTTCACAATCTCTGGAATACATAATCGTCACACTACTGGTTGGCCACTAATAATATTGATGATTGATAGATCTAGCGACTGAGTTGTTGTTCAAGATTCTTATCCTCTATTTTTGTTGTTGATGAGAGTTAGATCTATGATCAATGTCTTTAAAAATGGATTCTGGATCTTTCTTGTTGTATTATCTCCTTGAGGATCACTACTGTAATGGATTGGCTATTTTTTTTCCTAGTGCCTGTGATTGTTATAGAGTTTGGAGAGTAGAAGGATTTGGTGTACCCTGAGCTTGTGACTTAGTGGTATAATTATTAATTGATTTTTTGATGTTGATAGGACTAGACTTGCAGTTGGCATGGATTGGAGTTTTCTTGGGGTTGAAAATAGATATAGATATAGCAGGAAACAAAATGGTGCTTCTATTTTCTAGTTCCTAAAAGTTTTTACCTAAAGTTTCAATATATTGAATGTGTGATAGAAGTGCATGGTATATATTTCAGATAATTAATCCTAGTGATAATTATTTGTTGCTCCTCACAATGCTAAAATTGCACTCGTGGTTTTGTACATGGCATAGGGATTGACAATGCTAAGCTCTTAGGTCTTAAGATAATAGGGTCGAAGACTCTATGGGACTGACACCAATGGAGATTGTAGCAAGAGCAAATCAGAGGTTGATCCTCAATCCAACAAACGTACCAAAATGCACAAGAGGCCTCTAAATATGCATAAAGGACGTGATGGCTTGGAAGAAAACTTAATCAATAGTGGCATGGTCTTCAAAACCTCATGGAAGAGCCCCAACAAAGATAACAACCGCTTGGGGGCATGGTTTAGAGAACATTTTTAAGGGTGAAGCTACTAGCAGAGGCATTGGTGTGAGAGAAAGGCCTTATTGGTAGGAGAAATTGTAGGGGCCTTGGGTGGAGACGGTATAATGTGTAATGTGTAATGTGAACTTGAGGATCCATTGTTAATTCTATTCCACACATGTTTTTTATCTATATGACTTGTATAAGCGTCATAGGAGATATGAACCTAGAAATATTACTTTGTTTATCCCCCTATCCCAAAACATACATAGTTTGGTCTCAATTTCCTCATCATTCATTATGAAAGAAACGTGTTCTTCATTATGTGTTCAATATTTAGCATGGCTCTGGTCCCAACCCAAGGCTTCTACTATATGGATTCCAAACTACATAAACTAGATAATAATGTCTGGTTTCATCTTATTGCCACCCACTACAGGTTCCAACATCAACTTCACCACATCTTCAGTCGTGCAACACCAACCAACTTGTTATAAGCATGAACTTCATCTTTTTTCTTTGCATGATATCTCTGGAAGAGCTTTGTGACCTCCCCATTCATGTTGGGGGTAATTTCAAGTGCAAACTTAGTAGTAGTTACCTCTGAACCCAGCAATCCCTAAATATAATTCATCTCTAATCAGGTGTAACCAACATCAATTACAACAAATCTCTTTTGTGGCGCTGCATAATTTCAAAGCTCCTGTGGACTACATGAATGATTTTTTCATCAATGGTTACTCCAGGAAGTCATTTAACATCTAAGGTAGGTAATATTATGTTGTGCACTTTATAACGATATAATAGCCAAAATATATAAATGGTGGTAAAGCCACCATTTTTGTGATGTTGTGATATCTATCATGGAATGTTGTAGGTAGAATAACCTCTTGACCCAAAATAACCTTGTAACCCTATGGAGGCCTGACAGGAGTAGGGTAGGTAATCAAGGGATGGTAAAATCCATTGGGGCTCAAACCAAGAAGAAAATATGATCATATTGCAAAGCACCTATAATTGAATTTTAGACATTTGAGATACCCCTAATTATATTAGATATTGAACCACACCCTTGTGGGTCATTTATGTTTTGTTTCTACAATTCATGGCACAACTCTAAAATGTGTGGATGCCAATAAAACTAAGTTGTTTTATATTCATCTCCAATAGGAAAGGTCAGAAAGAATGGTTTGTAATCTACAGCAGATTGTATTCTATTATAATTATAGATTAACCTTCACTTCGAATTGAACTCTAACATTATGTTTCTCCATCAGATTGGAAATATAGAAGTATAGTTTGAGGCAAGTCGAAGATTTGATTATTTGACTATGAATACTCATTGGGATTGTTTCGTTTGTTGTAACTTGTAATTCAAATAGACTTTCTAGCCACAAAATTTCATTCATTAATCGAAACTCGGTTCAATCCCTAGAAATGAAACTTGTGATGCTTTTCATGTGATTAATTGTGGAAACTATAAGTTTCATGCTACTTTATGTTTTTAAGCTTATCTTGTTTTTAAAAGTTAGCTTTGAGCTAGTGAAGTACAATAGTAGATAGGTAGTCCCAGAACTTGTACTTCATTTATAGGGAAATATGGATTTATAGAAAATCCTTCCTCCTTCCTACTCCACCCCTCTAACTTTCCTACTACTAGACTCCTACCACCCACCCATTTTCTTCTCAACACTCAATAGGATCTAAATTGCCTTGGTAGTGATATTCATAATCGAATTATGATTTCACAAGCAAGGATTGGTATCTAGCAAGACTTAATTGCAACCTAAGTAATTAGAAAAGTTGGAGAAGAACTTAACCTAGTATTGTAACCAATGTTATAGTGATTGTATAATTTTTTTGTCTCTAATATCCAGATTGAATATGAGGCTTTAAAACATCATCCTCTTAATGTCCAATCTTTGTTCCTTGATCTATAGTAGACTATGGCTCAATATCATATATTGACTCACATGATCATGGACATGCATTTCATAGTCTCACTCATCAAGTGGCCAAGATATCACTCCAAAGAGAGGGACAAATTCCATCTATGTTACTCACAATAATTTGCATGTGTCACAATGCACATAAGAACTACCTGTATAGTAACCATTTTCAAGATCACGTTGAGTAGTGTTAATTCACATTGAACAACATGCAATTATTGTAGTGACTTAATGTCTAAGGACCACAATCACAATTATCACATTGAGATGTGATTTTGACTGCCATGATTGGTATCCATGTATCACACTCATAGTGGGTCTGTTCGATACATTGTTCTCTAATAAATATCTATGTGTTTCATTTGATGTCACATATAATGACAAATGACATTCTATCATCATCCAACACACACTCTAGTATTATGTGTTATTTCTATCTATTAGCCTTCCATAATAACATCTGAGTAGGGACATAACAAGAATGCATGTACTCTTGATATCCGTATGATCCCTTTTTTAGGTCCTCAACCCAAAGACATACATAATTGAGTAATATCATTCTTTAGCATTATTATATTTATTCATTATCTCATATTAAAACAATCATAATAATTGAAATTGCCTTTATTAATAATCAAATCAATTACAAGATGTGACATTACAATCATCATATGATTGGCTCTCAGGGCATATCCCCAACACACTTCTCCTAAGTGTCGGCATTGATTGATGTTATCTATATACAAGTGGAGCTTAGTTTTCAGTCTTAAAGTCATTTTGCTTGTCAATTTTTTTACCACTGATGCTAGAGATTATGCATTGAAGATGTTTATGAGCTGCAATTATGCTTTCAGATTCTTTCTTATGTTATTCCATCAATTTCTATTGTGTTTGTTGACTGGTGGTTGAACTATTGTTGGTGATTTTTCTCTATTGAAGCATTGAATTCTAGAACGAGTTACACTATCTCATTGTTAAGTGCAGCTACTAGTACTTCTCTCTTATTGTAGAGTATGATTGAATCCTTATAGTGGTTTCTATATAAGGTCTGGATGCTTGTGTAAATCTCATGCCAACCTGCATTGTTTGAGTCTTTATGTGACTATATGTTTCAAGAACACAAGGTATGCTTCTCTCATTCCCATTGTGAGGACTCTGAACTCAAGGTATTCTTTCATAACAGTATTATATCTTACACTTTATTTATCTTGTCATGTTTTTTCTAGTTATGGCTAATGAATCTTGGAACCAAGGACATTTCATGGAGACAAACCTTGTGAATTATTATTTCTCTACATATTTGCCAAATAATCCTCAATTTCCAGGTTATGCATACCACACGATGCTAGTCATGCAATCATGATATGCCAATCAACACCATGAACTATGAAACATCTTGTTGGACAAAAGATTTATTGAGTTCTTTTGGTAAGTAAAAGGTTTTCTGATATATAGGGTAAGTGAAACATTTTTCTTATTTTCCATGAGATAGATGAGCTTGTTGGACATGCTTATATTTATTTGAATGAGCGGCTTAAGCTTTCACATGTCACCCCCCATGTTAAATCATAGAACTGTGATATGTACCTCTAACAACTTTTTCAGTTATATCAATAGGAATAATAGGTATTGAAATATTGTTAGTTTTCTTAAGCAAATAAAGGGTAATTAACTAACCTAATTTACACTAGATACAATCAGTACACAATATTGGAAGTTGTTCTCCAATAGAATGCTTGAATCAAACCAAAGACAGACAACACTAAGAATATACGCCTCAGGTATCTTGTGATTTTGTCCATGGTCGGTTAGAAGAGATACTTTCCTTGTCTAGCTTATCATTTAATTCTCACCCTTCATTTTTGCACTTATAGAATTGGTAACTTCATTGTACATTGTGGTGTAAGGTTAATCTAGATAAATGATACTTATTCAATGTATCATGCATGTTTGGGTTTCTTTTACCTTTTGTCTTGATGCTATCTTCCTAGTTTGTGTAGTACTTGGGCAGAATTAAAAAAGGGGTGTTTGATTTTGTATGAGGGTATACCCTTCTTGTTCGGTTTATTCTTGACTTGTTCTTAGTAATAAATTTATCTTTTCTTTTAGCATAGATAATTATCTAGGGACTTTGGATGACTCCAAGTTTTACAAGAATGATCCAATTAGTTCATAGTAGAGATGGTTCCTTAGATATATAGGTGGAGATAGATTGCATTGTTTAATTATTCTATAATTTCCTAATTCTACTATGTCATTATACATTTTACATGTATGCTAGTCTTATAGCCTTTGTATCATTTTCATTGAGCATGTATCTTTTTCCAATGATGGAAGTTTGTTTAAAGTTTTAATATTTCTTAGATCAGACATATACCATATTCCCTATTAAGAAAATCCTTTTGTATATCATTTTAGAGGAACCAATCAGAAAAAAAAATGAGAATCCAAAATTGGGTTTCTCATTTGTGAATTGTCAATTCTGAATGGGATAATCATAATGATGTTACAATGGTGTGACTATAAAAACTAATTCAACAATTAAAGCTTAACACTTTTTTGTTGCATGACAGTCCAACTTGTCATGTGTACCAGGAAAATGAGATGGTTGCAGACCAACTATGTAAAGATGAACATTGTCCCTATGAAGGTAATCACCACTGATTTTTAAGAGGGTCGTTACTGAGTATTAAGAAAATTCCTTTTCAGATTGAGATATAGTCCCAAGTCAGTATTAGATTTTTTCAGATTCCCACCATTTTCATTACTAATGGTCAATACATTTGTGAAACCTTCATGAGAAAACATGTGATCACAAACTCAATTATTCTTAGGAATTGGACAAAGGGATATTAAACTAGCAGAAATAGCAGCATAAGTTGTCTACTCTACCTTCTTAACTCCCTCCTCCCTCTCCTATCTCTAAAATAGAAACTAGCTACTAGAAAGAAAACATTACTACTCCAGATAGCTAACCAAGTAGCTATGGTTGTACCCCACATCATGCATGCCATAACTAGGCTCTTGGTTAGCATCTGTATCATATTAATTGGCTCTTAGATATAGATAAGAATCCTTCCTACCATGTTCACCTATGAATGCACCCGATGTGTTTCAGGGAGTGACTGGCCTTGGTTCCACCTCTACAATGTCTCTAGAATCTCCATCCGGATTTCTTCTAATGTTAAATCTCTTTTCTTTTTCCTGGAATGGTCAATTATGTTCTATACTAACTTTCAAAGTATCTCCATTTTGTATACTTGAGACATGTTTCCTTTACAGGGTTGTAGATAGTTCTATTTATGTAGTCTGCAAGCTTTAAGAAACTCTATTATCTATTAACTAAAAATTACAGTTATACGTGTATATGATCTTTTTCCTTTGAAAAACCAGCCAATGAGTCTCATTCGTGTTTCGTATTTTCCCAAGATAATATGTTTTCTTTAATCTTGGTCTATTCAATATTACTATTTGAAACATGATAATTGGTTTGAACATAACCATGACTCCAGGGAAACATTGACATCACAAGCATGTTTTGCAATTTGATGCATGATTATGTTGGTGCCTGCCAAACGATTGATGATATATGTTTTGTTGACCTTTCGACCTAATATAGGCATGCTATAGTTCAGGAATATGAATCATCTAGTTGCTTTGGTCCTTGACACTGCTGATTTGAGCCATATTTTTGGCAAAGCTTCTAAAAATGATAATTTTGACAAAGATTCTAAAAATGAAGTATCTAGATATTTTGATCAATAAAAAGAGGTTGATCCCTCCACTCTATAATGTTTTAAGGAATTGAATATCAAATATCCAATCTCTCTATTTTAATTACTTACTAGCATGATGTATCTTGTAGCCATCCATAAAGTTATTAGTATATATTCTAGATGGAGGAGATCTTGTCTTACCTGGTGTGCTGGAATCATAGAATTTTTTGCTAAAAATGCCCAGTCCAACATTGATGTTGTCGGCTCACAAAGAAATGGAATTGTTGTCATTTATAGAGATTGTAGTTGTTCAAATGTGATGTACACCTCATCATATTTCACTTCTTTTCTCAAGATAAAGCTCAGGCTATGACCATGCTACTGCATTCGTTCAATGTGAGCTCAGAGATCAAGTTGGGGAGCATGGCTCAGTGGGAAGGAGTGCTTCCATAAATCTTTTCCTGATGTTTTCTAACATCCTTTTTTCTGATCTTCTTGTGGGAAAATCTTCTATTCTAAATTTTTTTCTTCATTTGGGTGGTATATAGCATTAATTTGATGGTTTTGGGTTTTTTAGATCATGTCTATGATGATTTACATCTCTTCTACATGAGGCAGATTGTTTGAAGTATTCTTGTTATTCTCTTTGAGAAGAGGAAGAGGTCAACATGTATGAGCTTTTTCTAGAGGGGGTGTGATAAGGAGAGATCTAAATTCATCATATTTTCAAAGAGAATATGACTCAAAATAGAGTTGAATGTCCACTCTAGCAACCTAAACTATTTAATTTGTGATATCATCTCATAGCATAGTACAAATTTGGAGTCCACTCAAATCATTAAGGGTCTCACAATCATTTAGGTCCTCACGGGATCAACTTTGATTCTTGTGAAAATGTTGTGCACTTGCATTACAGAATTGATGGATGCCCTTATAGGAACTTTGACTTATATTTTAGGAATACTCCAGTGTGGTCGCATGAAATGTAGTCTTGGAATATGATAAGTATTGATATGTTAGTTCTTTTGACAATGGTAGCCACATAGATGGCTGGTACATTTGTGATTCGAGGAGGATGTGAGCTTGCCATCACATCTTGGATAATATGACCAAGGTTAATTTCAAGATTCAACATGGTGTTCATTGGCTTCTCTTCTCTGGATTGTATAGGTATATATGTCAGTCTTTATACTAGTATGTTACAAGTGTGAATGATTTAATTTATTTGTTAGTAAGCAGTTTGTGATTAAATGTGTAACCATCTATTTGAATTCTATCGAACAGATGTCACCAGGTTATGGGATGGAATGCTTAGCAACCAACAGATCAAATCCAAGCATCAATATGTCCTTCAGAATATGAGACCCAAGTTATGTCTAGTGCAACAATAATAGTTACATTATACCATCAAGATTGTCGTGTTTGTAATTTTGATCCAACACATGCTATGCTTCATGACGGTGCAACAATAACAAGAACCCATCCTATCGCTAGCTCATTGAACAAAAGAAGAAAATAATAAGGATGCTAAAATTGGTCAAGAAAGATACATACTCTTATGCCAAGATGTGTGTAGACCTCATTGAATGATTACTATATGTATATCCTTTTCTTTGTATATGTTTTGTAATAGGGGCAAGGTATATATCCTCCCCATGTGCATTCCATGCTTCAATATAAATGAAAGTAATATCGTTGGCATAACGAGCATAACTTGGTCTAGCTACTACAATTTTATTATTAAAAGAGCTTTTGTACTGACACATTACATCGTATATGACATAATAATCTAACTACATAATTATGTGTAATAAATAGCACTACATATGTGCTAGATGTATAATCTATTTATCTACCTATATATACATACATATATATATATATATGTGTGTGTGTGTGTGTGTGTGTGTGTGTGTGTGTGTGTCTATGTATGTATATGTATATATATATATATATATATATATATATATATATATATATATATATATATATATATATATATATATATATATATATATATATATATATATGTATATGTATATATATATATTAATATATATATGTATATATACATGTATATATATATATTAATACATATATTTGTGTGTGTAGTAACTGTTATTCTTTTCTACACATTAACTACACATAAAATGTATTGACTTCATCTTTTTGATACATACTGACTACATATGCAATTGTAGTTATATATTTAGCTACAAATACACTACATTTAAATATGTAAAGATGATATCTAGCTACATTTCCAACTACATATGTATTTGCAGTGAATGAATTATTTAACTACATATTTGAATAATGTAGTTAAAGCCTTTAGCTTTTTTTAAGCCTTTAGTTATATGAGCATATACTACAATTTGTATATGTACAAAAAATGTAGCCAAAGCCTTTAGCTACAAAATATAGGTGTTTCGCTACATTTTTGTAGTTAAAGACCATTTTTTATAGTGAAGGGCCATGATTCAATATATGAGGATTTGGGGCTCGTTATTAGATGATAGGGGTCATGGATGGCTGAGAAAGGGAAAGGAAAATTGGACCCAAGTTGGGTTTAAAATCCAATTAAATGAGCCAAAAATGCAGTAACACTATTTGATTTTTAAATGGGCATAACTCTTTCATACTATCCTAACATTCACTAAAATTTGGTGTGATCGAAAGGTGATAGTCTCCTTTAAACAACCTAAAATAAGTTGAGCATAAGAATAGGCCCATTTATTGTATCAAAGTGAAATGAGAAAGGTTGATGTATAATTTGGGTGAAACCTTAGTTTTACATTATGTTGAACGTCACCTCTTGTCATGTGAACCTTAGATAAACTCAAAGAGAACAAAAACAACTAAAATCATGAAATTGCGGTCAAGAGTGAGAAATTAGTGTAAAGACGAGGTGCATAGCACATACATTATGAGAGAGAAATTTTCATGTTGTCACACACTTTCCACCTTAAAAGGAATTTTGTCCCCAAAATTAATACAATTCTTCTATTTAGATTTTGATACTATCATATACACTATCATGTCGGTCTTCCTTCATGTCATACTATCTCAAAATCAAACAATTGAGCATCAAAGTCAACACATAGCACATGGGAGAGTCTATCCATAGGATAGCCTCATCAAAAAGAAAATATCATTACATAGATCACCAATATGGAGAGTTGAGAGACACATTTTAGTTCATACAATTAGGCTCTTTGAATCAAGAGTTATGCATCAATTTCACTCCCAAAATTTTAAGGTCCTAGCTTCTATGTTCTCCTGGGTCAATTTATACATCAACAATTGAGATTTTTTATTTCAAAAAATCTAGAGAAACATCATATTTCAATCGTGGTTTGATGCTCACAATCAATGGAAGGTTCCACCCTAGTCCACATGTCAGATAAACCATGAGTAATAGATCAAGAGATTTAATGTATTCATCATTTCAAAATTTTGAGATTTGGAACATGAAAGTCGTCAATCATAAACCGAGGTTGATCTCAAGATCCAAATAGGGTGATCATAGGAGTTAAATCAATATCAAGATCAGTAGTCATGAGTCACGATCACATACATCAATAATAAGAGTCAAAGCTTTCACATCAGAGGCATAGGTCCAAACATTTTAAAGTTAGGGTTTAGGTTCCTTTTTAGACCTTACGGGTAATCATACATCCATATACGACAATTGAGTAACACTTATTGAGTAACACTTGAGCAAACATCGAGCAACATTTTGTCATCCATATTGATTTTATCATCATTTTATTCATGGTTGATGAATTGTTTAAATCTAGGTCATTCTAGGAACTTAACCAAAAACTATAGCCAACATCTTCATATTATAAAATCATCACCAAATCAAAAATAAGAAGCATCAATATCATCAAATATTTGACCTATTGTACATTTAGGTCAAGAAATCAAATTTGAGTGGAAGAAGTTACCTTTCCAAACTAAAAATTTAAAAAATATATAAAAAATGTAGAGGCAATTGTATGAGGGATGTGACCTAGGTTAGGGGAGTGATATGTGAAATACCACCCTAATCTATTACATTAATTAGCACTTATTATTCATCAAGCATACAAAAATAGGGAGAGAGCCAACTGTCAAAGTATATTTCATGAGGTCATGAGATCAAGGATCAAGATCATAATAGAGCAATTATGTTTCATGATTTTTGCAAGATCAAGGTTATAATCGCATCAATGGAAGGGGTATATCTAGAAATGGAGGAGTCAAAATTAGGGTATTCCAAGAGTTTGAGTATCATAGGCCATGGTCAAGACTTCATATGATTCACATCATTAAAAATTGACTCTTACAAAAAGGCATAATAGTTAGTAGAGAATTTAACTCTTGTAACAAATCTTCCCTTCATGGTCTAGTGATAACCTCCCATTTAGTGATGATTATCTTATTAGTTGTCTTAGTTTTCCATACTCTTTCTTAAATAAATTAGATAGAATATTTAACTTTCTAGCCTTATTGTGTATTCACCAATAAACTGGCATTTCTCCTTTTCTTCTTATAGAAAACCAAAAAAAAATTGCAAAAGTTCCCACCCAACCAGTCTCAAGACCATGACGACCCAAGCGGTCCCAAGACTGAGTAAGTCTTAATGATCCCAAGACCGAGCAAGTCTTAATGGTCCCAAGACCAAGCAAAGTCCCAAGATCGTGAAGAACCCAAGACCAAACAAAGTCCCAAGACCGTGAAGAACCCAAACGGTCTCTAGAACCATGAGAACGCTTAACAGTCTCAAGACCGTGAAGACTCAACTGATCTCCAAGACCGTGAGGATGCTTAATGGTTTCAAGACCGCGAAGACTCAACTGGTCTCCAAGACCATGAGGGTGCTTAACGGTCTCAAGACCATGAAGACTCAACTGATCTCCAAGACCATGAGGGTGCTTAACGGTCTCAAGACCACAAAGACCCAACTAGTCCCCCAAGACTATGAGGATGCTTAATGGTCTCAAGACCATGAAGACCCAAAAGTTCTCAAGACCATTCAAGATCCTTGGAGCCTATAAATAGGACTCAAGGGGTCCTCATTCAGGTGAAGATTCTTAGACGCCCAAAGGCTTCCTCATTTGTTCCAGAGCTGTTTCATCCTTCATCCTTCGCCCCAAGGCTTCCAGTCTAAGATCCACACTCCATCCATAAGCCTACTTTCTCTCTCATCAACATAGAAGGTGGGGAGTGAAGGATTCATCACCAAAGCAACCACACAGTGTGAAGATAGTTATTCTCTACTCCAAGGGGTCAACATTCCTCCCTCCTATGTGGAGATGATGTTTTCCTTCTCTTCTCCTATCTCCTTCTTTGCTCTTGCCATGAGCGAGTAGTTCCATACACTAGGGTGTGGGGAGTAGCCCCGCTACCCATGTTTTCATTTCATGCATTGTAATTCATGAGTTTGCAATAGAGAAATACTATCTTTTCAGTTCAACATCAATCGTTTAATGAATGCTAGTTGCTTGATCACCAACTTGTGTTACCTATTATCTACTAGTATGAATTGTCCACGTTTGTGCTTTTAGATTCGATTATCGATTGTATGTTGGCTCTTGATGTATGTAGTCACCATATATCTATTTCGGTATCTAGGAGCGCTTTTAAAGGAGTGGAGTAAACTCACCTCCATAATTATACTTTCATACTATGAAATGGAAACAGTTGACATATGGAAGTACAACTTTGATAGGTCAATGAACACACTTTGCAAAGGGAGTGATGCAAAGTAAGTGACCATTCATTTGGGGATCGTTGACATTGCAATACCTACATGTTTCCCATAGTTGGCTATTCGAAAGAAAGCTAAGTCTACAAAGATACTAACTGATTAGACCCTTTTTGCAAGCCATGTTATTATGATGTATGTTATGATCCATGTATA
This sequence comes from Alisma plantago-aquatica, assembly GCA_963693085.1. Taxonomy (NCBI): domain Eukaryota; kingdom Viridiplantae; phylum Streptophyta; class Magnoliopsida; order Alismatales; family Alismataceae; genus Alisma; species Alisma plantago-aquatica. The sequence goes on from OY856415.1 coordinate 510,035,402, forward strand.
GTGGTGGTGAAACTCGATCACATCATAGTGGATTCCAAATATTGTTTACAACCTTAATTTTATTTTCCTTCCCTTTAAATTACATTTTCATATTAGTTTAATCATCAAATCAACTCTTTGATCTAGATATCAAGTCTTGAGTAGATAAGTAGAATTATAACGTTTTCCATCTTGTTAATCCTTAACAAGATCGTTGTCTCATGGATTTGACCCTCAACTGTACTACGATAAGACTTCCATGTAACTTAGCATATGTGGGTGGAGATCTTATTATAGCACACACAAGGTTAAAACTAGAGACTTACTAACTCTAGGATTTTTAGTGGTGCATGCAACTTCACGCGAGTGGAGGCTCCATCAAAAATTGGCATCGTTGTCGGGGACAAAGGAACGTTTTAATTTCATTTATCAACTTGCTAGTTCATATCTTTTCGATTCCATCATTTTTCCATACCATCTAAAGTGTGATTTTTCTTCTACTCAGGTAGAAAATGTGTATGCAAAACTGCAAATTCTCCCCTAAACCAGAGTATGACTCTGAGGTAGAACAATGCTTACACTGATGCATCAAACTCAACTTCCAATAAGCCAGATAAATGGCTGAAGAACAACACCAAGCCGCCTTGATACTGGAAAGAATCAACATAGCTATAACAGCTCAGAGAGCACAACTCATCTCTGATACACATGCTCAAGGCCAAGCCAAAATTTGAGCTACAGAGCAAGCTCGCATTCAGTTATTGATCAGGAACAAGTAGCTTCGAGACTACGATGTTCCTAAGAACTTTGAGGATAATCACCCAGTTCAGCCTCCACTCATCAATATTCCTAACTTTGAGATTTGAATACAATGGATCCAAATCATGCAAGGCATATCATTCTCTAGAAACACTGGAGATGATTGCATGGACCATCTGAAGCGATTCAAGGCACTCTATCGATTGGTGCCACAAGTCGGGGCTACGCTCGATGCAATCATGCTCTGACTTTTCAACTGCACTCTGGCTAGAAAGGTGTTAAGCTGGTATAACTCTTTATATGGAGAGCCAATCACCACCTGGGCTCCCTTGGAAGAGAATTTTTTGGAGAATTTATTTCCTCCCTCATTAACTAGCAGAATCATGGGAAAGATTTATGGAACTTATGAGAAAATGCTCACATCACGGAATCTCACAAAACTAGCTCATAGAAACATTCTATAGAGGGGTAAGTGATGAAATAAAGAATTTTTGGATTCCTCATCTGGAAGAAATTTCATGAGACAGAATTATGAGGATGCCTGTAAGATTGTTACTCTCGGAGCCGAGAACCAATCTAATTGGGATAGGCCATCTACAGGAGGAGTCCTAAAAGTCTGTAAAGCTTAAGAATCTATAGAAATGAAAGCTATTGCTGAAGCTCTGAAAAACATAGTTCATAAGCAGCAAGCCCTTGAAATAGCATTTGGAGAATATGACAGGAAGAAGAACTCCCAATTTCAACAAGTCAAAGTAGCTACTGAGACTTGTGAAGCTTGTCATGCATCGGATCATCCCACATTATCATGTGGCCTCTTATACAATGTGATGATGAATCTGCAGACAACTCAACCACAATATGAACCAATCATTAAACAATCTGAGGATGAGCTTCCAGAGCAGGTTAACTCTATCAACACCATACCAGGTCAAGCATACTATAATCCGGATCAACCAAGAAACCACCCTGGATTTTAGTATGGGAACCCCGCTGGAACTGCCAATCCATAGCACCAAACACAAGGTGGGTCTTCCAATAGATCACCACCTGGATTCTAGAGCAATTATAACTGAAACCAAGGAAACTATAGAGGTGGGTTTCAAAGATTTGTCTACCCAAGAAATTATTCTTCATACTATCAATACACTCACCCTCCGTTGCACCCACAATTGCAACAACCCCAGTCACAATAGCCACAAATTCAACAACTTCAGTTGCCAGCACCTCAACAACAGCAACCCCAAGTACAGCAACAAATTACACAATATCAACGAAAGAATGCTCAACCTCCATCAACAGATGAGTTGTATCTGATAAGGAAAATGATGCAATCTCAATAGACCATGCTTGCCAACCATGAGGCTCAACAGAAAGTTGTAGAGACCCAATTGGCACAAATTGCAGCTCAGTTGAAACCTTCGATGGGTACTTTCATCGATCAGCTGGAAATAAATCTGAGACATGATCAACACAGACCAGAACAACTGAATGCAGTTACCACAAGATCTGGTCATGTTCTTACTAAAGCTACCAAAGTCAATTAGGAAGACAAAGATACCGCTAAAATCATCCCAACTATAAACATAAATCAAGAAACTAAAAAATTTGTAGAGGCCGAGAAGGAGAAGGACAAAGAACCATAAGTCCCACCATACAAGCCCAGGATACCCTATCCAGGCAGATTGAGAGAGACTAAACTGGATACTAGATTCCTAAAGTTCAAAGAAGCAATGAAGAAGCTATACATTGATATCCCTTTCCTTGATGCTCTCTCTAAAATCCTAGCTTGGTCTAAATATCTGAAGACTTTGTAATCAAAGAAATACATGAATGAAGAACATGAGACCGTCAAATTAGCTCAGACTACTTCTGATATCATCCACAACATAATGCCAAAAAAATAGAAGGACCCTAGCTCCTTCGGCATCCAATGTTCTATTAGAAACACCTCTTGCAAGAAAGGATTAGTTGATTTGGGGGATACCATATCTATTATGCCCTTTTCTATGTGTAAAAGATTGGGCTTTACCGATTTGCTACCCACAACAATGACAATCCAGTTGGCTAATTCTACCATTACTACGCCTTTGGGAATTATTGAAGATATCCCAGTGAGAGTAGGAAGAGACTCTTATGTCCCTTGTGACTTTATTGTCATGCACATAAAAGAAGATCTGAGATATCCAATAATATTCGGAAGACCTTTCCTCGCAATAGCCAGAGCACTAATTGATGTTGAAGCGGGCACAATTACCTTAAGGCTAGGGAAGGAAACTATTCAATTCAGAGTCTTTGACATCTAAAAAGTCCCAGCATTCATGAAGAACTCTTCCTTCTTGAGGCAACTGATAAAATGTCCCAGCTAAGGCAAGAAACTCCTGAACCATCTGATGCTCTGGAGAATGCCCTGATGAACCCAGATGCCAAATCGTCGAACGACAAACTAGTTCAACAATGTCTAAAATATCTAGAACAAGCCGAAGAAGACCCAGAAGCTACCTTTGAGATGTTGAAATCTGTCACCACTCTAGAGACTATTGAAGTACCCAAGGCACCTGAAATGAAAGTCCTACCAACTGGACTCAAATATGTCTTTCTAGAAGAATAAAAACTATGTCTGGTCATTATCAGTTCCACTTTGATAGATGACCAGGAAGAAAGACTTCTTGTTAAATTAAGAAAGCACAAGAAAGCCATTGGATATAAGATGACTGATCTAACTGGGGTAAATCCAGCTTTATGTATGCACAAATTACCTATGATAGAAGAGTTTAAACCATCACGGGAGCATCAAAGGAAGCTAAACTCAAATCTTAAAGAGGTTGTTTGCCTTGAGGTTCTAAAACTTATAAAAGATGGTATTATCTATCCGATTTCTGACTCCCAATGGGTAAGTCCATTCTCGGTAGTTCCTAAAAAAGGGGGAACCACCATTATTTTGAATGATAAAAACAAATTGGCACCCACTCAGACTGTTACCGGATGGAGGATGTGCATCGACTATAAAAAATTGAACAAGGCAACAAGGAAAGACCACTTTCATTTACCTTTTCTTGACGAAGTCCTTGAATGTCTAGCTCACCATAAATTCTTTTGCTATCTTGATGGCTACTCGTGATTTTATCAAATTCTGATACACCCTAAAGATCAAGAAAAGACAACTTTTACCTACCCTTTTAGAACTTACTCCTGATGCCCTTTGGGCTATGTAATGCACTTGCAACATTCTAGAGATGTATGTCTTCCATATTTGCAGGTTTAACTGAATCTATGATGGAGGTATTTATGGATGATTTCTCAGTCTATGGAGATTCCTTCGATAACTGTTTGCTTAATCTCAGTAAAGTGCTACAAAGGTGCGAGGAAAAAAATATGATCCTTAATTGGGGAAAATGTCACTTTATGGTGACAGAAGGTATTTTCCTCGGGCATCGGGTGAGTGAACGAGGGATTCAAGTAGACAAAGAAAAAATAGATGTCATTTCAAAGTTGTCACCACCAAAAGACTTCATAGGAGTACGAGCTTTCTTGGGCCATGCCAGATTTTACTGAAGATTCATTCAAAAATTTTCAAAAATAGCAAAGCCCATGACTAACATGTTAACTAAAGATGTGGACTTCAATTTTGATCAATTTTGTCTACATAGCTTCACGACCTTAAAAATGCTTTAGTCTCTGTGCCTATACTAAGAGCTCCTGATTGGTCACAACCCTTTGAGATAATGGGTGACACCAGTGACTATGCTATAGGAGTAGTACTAGGGTAGAGGATAGATAAGAAGCATTACGTGATATATTACGCATCCAAAAACACTTGATGAGGCCCAAAATATCTATACAACTACTGAAAAAGAATTCTTGGTAGTCATTTATGCTTTTGAGAAATTTCATTCCTACCTGATGAGATCAATGGTTACAGTTTACATAGATCATTCAATAATAAAATATCTGATTCAGAAACAAGACGCCAAACCTAGACTTATTCGTTGGGTACTGATGCTTCAAGAGTTTGACCTGGAAATAAAGGACAAAAGTGGGGTGGAAAATGTTGTCTCTGATCACTTGAGTCACATGGAGGATCAAGATGAAGAAAATATACCTATCTGTGACTCTCTACCTGATGACCAACTCATGAAGGTCACCACTGGATTCCCCTAGTATGTCGACATAGTAAACTATCTAGCTATGGGAATTGTTTATCCTTCTACTTCCTATCATGATCGGAAGAAATTTTTCCATGACGTCAAGCAGTACTTCTGGGATGAACCATACCTCTTCCGCTTATGTGCAGACGGATTATTCCGCAGTTGCCTTCCTGAAGAAGAAATCACCCCAGTCTTGGAACACTGTCATTCTGGCCCCACAAGAGGGCACATGAGTTCAAAGAATACTGTTCTTAGAGTCTTACAGTCATGTTTCTTCTGGCTGACAATAGCAAAAGATGCACATGAATTTGTACAATCATGTAATAAATGTCAACTCTCTGGAGGGATATCCAAACAGAATGAATTCCCACTAACTCTGTGGTAGGAAATTGAACTCTTTGATGTATGGGGAGTGGACTATATGGGTCAATTTCCCTCATCATATGGATTCTCCTATATATTAGTCGATGTGGATTATATATCCAAATGGATAGAAGCTATACCCATTGTATCTTGTGATTCTAAACCGGTTATTAAGTTGTTTGAAGACATTATCTTTCCTAGATTCAGAGTTTCTAGAACTTTCATATGTGACAGAGGGTCACATTTTTTGGAACGAAGCTTCAAAGCCCTTCTGAAAAAATACGGAGTAAAACACAAGGTCGCCATGCCTTATCATCCACAAATAAGAGGCCAATTTGAAGTCTCAAACAGACAACTGAAAGCTATTTTAGAGAAGACTGTCAATAGAAACCGCACATATTAGTCCACCAAGCTTCCTGATGCTCTCTGGGCATATCACACTTCTTACAAGACACCAATAGGAACAACTCCATTCTGTTTGGTGTATAGAAAGTCATGTCATCTTCTAGTAAAATTAGAACACAAGGCTTGGTGGGCTATAAAACAGTTGAATTTCGATTTCAAAAGTGTCAGCGAATACAAACAACTTCAATTATAGGAACTTGAGGAACTAAGAATGTCTGCTTACCAAAATGCCAAGATTTACAAAGAGCAAATTAAAATGTGGCATGATGGCCACCTTAAAAGAAAAGATATCATCGTCGGAAACAAGGTCCTTCTTTTCAATTCCAGACTCAAAATGTTTCCCGGGAAACTCCACACAAAGTGGTCCAGACCCTTCACTATCAAGCATATCTACCCAAGTGGAGTGGTCATCATCCTTGATAACAATGGAGGAGAAAGAATTGTTAATGGTCACGGATTGAAAAAATACTATACTCCAGCCGATAAAACTCCAAGACAAACCATTGACATTCATGACCCCACTGCATCAACCTGATCAAGCCAGAATCTCATCGAGCCAATGACGTAAAACCAAAGTGCTACTTTGGAGGCAACCCAAGAACTGAGTATCACCTTTCTTTTTTGTTTAAATTCTTCCTTGCTTAGTTTTTATAATTTTCTAGTCTTTTTTTTATTATTTCTTTAGACCTATTAATCTCGTTCAGAAAATATAAAAATTAATATAAGAAACCAAACAAATATAAAAATATAAAATAAATAACTAAAATAATTTTACCCAAACGGTCTTGAAACCGTTTGGTCCTCACGGTCTCGAAACCATTTGGATCCAAACGGTCTTGAAACCGTTTGGTCCCCATGGTCTCGAAACTATTTGGAGCCAAACGGTCTTCAAACTGTTTGGTCCTCATGGTCTCGAAACCATTTGGAGCCAAACGGTCTTGAAACTATTTGGTCCTCACGGTCTCGAAACCGTTTGGACCCAAACGGTCCCGAGACTATTTTCCCTAAAAGGAATATGAACAGTCCCCTCCATATCTATAACTATAACCCTAAACCCTCCCTTTTCTTTTCTTCTATTCTCGAATCTCTCCCTCGCGACGTTGTTTCATTCCTTCTTCTCTCAGTTATACTCCCACGTGACCCTGCTCCCTCCTTCTTGCTCTCGTGCGACCCGAACAGCACTGAGGTTTCATGCACCTCTCCTTCTTCTTCCTTGTTCCCTGTGAACCTATCCACAGCATCCATCTTCTTCTCTACCGTTTCAGTCCACAGCAAGGTAGAACGATTACCTCCTTTCACGATCATAGTGCCATAATCATCACCACCGCAACCATCACCGCAGCATCTGCTTTCTCTTCTATAGTTGTTTCATCACCATCGATGCATTCGTTGCTGCCACCACTTTGCCTCCCTTGCGATTTCGACACCTGTAGGTTCCTAATGGTTTCAAAACTGAGCAGGCCCTCGTGGTTTTGCAAACCGCATGGATCCTCGCAATTTTCAAAACCGAGCAGGCCCTCACAATTTTGCAAACTGCATGGGCCCTCATGGTTTTGCAAACCGCATGGACCCTAGAGGTTTCAATCTTAACAGTTTCACCCTCACAGTTTCACCCTCGCGGTTTCACTCTCGTGGTTTCACCCTCGCAGTTTCATGATCTTAAAACTGCATGACCTTTTCACGGTTCTGAAACCATGTGAACCTCTTCGCGGTCTTGAGACTGTGATGCTTGCACAATCTACACACCACTCACCATTCATACAATAATTCTATTAGCATTAAATCTCAACTCTTTCTAATATATGATTCTTTGTTAACACTTTACAGGATGGCCTCACCTGCAAAGGAAATCACTAAAGCAATACATTGGACCAGAGAACAGTTGTTGGAGCATCGAGATAGGCTCCAACACATTATCAACATGTGTATAAAGAAAAGCATATCTCCAGTTCAATTGCCCAAGGTCATTCATGACCTTGAGCGTGTCAACAAATGTCTGGATGAGGACCCAGTTGAGGACCTCGAAGAACCTTCCTCAACTGATGAAGGCTATGACTACGAGCCAAACTATGATGAAGAATCCCCAACCAGCAAGTCAAAGGGGAAGAGGAAGGCCTAGGAGGCTGCAACTGAATGACTAACAAAAAGGTGGGCAAGGAAACAAGTTCAACCCGCGACCTCCAGAGAACCAATTTTAGCAGGACAAGCAACTCCTCCTTCTGCCACTGCTACAGTTGCACCAATTGATCTTCAGATTCAACATCTAGAAGTTGATGACAAAATTCTACGGCCGACAAAGTACATATGCTCCAACATACTGAAGAAGATGGGAGTATAAAATAGAGTTCTTGACCTTCTTGACAAGGCAAACCTCTCCAAATCTCTGCTTTGTCATCGAGAATTCTTATCTCGAGCCCACACTGGAATTCTTCACTCACCTCTCCAAACAACCAGTGGAAGACAAGGACAAACAAAGGGATGGGGGTGAACACAAGCTCATCACCTCGCTTTTTGGAAAGTAGGTTTCACTAACTAAACACATGTTGAACAAAATCTTCATCGACATCCCAGAACAACTAAAGAATGTTATGGAAGCAGGTCTGGATCACCAACTGTTCAATAGGCATACCTTCTGGAAATCTCTGACTGGAATCCCAAACTACGATTCCAAAACCTACAAAGCCCCCAACATCCACTCCAGCCTGGTGCGAACACTACACAAAATTATAATAGGAGCACTTTTCCCTAGAACAGAGAGCGGGAATGTGCTCATCTTGGACCTCTTCATACTATGGTCCATCTTAAATGGCAGTCAGTCAATATCGGACGGCATTTGATACATAAACATACATCTTATGCCCCCATGAAGGAAATCTACATGGGTGGTCATGTGACTACAATTCTGAAATACCACAAGATGGATGAACCACTCAAGAACTGCACTTTGTTAAAAGGTGACAACCTAACCAACAAGCAGATTCTCAAAACACATACATCATCAAAGAGAAGGATAAAAAGCTCCATTATGTTTTTCCCCACTGTCAAAGAATAAAGAACGCTATTACCACTTCTCGAGCTTGCATATTATGATAAAGACAAATATGCATTCACTCAAGAGGAGCTAGCTACTCTATTAGCCTCTATAAAAGGGAAGGGGAAACAAGTGACAGAAGGGAAAACGGAGCACAGTGTCACTGCTCCAGTAACACAGCCAAAGAAAATATCGGTGATGCGACCATCCAAACTGTGAACACATAAGAAATAGCAGTCTGAGATGCCCACATCCAAGATCACCCCAGAGGCAGAGCACCCCCATGTAGACACCTTCATGAATCCAACATCAAACCCCTTTATCTTGGGTCTAGATATTGCGATCACCTCTACATCCACTCCCGCCACCCTAGGGATAGAGGGGTCAAGATATTTATCTTCCACCACCCCATTATTTTCCACCATTCCACCACCCACCACCATTCCATTCAACACAACTACAACTCCACTCACATCATCTTATCCCCTTCCTTTCCCCATGGGTGAGCCAATTTTCACCTCAACGCCCAATCTCACCTTCACTTCCACCACCTTCCCCCTGGCATTCTCGGTTCCACCTTTCATATCTGGCATGTCGCCACCTTTCTCATCCGCCACCACCCTGATACCACTGATGACTCCTTCTACATTCTCCATGCAATTTGCGGGTCCACCAATGGTGTCTCTCTCACACGACACCACCACCCTTCCTCCTGGACCCCAGCCACCACACCCATCCACCACTGGGGTCTCCTTTTCACAAGATGGTGATGCATTTGGACATCAATTTGATGCTATTCGAACCCTCCTCACTGACCCTTATAACATCTTACAATCTATTTTTTTCTTGTGTGTAGGGACTTGCTACACAGGTACCCAAGCTCAACGAGCGGACTCACGCCTTACTGGACCTCCGCACAAGCATTCAACAATGATAGGAAGTAGCGGTCCAACAAGTCAACCTCGTTGATGATCTCTTGCAAACCCTTCCATAATTAATGCTTAGCATGAAAAGACAGTAAGAAATGTTAGTCCAGCAAGTCGACCAGGTTACCAAGCAAACACAACCATGGTCTGCGACCCTTCACGAGCTTCAACAGCAATAAGTTGCAATGAGCACACGTATGGAGCGCATAGAAAGAAGCCTCACACATCTCATCTGCTGCCAGGAGAAGCATGCAAACGACGCTTTAGATCAGCTACAAACAAAAGTGACTGATCTGACAGCACGACTCCTCTCCGCTGAAACAAGATACACAGATCTCAAGGAAAACCATGACGCACTGCTCAAAACCCATGAGCATGTGCAAGTGGCACTTGAAGAATTACAAGCCATCCATCAGCGATGCAAGAAAGCATCAACTAAGAAGAACAAAGACAAAGTGGTGGATGACAAAGATGATGAAGATGACGACAATGACGATGATGATTTTGATTCCTCGACTGACTCCAATGCCGACAACTCCTCTTCAGATGACCAACCGGACGACCTAGGCAATGCTGGATAGGGCACCAGCCGAGGAGCAGATAATACAAAAAGGGGAGATAGTGGAGACTATAGGGAGGGTGGTAGAAAAGATTCTGAAGACCACCACGCTCCTGACAATAATGACAATGTAACAATGTCCTATTTAGACCAATTCTTCAATTTTTATGCAATGGGCTCTCTGGGGGATACAGCCAAAGACGCAGCTTTTGCTGAGTTTCAACAATGTATCTTGGAAACCAGCACTAGCCTGCTCACAACAGCTATCACTTTTCCACCATCTGCTATGGGGCAAGATGCAGTCCTCCCCCAAAACATGAGGATTCTGACAGAGTGAGTCTCGACACTGACGATGGACTCGACTCCGACTCTGATGAAATTGAAGATATGCCACAAATTTTTGACAACAATGAATAGACTTCACTTCCTCCTCCAATAGACCTTCCCCTACCTCCACCTCTACCTCACAAGATGCACGACTTAGATACAGCAGCCATCTCTACATTAGATGTTTAAGGCATCTTCATCCTAAACACTATTATAGATGATGCCAAGAATGGAGGGGGGGACATCCTCTATAATAACACAAAGACAAAGTGAAAGTTGACACGTGAATATTTATGTGTTCTTCTATGACCTAAGTCATCGGTAAAGATGGCTATCTTCCATGTCCTGCTTGCCAACTCTATAGAGGAAATTTGGAGCCTGAAGAAAATGCAGCCAGTTTTCAATGCCTCACCCACTTTAGCATTATCCTTGTCACACAAGGACTTACAGGCAAAGTCCATCAAGCGGTTGCAAATAGGTCTCGCAAAAAAGGCACACTACATCACAATGCCTTTCAAAGTTTCCGGCCATTGGCTCCTTATGATTGTTGACACTGAGGCCCGCGACGCAAAGGTTACAATTTCTATGCCAGTGAGCTTAAGGTAGGAAACATTAACTTTGCAGTTCAGAAGTCGGAGAAGCGAGATGCATTCCTTTCCGGCTTCTCAAAGTCATATGGGTTGCTTTCCCATCTTTCGCACATGGATGGAACCAACCTTGGTTCAAAATCATCAGCCTAGCCATTCATGCTCTAGAAGGCTTAGGGGACTGCGCTCTCTGCACAATCAGATTCATTGAAGCGCTCAACGGAAATATCCCCTTTACCGAGCTAGCTACAGAAGATATACATGCTTTATAGGGATGATATGCCATGGAGCTCATTTGCGATACACGGTTCTTCAAGGACCTGACAATGGCACATGATGACGTACCCCATTATTTATTCTTTGCTATCCAACGTCCATAAAAGCAACCTTTCAGACAAGTTCTAAAGGAGTTGGAACAACAACAAACCGCCAAGGTCCCAGAATAATGACAATGGGACCCCTATACTTTTGATATGGCAGAAGATAAGGGGGCATAGATCTACTAACAGGAGCTATCATTAATAGATCCTCCAAAGATATGGTGCCTCTATCTGATATACCACTGACATTCCCAAACTTTGACCTTGCTACATGCAAGGGTCTTTCAAATAGTGAACTCAGACTCATCATGTCTCGGCTATATGTAGAGAATGATGATCTTGTCTTCCTTGAAGGGAATATTCTTGTAATGGCAGATGCACTCCGCAAAACCATACAAGTAAAATGTGCACTATCTGTGAGCGTGATGAGTGCCTACCAATTTCTTCTAGCACGGGACTTGCCTACGGTTTACATGGTGCCATAATACCTAAAGGATGATTTACTCAGCTCAAATAACTTCAGAACTACTGAAGCCCTTATCTCATATCTTCAACATACGACTCCAAAGTTCATCTTGTTTCCATTCCTTCACTCTGAGCATTGGATGTTGCTGGCAATGAACTTACATAACGGAACTACAGTTATCTACAATATATCTGATAGCCAGTTCAATCTAAACCAAAAAGAGTATGATGTTATAGCAAAGATGCCCACGGAGGAAGTGGCGAAGGATTGTGCTGAATGACTGCATGATCTTCTTGGCAAACACACAAAGGCGTACAACAGAGAACATTTCAAGCATCCAGCCTTCTGCCACAAATGTCCCCAGCAAATCAAAGAATCCAATGATTGTGGATTCCACATCCTCTACTAGATGTATATCCTCATTGTTCTTGGAAAACATGTTGAGGACATGAAAGACATGGATTATCACGCTTTACGGGGGAAGTTCATTGCCAATCTTCTCCGTTCTTATGGAGCCAACAAGGGTTTAACAAAACTTTGACACCCTTTCCCGTGTACTTCTCAACCTATCACCTTGACACTCTGAGAACAGAGTGAGTGATAAGTTAGGGGGGGAGTACACTGGGCAAGGGACGAGGTATCATATTCAAACCTTCTTTTTCTAACTTCTCATTTACCTTTGTTCTTTCACACAAATTATTCTTTTTGACATTTAGATTTTCTGACAATTTCTTTGATAGAATTACTTCTATGAAAGATAACATTCACCTTGGTAAGGGACACCCCTAGCTAAGTTAGAGACAAAGTAGTCCTCAGAAGCACTTACATAGTAGCATTTAGACACATAGTGGTGAATTAATAAATCACCTCCACACTCGATATCCATGCTTTTGCTTCAATTCTACATCAGACTCTCCACATGTCAAAACGGTGGCCGAAACAAGCCAAACGCTCTCAAGGTCAGAAGGGAACCAAGTGAAATCCAAATCAAGAAACCTCGCAAGTAGACCGCTGAGTACAAAACCAAAACAAGTGCATGTCTGGAAACTCTAGGGAACAATTTTCTTCTTTTCGAAAAAAATGAGGCTTGGCAGCCCAAATAAAACCCCTAAATACCCAATTCCTAAGTCGGTGAGCATATGAATAAAAAGCATGAGTGTTGAATAAAAACATGAGAGTTGTGACATGCATAAGGACCTATATGAAGTGCCAATAAAGGTCTTGCCCATCCGGTACATTCATATACCCTCACAAAGACAGATGTGTCACGTCCGATAGTAAGATCCTAAGGTTTCCAAATATATGAAAAGCTGACAAAGGTCTTGCCCAGTCGGTGCATTCAGCTTCCCTCACAAAGGCAGATGTGTCGTGCTCGGTAGTGAGATCCTAAAAGCTTAGACAACCCTTCCCCCCTTCAAAGGGGGAGTTACACAGCAGCCTTCAGCCAACCCTCATACCTATACTAGCTTCCAGTAGGAATATCAAACAAGTATAAAACTACTTAGATTCAAAGACATGCACAGAAAACGATTAAGGAAAAGATGGTCCCAATGCGAGTTACATGATACGGAAGAAACCTGAGGTCCATGCAACTCATGATACCTGAAAGAGTTAATGCAAGTAGAAGACCTGACAAGATACTGGGAGATCTCTGGTATAGAACTAAAGTAAGAGTATGGGAATCTACATTAAATAAAATCACCTCGCCATTATGTGTCTTAGCTCTAACTAGCTTGAGAACAAGCTAGACTCTAAGTTTGGGGGGTGATAACCTCCCATTTCGTGATGATTATCTTATTAGTTCTCTTAGTTTTGCATACTCTTTCTTAAATAAATTAGATAGAATACTTAACTTTCTAGCCTTATTGTGTATTCACCAATAAACTGACATTTCTCCTTTTCTTCTTATAGAAAAACCAAAAAAAATCGCAAAAGTTCCCACCCAACTGGTCTCAAGACCATGAGGACTCAAGTAGTCCCAAGACCGAGCAAGTCTTAACGGTCCCAAGACCGAGCAAAGTCCCAAGATTGTGAAGAACCCAAGACCGAGCAAAGTCCCAAGACCGTGAAGAACCTAAGACCGAGCAAAGTCCCAAGATTGTGAAGAACCCAAACGGTCTCCAGGACTGTGAGAATGCTTAACGGTCTCAAGATTGCAAAGACTCAACTAGTCTCCAAGACTGTGAGGACGCTTAACGATTTTAAGACCGTGAAGACTCAACCGGTCTCCAAGACCGTGAGGGTGCTTAACGGTCATAAGACCGCAAAGACTCAACCGGTCTCTAAGATCGTGAGGGTGCTTAACGGTCTCAAGACCGTGAAGACCCAACCGGTCCCCCAAGACCGTGAGGATGCTTAACAGTCTCAAGACCGTGAAGACTGAAAAGTTCTCAAGACCGTTCAAGATCCTTGGAGCCTATAAATAGGACTCAAGGGGTCCTCATTCAGGTGAAGATTCTTAGATGCCCAAAGGCTACCTCATTTGTTCTAGAGCTATTTCATCCTTCATCCTTCACCCCAAGGCTACCGGTCTAAGATCCACACTCCATCCATAAGCCTACTTTCTCTCTCATCGACATAGAAGTTGGGGAGTGAAGTATTTGTCACCAAAGTAACCACACAGTGTGAAGATAGTTGTTCTCTACTCCATGGGTTCAACCTTCCTCCCTCCTACGTGGAGATGATGTTTTTCTTCTCTTCTCCTGTCTCCTTCTTTGTTCTTTCCATGAGCGAGTAGTTCCATACACTAGGGTGTGGGGAGCAGCCCCACTACCCATGTTTTCATTTCATTCATCGTAATTCATGAGTTTGCAATAGAGAAATACTATCTTTTCAGTTCAACATCAATCATTTAATGAATGCTAGTTGCTTGATCACCAACTTGTGTTACCTATTATCTACTAGTATGAATTGTCTATGTTTGTGCTTTTAGATTCGATTATCGATTGTATGTTGGCTCTTGATGTATGTAGTCACCATATATCTATTTTGGTATCTAGGAGTGCTTTTCAAGGAGTGGAGTAAACTCACCTCCATCGTTGTACTTTCATACTATGAAATGGAAACAATTGATGTATGGAAGTACAACTTTGACAGGTCGAGGAACACACTTTGTGAAGGGAGTGATGCAAAGTAAGTGACCATTCGTTTGGGGATGGTTGGCATTACAATGCCTACACATTTCCCATAGTTGTCTATTCGAAAGAAAGCTAAGTCTACAAAGATACTAACTGATTAGACCTTTTTTGCAAGCCATGTTATGATGATGTATGTTATGATCCATGTGTAGTGGTGGTGAAACTCAATCACATCCTAGTGGTTTCCAAATATTGTTTACAACCTTAATTTTACTTTCCTACCCTTTAAATTACATTTGCATATTAGTTTAATCATCAAATCAACTCTTCGGTCTAGATATCAACTCTTGAGTAGATAAGTATAATTATAACATTTTCCATCTTGTTAATCCTTAACAAGACCATTGTCTTGTGGATTCGACCATCAACTATACTATGATAAGACTTCCACATACCTTAGCATACGTGGGTGGAGATCTTATTGTAGCACATGCAAGGTTAAACCTAGAGACTTACTAACTCTAGGAGTTTTAGTGGTGCATGCAACTTCACGCGAGTGGAGGCTCCATCATCAAGGGGTCCAAAAATGTAATCATATCAAGTATGAGCATGAGGCATATCAATAGGGAGAGACTTCCTTGGTTATATTTGAGGTTTGATCAAAATAGGGACAACATAGGTTAAATCAATCTGGACCTCATAACCATGAGGTGAAAAATAAGAATTCCACCTTATTTCTCCACATCTACAATTTTTATGATTTACCTCAAACATAAAATCACAAATGCTATATTTGGTAACATTAAGTTTGCATAAATTTTACACATGAGTACATAACTTTCAAGAGTGCTTTCAATAAGAAAAATAGCAATTTCAATTTAAGATAAGATCATGGCATTATCATCTTAATAAATTATTATAACATGGTTTTCACATGTATTTACATAATTTGAATACAATTTTTTGAATAACAAGGATATATTGGAAACTTGGTGTGCTTCATTTTAAAAAGTTTGGTTTTAACTTGCAAATTTCCCATTGCTATAGTATTTATGGTTTTCATTGTTTAAATAATCCAATAATTGACATGTGGAAAATAAAGATTAAATCCCAAAATAAATGAATTACTAAATGTAATAGGTAAATAATATGGAATTATGTGGATTTATCTAGAAAAGTGATGTTGAATGCCACTAATGGTTTGGTTTTGTTTTCACATAGTTCCTAATAAAGAAAGTAATCACAATAAGGGATATGGAAAAGGTAGAAAGAGAACAGGGTTAATTTGATACTTTAAATAATTAAATAAAGGAGAAGAGTTGGAGACTAAGAAAAGTACCTTTTATTTCTGAGTTTTGGTCCCAAACCTCGCCCACACTTACATAAAGTCATTAAAGACTTTCCTTACAAAAATGAGATTAAAGAAGTGAGAGATATGGAATTTTCTAGATATGATATAGTGATTAAATTAATTGATATATGCATTAAATGTCATGATTTAAATAGTTTTAGAAAAAGAAATTAGGGACCTGGACCCTTTAGTTTCTAAATGTGATCTGAGTTGTGGATCTCAGATCCAAGGGCAACCGGTTATCGTCTATCTTGAGACCAAATAAGAAACTTGGGAACACTACACATGGATTTCCTTTTTCCATTTTATTCCATCTTAGTCCATGTGCAACTCCAGAAACATCCCCAACATATTGGTGAGGAGAAATTTCACCTACCTAACCTAGGATTTGCCTACTTTGGGAGGTAATTAAGAACTTGCTCAATTCAAAATCCTAAGAGCAACCATGTCGCCATAGTTTGATATAAATAGAGGCCTAAGGACCCTCTGTTAGATTACAAGTTGGCTATCAAGACTCCTCTTGACTTTATGCATCTTTCCATGCCTCCAATTTCTTTGTGAAACATGTCCTTCCCCTTCACCTCTCCTCACTACCTCGCTGGAGATATCCCTTCTTCATCCCAGCAACTTTGGTCAACCCCTAAACAATTGAATCCCTCACTAACTTTGTGGGAGTGCAGCAAAGGATGTGGTAGTCTAGTTAATCACTGAAGGGGCCTGAATCACAAAACCAACTAGTGAGTTGACCATTTTCTCACATGGGTGGAGCAAAGGTAGGAGACAATCAGAGTGGAAAATACTTCCCTGACCCCAGGTTCTCTTTGTTAAAGGTAGGGACTTTTTTTACTTTTCTCAAACTAACGAGCGTGCGGCCACGCAAGCACACCAAGCCTAGTTGGTGTGAGTCCATTGGCTCATCCCATCCAAGTTGGCAAGGCTAGGGCCTGGACTCATCGCCTAGGTGGTGAGCTCTCATTGGAAAGAAACTAATTAACCTTTTAAAAATCATATAAAATTATAGGGACATCCAATCAAGATATATTATATATGAAACTTGATCAAAAAATGCAAGGAATGCAATAAAAATAGTTCCAAGACCTAATTCTATATTTGATTCTAAAAGTTTCTAAGTTGTTATATTTAATGTGTTAAATGTATAAAAACCCTAATTTCTTGACTTTAATGATCATATCATGTTTAAATGATTTAAATAGGTAAAGTAGAGTCGTTTTGGATAAAAGAGACATCTTTAACCAAATTAGGATTTAATAACACATAAAACATTCATATTAGGGTTTGTGAGTTAAAAAGACATTAAAAGTGATAATTAGGTTTGGGAAGCCAAAACCCTAATGAAACCCTAAGTTGACCCCAAAACCCTAACTTGGAACCCAAGTCACTCTTAATGATAGTCTTTTGATAAAGTAGTTATACTTGGGTGTTATGCACTAATTTCAGGGTGATTGCTTACTTTCTCTCAATTTACATTTATTGCTTGGACTTTAATTAGCTCTGAGAAAGGTATGTGGTTATGCCTATGACTACTTGACTTAAATGACTTTCATGGTTTTGTAAAGTTTTCCATATTGATTGCAAATAAATTTTTGGTTGTTTATTCAGTTCCTACAATCTTTAAAGACTCTATGAGTATCACATATAAAGATAACTTGCTCAACTATCTCTAGTGCATTTAAGCGATACATGTGGGATGTATGAAATTTCACTATGGTGACGAGTGATCAATATGAGATGGTATGATCACCAATAAGATTAAGTTGGGACAGGATAGTCATTATGAGGCCAAGGTTGGATAGGATGGCTAATGTGAGGCCTAGACGGGAAAGGAAGGCCATAAAAACTGAGCCCATGAATGGCAGGTTATGAGAGGTCCACTGCAGGGATTATTACCCTACATGAGTACTCCAGAATGGGAGTGTACCATAGAGATTAAGTTTATAAGTTAAATTTGTAATTATATTTGTTGCTATGGTTGAATATGTTGTTACACCTAGACGCAAACATTTTGTTTCTCCCACATACCAGTATAACTTGTTATGTTGACCATGTTTTTGTTTCACATTGTTTGAGGTTAAACTCCTTATACTCTACAATACGGACTTCCTGTGAATATGACACCAGAAAAAAATATATAATGTAATCCTAGAGGATATAGACAAATAGTTTTGTTTCTAGTTGCAAACAATATTTTCCCATATCATGTAACTCCTTATTAAATAGTTTATCTTTTCATCCAACTCATTTCTATTTAGTGAAATTTATTAATTATTCTTATTTATTTGCTAAAACATCAATCTTGTATTATGGTAATGGCCCTTGCCCTCTCGGTCCACCTTAATTGGGGATAACATGGGGAGGAGTTTACATAAATTTTCATGATTTCAAATGAATTTTATCAATCCCCACACATAAGCTACCCTTAATCAACAAATCATGTGATAATGGTCATGAATGAAGAATTATATGAGCAGATGGGAAGGCTAACTAATCATCTTCTACTTGGGTGGCTTAGGTAGTCTTTAAAAAAGAGGTGAGATACTAGAAGACTATATAATCTTGAAGGGAAGAAACCTAATCCAGTCTTGGATCCACATTGGGTAGGTAGGTGTACAGACGAACCTCAGCCACAACATTAGTCAGATATGAGGTGAATACTAGCAAGAACCTCCACATTTAGCATCGTACATATTTCCTTAGTTTCACCATTATGCATTTTGGTTCTCCCTTGGTTCATATGACGTGTTATGACTTAAATATATAGAGAGGCCTATGTATATGGCTATGATTCCATTTTCTACAGAATTATTTGTTACCCTCATCCTACTCCCAACTGACTACAAAGTTAGTGTAGTAGGGTTCGGGTGAAAATTCATAGAATGGAACATTATTACACACAAGAAATATATATGAAAATGAGATAATTAAAACTAAATACAAAGCAAGATACATCAAGGATAAAAGCGACATGTATCCATCTCTATGTCAAGTTAACCCATTGGTGTTTCATTTCATAAAGTAGTTCCAACGTTTCTTCATTTGGCATCAAAACTTTGATAAACAAAATATATTAATGTTAAAGCATGAAGTAAGCTATGAAAAGACAAGTAAGCATAGTTTAATGGTATTATAAAAGTTTCTTGGATAGAAACATTTTAACAAAAATAAGAAACAAGGCAAGAAATCTTAATGACATTCTTATATACAAGTCACATTTTTGGTTACATTTTCCAACATATCAACAATAGACCATTGACCACTTCCAATGGAAGGTTCCATGAGGTGGAGTTAAGGCTCAAAGCCTATATTTCAAACTAACTCTACATGATGGGCCTTAACAACAAAGTCAATGAGATACCCTATTCCAACATGCCTTGTGCCTTTACCCTATGAATTCAGGAAGGTACATAAGGTTATATCATAAATTTTTCTATATTAAGTTTAAGGTTTGTAAACATAATGTAATCAAAAATAAAAATAGTATTCATAGGAGAAATAGATAAATAAATTAAGTAGGAATCCAATAATTCATATGATAATACATACAAACAAGTCAATATCATTATAGGCTCAAGAAATAAATCATACGTTGTGAGTAATGAACAAGTTATAATTCATGAGTGAGATTCCTGAGTGAGATTCCTAGAGAGGACATGTAAAAATACTAATTTTATCTTTATTTGATAATACTCGTTCTCACTCTATGGTGACCCATATTACTAGAATGGATATCAATTTCATAGATCAAGTGTGATGACACTCCAATTTGCTCACATGCATGCTCAATTTCACTAAATGTGACATTATAATGCCTTTTGAACTATAAACCTCTTCTTAATGAGTCACCATATTTGAAGATAAATAAAACCACATACTATGATCTTTCAAAAATCCAACTTGTAACATGTTGTAGAGAATACAATTTTGAATCCAATGGCACCAAAATCGCCTCAATCGGGGGTTTGTAGCCTAAGTTAAGATCTTTTAAGAGTGGTTCAAATTTCACATGTTTTGATTGTTTTGTTGGATTTTTAAGCCTTAATGGGCCAAATTCTTTGAGCGCATCCTAGCAGCCACTACCCATTGTGTATAACCCTATCGCGCTCCTTTCTAAGTCATTATATCATACTGATATATAATCCAATGGATGCAAACTTGTCACTCACCTTTGTCGGCACTATAGCAGTAGCTACAACAGAACAAATTTGAATGGAACCAATAATGGTCGACCCGATGCCTTTGGGTGATTTGGAGCCCTCTTTTTTTGTTACAACTTACTCTCTCATTTCTCCTTGTTTTCCCCATCTCACATACCCTATTTGACACCCCTAGGCTCTTCTTCTTCATCGACTTTGGGCTGCTCCACCATGGCCCCCTTCTCGGCAACATGTGCCTCGACACCCTGATGCAAAAAATACAACCCCTAGCACCCTCACAACTTCCTATAAAAAGAAGGCAGGAGATGCAATTAAAGTTTTATAACTCATATGATAAAGATAAGAAATCCAAACTCTGAGGTGGAACTCTTGAGACCAGCAACAAAATGTCAAGCTTGACCCACCAAAACTTCCAAAAATGCCTCTACTCAACTCAAACAGGGTGAAACAAGAGCAAGGAAGAAGAAAAGAAAGTTCTCAAGCCACATGCATAGGGTTCCATCAAGAAAGACCAAAAAACTTGGCTATATGAGGGAAGAGGGTGAATAACTACAAGTAAAATGAGAAAAAGGACAAGAATCTTACATGAGAGAAGCAAGGAAAATGAAAAATGCTCAAGATTAGTCCAAATATTCTCGACACTTGCGCTTGCATCCACAAAATCTTGTGATTGGTGTACGTAAAGACTCTTCGACCACCGCTCTCTAGAAATTCTCATCTAGCACCTCAAGTAATGAGAGGTATATAAAAAGACACATAGGCGTACTCAGTACAATATTCTTGAATATTGTGCTGACGTGTACCACATGTAATCTTTTGTTTAGGTCATGTACATGTGCTTTTGACAAACTAGGATAGTTTTTGGGTTGTGTGGCAAGCTGATGTATAGGTGGACCTGTTGTCTTAGGATCTTGTTGTTTAGTGGTAGTACATGTACATGTATAAGTTTGTTGTTCAATGTGTAATATGAAATTTTGTAACGATTCATTATGTAATTATATATTGAATGGTGAACATGTGTTGTATAGTTTTATTATTGTTCATGTGCATATGTTATTTATTGTTTCCTTCTGACTTCCTCTAATTTTCTGCTTCTTAGCTTATTTTGTGGTGTTTAAATTGGGATTCTCACTTAAGTGAGGTTTCAATTTCAATTTGGATGTCACACATCAAATTAAGTTTTAGAAAATTTGAGGACGTCATAGGTGGTTGCAGAGCATGAACAATAGAAAACCCTAACATTTGCTCATTATGCAACTCAAACTAAAGAAAACCTTGAATTTAATAATCTTTAGGGTTAGATTAGTTATCTTTTAGAGACTAGATCTCACCTAGCCTCTAGGTTAGCACCTAGATGTCTGAGAACTAGGCCTAGACTGGTGCTTGTTGTTTATCAAGTCCTTAGATGTTGTCCTTTCCTTGTAGTGCAACGGTATGGGACGTTGCACTATTTGCAAATGACGTACATCGAAGGAAGAGAAATCCTAGGCATATGGCGCTCGTTGTATAGGGTAGCCACGCTAGTCAACACTTTGCTCTAACCTTTTTCATTAGGTGACATGATACTAGACTCTCTACTATGTGTGGGACACTCATTTTCTAGATTTGGCTTTTAGTTCCAATCAAATCGAACCTTGATAGTGTTCTCTTACGCTTGTTTTATCAGACAAAAACTATATAATATTTTATTATATATGTAAGTATTACAAAAATGTTTCCCCACACATATACGAAAAGGAGGTGGTCATGCAACCTAAGTGAAAGTGAATGACATCAGTCCAGAAGAGAGAATAGTTCTAGATTAGATGTCTAGAGCCTTGTTGGAATATGTGATAGATGGAATAGATGAAATAAGTTTTGATGATATGAATAAGGTATTACATATATGATATAAGATGGTTTATGATGACCAATGTTTGACTTTGCAGACATGAGTTTAGATTTGAGGATTTTACATAAGCTTTGATAATGAAGGTATGTATGTTTTGTAAGATAAGATATGTTAATTTAAGATAAGGTTGTGAATCATCAAGAGCCTCAATCTCTTTTATGAAGTAGAACCTCTAGTGTTAGGACCAGTTTTAGGGTTAACTCCAGAGAGGTTGAGACCCATTAGAAGAAGGTCAGAGAACCTAAACTCCAAGATATGAGAATTATGAGAAATTTGTGTTATGATATGTCCTAAACTAGACTACTCCTGAGTGAATGAGTTGAGTTTCTTTATGCATGATTCCTATATATATATTTGAACCCTAGATTCCCTTGGGAGGACCAAACCCTAGAGTCAGAGAGAGGTTGGTTATATGTGCATATATGAACATGAATATGAAAACCTGCCATCTAGGTGAGGGAGAGAGAGTCCCAAGACCCTGGAGGAGGTAAATGTGTTAGTTTTTGTAAAGCCTCAAGATCGAGTTGGTGGTTACTTGTAGGACTCTAGTGGCATATACAAGAGAGAGAGTTGGGTAAGAATAAATCATGGATAGAGAACCTACGAAGAGAATGTCATAACATGTTTTGGTTTGTGCTTATGTGGCTTGATCTTGTAAGGCTATCACTAGTACCAATGAGGTAATATGAGAACCCTAGACTAAGAGAGGAAAGACAAAGTATATGCATATGAGATACTCATACATTTGAGTTAGCTTAGAGAGACTGAGCAAGGTACTACCCTCATGGTAAGGGTTAGGACCTCAATTGGACTAGATGAAGTTTTGATATAGGTTTAACAAGCCACTCACATAAGTTTGTTTAGAACAACCATGATATAATATATGTAAGGATGTGATCTAATCTCGAGACGTGATATATAGACATGATATGATGGAAATCTAGAAATGGCTTAATAGATACCAATGCATAAATGGTTAACCATATACATGAATAATAATGATAATGTAATATAGTTGGTTAATCTAGTGATGAAGTCACTGATGAAGTTTGTAACTTGATATGAGAAAGTGAAACGAGATCATATTAATGATAAACATTGAATGTTGGTGGTTAATAAAGATATTGAACATAATTTGAAAGCGGGTACAATGAGATGATGGAGACACAATAATATGAGGAAGATGGATAAATTGAGTTAATGATAGTTAACTCCCTCCTAAAAGGCATATGTTAATGTTTAGCATGTTCTAACAATTTTTCACAATATAATGATAATGACACCTTGTTATGATCTATATGGATAAATTGAGTTCATTATAAATAACTCTTCTCAAAATGAGGACATAATTTTAAAACTTGATGTTTGGATAAAATGAGGATGTAAATCCTAATATGTGAAAAATGTCATGTTATATGTGAGGGGTTCACCTTAAATGTTTTTAAAACCTCCTAGTAGTCATTTGGATATAGTTATGGGGATTTGTTTTTGGATATGTTGCAATTAAAGAAGTGTCCTACATATGGATGAATACTTTTGGTTTTTCCTTGAAGTAAGAGGATGACTTAATTTTGAGGATGAAATTTCTTTTAAGATGTATATGATGTGATGGATTGGATTTTTGACTTAATTTTGAGGACGAAACTTCTTTTAAGGTGTATAGGATGTTATAGAGTGAACTTTTTATGTTCTGGAGTGCCCAATTGGATAATTGTGTTCATGAATTTCATATCAGAATTATTGTTTTGAAAGTTTATACATATGTGTGTTTTGATCATAGAAAGGTGATTCCTTTAGTTTGGAAGAGTTTAGGAGTTGTTTGATGTTGAAATTATGTTTGATGAGACTTTACGTGTCTTTTTGGAAATATTAATTGAAAGTTTATACATATGTGTGTTTTGATCATAGAAAGGTGATTCCTTTAGTTTGGAAGAGTTTAGGAGTTGTTTGATGTTGAAATTATGTTTGATGAGACTTTACGTGTCTTTTTGGAAATATTAATTGAAAGGTCAAATAGTTGATTTTGGCACCAAAAATGGAATAGAATAAACATTTAGTTGTGAGAAAGTTATGGTTAATATTTCATGAAGATTGGAGGATTCTAGGTCAAGTTATTTAGGCTTTAAGTTTGTGAAATAATTTGTATTATTAATGAGATTTGAGCTAAGTTTGAGAGAAAATGTTGTGTCACGCACCCTCTAGTCATTAAATCAAGGAGCCACGGATTTAGTATTTTTCCTGGTTACATCTTACCCGCACGTGAGTTATTAACAGACAAGATTATCCCTCCTAGCTTGCGGTTAGAAAACAACGGTGGGTGGCTGGAAGCCATGACCTTCCTTGGCCATGATCGTCAAGAACATGGGATGTAAAGGGGAAACAAGTGGGAGGTTGGACTTGCCTTGTCGAGATCAGAAGCATGACCCGTCATTTTTGGTTAGTGGGTGAGAGAACAAGGAGAGTGAGCCCTCTATTTCTAGTTTCTCTCCATCGTAATGAGTAGGTGATAGATGGGAGAAGGGAGAAGGGATAGAAGGGGCTTTCGAGGAATCTAAGGAGGGGAAAATACTCCCTATATTTGGACGAACACTGAGAGACATCTAGCTTGCTTATAGCTTAGACCGCCATGGGAGACGAAGTTAGGTTGATTTAGAAGGTTGTGATGTTTGTTGGGGCAGAAGGAGGTGCTCTTAGGGGCAATCAAGAAGAGGTACAACTTTTTGGAGGTGTTTTGAATCTTTTAGAAGTGTCAAATTGGAATGAGGATGAGAAGAGGTCTAATGCCTCTTATGCTCTATCGCACCAACAACTATTGACCGGCGAACTTGCCCAGACTGTGAGGAGAAGCCAAAGACAATGATCTTCAAGGCAGGTGGCATGAAGGAGGACTAGGCAGAGCTATTGGTGGCCAAAGGAGCAGATGAGGAGCGCCTGACCCCTACTGATCCTGAGTCAAGGTTGCCCCTTGTGGTGGCAGCATGTGCAAAGAACAAAAGTGTCATCAACATGAGAGTAAGGGAGATCGTGACGAAAGAAGAGAAAGGCCAAACCCATCCCTAGTTCAAGGATGAACCAGTAGCAAACCGGACCGGTTCAGGAAATGAGTCGTGCCACCCTAGTTGCCATGTGGAGGCATGCTACTGGCCACAAAAGGTAAATAATTCTGTAAATACCCAATTCTTAGATAATTCGTAGAAAATAGCACAGTTATCAAAAAAATACAAATAATACAATGAAATTCTTAGAAAAATGCATAGAACACAATGGAAGCACATGCTTTTGATGCATTAACCTCAGTGTTATCATGTAATTTGTAGAATTCTTGTTTCATGAGTAATAAATAATAAATTTAGACCTAAAATTATGAAAATGCATCAACATCTCTAGAATATGATATATAACACATATGATGTCAGATATGATGATATTTCAACATGAAATCGTGTAATTTGCTTTATACGGATAATTAGGGCTAATAACCCTAATCAAAATGTAGAAAATACATTAATGATCAATAAATGATGGAATTTATAAACAAAGCTCATATTAGTAACTGGAAGCTAATGTGGAACTTTGATATTAGTTATATGCATAGAATTCTTATTATACAAAGATGATCTTTAATACATGTTATGAAACCCTAATTTAGTTTAATAATGTAACCTAGGGTTAATATGTGTACAAAATGCTATGGAACCTAATGTTCAGATCATGGACCCTAATCTATAACATAATTGGAAAATATGACATCAGTGAGATAATTCTAAGACAAGAATACAAGTAAAAGTGGGAATATCCTAATAAGTTAAGTCAAACCCTAAAGTGGATATATTAAGGATATGATGATGAGAACTTGATGGTGATATGTGATCTTATCTTAATCAAATTTTGATCAAGGGTATAGATGACCTCATGGATATATGTTATGATTAGTATATCTCGGTTGAAGGTACGCCATTACCTCTTACTTGGCTTATTAAACAATATGCTTGTTCTATATGTGTAGTAAAATACTTGGCATATGATATTGTTTGAAATGATTGTTCTTGTATGATATGTTGCATGATTTTCCATACTTATTGTTATGAACACATGAAACATAATATATATGTTCTATTATATCCAAACACTTCAACTCTTTGGTAGTAAAGTGTTGGAAAGTAAGTACTTCAACTCTTTGGTAGTAAAGTACTTGAAATGATCCAACTCTTTGGTAGTAGATCATAAAGACATTAATGCATTCAACTCTTAGGTAGTAAATGCATGGACGATATGATGGAAAATGTACTTAAAATATGTGTTCTCTTTGTTAATGAACATCGTTGTGCAAGTATATGTTTTTATTATATTTGTTTATAACTACCAAGTATTATTTTTATCTTATTGCCAAGTCTTAGTAATGAGAGGTATATAAAAAGACATTTAGGCGTACTCAGTAGAATATTCTTGAATATTGTGTTGACGTGTACCACATGTAATCTTTTGTTTAGGTCATGGATATGTGCTTTTGAAGAACCAGGATAGTTTTTGAGTTGTGTGGCGAGAAGATGTACAAGTGGACTTGTTGTCTTAAGATCTTGTCATTTAGTGGTAGTACATGTACATGTATAAGTTTGTTGTTCAATGTGTAATATCAAATGTTGTAACAATTCATTATGTAATTATATGTTGAATGGTGAACATGTGTTGTATGGTTTTATTATTGTTCATGTGCATGTGCTACTGATTGTTTCCTTCTAACTTTCTCTAATTTTCTTCTTCTTAGACTAGTGTTTGGTGGTTAAATTGAGATTCTTGTTGAGGTGAGTTTTCAATTTGGACATCAAACATCAGATTAAGTTTTAGAAAATTTGGGAACGTCACAGGTGGTATCAAGAAATGAACAATAGCAAAGACCAACATTTACTCATTGTGCAACTCAAAACTAAAGAAAACTTTGAACATAAAAATCTTTAGGGTTAGATTAGTTGTCTTTTAAAGACTAGATCTGACCTAGCATCAAGGTTAGAACCTAGATGTCTGAGAACTAGGTCTAGACTGGTGCTTGTTGTATATAAATTCCTTAGATTTTGTTCTTTCCTTGTAGTGCAGCGGTATGGGACGTTGCACTATTTAGAAATGACGTACATCGAGGGAAGAGAAATCCTAGGCACATGGTGCTCATTGTCTAGGGTATCTGTGCTAGTGTACACTTTGTTCTCACCCATTTCATTAGGTGACATGACAGTAGACTCTCTACTATGTGTAGGACACTCATTTTTTGGATTTGGTTTTTGGTTCCAATCGAATCGAACCTTGATATTTTTCTTTGACGCTTGTTTTATCAGAGAAAAACTATATAATATTTTATTATATATGTAAGTATTACAAAAATGTGTCTGCACACATGTACAAGAAGGAGGTGGTCATGCAATCTGAGTGAAAGTGAATGACATCAGTCTAGAAGAGATTATAGTTCTAGATTAGATGTCTAAAGCCTTGTTGGAATATGTGATAGATGGAATAGATGAAATTAGTTTTGATGATATGACAAAGGTCTTATATAGATGATATAAGATGGTTTATGATGACCAATGTTTTTCTTTGAGGACATGAGTTTATATTTGAGGATTTTATATAAGCTTTGATAATGAAGGTATGTATGTTTTGTAAGATAAGATATGTTAAGTTAAGATAGGGTTGTGAATCAGCAAGAGCCTCAATCTCTTTTATGAAGGAGGACCTCTAGTGTTAGGACCAGTTTTAGGGTTAACTCCAGATAGAGTGAGACCCATTGGGAGATGGTTAGAGAACATAAACTCCAAGATATGAAAATTATGAGAAATTTGTGTTATGATATGTCCTAAACTAGACTACTCTTGTGTGAATGAGTTGAATCGCTTTATGCATGATTCCTATAGATATCTTGTTGAACCCTAGATGCCCTTGGGAGGACCAAACCCTAGAGTCAGAGAGAAGTTGGTTATATGTGTATATGTGAATCTGAATATGAATATGAGTACATGCAATCTAGGTGAGGGAGAGAGAGTCCCAAGACCCTAGAGGAGGTAAATGTGTTAGTTTCTGTAGAGCCTCAAGCTTGGGATGGTGGTTCATTGTAGGACTCTATTGTCATATGTAAGAGAGAGAGTTGGGTAAGAATAATTCATGGATAGAGAACCTATGAAGAGAATGTCATAACATGTTTTGGTTTGTGCTTATGTGGCTGGATCTTGTAAGGCTATCACTTGTGTCAATGAGGTAATCCGAGTATCCCAGAGTAAGAGAGGAAAGATAAAGTATATGCATATGAGATAGTCATAGATTTGAGTTAGCTTAGAGAGACTGAGCATGGCACTACCCTCATGATAAGGGTTAGGACCTTAATTGGACTACATGAAGTTTTGATATATGTTTAACAAGCCACTCACATAAGTTTATTTAGCACAACCATGATATAATATATGTAAGGATGTGATCTAATCTCGAGACGTGATATATAGGCATGATATGATGGAAATCTAGAAATGGATTAATAGATATCAATGCATAAATGGTTAACCATATACATGAATAATAATGATAATTCATTATAGTTGGTTAATCTAGTGATGAAGTTTGCAACTTTATATGAGAAAGTGAAATGAGATAATATTAATGATAAACATTGAATGTTGGAGTTAATAAAGATATTGTACACAATTTGAAAGTTGGCACAATCAGATGATGGAGAAACAATATATGAGGAAGATGGATAAAGTGAGTTAATTACAGTTAACTCCCTCCTAAAAGGTATATGTTAATGTTGAGCATGTTCTAAAAATTTTGCACAATATAATGATGATGACACCTTGTTATGATCTACATGGATAAATCGAGTTAATTATAAATAACTCTTCTCAAAATGAGGACATAATTTTAAAACTTGATGTTTGGATAAAATGAGGATGTAAATCCTAAAATGTGAAAAATGTCATGTTATATGTGAGGGGTTCACCTTAAATGTTTTTAAAACCTCCTATTAGTTGTTTGGATATAGTTATGGAGCTTTGTTTTTGGATATGTTGTACATAAAGCGGTGTCCTACATATGGATGAAGACCTTTTGGTATTTCCTTGAAGTAAGAGGATGACTTAATTTTGAGGATGAAACTTCTTTTAAGATGTAAATGATGTGATGGGTTGGATTTTTGACTTAATTTCGAGGATCAAACTTCTTGTAAGGAGTATAGGATGTGATAGAGTGAACTTTTAATGTTTTGGAGTGCCCAATTGAATAATCGTGTTCATGGATTTCATATTAGAATGATTGTTTTGAAAGTATATACATATGTGTATTTTGATCATAAAAAGGTGATTACTTTAGTTTGGAAGCATTTAGGACTTGTTCGATGTTGAAATTATGTTTGATGAGACTGTCTTTTTGGAACAATTAGTTGAAAGGTAAAATAGTTGAGTTTTGGCACCAAAATTGAATAGAATGTGCCTTTATTTGTGATAAAGTTATGGTTAATATTTCATGAAGATTGGAGGATTCTAGGTCAAGTTATTTAGGCTTGAAGTTTGTGAAATATTTGCATTATTAATGAGATTTGAGATAAGTTTGAGAGCAAATGTTGTGTCGTGCACCCTCTAGTCGGTGAAGCAGGGAGGCATGGATTCAATATTTTTCCAGGTTACATCTTAGCAGCACGCGAGTTATCAGCAGACAAGATTATCTCTCCTATCTTGCAGTTAGAAGACAATCGTGGGTGGTCATAAGCTACAGCCTTCCTTGGCCATGATCATCAAGAACTTGGAATGTAAAGGGGAAACAAGTGGGAGGTTGGACTTGCCAAACAATTTTAAAGTGACAAATTAATGCTAAACTTGAATTCCCCATATCCTATTTGGCGCTATTGTGGCAGGCCGTCATGAATCCATCATCTCCCACTCCCCCTTATCTTCTTGTTCTCCCCCTCTTATTCTCTTTGGTTACATCCTATTATTCCTCTCTCTCTCTCCCCTCTCCATGTTAAAGATAGACACCCCCAGCCACCTACGCATTTTGTGGCATGCACTGTCACAACCAGGCACAACAGCTGATGGCGTCGAATCCAAGTCCCAATCACAATGACCTCCTCTTCTCCTTCAACCTTGCATTACCACCAGGGACACATGCCCTAGCCAGCTCCAATGGCCATCGAGAAGTAGACCAGCTCCTTGCTTTCCCTCTACATCTGCCACCGCTGCTACCTTCACTGGCCTAGAGATCTACTGCCGTCAAGATCTATACCCATGATGTCGTCACCACGAAGCAGATGCACACCATCCAATACCTCAAACATCTCCTTTGACCCTTGTACCCTCAGTGGAAGGCCATTTCTTCTTCTTCTTATTCTTCTTCTTCTTCTTCTTCTTCTTCTTCCTCCACATGTGCCCAAAACACACTTTGCAGGAGGAGCCTCTCATCATTTTTGCATTGGCCGACTAGATATGGCAGAACTGCCTTCTCCCTTGACCTCGTCAGTAGTCACGACCAGTTCCTCCTCTCCTTGTCTTCCTTCTCCATCCTTTCCCCACTTACCTACCATACGATCTCCTGGCCTTTCAGAGATGGGTGTTGCATCTATCCCTTGCAAAGGGTATGCCATCCACAGCCAAGGAAATCTATTACATGTACTCAATACCTTCACACCATTAACTCTTGCAACAACTACCCCACTCCCCCAACCAATGCTAGCATCATCCCCAATGTATACATATGCCCTAGATCCCCTCTAATGGAGCAAGCTCAACCTACAGTTCACTACATTGAGCCTTTCCCTTTGACCTTATCAATCGGAGAACTATAGATCTCTGGATCATTCACAACTTTCCTTACATATTGCCTATCAACCTTCTTACGTTTCCTCAACTCTGTCAGCTTCTCGTCTCCTTAACCATCAAGCTAGTCAAGACAATGACAATGCTAGACCTTTTTTTAGACCACCATTGTACTCTTACCACCTTGACACTAGATATACTTCACCAAGGAGCCTGGACCGTGAGGCCAAAACCAATTCCCTCCATCCTAAGATCAATCGAGAATTGCTTTTCGAAGACCACCTGAAGCATGTGGATCTATAGGTAAGTATAATCGTCTACTACAATTTTAATTCCTAAAAGATTAGTTTAATAAGACTAAAGATGTGTTAGATGATAATTATGGCAATATGATTGATAAATGCAACCCTAGTAGATACGAAGACTACAAAGTCGTTCAATAATATATATTTTCTAGCATATAGTTCCTAAGTACTAAATCCGATGTATCCATATCCAAATATGATCAATTATGTTGCTGAATCTACCTATACATATAGGTGCATACATAACGATTAGAATGTATTGATATGAATGGTTAGT
The DNA here is from genome assembly GCA_963693085.1 of Alisma plantago-aquatica. Taxonomy (NCBI): domain Eukaryota; kingdom Viridiplantae; phylum Streptophyta; class Magnoliopsida; order Alismatales; family Alismataceae; genus Alisma; species Alisma plantago-aquatica. The sequence goes on from OY856415.1 coordinate 510,067,125, forward strand.
AATACATGCATATACATATAAATAGGTCTTGTTTCTTATAGTGCTACTTTAATAAACTTAGTAGTGATATAGTACATAAGATATCAATTATGACAACTATGTTACACATATAAGACCCAATCATATTGGTAGAACAAAACTTAGGAAAGCTTTATGTTCTAGTGAGCTTATGCTTTTATGTCGTATGCTAGAAAATATAATGTCCTTGAACCTAAGAATATGTCAATTGTTTGATAATGAAATTTCAGATAATACTTAGAATTATTTGAAATCAAAATCTAGTCATAATAATAAAATAATTTTTTAATTATCGAAAACCCTAGATATCCATATATTTGTTCATATTTGATGGTAATTAGATAACACAATGGGTATAAACATTAATATACATGAAAAATACGAGGTTAGGGGTGATATTAAATCATATAGTTGTACAAAGAGAGTACCATTTAAGAATTAAATGGGGGATATACATATTTTTACCAACACATATAATTAGGAAATATGTAGACTTATGTGACTTATGATGAATCTCAAAATTAAAATATATATCTAATAGATCGTGTGTACACTTAATAGGATTAAAATACTTAATGTGTCTTTAGGTGGCCAGAATTGGGGTAAAATCAATAGGTACTAGAAATGTATACATGTATTCACTTTGGTTTGACTAACACACCTAATGTGTTCCTAGGATGAAAACTTAAACTTGTGGATCAAGTATATCTATACAGTGAACCATTAGCAGTGAAGACTAGGTATGTACATCGTCTATTTTATTTTGGGCATTATTTGACTGAAACCTACATCCATTTAATGAGGTATCTCTTGAACTGCTATTCTACTTAAAAGTCATTTTCTTAGACATTTATATTTTTCCTTCTCTCAATTCTTTATATTCATTTGGATGTTGTGATACCTTGTTTATAATGGGTTATTGGATCCCTCTTGCTTTGATTGCCCTTTATGAGAAATTGAGTATAATGCTAGTCTTGTCACTCTATTCATGCATGCTAGGTGTTTGACTAGAATATCTAGAATAGTGGTACTTATGTACAACCATACTTATAAAGGGTGTGTGTATTCTGCCTGGGGTGTGTGTTTCCACCCTTATTTCTTTTAGGCCGTGATCCTATGGTCTTATGGCCCAGTTTTAGGTATATTTAGTCTACATTGTTATGCATGCAAAATATTATTATTTTATATTGTGATTTTTGTCGAATGTTATGGCAAGAAACTTTTATTCTAATGCTCATAATCTAAATTGCATATGCCTCATTTCACTTGTTATAATTCTTTTGAACTTACCTAATTATATATAGCCCCCTTCTTGTGGGAATATCTCGTTTTAGTACTTTCATCACAATATAATGCCCAAAGTGTTTATTATATGTACATACTTAGCCTTTGCTGACCTTATTTTGTTTCCTATTTCCTGTGTGATGTTCCCTCCACCCAGGTGTAGGTACATTGGAAGACAAGGATGTACAAAGATCATATACATGGTATTGAACCTAAGGATAGATTGGAATGGCTGGGCTGCCCTCTACAACAAGTCTTGCATGTGATTAGAGTTATTAGATGCATACCTTTTTACTTTGATATACCATCTTTGGTGGTGAGTAAATTGTAAATGAACCATCATGTAACTTTGTAATATTTTTGTTTCCACTGCTTGTAAACTTCATGCTCAGATTATATACCAATTGAGAAATGAATGGAATCCCTCCTTCCCTTATTATTTGGAATTATATGGACTTATTCTTCAATTTAGTGAAGATTGGAACCCTTATCAGGTCCAACTCTATACAAGGACCAACCTCACAAAGAATATGACCTTGAACCTTTTTCGTATGAACCCGGGAAGCAACGTAGGCATAGCTTCCCACATCCTGGGTAGTTGTTATACCCACCGCCATATATGCATAGGAAGTGTGGCCAGACACCACCATAGATCACCAAAACCTTGACCTTCACCAACAATAATGCATGAAAGGCAACGGTGAAATCCACAATCAAAATCTTCCAAGACTGAAGAAATATATCTAAGTGGTGTTGTCCAAAGAGATAGCAACAACTTGGGCATCCCTAAACATGACCTGAGGAGAAGTTTACTTTGTGAACCATTAAGTGAGTCAAGGATGCCCATCATAGCTAGAGATTTGGCCACACGCTTCCTTAACAAATTCAAAACAAAACTTGGATCAATGGAAGCTAGGCCACTAAGAAGATTCACACCCTGCTTAGGTCAAAAAATGTTAGGAGGACATAAGAAATACTCTGGAGATCTTATTGGGTCCTCAGAAGGCTAATTTTTTTTCTAATATTGAGATGAAGTCCAAAATCTGGACCAATTCTTACAAGAGTGATAAGGTCTTCCTATAAAATAATACATAAGAATGTGAAAATGTATACAATAACTTACAGGATATTGTACAAAAATACATAAAAAAGACCTTTAGAGACAATTGTAAATCCTATGTAAAACTTGGTTTGATTATTAAGCTTAGTTATTTATATATGAGTTCACTTCTGAGTGTATGCATCATGGTCTTTTGAGAATAGTCTCATTTTGATGACATGAACGGACAAAGACATTAGTTTTGTATGAAATTGAGATGTATCAACCAAGATGACGGCATTGCTACTTGTTTTCCTAAACTGAAAAAACACATGATGTTCCTATGTTAGGCACAACCGTGTAGCTTCTTTATAATTTTTGGTCTCCAAATAAAGATGAAAACTATGCCAGAAATGCGGTTGAATACTGTAACATCCTCAATTTCATAGCTAAAGTAAGACTTTTATGTGGGGTTTTCTAGTAAAGGCATGCCAATGGAGCATCTAGTGCTCATAATAAATGCTCAAAACATTTTCAAAAGATGAATAATTAGAATACAAGACTATGGGAGAAATCTAAGATAATTATGATTTAGATAGTGGACAAGGAAATTAAATAAATAACCATCCAATATTTAATTATAAGACAAGTTTGAAGGGGTTATCAAATTAGTTTCGAGCCAATCCTTTACACAAAAAAGGACAATAGCAAGGAGTAGCTAATGCCAAAATTTAGGATTTCAAGGGCCTAGGAGGTTACCTATATAATTACTTATTGAAAGTGGACTTTAATGCAAAAAAAAGATGCTTACGCAGCGCGGATGGGAGAACGCTGCCCTGTTTAACATGACCCAAAAAGAGTCCAATGAAAAAGGAGGGCTCACCCAAAATCCATTCGGTGGGAGGCTATAAAAACTTCATGGGACTTGGGCATAGGGTCTTACAGACCTATTCTAGGGTTTTGTGGAGTTCCGTGTGAGAACAAAGGATCGATAAAAAGGAATGAGGAGAAGCAAGCGACGGCGGCACAAGGGAGCTTCCAGTCTAATGTTTCTTACCCTGAAGGATGGAGGATCTTCATCGTCATTCGGATGGTCAAGTGAGCCATCCTTGCTCGCCGGATTTGCTCCTACAGCAGCGGGAGAGTGCAGTGGCGCGGACAGAGGATGAACCAGCCAAGCTGGGCAACCGGGCAACTACTCTTGCTGTAGAAAATAGGGGAGGTGGCGAGTCATAGCCCAGCTTCATCACTGCTAGGTCCACTTGGGATAAGCCCCTATGCGAAGGTGGAGTATCTGTGGTTAATTTGCCCAGATGAAGGTGGCAGAGATGGCTGACCTTCTATGGCTGGAGGCAGCGCTCTGTTTCACAGAGGAAATAGAGTCGTGTGCGCGACCCAGCAGACGGGAGAAGGACACCGGCTAGTATCCGGGTTAGATGTTAATCGGGTCCATGGAGGATCCACGGCCAAGAAGGAAAAATGAAGGGGAGCACTTACTGTCCTCACTCCCTTAGATTTTATACCAACGGCAGAGGTTAATCCAGATTAAGGTAAACTTTAAAAATTCATATCTTGAGATTGGAAAGTCAGATCTTATCAAACAAGATACTTATAGAAAGCTCATGATGAGTACTATCACATAAAAATACTTCCAAATTATGATTTTGATATCTGATATTTATTAAAAATAGTGTATTCAAAACTATATGATTTTTATGTTTGGTCAATTAAAAATAGTAAACGCCTTTAGAAATTCATGCAAATTTAACATGATTTCAAAGCCTGATCTATTTATTATATGAAGTTTTATTGAGGTTTTTGATATAAATCCTAATAAGGGTATTTTGGGTATTTCACCCATGATATGATTTTTAAATAACATGATATTTTAATATATGATCATTCCTACATTATATGAGTATTTTTCTAGAGATTTGCTGAAGTTTCTTGTGCTATTACATTAGTATTTAGTTTTAGATGAGTAGCCATTATGAACGAATAATAAATGATTATCCTGACACTATAAGTGATATATGTATGGCCAATTAGGCTTGATATTAGTAATGTGATGGTATTCTACTTTTATTTCCTAATTGAGTCAGTAAGTTTATAATATGTGACTATGTTTGAGAATTATTCTCATTATATGAAGTATATGTTCATATTAGTGCATAAGACAATTTATTTTTTATTTGAGTATAAAGATGATACTAATTATATAGTATGAGTTTTATTTAATTCAACGCCAAGATTTTATGGTGATTTTAGATTAAAGTTATGTTTAGTCTAAATAAGAACCCTAAGTTGGTATATATAATGAGGAAGATGGGGTTTTGAGATTTATAAATAGGAAGAGGGAACATGTACTTGGACTTATAGAACTTTGATTATATCCAGGTGATTAAGATTTGGAACAAGAAATTAAGACTAAGTTAAGGACATCATCAACACAAGAGGTAAGTGGTTCATGCCCATGAGTATTCATATCTATCAAACTTAGCATATTTTTGTAAGACTTTATACTTTATGTGATCCAATGTTCTAAGATTTGATGTTAAGATTTGCAAGTATGATTTTTATACATTCATAGATACATCCTTACATGTGCCTAATATCTCGAGAAGAGATATGTTATTAAGATTTATAAGAATGATAGGGACTCATGAACCCGGTTCATGAGAAAACTAAAGGATCATGTTTCTATAAGAACTATTAGTAATGATTCATATTGATGAATAAGACTACAAGATAAGATATGCAACCAAGACTGACAGTGTGGGATAAGAATGTAGAAATATTTCAAGTAGAAACATGCCATTAAGATTTTATACATATGTAGAGATCTAAGACTAGATTCCTTAGAATGAATAATATCTTTAATTACAATGTAAGAATATGAATTTAAAAATATTAAGACATGGTCTACTTTTGGAAATAAAGGTATTGGGATCACAATGTACTATAAATATGAGTTCATGATGGCATTATAAGATAATGACACATTAAGTTATGATTAGGTTGCAAGACGATATTTTATAAGATTTCTATTTTGATATTTAAGGTTTAATATGTAAGTTCATATGCAAAGGTTCAAGGTAACATCATATTTTATAAGAAGGATTGAACCATCTTGTCAGAATTGATATTTTTTAGAAATGTCATACTTATGATACTTTCATAAGCTTGACTTAAGATATTTTGTATACTTAGTATTTCTATATTCATTTCAGATCCTTTCTCATAAAACATTAGACTCATTTATGATATAATTGGTATAATGAAGTAATCTTACCAAATCAGAGTTTTAGAATAAAGTTTACCTAGATAATGAGATACATGTTCAAATCCAATAATGGATTCAATTTAGAACTCAAGAATAAGAGATTTAGATTCAGACTTAGACTACTCACTGTGTGAGTAGCCAGATTTTGAATAAAGATACATGATAAGGGTTTTAGACCAAATCTCAATTATGAAGTAATTGAGATTCATATTCACATTCAGTTGTAGATTTGATTTATCACTTCAGAATAAAAGATTCAGATTTAGAATTTAGTAGCTGCTTAGTACTCAGTAATCAGTTTCAGATAAGTCAGTTATCAGTGTTTAGTTTTAATATAAGATAAGTTCATTCAGAATTCAGTAAAGCTATCAATATTTAGCTTCAGTTCAGATTAGGAATTAAGTAAGTTTAGACTTAAGATAATTAAATTGAAACCTTCACATAAGACATTATATGATAAGTCCTCATTCAGTAGTCTTGGGACGATTCAGAGGCATTTGTTTCCAATTCAGAGGAGTGTTTGCTCCAATTCAGAGGTGTTGCGGCACCAGTTCAGGGCGTAGTTACGCCGATTCAGAGACACCTCGGTGTCATTCAGAGGCATGTAGTGCCAATTCAGGGTACTTCGGTACCAATTCAGGGCGTAGATACGCCAATTCAGGAGGACTTATTGTATAATGGTGGCCACAATCAGATAAAAAATTGTAAGTAAAAGACACCTTAGTTCAGAGCATGCCCATAATTTCATCCATGAGTATGACGAGAGGGAATCAGATAAGATAAGTATGACCCAAGCACTTTGGTGTAGGTCTTGAGATCCATGTACCAGGGTACATATCTCCAGAATAAGATAAGGTAGAAAGATAAAGATTCAGATTGAGAAATAAGATATTTATGATCTATACACTTTGGCGTAGGCCATGAGACCCAGAGTATAGGTCTCTAGAAAGAAAGAATAGAAAATAAGAGTTTGAGTAATGAGAGATAATATGTTTCTAGATTTAATGAGAGTTAAATGTTCGTTTCATATTTATGATGTTCAAGAATCTTTTGTAATATTTCAGTTCTTTAGCAATGTATATCTTAGAATACTCATGCCACTTACTCTAATGACTGTTTTTTCCAATGCATGGTTGGGGACGCGATGTCCGCAGGTTTTGGAGCAGCTGAGAATCAAAGGAACAAGTAAAGGTCTAGGAGATTTTCAAGCTTTCCTAGTGGGGTGCCATCTACCGAGATGATCCAGAGTTTAGACATCTTTTATTATGCATAGTCTTCTTAGTAGAGTATATTAGATGACTTGTTTTTCTTTGTCAAAACTATGTATGAATCAGTTTTCCAATTATGCAAAGTGTTTCATTTGCTTTTATTGCAATGATTATCATGTTTGTGACACTCCCAGATGAAGAAGAAGAAAAAATATAGCTTCCGCTCATGTGTTATGAAAATATGGGTGTTATAATTACATTAGGAAATTCAGAAGGGACTAAAGACAAATTCTTCTCGGCCAAAGATTTTGCTTGCTGATTTTTATCCACCTAATCAAATTTTCAAGTTTCTAGTTGGGTTCTTAACGATCACCTGAATAAGTTTTGATAACGTGAAAGAAAATGGACTCTTAGTTTGTCTTCTATGAAGGAATGTAATGGTTCACTAAAATCAAGAAGGACCCAGAGACCATAATATCTGAGGTGTTTTTACTATAGATTACTTTTGGATACCTATGTTCACCCTAAGGTGGACCCACATCACATGTGATATTAGTAGATTGGGTTAGTAACATATGCGAAGTAATGGGAAAAAAACTTGTACCTAGATTCAATTTTTGTGGGTAAAGAAAGTGGTTATTATTTGTGTCCAGGTCTCACCATGTTCTTATGTACCTAAGTGAAAGAAACTCAGCACATTGGTTGAAATATTCTTAGGGGTCGTGGTTTGAAAATCTTAAAGCATCAAACTAGGCACCTTTCTTTTATCCATTTTCATCTCAATGAACTATTAGTTGTCTGGTTGGACTAGACCTTTGAAAAATTGGTGTTTTGTTTTCTATTTATATCCTTATAGACCTAACTTGTCACCAAATCTTCCCCTACGATCACACTCTGTTCTTGTGCTACATATTGCCTACCATTCACAATTGATATGATCACACATCATATTTAATATCCAATAAAGTTTTATGAGTAATAATTCATATTGCATCCTTAGTAGATCAAACCCCAGAAAAGCACATATAAGAATCTTATAACAAGACTTGAAAGATGATGTATCCATTGTATTAGTGAACCTTAGTTCTCTACAACCATTTAATTATGTACCATCCTCACATAAGGAGTCCTCACATGAGAAGCCCCTCCAAATATAAAACATCTGTAACATTATATGAAAAGTGTTCCCTATTGTAGACAACCTCACCCAAAAACATGAATGGTTGTTCCATCCCCTAGAGCAGGGTGCTCATAACCACCACATATTGGCTGATTTATTATCAACCCTCAAGTTTCCAAAAGAATTTAGTTTCATACCCTCTAGCAACCTCCCATACCGCTTTACCATCTCCACTACCTCTAAGTGTAGGATCTATGGGATCTGGGGAGGAATAGATCTATAAACACTTAAACAAGATTCATTAGACTTTCAAATTATATCACAAGATAAGGTTGCATATGTGAAATGTGAGTGCAACTAAGCATACATATAAAGGATGAGAGAGATTGAAAAAGCACAATCACACAAATTATGTATAGTGGTTCTAAACTTCAAACTAGGAGAATGTACATCCACTACCTAGAGAGGTCAACCTCTAGGTTTTTTCAAGTATGTATCACTCCTTATATTCCATTATAAGATTTAAAACATATGGCCTTCTTTTTTTGGGATAAGGATACCCAACCTTCTCTTTGAGTACAAGGGAGTCGATAACCTTACAAAGGAATTACCTATCTATGACCAAGAGTCTTCTATCTCACCAAAGACTTAACCACTTTTTCAAAGAGTCCTCTACCTTCACCAAGGACTTACCCACTCTTGCAACAAGTCTTCCACCTTAAAGGAATTACCCACTCTTGACTAGGATCTTCCTCCTTTGACTTCACCTTTGCTAAGGAGAAGCTTCACCAAGGGCCTCCTTCCCTTCTTCTTCTTCTTCACCTCTCCTATCTAAGAGAGAGAACCTTCATCTTCATGGTAGAAAGAAAGATTGGGAGGTGGAGGAATCAAGAGCTTCATAAAATATACATGTAGGGCTAGCTCTCTTACAAATCACCTACCCACTCTAATGGATGTAGTAAGTAATTAATACTGAGAGTGGAAGGATGCTCTTAGAGGCACTCAACTATGATATAGGAACCTTCATAGTGCTTGGCTAACCATAGGATGAAGCCCAAGGGGTCCTATTTGTACTTGAGGATGCCTACTAGCTAGTAAGCACACAGGGACGAATTCTAGCCATTTGGGGGTGTTGTAACAGATATATTTTTGAGTTTTGCAACATTTCAATGGTTAGAAACACTTTTTTTTGCATATTTCGTATAGTTATGTCAGTCGACTTTACTTTTAGGAATCTCGGCCGATGGAACTATGCGACAAAGAAATTTTGAGTTGCCGATTGAGTTTATCCTAGATGAAACTTGATCGATGACTTAAAATAGTTTTGTGTGTGCAGGGTGTCAGTCGAGTTTGTCCTGGGGAAACTCGACCGACCCTAACAGTTACCAAGACCCACACAAGGTTTTCGGTCATGTTTTGTATGAGTGAAACTCATCCAACAAAAGTGCATGTGATGAACTTTGGAAAGTGCCATAAGAGTGCTTAAATTCAATTTAAGTGATCCTAATTTTTTCTAAGCTTAATTACAAGCCATACAATCATTACAAGTGATTTGCGACATTATTCTAATGGATTTGAGGTCTTTTCCAAAAAATGCACTTGCATTGGTTTTGAATTGTCTTTCTCCAACTTAGGATGATCAAGTTTAGACATTTGGAATGTGTCTATATCTAATCTAAAACCACTCAACTAGAAACATTAGACACAAATAAGTGGAAAGGTTAGTCATCATCAAAACAAGGGTTCAGTCAGTTAGACTTGGAGTCAACATTCTCCCCTTTTCTGAAGATGAAAAATCATTCCATAAATGTATTGAAAGCATTTAAGTAAAATAATACCTTTGGAAAAACATAGGGGTTTCAATAGAATTGAGTTCATATGCTCCCCCTCAATTAATTTTATTTCTCCTGCATGGTTAGCTTTCATAGCATATATAGAAATTATGTCTTCTACTCATATATGTCTTCTACTCATACATGTCTTCTACATATATGTGATCTCCCCTTTACGTAAGACATGTCTTCTCCCCCTTTTTACTTGTTAGAAAAGGGAGTGTAGAGGAGCAAAAGCTAAGGGCTTGTCCAAGCAATGTATGTAAAGAAAAACAATACATGTATTTAGAACAATCCTATATGTAATTATAGCATATATCATGGAAATGATATGCGAATAAGTAACTCAATATAGTAAATATGCAAATCAAAAGCTTGAGTATGTATAAAATAAGATACAAGCATAGCATATAGATGGATAACAAAAGATAAAAAAAGGTTAGAACTATATGAATATGAACTATGATAAGATAAAATCACAAGTTAGAGCTACTAGTAGGATCTAAATCATAGAAAAAGATGCACAAGTTAAAGAACAAGCTATGAGTAGATGTAGAGAAATATCCAAACAAAGATATATACAGTTTCAGAAGCATGAAAGGTGCATAAAAATAAGATATACAACTAGATAGATCTAGCAAGTTAGATCACAACAAAATCATTTAGATCACAACCAAGAAACTCAAAGAGATCATCATCAAAGCATGCATAACAACTCAAGACAAGTGATTCCAAGTTATAGAGATACTAATTTATAGCAATTCGAAAGAGAAAGTTGTATGCAAGACATCCAATTTAAAGCATGGCAAAATGCACATATAAAGGTACCAAAGGGAGTGCCATAGAATAAGTCTAGTGGTTGAGAAAGTCTAGTTGAGAGAATATCTCATCCAAAAAGACATATGTATATTATGTGCACAGTATTGTTGGTTGAGTTTCTGGGTTGAACTTCTCAGCCGACAACAACTGTTGGAAACACCTATTAGTGATTGTCATCTAAGTTTCTTTCAAGACAAACTCGATCAACAACTTGATATGCGTCGCTTAACACAACAATTACTAAGATTGTTAATCCTAGAGTTTAATTATTTTAACTCTCCGGTTAAGGATAGTATAGAAAGGGTTGAATCCCAAAGGACAACTTTTAAAGATTGTTCCTTAAAAACCCAATAATTTGAAGAACCTATTTTATTCTTTTTTTGTATTTTTAGATTTAGAACGGAAAGTAAAATTCGGGTTGGGGGTTTGATTGATTACACTAATGCAAGAAATATACACAAGATAATATTGTAACCAACAATAATACATTTTGCCCCTGTCACAAGGAAAAATGAAATGATTGTTAGCACAAATAAACTTGTGAATGGAAAGACTTAGAAGTAAAAAAAAGTGAATCAAAGTTCACTCCATGGAATCCAAAGCAAACCACAAATATACAATGGCAGTTTAGCTCAACTTGGTGAAAGCCTTTGACAAGATGAGTTGGGTTTTCATAGAAGACACCTTGCACAGAACCTCCATCCCTGACAATATCCTCTCTATCATTCAACAAATCATTTCGTCTGGAGAGACCTCGGTCCTGTGGAACGGCGAAGCAATAGGATCCTTTAAACCGTCTTATGGTGTGAAACAGGGTGATACTCTCTCGCCATATCTCTTCGTCCTCTGTGTGGAGAGGCTGAGCCAGTATATCGAGGCCAAAATCCATAGGGGAAACTGGAAGCCCATTCACCTGATGGGACAGAAGCTTCCCTTCTCACATGTGAGCTTCGTTGATGACATATTGTTATTCGGTGAAGCATCCATCCAACAGGCTCGAGCAATTCAGAAGTGTCTAAAGACCTTTGGCTTAGCATCTGGACAGCTCCTATCAGAAGCCAAATCCACTATTTTCTTCTCATCCAACACTCCACGGGCTTTAAGGAACATGATCACTAGAAGACTGAAGCTTCGAGAAACACAAGATTTGGGTAGACACCTGGGTGTGCCTATCATTCACGGAAGGAAGAGTAAGCAGCATTATCACCACCTGATCGAGAAGATGCAAATACAAGTTGGGCTTTGGCAAAATCATTTCCTTTCCCTAGTAGGATGCCTCACCCTTGCTAAATCAATTATCCTCTCTCTCCCTTGCTACACCATGCAAATGACCAAGCTGCCTGTATCTATCTGTGATAGAATGGATCAGATTACTCGCAGATTCATTTGGCAAAGCTCGCAATCACATAGGAAAACAAGCTTGGTGGCCTGGAAACATATCACCAAACCAAAATCTATGGGAGGCCTTAGAATCCGACAAACTAAAGAATTCAACAAAGCACTTCTGTTCAAACTAGCATGGCAGTACTTGCAAGGTACACAAGCACCATGGACGGCCCTAATGAAGGCAAAATACGCCTCGCAAGGACAGAATAATATGTCTGGATCTCACACTTGGCGCAGTATCAAAGGCATCTTCCCGATCTTACAGTCTAACTCCAAATGGGCGGTAATCTCCGGTGAGGATATTAATGCTTGGATGGATGACTAGGTAGGGGATGGTCGGCTTCCCCTAATCTGATCTGACAACCCTATCTCGGAGGACTTGCGTGACCTCAAGGTGGCAAGCATGGTTGGAGACCATGGCACTTGGAACACAGATTTCATTACCGCCTGGTTCCAGGAAACGACAACCCAAACAATTCTCTCCATGCCACCTCCTCAACGAAGTTACGGGAGGGACAGTAGATATTGGATTCACACCTAGGATGGTGAACCAATGGCTACGTCAGCTTACAAAGTACTTACTAATTCTATGCAAGTAACTGAAGAAAGTTGCTTCAAGCAGATTTGGGCTCTACAAGTTCCCCACAGGATCAAGACCCACATATGTCTGGTTCACTGGGGAAGACTCCTCACCAACTCTCTCAGATTCGCAAAGCATATGTCAGACTCCAACACCTGTATGAGATGCCCATCCACTGAAGAATTTGTACTTCATGCTCTCTGGGATTGTGAGATTGCGAGAAGAACGTGGACGCAGCTGCTCCCTCCCCTATTAACTTCTTTTTTCTCTGCCACCTCACCCAAGGATTGGGTTGCTTATAACCTCAAGACAACAAATAATAAGGATGGATGGCACATACTCTTCTCTGTTACCTACTGGAAGATCTGGAAGAATAGAAATGAGTTCATCTTCAACAACTTGAGTAAACCCCCTGCTATCCTCGCTACTTTGTGCCAAGCCGAAGCGAGGTCAATCACAGAAGCTTTCATGACTTCTGATGGCACCAACAGCGGTTACAAACAACCTTCTTCACCTCCTATCCATATCAATCCAAGTACAACTGTGGTCTAGGTTGATGTGGCAGTGGACTCTGATGCGAACAGACTGGCTACCAGCCTTATTAAGCGAAGCAACAACGGTGAATGGCAAGGAGGTGCAGTTGAGATTCTGGAGGGCAGTGACCCGCTCAGGGGCGAACTCCTTGCGCTTCTCAAGGGGGCTAGGTATGCGAAAGAAAACAACCTAGATGACTGCATCATTCTCAGTGATTCCAAACTCGTAGTGAACTGGACCACGAACCAGTCCCGGACACCCCCCAAATACTGGTGTTTGGTACATGCTATTAAGGAGGTACTCCAAGGAAACCAACCCAAGGCCATCTATCATGTCCGAAGGAACCTCAATAACCTTGCTAACCTACTTGGGAAACACTACCTAAAGTAGCCGGAGAGAAGTCACTTATTCAGACCTTAACCTCAGTTCCTGACAAAACAATATGCAGAGGATATGACCTCCTTTTCTGCACATTTTCCTACTTCTCTGAACTCAAGTTTGATATAAGCACACAGTAGCCTGCTAGTTTTAAAAAAAAAAGTCAATCAAACGATGTTTGAAATTAAAGGGAGAGAATTGAGGCTTTTGGGGGTTTCACCACCTTAGCCTAGGCAAACGAATAATCCTTAAATGATGGGTTCGATGAAGGCAAGTGAATTAAAAATCCACTAAATATGATCTCCACATGAGCCCATTGGTCCTGGTGCTCATGTTTCTTAGTTCATCATCCTAAAAAGAGAAAATTTGTAGTCGTTTCAAAACTGTTATGCAATTGAGATTGTCGTTCTAAACCTGAATTTACAAGGTCATATCCATTCGGATTAACTTTTGATATATCAATTAATCACTTTGATATATCAACTAGTTATCAATCTCAAAGTCCATCTAGAATCATTAAGGAAAAATCGAAAGCCATGGCTAAGGGGTTATTATCCTTGCCTCGATAAAGAATTACTCACTCATGGAGAAGGAACAAGGAGAGACAGAGGAAGGAAGTGATCTAGCCATCTTTGAGTCTTACGACTACTTATCCTCGATTAGAGACAATGAAGATGGTTGTCTCTTCCTACCTTGCCTGATTGCTCAACAGAGGGGGTGGAGAAAAAGAAGAAGTAGATCTAACCACAACGAAATAACAGAATTGAAAATAACACATAACAGAGATGAAAAGCTACTTTATTCTAAAGAACGAGATTACAGAAATATTGCTCCAGAAAACCTTCGTACCAAAGTGGGAGAAAAAAGATGCCCCAAGGAGGAGGAAGTGCCCCTCCTTTTATAAGAGAATGAGGGGGTTATACATTCGGTTTAGGTCAAAAGAAATGGCCGCCGGAGGCTGCTAACTTTCTGGATCTAGTCAATAGAGGAAACAATTGATTACTTTGCATTCCTTTTACAGGAATTTCCCACAACAGCAATTTTGAGCGTATTTTTGGGCTAGTCATAAATTTGTAAGCCGTCTAAAAATATATTTTTTCTGTAGATAATTTAATTCTCTTTCCAACGCATACTTGCACATTAAATTATGCCTTGATATGTGGGAGTTATACCAATTTTGGTGAAAGGTATATACTGAAGTCACACACTGCGGGAATTTGTGCAAAATATCTTCTAGGAGAATTTACTCATGAGCTATTTTCCAACAAAAAAAACAAATATATATAAAACTCTAAATAGATAGAAAATTCCAAACTAATGCAATTAATAACAAAATGAAGAAGATAAATAACAAAACAATCCTAGAAAAATATCTAAAAGATGAAAATAAAGGGATAAATATACATTTATCAAAATACTCTTTGCTTGTCTTCAAGCAAATAAAATCACAAATAAAGTCCAATTTATACTCTCAATATTCCATCCTCACCTTAATAACATCACTACAGTCCTCACCTCCAAATTTTGGCCGAGTGACCCAATCTCCTAGAACCACATAGCATAAAATTTGATATTCCCTATCAAAACAATTGTCAAATCTAGCTTCTAAAATAAGAATTTGTAGAAAAATAGGCATCGTCTTACTTTCGCTTTGAACCTCTCAATTTTTATTACTTTTTTTAAGTTATTGCACAAGAATAGGATGAATTTGGGGGTGTGAAAACAAAGAAAGAAGTGACAAAAATATATTGATCCCTCCTCTATTCGACTCGGGATATGAATTTATGGAGTTGTGGCTACATTGGTCACAATTTTTTTCATGTGCACTTTTGGCATCTTTTGATGGTACGCCCCTTTGTGGGGTATGGATTTTTCATTTTGAGAAGCATGCCACCCCGGACTTGATTTTTGTCTGGTGGTGATTCTTTGCTTCTCTTTTTTAGAAGAAAAATAGAGGGAAGGAAGAGATGTTCTTATACTTATAACTTTCAATTTTTTTTTCATATATTTTTGTCAGAGAGTGTCATTGCTCTATTTAGAGTATTCCTATAAATCACATCATACAAATTTTATAACAAGATAATCCATTGCTTTAATATAAGAAAAATTTTATGCTTGGTTCTGATCAATTCCTTTGACTTGCCAACTATTCTGAGGAGTGATGTTATTATGGGTCCTAGGTGACATGGTGGTTTCAGAAATGGCAATTTGTAATAGTCTTTGCAAAAAGTTTACTAAATTCAATTTGAGGTAAAATGATATACGTCTAACTAATGGGCCTCCTAGATAATGGTCTTTTTACAACTAAGGAGAAAAATTGGCCGACTAGATAAGGGCCATAAACTAAAGTAACTAATGAAAAAAGATGAAAAGGAAAAATAAAACAAATAAGGAAAAGATAGGGGGTGGAATAGAATCATACCACCCACCTCCACCCCAGACTTAGACTTTTGCTCGTCTCGAGCAAAACTTAAATTGGAGATGGAGGGAAAAAATCACTCTAACGAAGGAAAGTGTGAAGCCCACAACAAGGGGAGTCAGGGTAGGCCTGATGGGGTAGTTGGCTCTCGGTTTTTTTTTTCTTTCTTTCTTTTTTTGTGAGCAAGAACTAAAATTGAAACACAAGTGTTAGCTAAGACAAATTTAGAAGGAATTTGACAATATTAAATGATTGGGTTGCCTCCCAATAAGCGCATGGTTTAACATCGAAGTCTGACGAGTGATGGATCAATCATTGGGATTCTGGGGAGTTGTGGGGTCAAATAAGTTCAGGTCTTTCAAAGATGAACAATTGTTTGAATCTGAAGCGACAAGGTCTTCAGTGGTGATGTATTTTTTTATTCAATGTCCATTAACTTTAAATTCTCCTAAAACTTTATCCCATTGAAGAAATATACCATGAGGATAGGCATATTTGACAATATAGGGGCCATACCATCTTGACTTAAGTTTCCCAGGAAAAAGTCTTAATCTTGAATTAAAAACTAAAACCTGGTCTCCTTCTCTAATGTCCTTACGCTTGATGTGACCATCATGCCACATTTTGGTTCGGTCTTTGTAGATTTTAGCATTTTTGTAGGCACTCATTCTAAGTTCGTCAAGCTCATTCATTTGGAGAAGATGTTTTTCTCCTGCAACAAAAAGGTTAAAGTTTAAGTTTTTGATGGCCCAGCTGGCTTTATGCTCTAGTTCTATTGGCAAGTGCCATGACTTGCCATAGATCAGTCTGAAGGGGGTAGTACTGATGGGTGTTTTGTAAGCTGTTATGTACTCCCACAGAGCATCTTTGATCTTTAACGCCCAATCTTTCCTAGTGTGACCCACTATTTTTTGTAAAATGGATTTGATTTATCTATTGGATACTTCAACCTATCCACTAGTCTGAGGATGGAAAGGGGTGGCGACTTTGTGGTAGACTCTATATTTTTTCAATAAAGCTTCAAAACTTTTTTCTAGAAAGTGAGATCCCCCGTCAGAAATGATGATGCGTGGGACTCCAAATCTAGGGAAGATAATATCTTTGAAAAGTTTTTTAACAGGCTTGGAGTCACAAGTTTTTCTGGGAATAGATTTAACCCATTTGGACACGTAATCAACTACAACTAAGATGTAAGAAAACCCATAAGAAGAAGGAAATGGGCCCATGTAGTCGATTCCCCAGACATCAAAGATCTCTAATTCTTGCCAAGATGTTAGGGGCATTTGGTCACGTTTGGAAATATTTCCTGTCCTTTAACATTGATCACAAGAAAGCACATAGTCATAAAAGTCCTTGAAGATGGTGGGCCAATAGAAACCACATTGCAAGACCTTTCTAGCGGTTTTTTGGGAACTCATATGTCCACTACAGGGGCCATAGTGGCATTGTTCTAGGATGTCAATGCTTTCTTCTTGGGAAACACAACAACGATACAAATTGTCGGCACAAAGTTTGAAAAGATAAGGTTCATCCCAATAATAATTTTTGACGTCATGGAAAAATTTAGCTTTAGAGTGTCCCTTATATTCTGGATGCAATACACATGCAGCTAAATAATTCATAAAATCAGAAAACCAAGGGAATTGGGAGTCTACCTTGAGAAAATGGTCATCGGGTAAGGATTCATTTATGGGATTTTCATCAATGGGGCTATAGCTAAGTCTACTTAGGTGGTCAGCCATGACATTTTCAGATCCCTTTTTGTCTAGGATTTCTAGATCAAATTCCTGCAATAACAAAATCCATCTTAAGAGTCTAGGCTTGGCATCTTTCTTGGTCATGAGGTAACGAATGGCTGCATGATCAGTGTAAACAACAATCTTTGAACCAACAAGATATGAGCGAAATTTATCGAATGCATAGACAATTGTTGCATTTCTTTTTCAATGATGGTGTAATTTCATTGAGCCTCATCTAAGGTCTTGGATGCATAATAAATGACATGGTGTTTCTTTTCAATTCTTTGTCCTAAAATGGCACCTATAGAAAAATCACTAGCATCGCACATGATTTCAAAGGGTAAGACCCAGTCAGGAGCACAGATGATAGGAGTGGTGGTGAGAGCATCCTTCAAGCATAGAAAGTTGTCCATGCAAGCTTTGTCAAAATTGAAAGGAACCTCCTTTTGAAGGAGGTTGGTGATAGGTTTGGTGATTTTAGAGAAGTCACGAATGAAACGCCGATAGAAACCATCGTGTCCTAAGAAGGCCCAGATGTCTTTGACTAAGGTAGGAGGGGGAAGCTTGGTGATGACCTCAATCTTAGCTTCGTCCACTTCAATGCCTTGGTTGCTTACCTTATGGCCCATAACAATACCTTCCTTAACCATGAAGTGATGCTTCTCCCAATTAAGGACTAAATGTGACTCGATGCATCTATCAAGAACAAGGGAGAGGTTTCCAAGGCAAGAATCGAAACTATCTCCATAGATGGAGAAATCATCTATGAAACTTCCATGACAGTTTCAATTAACCCTGAAAAAATGGCAGACATACATCTTTGAAAAGTGGTTGGTGCATTGCACAAGCCAAAGGGCATTCGTCTAAAGGCGTATGTACCAAAAGGGCATATGAAAGTGGTTTTCTCTTGATCTTTAGGATGAATGGGAATCTGATGAAAACCTGAGTAGCCATCTAGATAACAAAAGTATTGTTGATGAGCTGAATGTTCAAGAACTTGATCGAGGAAGGGAAGTGGGAAGTGGTCTTTCTTAGTTTTTTTGTTGAGTTTCCAGTAGTCAATGCAAATCCTCCATCCTGTGATGGTACGGGTGGGGATGAGCTCATTCTTCTCATTCCTAATGACTGTGGTCCCACCTTTTTTGGGGATAACTTGGACAGGGTTGAACCAAGGAGATCCAGAGATGGGGTAGATGATCCCTATAATCAAAAGTTTAATCACTTCAAGACGGACAACTTCCTTCATGTTTGGGTTGAGTTTCCATTGTGGGTCCCGGGAAGGTTTGTTATTTTCAATCATTGGGATTTTGTGGATGCAAATGGATTGATCTATCCCAACTAAATCTGTCATTTTGTACCCTAAAGCTATTTTTCTTTTCCTAAGTTCTCCCATAAGCATGTTTTCTTGTTCATTGGTAAGGTTAGAATTGATAATAACAGGGCATAATTGTTGTTCATCAAGAAACACATATTTTAGGCCTATGGGGAGAGTCTTCATTTCTGGGGCCTTTGGTGGTTCAAGTTTTTCTTCTATGATGGAGATCATCTTAAGGTCTTCAATTTTTGTATTGGGAATCTCCTCAAAGTTATCCAAATGAATCTTGAGTTGATTTAATCATTCATTTTCAAAATCACATTCGGTGGGGATAGTGAGGGCAGTGTGTAGGGGGTCATCAACTAACTCCCATTCTTGCCTTAGTTGGGATAATTCATCAATGCAATCAAGGAGGTAGACCTCTTCCTCAAGACTAGGTCCCCTCATGCTTTCAAACACCCTAAACTCTAGGGTTTGCTTCCCTAGTCTTAACAAAATGGTACCAGCCTCAACATCAATCAAGGCACGGGCAGTGGCTAAGAAGGGACATCCGAAAATGAGAGGGTAGCGTAAATCTTCCTTGATGTACATGATCACAAAATCACAAGGGACATAGGCATCATTTCCAACTTTAATTGGAATGTCTTCTATGATTCCCATGGGTTTGGTTGTGGATGAGTCCGCCAATTGGATAGTCATGGTTGTGGGTAACACGTCATTGAATCCTAGTCTTTTGCAAAGTCTATAGGTCATGATGGATATACTGGCTCCTAAATCATCTAGGCCCTTTCTGCAGGAATTGTCACCCAAGTAGCATCCTGTTCCAAAAGAACTTGGGTCCTTCTATTTTTTAGGCATCTTACTTAGGATAATGTCTAAAGTGGTCCTAGCAAGTTTAACAGTCTTGTATTCTTAGTAACATACTTCCTAGTCAAGAGAGATTTCATGTACTTGGACCAGAAGGGCATATCTACCAAAGCATCAAGGAAAAGAATGTCGACATGTATTTTTTTCATAGCATCCCTAAATTTCATGAACCGAGCATCAAGTCTTGTTTGTTTGAGGCGGGCTTGGTAGGGAGGGGTTTGCAGATTGGTTCTTCGTCTTCTGCTTGAGGGGTTTCGGGGATGGATGGTTTGGGTGTAGCTTTAGGTTCAACAACTACCATGTCCTCATCCTCAAATTATAGAGATGGGTCCGAAGATTTTTCTAGAGGGGGAGGGATGTGCACCTTTCCCGAATGAGTAGAGACAACCTTGAGTTGTTCGGGATGTTTGGGGTTATTTTCAGGCTACCCTACAAAAGTTCCGGTAGGGGGTTTCTTTTGGGCAAACAGACAAGCTAGTTGGGCATCAGTTGCCTTTTGATGAGCTTGTTGAGCAATGATGATTTGCTCCAAGGAATCTATCCTTTCGTCTAATGAAGGGGTTGAGGAGGTGGTTGATTGAGGTTTTGAGGGGAAGGTTTAAGTTTTGAAATTGTTGTCCTTGATATGGTGGTCGGGTTGGATGATTTTCTCGGTAATTTCCTTGGGTTCTGTTACGAACCCACCTCCCGATAACCCCCAATTAAGAAAGATCAAGAGGTTGAGCCGCACCCATTAATCCCGGATCAAAGGTTTGACATATAACCATAAACAATTATTAAATTCTAACAGACTATATTGGAAATGGTAATAAAAATTTTCTTTACATACCTTTTGAAAACTTGGTTTTCTAACCACATCGATACTAATCTATCTAATCCTCCTTTGTACTTTAATTCTCTTTTAGTATCACAAGTGCCACTTTACTGTTTGTTCTTTTCATTGTACCTAAAACGTCGACAAACAAAACGTCGGTCAGCCGAAGCTGGTATGTGGAGGAAACAGATAAAGTTCAACTATGGTAACAATATAATCATTCAATTAATCATTTAACAATCAAGATTACATTTTAAACCATACAACTCAATCCATACATATTCTCGAACTCTGGGCTGTCCCTGCAGTGGACATAGATTTCACCTCTCTTTTAGGTAATAGAGTCGCATGGCACTACCCGAAGGTAGTCCAATATCTAACTCAATGTGACTTGATGGTCCTACCTCCATGGTAGCCATGTACTAAGTCATCCATAGACCTGATGGACCTACCCAATAGGTAGCCATGTACTAGGTCATCCATAGACCTGATGGACCTACCCAATAGGTAGCCATGTACTAGGTCTTTCTCTAACCTGATGGTCCTGCCCATAGGCAGCCATGTACTAGGTTAGCTATTATGCCACAGAGAGAACCAGGATCTGAGTTTGTAGGCATATACTCTTTGTGATAGTCATAGCCACATTATAGTTTACATGAACTAAATAAACATCCAACAGTTTATTTAAAGCAACCGGTAAAACATTCGGAAATCACCGTGAAACTAGAACGGTTATTCATAAGCGTAACCACATACATGTTCAGTAGATTTCTCAAGCTAATATCAATTCCAACCAAGAAATCAATCCAAGGAAGTAATTCAACCACATATTCAAGAATCCTAAAAAACACATGTATTCCATTTACTACACACTTTATCAAGATTCTTTCTATCCAACTTGAAATCGCTTCCTAAGGTTTCTGTATCCATTTTAGGGTTTTGTTTTGCATTTAGGGTTTTCCTTCATCCTTTATCATATTAAACTCTATATTTATGCCATTACTCACAAACCCTAATTATCTCATCTATTCTTCAATATTAAGGTTATCTTAACCAAAATATAATCCTATTTTCATATTATAGGCACATTAATTATCAATTAAGCTTCTTTTTCATTAAAGCTACTATTTTATCCTTTTAATCCATAACGAGATCATTATCAGCATCAATCATCAATTTCCAAGTTCATTAGAGCCTAACTAACATATAAATTCATTTGCCATAACTCTACCTTTTATTCATGAGAAAACCCTAATTACTACATTTTGGGTTTTATCCATAATTAGGAACTTTTATAATCAAACTGTATTTATAACATCATAACTCTATCCTATTCATGGATTTGCACAATTAAAACCATTAAAAGGCATATTTTCCCAAATTAGGATTTCTAACTCCATTAATGCAAACTTAGGTATAAGAAACCCTAAATTAAACCAATTATGTATAAAGATCATCCGTTTAGATTCAAACCATCCTTTTTATCATTAACAGGCTAATACCAACTTTAATCATCTATTAAACCCTACTAAACACTTTAATAATACCAAAATAGGGTTCTTTAAATATTAATACATTAGAGTTGATATCTTTCATTACTTTTCGAATTGCATAAGGAATCAGACTATTAAACTATTTTTAATGAATTCCTTGCATTTTTCTGATCAAAATACATATATAACTTGTCCTAATCGGAGTTACCAATCATTAGATATGATTTTTGTAATAAAACACTTACTTTGCCAATCCGAGAGTGCCAAGTCATCTGCTCCATGCAACGTTGGCTAGATGAAAACATTTCGAAATTACGTGATTTCCCTCCACTTAACCAGTGCGTTCTTTGTCCCGCGGAGGGGCAGAACGGTCCAGTGAATAGTCGATCGTCTTCCTCCTTGGATCAGCCGTGACACGGCTGCCCTAGCCGCCCATGGCACGCCCCCAGCACTCGTCTTGGACTCTTCCAGCGACCGGCGGCGGTCCCGTTCGATCGGCTACCCTCCGCCGCACCCATTGGTGTCCAGAACCACTGCCATAGTGGTGGAACACGGGCCGGACACACCTGTCACACGGCCGCCCTAAGCAGCCATGTTGCTGCCACCACAGCCGTCTAGAGCGAGGGAACGCTCACCCAGGTGTCTCATGTCGTTTTATATGTGGCAGGACTTCCTTGCTACCTCTCCCCAACCTCGTATAGCTCCAGGTTAGGGCTACGTTCTAGGATTAGGGTTTACGTATGAAAGCAAGGAAGAAGAAGATAGGGAAGAGAGAGGAAGACGTGGGTTTCTTCTTTGAAATCGACCAGGGGGTATACCCCTTTTATAGGGGAGGATATCCTCGCCCTAAGATACCTACCTAAGAGGAAACAAGTCATCTCCTTATTAGGAAACCACCTTCCTTCATTATAAAGCAAACTTTCTCTCTCTTCTTTATCCTTTGGATTTTCCTTATTTTATGGATATTAGGAAATTCGAAATTCCCCTTCTCTTATTCACTTTATGTTTACTTTTTAATTCTTTGGCACGAATTTCTATCTTCTTTTAATATAGATCACTTCCTTTTTCATAATGCCACCAAAATCATTAATAATGCAACACATAATCCTCTTATTTTGCCTTTTTAGTATTTTCTCTTTCTTTCCTCTTTATTGGGACTCCTTGGATCCCAAGATACTCCATTATTTCGAAATTACTTTTTAAGGATACTTATTATCCTTCTAGATGCATCTTTATGCCTTATTTCACATTATCTTGTTTATTTCTCATTTAAATATTCCTTTTTGAGGATTTCTTTTTATTTCTCTTTTATTTTCCTCATTGGCATTCCTTTTAATATTAACAACCTCATGGATACGAAATTTCCCAAAGACATCTCATTTATGCCTCTTTTCATTTATTATCCACATTATATCATTATTTCCCAATTTCTTTCTTCATAAAGAAATACTTAATTAATCTTTTCTTTTCCTATTGCTTTCTTTTTACAACCTTGGACTCCTTGGTACCCAAGGAACCCAAGAGGCACGAAATCCTCTTTGGATTTGCCTTCTAGAGGTTTCCACATATTTCTTTTATCAATTATTCAATTATTCATTCACTAATTGAATTTTCTTTGTTATTTCCTTGTTATTGGGCCCAATAGCCACTAAAGCCCAAAAATCAAACAACAATGCTATTTTAAACGAAATCCAATTATTCAAAACCAATCACATCATTATTTGTTCAATTATCCTTAATATGAGAAATTGCATTTCTCACCAATTGAACCCAAAAGTTAGGGTTATAACATCCTTCCCCTCTTATAGGAATTTTGTCCTCAAAATTCAAACAAGCAACAAACAATTCAGGATAAGATTTTTCCATGTCCATCATTGGCCCCTATGTGGCTTTTCCATACTCATGGCGCTTCCATAGAACCTTTATCATCATTTATTATTTTCCCTGAGTTCTTTCACTCTGGCATTTATAAACTGCACAGGTGACTCAGGTCATTTCAGCCTCCCTTGGGGCTCACTAGGTTCATTGCTCAGCACATGGTCAGGTACCTCACATAGTGCTTTAAATTGGACACATGGAAAAACATCTCCCATTACTCTATCCTAAGGGGTAGGGTCAAACCTAACCTTCTCCACCCATCCATCTCTAATGGACCCATGTATCGAGGACTCAACTCTCTTAGTTATAACTTAGAGGGGTCGGATTTCATGTCACATATTCTCCCACAGTAACTTCTATGTCAGTCTACTTTGCATCTGCTCACGACTTTTATTGTCTCTAGGCTCTTTTCAACCCTTCCACGATCAAAGTGACTTCCTCTACATGCACTGGGGTCCTTTTCTAACCATCATGTGGTCCTTTTCTAACCAGCATGTGGCCCTTTTCACCAACATCACCTTGCTGAAGTGGTGACCGACACAACCTCCTTTACAGAGCTTCATATGAAACCCGATACTGGCGACGGTGGTCATTGTCACATCTTTCATAGGACAAGAACTCTCTCTAGATATCACCCTGAACGAGCACACATGCCCTCATCAGACCCTTTAGTCTGGACCATACCAACCATAGTTAGGGGTGATACACTATACTAACATTGAGTTCTTCATGTACCTACTTCCACTTTATGGAAGTGAACCTTTAGGTCAAACTCAAGAACCTTTGAACTCGCTTCATGGTGTAGTCGAACCATCTCTCTCATGGATAGTTCAACTAGATCTGTCCTTTCACAGAACTTTTTCTTTCTTATGTCATCTAGGTAAGGCGATCTACCATAACCCTTATTGTATCTCGACCTTCCTCGATCCAGGGAAGACTTATCACAACATCCATTGAGCTCTCATTCCCTCTCAGGGATTCTTTTGTCCTCCATATCGATACACTGTGTTACTGGGATTCGTCCTTTACTCCTGGCTTGCATGGCCATAAACCACATGCAACCTCATCTTAAGCATCTAACGTGCTATTGCCTTTTTCCATGGTGTATCATGATTTCCTGTATGTCATGATTCTTTCAAGATCGATTCCTTCGAAACCCCAAACCCCTCTTGTCAGGGTTTCATCACCTTCTTTTCCAAAGAAGCGCACTTGAGGTTCTACCACCATCCTTTCATTGCATCAAGAACTAGGCTGGCTAACCAAACAACCCTTAACTTTTCAACGCATCTTGTTTCATCTGAGTGTTATCCAAACACCTCTCCTTTTCAAACTTAGGGTTAGCCAAACAAACTCTTCTAACTTCTAGTCAAACAAGTCTTAATCAGAGCATTCATTATCACTTCACATCCTTAGGTAACATTACACTTCCATGTATTTTGCTTATCATGTCACCTTAAACTATATGTTCATCTTCATAAGAACACTCTCTGATTCTATCATCATGGTGATCAAACTCAACTTGGTATATCTTGTAAGTTCCACATAGCTCATGATACAAACATCCTCATAAGGAGACTACCTCATTTCTTATCATTGGTGTATGACATGCATAATGTCCTAACTCTCACCCCCATAACAAGAGGAAATAAGCATTTGGCTGCAGTCCAAATACAGAGTTCTTCCTGTTCCAAGAGTATAGATGGTACATCCCACCTTGCCAATACACCTTTAGATCTAAGTTGCAACGTGCCACATATGTCTCTTCATCACAAACATCATGATATTAAACCAGTCTTGAACCTACTGAGGTTTATATCCTTGGTCATCTCCTCTAGGTCTATAGGGTACCGAATCTTTTGGGGTCATCCCTCTTCCCTCATGCATCAAGAGAGTGCCCTACTCATCTTCCCTTTGGGTCCCATGAGTTCATGAAGGTGATCAATCTCCTAACCCATGGCCCTCAGACAATGATAGTTGTTACCTCCCGACCCTATGGTCATGTGCAACTGGGGAATTAGGCAACTCCTACTTTCATCGGTCTTATCCCTACCCGACCCTAGGATAGACTTAGGATTTACCATTATAGTACATGTTCACTTAGAACCTTACCCAAGTCTTCATCATCTCTCTTTCTGCATTCATGGGCTGGCCCTCATCCTTTCATAGGGATCATGGCAACCTGCCTACCTTGGTCAAGCCCTATATTGGTTACCTCCATGGTAACGCATCCATACGCACTTAGAGATGGATATCTATGGGCCTACGGGTTCATTCTCATACCATGTACTTTTCAATTAACTTCTCAAGATCCTGTGAGACCTCTTCAGGTCACCTTAAACCATCAAAACTGATATACACCCTACCAAAGGGGTCCCTCTCCCAGGATGGAAAGAAAACCATCTCTTGACAACAAGATCACAAAAGCTATAAGGTATAGGGTTTACATCCACAGGAGCCTATTTAACCCTAACAAACCATTAAGGCATAAGTAGATCACCTACTGTACCATGCTAGGTCATTCTTGTCCTCTTTCCTCAAAGTTGGATCAAAATCATACCTTTCTTTATCATCAACCTAGCTGTGAGGGGTTCATCAACCACACCTTAAACTTCAGGGGCTCCCTTTTTCCTCTATACATGAGGATTACCATGCTCACTTCTATAGGAACTCAACTTCTCATCATGAGCATTAGGTATACCACTTCCCCTCTTAGGCCTAGGAACCCTAGGTTCACTTGTAGGTGTCCAACTGCATGCTCTATCTCTCAACTACGCCCCAAGCATGCAAAAGGCATGACGTGCACTTCTTGTCATCCCTCAACTCGAGCAACACTTAGGGTTGGGTCCTCCTTAAGGACAGTCATCAAGGTACAAGGCCCCATAACCTTCTACCAAAACCTTTCTAAGCCTAAGGAGCTCTTCTTCCTACCTCAGAAGGTAAACATACCTACCATGGGAACGTAGGTACCATAAGCTTCCTCTTCTCTCAAGGGTTGGTCCCTCTAAAGTCAACCAGGGTATGATCAACTTTTAGGGACCGATCATGAGGCAACCATTATCATCCATTGTTCAGGGTTTTAGGCTTCCGACCTTCTTTCTGGGTTTCCTACTCTCCCTAGAGCTAACC
Organism: Alisma plantago-aquatica; assembly: GCA_963693085.1. Classification (NCBI taxonomy): domain Eukaryota; kingdom Viridiplantae; phylum Streptophyta; class Magnoliopsida; order Alismatales; family Alismataceae; genus Alisma; species Alisma plantago-aquatica. The sequence goes on from OY856415.1 coordinate 510,094,257, forward strand.
CCACATCCAACCTCACCATTAGAGGTCCTTTCTTCACAAAGGGTCAACCTCAAAAGTATGTTCTACGTGGGCGAAGCCTATGGTTGCTCAAGATCATCCATAACCCTTTATGTTCCATAATAATTCCTTATTCCGGGTTTCATCCCACTGTCAGCACTATGACGTGCTCTAGGTGCCAACTATGCCCTACAAGCCCATGGGGTTTCTATGGTCCTTCACTAACATCATCATCTAAGGAGCTATCTGTTACCCTAACATGCACGACCCTTCACAGGGTTGGGTTGCCAAAGGTGCTAGGATACCCATGGATCATATGGCATCCCAAGGCATGTTCTTTCAAACACCTGGTCCGACTCATCTCTCTCTAACCTTCCCTTAGGGTTAGGGTTAGCATCATCCTCCGAGGATATGCCAGGTCTCTTCTTGCAATGGAGATCACTATCTCCAAGACTAACTTATCCTCTTGACAAGAAGGTCTAGCCTCAGGTCTCATCTGAGGACATGACATCTTATGTCATACGACCTAAGCATGTATCTATTATTTATTTCACGCTTAATCTATTAAGCTTATGTCTGTGACATCTTATTTACATGCCTTTCATTAATTTAGTGGAGGATTCCTTAAACCTTATTAACCTTACCCATACCTCAAGAGGGTGAGGAGAACAAAGGAAACCCTAATCCTTTAGGTCCTTAACATAATTTTGTGATGAGAAGGGATGAATAAGATGAGAGGTCCTAAAGGTATCTTATTTCGATTCATACCCTAAGACTTTGGCCAGGCGGTCACACGGGTCCAGGAGTCCTCGTATTCCGACTAGCGGTGCGGAGGAAAATCTTGCCAGCCCCCGGTCGTGATCCGTTTCTAGACACCTCCGTCTTTTGGATACTCCTCTAATAACTCCCTTGGGTTCTATGGAGTTTGTAAAATTTAATAATTATTAATGGTTAAATGAGGAACCTACGCTCTGATACCAAATGTTACGACCCCACCTCCCGATAACCCCCAATTAAGGAAGATCAAGAGGTTGAGCCGCACCCATTAATCCTGGATCAAAGGTTCGACATATAACCATAAACAATTATTAAATTCTAACAGACTATATTGGAAATGGTAATAAAAATTTTCTTTACATACCTTTTGAAAACTTGGTTTTCTAACCACATCGATACTAATCTATCTAATCCCCCTTTGTACTTTAATTCTCTTTTAGTATCACAAGTGCCACTTTACTGTTTGTTCTTTTCATTGTACCTAAAACGCCGACAAACTATGTGGAGGAAACAGATAAAGTTCAACTATGGTAACAATATAATCATTCAATTAATCATTTAACAATCAAGATTACATTTTAAACCATACAACTCAATCCATACATATTCTCGAACTCTGGGTTGTCCCTGCCGTGGACATAGATTTCACCTCTCTTTTAGGTAATAGAGTCGCATGGCACTACCCGAAGGTAGTCCAATATCTAACTCAATGTGACTTGATGGTCCTACCTCCATGGTAGCCATGTACTAAGTCATCCATAGACCTGATGGACCTACCCAATAGGTAGCCATGTACTAGGTCATCCATAGACCTGATGGACCTACCCAATAGGTAGCCATGTACTAGGTCTTTCTCTAACCTGATGGTCCTGCCCATAGGCAGCCATGTACTAGGTTAGCTATTATGCCACAGAGAGAACCAGGATCTGAGTTTGTAGGCATATACTCTTTGTGATAGTCATAGCCACATTATAGTTTACATGAACTAAATAAACATCCAACAGTTTATTTAAAGCAACCGGTAAAACATTCGGAAATCACCGTGAAACTAGAACGGTTATTCATAAGCGTAACCACATACCTGTTCAGTAGATTTCTCAAGCTAATATCAATTCCAACCAAGAAAGCAATCCAAGGAAGTAATTCAACCACATATTCAAGAATCCTGAAAAACACATGTATTCCATTTACTACACACTTTATCAAGATTCTTTCTATCCAACTTGAAATCGCTTCCTAAGGTTTCTGTATCCATTTTAGGGTTTTGTTTTGCATTTAGGGTTTTCCTTCATCCTTTATCATATTAAACTCTATATTTATGCCATTACTCACAAACCCTAATTATCTCATCTATTCTTCAATATTAAGGTTATCTTAACCAAAATATAATCCTATTTTCATATTATAGGCACATTAATTATCAATTAAGCTTCTTTTTCATTAAAGCTACTATTTTATCCTTTTAATCCATAACGAGATCATTATCAGCATCAATCATCAATTTCCAAGTTCATTAGAGCCTAACTAACATATAAATTCATTTGCCATAACTCTACCTTTTATTCATGAGAAAACCCTAATTACTACATTTTGGGTTTTATCCATAATTAGGAACTTTTATAATCAAACTATATTTATAACATCATAACTCTATCCTATTCATGGATTTGCACAATTAAAACCATTAAAAGGTATATTTTCCCAAATTAGGATTTCTAACTCCATTAATGCAAACTTAGGTATAAGAAACCCTAAATTAAACCAATTATGTATAAAGATCATCCGTTTAGATTCAAACCATCCTTTTTATCATTAACAGGCTAATACCAACTTTAATCATCTATTAAACCCTACTAAACACTTTAATAATACCAAAATAGGGTTCTTTAAATATTAATACATTAGAGTTGATATCTTTCATTACTTTTCGAATTTCATAAAGAATCAGACTATAAAACTATTTTTAATGAATTCCTTGCATTTTTCTGATCAAAATACATATATAACTTGTCCTAATCGGAGTTACCAATCATTAGATATGATTTTTTTAATAAAACACTTACTTTGCCAATCCGGGAGTGCCACGTCATCTGCTCCATGCAACGTTGGCTAGATGAAAACATTTCAAAATTACGTGATTGCCCTCCACTTAACCAGTGTGTTCTTTGTCCCGTGGAGGGGTAGAACGGTCCAGTGAATAGTCGATCGTCTTCCTCCTTGGATCAGCCGCGACACGGCTGCCCTAGCCGCCCATGGCACGCCCCCAGCACTCGTCTTGGACTCTTCCAGCGACCGGCGGCGGTCCCGTTCGATCGGCTACCCTCCGCCGCACCCATTGGTGTCCAGAACCACTACCATAGTGGTGGAACACGGGCCGGACACACCTGTCACACGGCCGCCCTAAGCAGCCATGCTGCTGCCACCACAGCCGTTTAGAGCGAGGGAACGCTCACCCAGGTGTCTCATGTCGTTTTATATGTGGCAGGACTTCCTTGCTACCTCTCCCCAACCTCGTATAGCTCCAGGTTAGGGATACGTTCTAGGATTAGGGTTTACGTATGAAAGCAAGGAAGAAGAAGATAGGGAAGAGAGAGGAAGACGTGGGTTTCTTCTTTGAAATTGACCAGGGGGTATACCCCTTTTATAGGGGAGGATATCCTCGCCCTAAGATACCTACCTAAGAGGAAACAAGTCATCTCCTTATTAGGAAACCACCTTCCTTCATTATAAAGCAAACTTTCTCTCTCTTCTTTATCCTTTGGATTTTCCTTATTTTATGGATATTAGGAAATTCGAAATTCCCCTTCTCTTATTCACTTTATGTTTACTTTTTAATTCTTTGGCACGAATTTCTATCTTCTTTTAATATAGATCACTTCCTTTTTCATAATGCCACCAAAATCATTAATAATGCAACACATAATCCTCTTATTTTGCCTTTTTAGTATTTTCTCTTTCTTTCCTCTTTATTGGGACTCCTTGGATCCCAAGATACTCCATTATTTCGAAATTACTTTTTAAGGATACTTATTATCCTTCTAGATGCATCTTTATGCCTTATTTCACATTATCTTGTTTATTTCTCATTTAAATATTCCTTTTTGAGGATTTCTTTTTATTTCTCTTTTATTTTCCTCATTGGCATTCCTTTTAATATTAACAACCTCATGGATACGAAATTTCCCAAAGACATCTCATTTATGCCTCTTTTCATTTATTATCCACATTATATCATTATTTCCCAATTTCTTTCTTCATAAAGAAATACTTAATTAATCTTTTCTTTTCCTATTGCTTTCTTTTTGCAACCTTGGACTCCTTGGTACCCAAGGAACCCAAGAGGCACGAAATCCTATTTGGATTTGCCTTCTAGAGGTTTCCACATATTTCTTTTATCAATTATTCAATTATTCATTCACTAATTGAATTTTCTTTGTTATTTCCTTGTTATTGGGCCTAATAGCCACTAAAGCCCACAAATCAAACAACAAGGCTATTTTAAACGAAATCCAATTATTCAAAACCAATCACATCATTATTTGTTCAATTATCCTTAATATGAGAAATTGCATTTCTCACCAATTGAACCCAAAAATTGGGGTTATAACAGGTTCCAACGTTCCTTTGGTTGTTGTATGGGAATCCAGGTGGTGGTCAATTGTTACCTTGAGGGCAAGTAGACCTTTGTTGGGTCTGGAGTTGGCTAGAGTTCTTGGCACCTGAAGGGTTCCCATATTGAAAACCAGGGTGGTTTCTAGTTTGTTTGGGGTTGTAGTAACCTTGGCCTGGTATGGTATGGATTGAATTGAGGTCTTCTGGTTGTTGTCCCATTTCAAGTTGCATGGGCATGTTGTAGAGATATTGACAGTGGAGGGTGGTGTGGTCATATCCTTGGAAAATGCCACAAAGAGAGTCCATGGCTTTTATTTGTTGGGGTGACTCCCTAAGGATGCCTAGGGATGACTCTAACCGATCTTGTTTTAACGTAATTAATTTGAGGCTTTCTGTTATGCTTTGGATATCATGATTAACTTTTGCCTTGTCTACCTTAAGGATTCCACCCATTCCTCTTCTAGCCATTGTTTCAGAAGCCCGTTTGACTACTTCCCATGCGCTAGTCAAACTTTGATGCATGAAATTTCCTCCAGATGAGGAATCGATAAAGAATTTGGTATCATCATCAACACCACGATAGAAGATCTCTATGAGTTGGGCTTGAGAGATATCATGGTGGGGACACTTCCTAAGTAAGTCTTTGAACCTTTTCTAGGCTTCTCCTAAAGACTCTCCTGGGGACATGGAAAAGTGAGTGATTTGACACCTGAGTTCATAAGTGAGAGAAGGGGGGTAAAATTTCTCAAGAAACTTGCTTTGTAGAACTTCCTAGGTTGTGACATGTTCTTCACTCTCCATAGTGTTGTACCAGCTACTAGCTTGACCAGAGAGGGAATACTTGAACAATCTAAGGCGGATGGCATCTTCAGAGATGCCTGGGAGTTTGTTCAAAGAGCAAAGGTCAATGAACCTTTGAAGGTGATCTTGGCAACTTTCCCCATTGTTTCCTGAGAAGGGGTTGTCTTGCATCATGGTGATCCATTGAGTTTGGATCTTAAATTGAGGAGAAATGATGTCAGGGGGTATGACCGGATGTTGTGCATAGGAAGTTTTAGGAATAGAAAAGTCCTTTAATTGTTTTTGCCTTTCAGCTTCCCTCCTATCGACTTCTATGGCTTCTTGTTCATCCCTATAGGCTGCTCGTAAAGCGGCTTCTCTTTCCGCTTGTTCGGCTTGGATGAGTTCTCTTTGAGCTGTGAGAGCTTGGTCGATTCTACGGGCGACTTCTTCTTCATTCATTCTTTCTAGATTTTTACGGTTTAAACGATGGAAAGTCCTTTCTATTTCCGGATCAAATGATTGAAAATCAACATTCGGGCATCGCATGCACAAATGAATTAGTTAATCATGTGCAGAAAAAATGGACTACCAGAATGGAAACTCGGTAGAAGGAGGAGTAGCACTTCTGGAATGTTACTCAGAAGGCATAAAAAAAAGAAATAAAGTTTTTCAAAAAATTTTGGGGTTCGAAAGAAACAAATCTGTTGTCCCCGACAACGGCACCGAATTGATATGTGTCGCTTAACACACCAATTACTAAGATTATTAATCCTAGAGTTTAATCCTTTTAACACTCCGATTAAGGCTAGTATAGGAAGGGTCAAATCCCAAAGGACAACTTTTAAATATTTTTTCTTAAAAACCCAATTATTTGAAGAACTTATTTTATTATTTTTTGTATATTCAAATTTAGAATGGAAAGTAAAAGTCAGGTTGGGAGTTTGATTGATTACACTAATGTCAAAAAAACACAAGATAATATTGTAACCAACAAGAATAGATTTTGCTCCTGTCACAAGGAAAAATGAAATGATTGTTAGCACAAATAAACTTGTGAATGGAAAGACTTAGAAGTAAAGAAAGTGAATCAAACGATGTTTGAAATCAAATGGAGAGAATCGAGGCTTTTGGGGTTTTCACCGCCTTAGCCGAAGAAAATGATTAATCCTTAAATGACGGGTTTGATGAAGGCAAGTGAATTAAAAATCCACTAAAGATGATCTCCACATGAGCCCATTGGTCTTGGTGCTCATGTTTCTTAGTTCATCATCCTAAAAAGAGAAAATCCACAGTCGTTTCAAAACTCTTATGCAATTGAGATTGTCGTTAAACTTGAATTTCCAAAGTCATATCCATTCGGATTAACTTTTGATATTATCAATTAATCACTTTGATATATCAACTAGTTATCAATCTCAAAGGCCATCTAGAATCGTTAAGTAAAAATCGAAAGCCATGGCTAAGGGGTTATTCCTTTTGCCTCGATAAAAAACTACTCACTCATGGAGAAGGAGTAAGGAGAGATGGAGGAAGGAAGTGATCTAGCCATCTTTGAGTCTTATGACTACTGACCCTCGCTTAGAGACAATGAAGATGGATGTCTCTTCCTACCTTGCTCAATTTCTCAAGAGAAGGGGTGGAGAAAAAGAAGAACTAGATCTAACCACAACGAAATAACGGAATCGAAAATAACACATAACAGAGATGAAAAACTACTTTATTCTTAAGAATGAGATTACAGAAATATTGCTCCAAAAATCCTTCGTACCAAAGTGGGAGTAAAAAATACCCTGAGGAGGAGGAAGTGCCCCTCCTTTTATAGAAGAAAAAGGGGGGTATACATTAGGTTTAGGGAAAAAGAAATGGTCGCCGGTGGTTGCTAACTTTCTGGATCTAGTCAATAGAGGAAATAATTGATTGCTATGCATTCCTTTTGCAGTAATTTCTCGCAACAGTAATTTCGAGCGTATGTTTGGGCTAGTCATAAATTCGAAAGACGTCTGAAAATATGTTTTTTATGTAGATAATTGAATTCTCTTTCCAACGCATACTTGCACATTAAATTCTTCTTTGAGATGTGGGAGTCATACGAATTTTGGTGAAAGGTTTATACTGAAGTCAGACACTGCGGGAATTTGTGCAAAATATCTTCTAGGAGAATTTACTCATGAGTTGTTTTCCTACATATATATATATATATATATATATATATATATATATATAAACTCTAAATAGATAGAAAATTCCAAACTAATGCAATTAATAACAAAATGAAGAAGATAAATAACAAAACAATCCTAGAAAGATATCTAAAAGATGAAAATAAGGGATAAGTATACATTTATCACAACTGCTATCTAAAAGAACATGTATTTTAGAAAAGCATATCTAGAGTCATGATAAAAATATAAACCATAGGAAAACATATATAAGCAAGCTAATAATGCACTATGAAAGCATCAAAGGCATTTTTTGAGCAAGAAAGTGATGTGAATTACAAAATTGACTTAAAAACCAAATGTAAAGTGCATACAAAGTTGGAAAAAATAGGCTATGATGAATATGAGAATGAATACCACTACCTCTATTCTTACCATTTTTTCTACTTGTTGCCACACCATACACATCTCATGGTTCATCTTTTATGTGGATTGAGAAACCAATTTGCAAATCAATATCTCAAGTCAATCCATTAACAATTGACCTACCAGAAGAAAGATGAAAACGGTCCCCAATCATACCTTTGGGTCTAGAGGGGTTAGCTTAGCAACCCAAGTCCTATTACTCTTGGATGTTTTCCTAAAGGGGAAATATGTAGAATAATTCCTATATTGATTTCATCAATAACTTATTCATGTATATTCTAGGTTTCCAAAAATCAGGATATGACAATACTATCCACCTTTTTTGGGAATTTCGTCCTTAAAATTCAGTTAAACTATGGGAGGTTGCCCAACTTAGGGTTCCACATACCTTACATACACTAACTCATGATATTTGTCATAAAGTCTCACATGCACCTATTGGTATGTATGCCCTGAGAGCCAATCATATGATGATTGGATTGTTGATAAGTATCAAAGGCAAGCTTCCAATTTATTCTAGCTCAGTCTAAAGAATATTGGGAGTATCAAAGGAAAGCTTCCAAAAATCAGGATTGTTGATAAATGAGGAGAAAAATGAATGTCTAAAGAATGACACTACTCAATGACGTATGTCTTTGGGTTAAGGACTTGAACAATGAGATCATACAGATGCTAAGAGTATGTACATTCTTGTTATGTCCCTAGTGAGATATCATTGTGGAAGGTTGATAGACAACAATGACACATCAAGACTAGAGTGTGTGTTGGTTGATGATAGTTTCTCATTAGTCATGATATACGATATCAAACCAATTACACAGATACATGTTAGAGAATAGTGTATTAGACAAACCCACCATGAGAGTGACACATGGAACCATGACATGGTAATCAGAATCATCTCTCATAGTGGTGGTGGTGGTGATTGTTATTCTTAGACCTAAAATCACTACACTCGTCGAATGTGATTGGGTACACTTTCACATCATCAAACACAGTCCTGAAACATGGGTTGTTATAAAGCTGATGATCGGGTGGCTTTGACGCATGTGATAGACTATGAGTGATAGATATGGGATTTTCCCCTCCTAAGGGAGTATGATGTCCATGACACTTGATAAGCAAGATTGAGAAAGGCATTCACATGTACATGTGAGTCAATATATGATATTGATGTCACACATATCTCAGACAGTCTGCTCTAGTTCAAAAACATGAATGAACGTTGAAAGGATGACAACTCCATGCCTTGAGTTCATTCAGAATATCAGAGACAAAGGAATTATACATTTACTGGAACGCCAATCACAGACTGTAGGATTAAAAGTTGTTCTCCAACTTTCCTTTTCACTTGGGTAGCACTGATGTGTGACTAGGTACCACTCTTTTCTTGTGATGCCATAAACTAGTTATGGACATTCATCGCCAATGTGAAATGGGACCTATAGGGTCATACACAAAGGATTAATCTGGAAGAGTAGTTTATCCATGAATAATGTTTAGATTGATTACTAAAGTGTTTAGGTGCTCAATCAAACATTCAATCAATAGCCTTGACTCATAATCATTAAGTTCAAGTGTTGCACCAACTGATTAGAGTGTCAGATTGATTGAGAACTGAATTGACTTTGTTCTGCACAATCTGAACCACCAACCGCCCGGTTCACTGGGTGAACTGATTGGCTCATGGTCAGTGAGACGACCGGTTCACTCTGGTGAACCGATCAGTTCAACTGGACCAAACCAACAATGTTGGATTGTCCTAGTTTGTGAGAGAAAAGTTTTTTGTTTCACTTGTTCAATTTGATTGGGACAAAAATTAATCTTTGCATTAATTATAAATGAAATAGGAAAGTTAATTGTAGATAAGTCTGGGAAGTGAAATGACCAATTCACTAGGTGAACCGATCGGTTCACACTCCTAACCGACCGGTTCACTAGTGAACCAACTGGTTCTCCTTCCGCAGTGTAAATTGTTCATGGAAATTCTGAACCTTTCTACTCCCGCACATACTGGAAACCCTGACCCTACCCTATACTATAAATAGATGGGTACATGGGGCTTCTCCAAACACACAACTCAGAACATCAATTGCTCTGCAAAGTTGTTGTCCTCTTTGGTTGTGGTAAACGAGAGAGCCCAAGCAAGTTCTACCCGTCCAGGGAGAAACAGCGAGGGAAAGACAATTGGAGAAAAGCGACTGGTGGTGGGAGAGTGTGTTTGTGACTAGTACACTGACATAAGGGGACAACTCCTTCTAGTCTGTTCATCAAAATGACTAGAGTTCTCGGTGGTCCATGTGGACTATCTATAGAGGTGGGAGACTTCTGCCGCTCAAGAGGATGACAGTCAACCGCAGTCAGGGTCAAGACCAGGAGCTGCACAGATGTCATTGAAGACAGGTGGTTGAAGACCTCACTTGCTACGAGGTATAGTCACTGAGCAAGCCTCAGGACCAAGTATAACTTGCTAAAACCATCCTTCCCATAACATAGACATTGATGCGATCTGCTGGTTATGGGATTATGGTCAAGTAAATTTTTTGTTTCTGTTACCTACTCTGACCATGTAAAACCCAACAATACCTACAAAGTATGACATCCTCATGGATAAATTACTATGTCTAACAACCTTATCTAACTAGCATGTACAACCAACATGGAAATACATAGGAAATATTAAGCATAATGATTATTCTTTCTTTAATATTAATTTGTTTTTAGTATCTTTCTCTAGAGACCTGTAGTTCGGTACATGGGTCTCATGACCTACCCTAAGGTGTCTAGATCACATGACTTGCACATAAGGCTTGTGTTATGTATCTAAATCATCATGCACTAAGGGTGTGGTCCTTATGGCCTACACTAAGGACCTAGGTCTAACTCCATCATCTCAATAAATCTGATCTTATATGATTCTTAATGCATTACAACCCCATGGTATACCATGATCTTAAATCTTAATACATGGATCTTATCTTGGAAACATAATCATGACTTGATGCATTCAAATCTTATAATGTTATAATGTATTAAATTCTTAGATCTTAATCATTCTAGGAAATCTTATTAACATGTCTCTACTTTTGATCTTAGACACAATAAGGATATAGCTATGAAATACAAAAACCTTACTTGCATGTCTTATCTCAATATTATTCCAAATGGCTCTATTCATCGTATCATGGTTCTTTAGGCTAGGTGAACCCAGGGTACTTATACTGAATACTTATTTATAAAATTGTTCTTATCCCTGAGAATACTAAATCAATCCTTAGTCAAGCAATTTCTCTAGGCTCTATCTCCTATGGAAATCATCTAAAACTCAATATTGTAGTGATTCTAGATAATTGATCCATACTATCACATATCTCGTATCAAATATGCTTAAAAAATTCTCATATGTAACCTTCAAGACTTTTGGTCACCTCTAGCACTTATCATACTTTAAACTTAAACTTAGTTCATAACATTAACTCTATTATCCTCAAGTATTTTCTTTAACAACCATTATGAGTAGACTTGCAACTGTAATCCCTCCTTGGGATGAATGTCATAAGGACATCAAGATTTCTCTAATTCTCATCAAGTATAGTAGGAAAAAAGCCTCATATCCCCCCACTTATTATTCCAATTTAAAGCCAAGTCACTCATATATTTCAAAATATCTACATTTGGTATGTATTCTAGGGTTCTAGTAGGTATGTGATTAGGCTTAGGTGAACATCTGTGACACCCTTTGTCACACAAACACAAACCGCAAGAGTAAAACAAAACTCTACATGGATTTCTAAAAAATACTAAAAATGAAAACCAATTACAACAAGAACCAACATCAATAAACTCATTACATTAGGGTCCAAAAACTTGCCATCTGAATTATATATCATAAAGCATCATTATTTACAACATGTCCATAAAAGACTACATGCCACATGTGATATCTATTCATTTACATAAACATGTACAACAACCAACTATAAACAACAAGGGCGCATAAACCAAAAACTTATATCGATAACACCATCGAGGAACATACATAATTCCCCCAAGACATGAGTGTACAAATACAACTCTAGGACTCTAACAATAAAAGAACCACAAGAAGCATTCACGACCTTAGAAGCTACTGTCCTCCTTGGTTTTGCTCTGCTTCCAGTGTGACACCACATCCCTCTATCACACAGACAATGAAATGCCACGCTAAAATGTGCAGAAACACCATAAACCACATATTATCGAAAACACGGGTTAATTAAAACTGTCTGTGGAAAGTAGATAAAAGAGAACTATTACATTCAGATCCTCATCCTGCAAGGAAACATGTCGTATAAACATTTACAAGTCTTGATATATGTCCACGGCTTATAAGAACCAGTTGTACTATCAGCACCAGAGTTCATCACCTATTTATACATACATAACGGGCCACATCAGGCCAGCAGCAGGATATACAAGCTACATCAGCTATACATCATAAACCATCATCAAAACACCTCTGAGGACCTGAGAGTACAGGGATGACTCTAGGACTCTACTACAAAACAACCAAAATGGCAGCATATCCATCTCTTGCCTCCTACTGCTCTTCTTGCTGCTCAGCCGCAACCTCACGACCACCACCACATCTAGCGCGACCACCTAAAAAGGTTGTAAACCAATGGGGTGAGACACACAGTCCCAGTGAGAAACATAACTCCCCGCCAAAACTATAAACCTTCAGGAAAAGTAGGTAAATCAGATAACTGATATCAGCAGATCATAAGAGCAGTATCCTGAGTAGAACTTATTTTATTTACAATCTTACCAGATCTCCAGGAGGTATATAACCAGATATTTCTTTATGGAACATGATTGACAAGATAAGATTTATAAGAACTTATCACAAAATATAAGGATCGTACAAATGGATGCAAGGTATAACTAGATCAACTGTACAAGCAAGGCCTTAAGCAATATATTCTATATGGCTGGATTATGATTTATTATGCCCTGAGGAAGTGAGCCGTCCCGCTCAAATCCAACCTTTGGCTGCGAAGCCCAAAAACCGGTTCCATACAAGGTCATTGGTAGAGTCGGACTCCATGACCTCACCTCTTCGTGGTTAGTGTATGAAACCAAAGAAGGATCGCAGTCTCTTACTTGAGTGGCCTCAGCCACAGGGTCAGCTCTGCAAGCTACCCTTCTATAATACTGAGCCATGGGCCTATTCACCATGCTCTATAATCACTGATCCATGGGCCTATTCACCATACTCTATACCCAACTGCATTTGTACTCAAATCCTCCTACTTTCAGCTAGGAGAAAACCCCTCATATTCAACAATATGCGCTCCAGGTAATCCCGCAGGATAAACCTATTTCACCATCACCAAATACTAACGATGATGGATCTATGGCCAGGGCAAACTAAATGATATGTTCCATCATAATTAATTAGTATATTTTAAGTGGATTGTTGAGACAACCAAGTTGTAAAACATAAACATCATTGAGTTACATTAATACTGTCATTCACATTATCATGAGATCTCAACCCTCATCACAGAATGTCACTGCCTCTCAAGGCTTATATTATCACCATGGGATAGCCATCCCTTATCTCAACATCATAGGATAACACCTCAACTAGGCACTCAGCCTTTATCAGGTCAACAAACCATTTTCACATCATAGGGGTGATACATGATATCCCATTAATAAGGATTATCATCATTGTGTGTTATACAGAACACATACACCTCATAGCTCTTACCTGGCTATGAATTCATTTGATTCACCTGCATGGTTAGTATGCATATCAAGAGAGATAATTGAATCACCAAGCATAGATTTTTACGATTATCATATATGATTGGAACAACATACATGATTACAATTACATGAAGCAAAAAGATGTATCTTGTAAACCAATTACATTATTGTTATCAAACCATGAGCATCCACGATGCCCTAAAATCTCATGAGAATGATCATTATCAAGGAATACATCCCTAAGGATTTCACAACCATAGCCTAGTCATACATCATTGGTCACAACCTTTCATCCATAACCCATCATCCACAAGGTACAAGAAAGTAACTACTAGGGTTTCTCGGGTTAAGCATAACCCTCACTAAAGGTATTGTCTTCCCTCACTAGAGATGTGGCGGGCAGCACCATCCCTCACCCAAAAGGGGTAGCAGCTAGGATCATAACTCTCACTAAAACTCTAATGGCTAGGGCACTTAGCCACACATATCGGCCATCCAAGTCATGCACCCATGCACCAAGGTTATCGTGCAACCAGGGCTAGTGTTGTGTCGTGCAACCTGATCCAAGAGTATGTATCGTGCATGCAAGAATAAGGTGGTATTGGGAAACCAGGAGCAAAGGTGTGTCGGGCAACATATGGGCACCTCTTATCGTCCAAGACCCTATCACCCACTAGGGTTAGGGTTTCATATCGGGCAGCCATCATCACTATATCGACCAAGGTCATGGCGCCCAAGCTCAACACTGTGTCGCCCAACAAACTTATTACAACAAATGACACTAGGCACCACAAGATGGCCTATTGTCTAATTGGGTTAGGCACTACATCTCGGTCACCACTAAGGCACCTATTAGGGTTTCACTACCCAAGCATCATATCGGGCAACAAAAAACTAGCCTTTGTCGCCCAAGGTAAAAAATTGAGGTATCTACTCCCAAAAACATCTCGGGCAACAAAGACAACAGAATTCAACTTAGCATATTGTCCAAGCCAAAGGCCCTAGAAGAGGGGTATCATGCAAAGCACAAGGTCCATATCAGTTTGGTCATCACCAACCTCAAGATCGCCATCATCAAACCCTAATAGATCAAGAGAGTTGGCTCACCTCTCAACAACCAAGAGAGAGGGGTATTGCACAACCTCCATCACATATCGGGCATCAAGGTAGGTCAGCCATATCGGTCGACTCTTCAACCTTAACTAGGTCATCGACAACCAAAGGCTCACATCTCAAATCCATGGTGAGAGAAGGATGTTGTCCAAGCAACTAGAGTATAGACTCACCTCTCAATGACTAAGGAAGAGAGGGGTTTTGCCTACACCACTAGAGTTCAAGCTCACTTCTCCAAACCAAAGAGAGAAAGTGGTATTGCCCCAAAAGAAACCCTAAACCATAGGTTCGGCCAACAAGGTCCAGGGTCACACAACTATCAACATCATAACCACTAAGTCCAACAAGATTAAAGGTACAAACTAGAGAAAGAAACATATCCAACAAGATGCAAGGCCGATCAAGATCATATATGAACATGCAACATAAAAGAAGGTAGTATAGCTAGGGTTAGGAGTTATGTAACCCGCCTCAAGCAAGCTCCAAAGCTCCAAGCACAAAGCTTTAAGCTCTTAGCTCCAACACACCCCACTAAGGAAGTAAGATCCTTCTAGGGTTCGGCCACCACAAGAGGAAGAAGAAGACTCCACCAAAGGGGATCGGCCACCAAGCTTTCTCTACCAAGGGAAGGTTTATCGGCCACCAAAGGAGAAAGGAACAACTAAAGGAACTAAAGAGTTAAGCAACTAAGGAGAGGGTTGTATATATACAAGAGGGTCTATGGGGCGCGTACCTTGGTGTTGCTCCACATGTGCATGTCCAAGGCACCACTTGTCCAAAGCCATGACACCTTGCTAAACCACATGCTCATGTCATGCCACCAACTAACAAAGTATCGGTCACTTGTCCAAGGTATGGTGACAAAAACAAGGCAAGGTCAAAGTGGTCACCTTGGGCGACACAGCCCACTGAGCGACACACCCCATATTGACGACATAGGTCACCAAGGTGCTCTTTGTAGGACACAAGGTCTCAACAAGGCAAAGCAAAGCAAATCCCAACAAATCTCAACAAGGCCCGAAACTACTCAAGCAACAATCCCAACTCATCCTCTCAACCCTAGAGAATACAAGGAGAGAGAAAAAATCTCTCAAGGTGACAAACTTGCACATCAACCCCAAAACTTGGATAATTTGCAAGTTGCACCTCCAACTCTCAACAAATCACAAACAAACCCTAATCACAACCTCAGGTGATTAGCAAGAATATTAACACAAGGTTTAGGCAAAGAACATAGGGTAAACCCAAAACAAAGGTCAGGGTCTTTACAAGCCATAAACCCCTACAAAGGGATTTTTCCCCCAAAATCCAAAGAGAAAAGCAAGGGATACTTCCTCCTCATCTCTTCCTAGAGCTCCCACATGGCTTCCTCAATGCCACGATGATGCCAAAGAACCTTCACAAGCACCAGGTCCTTCCTTTTCAACTTCTTCACACGTCTGTCAAGAATCATCACTGGACCTTCCTCGTATGTCACGTCTTCCTCAAGGTCAACCTCAACTGGCTGTATCACTGTCCCAGTATCTGGATGACTTTTCTTCAGCATACTAACATGGAACATCAGATGTAACTTATGCAACTCTGGCAGCAGCTCTAACTTATAAGCGACCTTGTCAGCACGTGCTATTACCGGATATGGCCCCATATACTTGGGTGTCAGCTTGCCTTTCCGGCCAAACCTTAGCATGCCTTTCCATGGTGAGACTTTAAGGTACACCTTGTCTCCCACCTGGAACTCTAGGGGTCGGTGGCGATTATCTGCATATGACTTATGTTTGTCTTGTGCCGCTTTCAACTATTGTTGTATCACTTTAACCTTTTCTGTTGTCTGCTGCACTAACTCAGGACCCAAAAGCTAATACTCACCCAAATCATACCAGCATAAAGGAGATATGTACTTCCTTCCATATAAAACCTCATAAGGATCCATGTCTATGCTCCACTGGTAACTATTGTTGTAAGAAAACTCTATCAAACTGAGATGCACGTCCCAACTGCCTAGAAACTGCAAAACACATGCTCGGAGAAGATCCTCCAAAGTCTGAATAGTCCTTTCAAATTGTCCATCTGTTTGCGGGTGGAAAGTACTATTGAACCTCAACTGTGTTCCCAATGCTTTGTGCAACTGTTCCCAAAAATGACTCGTGAATTGGGGACCTCTGTCAGAAACTATCGTTGTGGGCACACCATGCAAACGCACTATCTCATCCACATACACCTGAGCAAGCTTCTCTGTTGTATAAGTTGTCTTCACAGGTATGAAATTAGCAAAATTTGTTAATATATCCACTATCACCCAAATGGAATCATGATTCTTAGTTGTCCTTGGCAGACCAACTATGAAATCCATGGTTATATGATCCCATTTCCACTGCGGTATCGGTAGGGGTTGCAAGTACCTACCGGCTTCTAATGCTCAGCCTTGACTTACTGGCATACCGCACACCTAGCCACAAACTCGACTACATCTCTTTTCAAGCTAGGCCACAAATACAGATCTTTTAGATTATGATACATCTTGGTGACGCCTGGATGCATGGCATACATCGATGTGTGTGCTTCCTCGAGCACTAACCTCCTTAAATCATCAATATCGGGGACCACCATCCTACCATGATAGCAAACTAGTCCATCCTCAGACTCATGGAACCCATCATGCTTTTTGCTGCCAAACTCTAATTTGATTAACTAAACTGAAGCATTTGTCTTTTGTGCATCTTTGATCTGATGTCTCAATTTAGGCTTTACTTGCATCTATGCCAATAGTCCTGTCAGTAAGGAAACTTCTAACTGTACATTCATCTGCCGCAAAGAGACAAACATATCCCACCTATGGCATACCAAGGAACTCAACCGTGCCTTCTTCATAGGAAGAGAAGAAGACTTCCTAAAAAGCTCATCAGCTACCATGTTCGCCTTACCAGGATGATACTCAATGGTGCAATCGTAATCATTGATCGGCTCCATCCAGTGACGTTGTCGCATGTTCAGCTCACTCTGTGAGAAGATGTACTTTAGGTTCTTATGATCTGTAAAGATCTGACACACTTCTCCATAAATATAATGTATCCAAATATTTAACGCATGGACCACCACAGCCAGCTCTAAATCATGTGTCGGATAATTTTCCTCATGCTTCTTAAGCTGTCGCGAAGCAAAAGAAACCACATGATCTTCCTGCATCAGCACACAACCTAAGCCTTTCTTAGAAGTATCACAGAAAACAACATAGCCTTTCCCAGGCTCTGGCAGCACTAACACTGGAGCACTAGTCAGCTTCTCCTTCAAACTTTGGAAAGCTTCCTGACAGCGATCATCCCAAACAAAAGGTACATCCTTCCTGGTCAACTTTGTCATCGGCAACGCGATTACACTAAAGTCCTTTATAAACCTCCGGTAGTATCCTACTAAACCTAGAAAACTACGAACTTCCGTGGGCGTCTTTGGTTGCTCCCATTCTGCAACTGACTCCACTTTCTTGGGGTCTACTCTGACTCCTTCTACAGATATCACATGACCCAAGAAAGTTACTTCTTCCAACCAGAACTCACACTTACTAAACTTGGCATACAACTGGAGTTGGTGCAGAAGAGTCAACACTTGTCAAAGATGTTGTTCATGCTCGTGATTGTCCCGAATATAGATCAGGATGTCGTCTATAAAGACTACAACAAACTGATCTAGAAATGGACGGAACACCCTATTCATTAGATCCATGAAAGCAGCAAGTGCATTAGTTAGCCCAAACGGCATAACCATGAACTCAAAGTGACCATACCTCATCCTAAAAGCTAACTTTGGTATGTCCACCTCCTTAATCCTCAATTGATGATAACCAGACCGTAGATCAATCTTTGAGAACAATGTAGCGCCACGTAACTGATCAAACAGATCGTCTATCATCAGTAACAGGTACTTGTTCTTAATTGTAACTTTATTCAATTGTCAGTAATATATGCAAAAACGCATCGATCCATCCTTCTTCTTTATGAAAAAGACTGGAGTACCCTACAGAAATGTGCTCGGTCTGATGAAACCTTTATCCAGCAACTCCTATAATTGCTTCTTCAGCTCTACCATCTCGGATGGTATGTACAGTGTCTGAGCAACTGGTTGTGTTCCTGGCACCAGATTGATCTCAAAGTCAATCTCTCAAGGTGGGGAAACACCGAGGAACTCATCGGGAAATACATCTGCAAACACTCAGATAACGGGCACCTCTCAAGGCTAGGACCTTTTACCTTGATATCCACAACATGGGCTAAGAATGCCTTACATCCTTGCCACAGCAACTTCTCTGTCACCATAGCTGACACTAAACATGTCAGAAGAATCTTCCTATCTCCCTAGAAGATCCACTTCTCACCGCCGTCAACAAACATTGCTTGCTTGGAACCACAGTCCAACACAACCTTATACTTCTCTAAGGTATCCATCCCAAGGATCACATTGAATCCATGCATATCAAGTGGTATAAGATCCACTTGTATATTGTGTCCCGAAAAAGATAGAGCACAAGATGGGCACTCCTCTCGAAGCATCAATGAACCATTAAGAGTGGTTTCTAACAACAGACTATCCTTCTAACAACTAATAGGCAAAAGACAGTTATCAAGCATACTACGTGCGATAAAAGAGTGTGTAGCACCCAGGTCAACCAGAATAGATATAAAGCAAGAAGAAGACAAATCAAAATGAAATAACTCCATCTGACATGCCACCACTCGCGGGTTGACTATCGCCTCCGGCTGACTCATAACATAGAATCGAGTCATTGCTTGTTATCCATGTCCTATGCTTCTTTGAGCAGATGATCCTGTCTGCAATGCTTGACCACGTCCTCACCCTCAGTTACCACTAGACTGCTATCTATCTGACCCCTGTTGATTCTGCCTCGGCTGTTGTGTCACTTCGACATCTTTCCTTGGGCAATTTGACCTCAAATGCCCGATCTATCCACATAGATAGCATGGCATGTCCTCAAACTGTGGCCTAGATGACCCTGTCACTGCTACTGAAGCTATGTTGTAAGCTCTGGACGGTGAAAATCCATGCCCTCTTCCCTTACTCAGAGACCATTGTGATGGTGCACTAGAGCCTTACCTCACAAAAGGCGCAGAAAACCTCAGCTTATTGTGGCTATCAAACCTCTGTTTCTGAAATTGGGCAGAACTTTTCTTGGTCATAGTCTCTCTCTTCTCCCTGAAAGACCATTCAATCCTCCAGACAGACTCCACAAATGTGGCAAACCGCTCCCGGTTCTCCAAAGCTACGGTAGTTGTTGATAGCTCGGCACTCAAACCTTTCTCAAACCACCTGATTCTCTCATCATTTGTTGCCGCCATGTGAAGACAAAACCTCAATAGGTCCATAAACTTGGCTTCAAACTCGGTGATTCTCATCGATCCTTAGCGCAGATGCTCAAACTGGTTGATCTTCTCATCTAGATACGTCTTTGGGAAGTATCAGCTCACAAACTCCTGTCAGAAGACGTCCCAATAGGTCACCTCATTGGGTCTCTTCTCCTCCTAGATGGTCCACCAGTGGCCAGTACTACCTTTCAGAAGGTAGACAGCGTGCTTGACTTTGTCTACTTCAGGGATGTCAAGGATCCGGAAGGCCTTCTTGAGACCTATCAGCCACAGATCTACATCCACTGATCAGTCATTCCAACATAATATGTAGCTCTGACTCGGCGAAGCTGCTCAAAGGTCTTCCCAATACCTGAAGATTCACCATGGGGAGCATGTGCTCTTGGTGGAGGCACTAGCAATCTATCCACCATGTGATCCATTGTAGCCATCAACTTCCCCATAAGATGCTGATAGGCAGGGTTTTCAAGAATGGCTGGGTCAAGTTGGGGGACCTCAGGCATACGATCTTCATGTGCCTACACTCGTGCTCCATCAATAGATGCAGCATCACTACTCTCGGCAGCATGAACTTCATGGTTTCCAGACATCTTTAAGCTTTACCTTCCACTGAGGACAGAAGGTTATTGTAAGAAAAACTGGAATACTCACAAGAACAGACATGAACCTAGTTCGAGATCCCCGTAAACTCAGCTAACCTAGAGCTTTGATACCAAACATGTGGCACCATAACCCGCTATCACACAGACAATGAAATTTCATGCTAAAACGTACAGAAACACCATAAACCACATATTATCAAAAATACAGGTTAATTAAAACCATTTGCAAAAAGTAGATAAAAGAGAACTATTACATTCAGATCCTCATCCTATAAGGAAACATGTCATATAAACATTTACAAGCCTTGATATATGTCCACGGCTTATAAGAACTAGATGTACTATCAGCACCAGAGTTCATCACCTATTTATACATACATAACATGCCACATCAGGCCAGCAGCAGGATATACAAGCTACATCAGCTATACATCGTAAACCATCATCAAAACACCTCCGAGAACCTGAGATTACAGGGATGACTCTAGGACTCTACTACAAAACAACCAAAATGGCAACATATCCATCTCTTGCCTCCTACTGCTCTTCTTGCTGCTCGCCCGCAACCTCACGACCACCACCATGTCTAGCACGATCACCTAAAAAGGTTGTAAACCAATAGGGTGAGACACACAGTCCCTGCGAGAAACATAACTCCCCACTAGAACTATAAAACTTCAGGAAAAGTAGGTAAAGCAGATAACTGATATCAGCAGATCATAAGAGCAGTATCCTGAGAAGAACTTATTTTATTAACAATCTTACCAGATCTCCAGAAGGCATATAACCAGATATTTCTTTATGGAACATGATTGATAAGATAAGCTTTATAAGAACTTATCAAAAAATATAAATATTTTACAAATGGAAGCAAGGTATAACTAGATCAACTGTACAAGCAAGGCCTCAATTAATGTTCCGTGTTTTACCGTAAGAAATATATTCTATACGGCTAGATTACGATTTATTATGCCCTGAGGAAGTGCCATACAAGCTCAAATCCAACCTTTGGCTGCGAAGCCCAAAAACTTGTGCCATACAAGCTCATTGGGAGAGCCAGACTCCATGACCTCACCTCTTCGTGGTTAGTGTATAAAACCAAAGCAGGACCGCAGTCTCTTGCTTGAGTGGCCTCAGCCACAGGGTCAGCTCCGCAGGCTACCCTTCTATAATACTGAGACATGGGCCTATTCACCATGCTCTATAATCAATGAGCCATGGGCCTGTTCACCATGCTCTATACCCAACCACAGTTGTACTCAAATCCTCCTACTTTCGGCTAGGAGAAAACCCCTCATATTAACCAATATGCGCTCCAGGTAATCCTGTAGGATAAACCTATTTCACCATCACCAAATACCGACGATGATGGATCTATGGCCAGGGCAAACTACGTGATATGTTCCACTGTAATTAATTAGTATATTTTAAGTGGATTGTTGAGGCAACCAAGTTGTAAAACATAAACAGCATTGAGTTACATTAATACTGTCATTATCACATTATCATGGGATCTCAATCCCTCATCACAGAATGCCACTACCTCTCAAGGCTTACATCATCACCATGGGATAGCAATCCCTTGTCTCAACATCAGAGGATAACTCCTCAACTAGGCACTCAGCCTTTATCAGGTCAACGGACCCTTTTCACATCATAGGGGTGATACATGTTATCCCATTAACAAGGATTATCATCATTGTGTGTTATAAAAAACACATACACCTCATAGCTCTTACCTAGCTATGAATTCATTTGATTCACCTGCATGGTTAGTATGCTGATGGAGCTTCCACTCACGTGGAATTGTGTGCACCACTAAAAATCCCAAAGATAGTAAGTCTTTAGGTTTAGCCTTGCTTATACTAGGTTAAAACTCCACCCACGTATGTTGAGATACGTGGAAGTCTTATCGCAGTATAGTTAAGGGTCGAATCCATAGGATAACGGTCTTGTTGGCAACAACAAGATGGAAAACTTAAGAATTTCACTTAACTCCTTAATAGTTGATATTTAGTCCAAAGATTTGATTTGGTTGTTTTAAACTAAGTGCAAGTAAAGTAAAAGCAAGAAAGTAAACTTAGGTTGTTAACAATGATAAGGAATCACTAGGGTGTGATCAGTTTTCACCACCACTACGCATGGATCAAGACATGCAACATAAAAACATAACATGCAATAAGAGTTAGATCAGTTAGTATCTTTGTAGACTTAGCTTCCTTTCGGAGAACTAACTACGAGGAGCGTGGGAATGTTGTAATGACAGCCATCCTTGTAGGAATGTTCACTTACTTTACAACATTCCCTCCACAAAGTGTGTTCCTCGACTTATCAAGGTTGTACTTTCATACGTCAACTGATTCCATTTCATAGTATGAAAGTGCAACGATGTAAGTGAGTTTACTTCACTTCTTGGAGAGCACTCCTAGATACCGAAATAGGTGCATGGTGGATACATGCACCAAAAACCAACATACAATCGAGTTTCGAATCTAATAGTACAAACATAGACAATTCATACTAAAAGATAAAAGATAACACAAGTTGGTGATCAAGCAACAAGCATTCATTAAACAATTGATGTCGAACTGAGAAGAAAGTATATCTCTATTGCAAACTATGGATTACATTGCATGATATGAAACATGGGTAGCGAGGCTACTCCCCGCACCCTAGTGAAATGAGACTACTCGCTCATAGCAAGGACAAAGAAGGAGGCGAGAAGAGAGAGAGAGAACGTCATCCCCACGAAGGAGAGAGGAAAGTCAACCCCTTAGAATGAGAGAGAAGGACGATCTTCACACTTCACACGTTGCTCAATGATGAGGACTCCCCTTCCCACCTTCTTTGGTGATGAGAGAGAAAGTAGCTTGGGAATGGAGTGTGGATCTCAGACTGGAAGCCTTTGGGCGGAGGATGGAGGATGGAATAGCTCTGGAGTAGGAGAGGTAGCCTCTAGGCATCTGAAACTTCCTGTCTTTGGGAGGACCCCTTGGGTCTTATTTATAGGCCTTAAGTGAAGTCCAAACGGTTTGGTAAATTTTGGGTCCAAACGGTCTTCAAACCGTTTGGACCCCGAGACCGTTTGGACCCCGAGACCATTTGGACTCCATGCGGTCTTGAGATCGTATGACTCCATGCGGTCTTGAGACCGTTTGGATTCATGAGGTCTTAAGACCGGTTGACTCCATGCGGTCTTGAGACCGGTTGACTCTATGCGGTCTTGAGATCGTATGACTCCATGCGGTCTTGAGATCGTATGACTCCATGAAGTCTTGAGACCGGTTGGCTTCATGCGGTCTTGAGACCGGTTGGCTTCATGCAGTCTTGAGACCGGTTGGCTTCATGCGGTCTTGAGACTGGTTGACTCCATGCGGTCTTGAGATCGTATGACTCCATGCGGTCTTGGGACCGTTTGAGTCTTTTGTGATTTTTTTGTGTCTTTTTCTGTAAGTAAAAGGGAGAATAGTTAATCTAGCAGTATGTTTGCAATAAAAGAGAATAGTTAGAGATTTTGTCTACTTTATCTGAGAAAGTGTGTGGAAAATTAAAGAATAATACTAAGATAACATCACAAAATTGGAGGTTATCACCCCCCCCCCTAACTTAGAGTCTATCTTGTCCTCAAGTTAGATAGAGCTGAGGCATGTAATGGCGAGGCGATTTTATTTAGTTAAGATTTCCATACTCTTGCTTCAATTCTAAACCTGAGATCTCTTAAGGTTGTATCGGAGCTTTTTGCCTTAACTCTCTCAGGTATTGAGAGTTGCTTGGATCTCAGGTTTCTTCCATATCTTAGCCCGCATTGGGACCACTTTTTCTTTATTCGGTGCATGTCGTTGACTCTAATCAGTTTTATACTCCTCTAAAAATCCTATCAGAAACTAGGGTGGGTACGCGGGTCGGCTAAAGACTTAGTGTGTAACTCCCCCTTCAAGTGGGGGAGGGGTTGTCTATGCTTTTAGGATCTCACTACCGGGCACGATACATCTGCCTTCTTGAGGGCAGCTGAATGTATCGGCCGGGCGAGTCCTTTATCATCCTTTCATATATTTAGATACCTTAGGGTTTCACTACCGGGCACGACACATCTACCTTTGTGAGGGCAACTGGATGTACCGGCCGGGCGAGACCTTTGTTCGTTCTTCATATAGATCCTTATTTATGGCACAACTCTCATGGTTTTATTCAACGCTCTGTCTTTTATTCGTAAACTCACAGGCTTGAGATTTGGATATTTAGGGATTTTGATTTGGGCGGCCAAGCCTCTTTTATTTGGAGAGAAGAAAATTGTTCTTAGAGTTGTTCGACATGCACTTATTTGGTTTCTACTAGTGGTCCACTTGCAAGGCTTCATGATTTGGATGTCACCTGATGTCCCTCTCGTCCTTGAGATTGTTTTGGCTTATTGCAGCCATGATGTTGTCCTGTGGAGAGTCAGATATAGAATTGAAACAGAAGCATGAAAATTGAGTGAAGATGATTTATTAACTCACCATTGCATGTCTATGTGCTATTCTTGTTATTGCTCTTGAGGGCTACTGGATTCTAAAGTTAGATGGGGATGACTTTGTTCCAAGTAGGTTTTATTATCAAGAAAGAAATTAAAACCAAAAACTAAGTATGTGCAAAGAAAACTAAAAAAATTATACGGAATTGAAAAAGAAGATAGAAAGGGAAGGATTTAGAATTGATACTTTGCCCTTGTCCAGTGTACTCCCCCCTTAACTTATCACTCACTATGTCCTCAAGGTGTCAAAGGGAATAGGCTGAGAGGTACAAGGACAAGGGCATCAGGCGTCCTTTAGTCCTTTATTTGTGCCATGTGTGCGAAGGAGATTAGCAGCAAACTTTCAACGTAAGGCATGGTAATCTACGTCTGTCATATCCTCTACTGGTTTTTGAAGGGTCATGATTGTGTACATCCAGTAGAGGATGTGGAAGCCACAGTCATTTGATTCCCGAATTTGTTGGGGGCATTTGTGGTTAAAGGATGGGCGATGAAAGTGTTCTTTGTCGTATGCCCTTGTGTGCTGACTTAGAACATCGATTAATCTGTCTGCACACTCCTTCGCCACTTCCTTAGTGGGTGTCTTTGGTGTCACTACATATTTCTTCTATCGTGGATTGAACTGGCTGTCGGAACTGTTATAGATAGTAGTTGTTCCTTCGGGTAGGTTTGTTGCCATAAGCAGCCAGTGCTCATGGTGAAGGAATCGTAGCATGATAAACTTTGGTGTTGTGTATTGTAGGAAGGAGATTAGCGCTTCAGTTGTTCTGAAGTTCTTTAGCTTTAAGAGGTCGTCCTTCATGTATGTGGATGCCATATAGGTTGTAGGGTGATTCGTCCTATAAGAAATTGATAGGCAGCCATCAAGCTCATGGAAAGAGACCCTTTGAACTGTACAGTTTCTCGTAAAGAGTATGCCATTACTAAAATGTCACCAGACATGAAAACGAGATCATCTTTCTCGGTGTAGAGCCGTGACATGATGAGACGTAGTTCATTGTCGGAGAGACTTTTACAAGCACTGAGGTCGAAATCCGAGAAGGTTGGTTCTATGGCAGATAGGGGCACCATTTGTGATGGCGATCTCCTAATGGTTGCCCCTAACAAAAGATCTGTTTCCCCTTTATCCTGCGCCAGATCAAATTGGGAAGGGTCCCATTTTCTTTTCTCGGGAACTATGGCTGGTTGTTTGTTTTTCTCCAATTCTTTTAAGGTTTGTCTGAAAGGGCGTCGTTGCGGACGTTGGATTGCTGAAAAGAGGTAGCAGGAGATGTCATATGGTGCCATTGTCGGGTCCTTGAAGAACCTTCTATCACAAATAAGCTCCATGGCGTAACGCCCTCGCAGGGAGTGATAATCTTCGGCGATCAGCTCTGTAAAGGGGATTTCTTGGTTTAGCGCTTGAATGTGACGGATAGTGCAAAAAGCGCAATCCCCAGATCCCTCAATTGTTTGGACTTGCGGGTTTATTATTTGGAACCATGGTTAGCTCCAGTTCTGACGTAGGGACGGGCGTGCAGCCCAAATTAGCTTAAGAAGCCGGAAAGGTATACATTGTGCCTCTCCTGCTTCTTCTCCAACAAAGTTTATTGTTTCGGCTGGTAGCTCAGTGGCACAAAAGTTGTACACCTTGGCATCCCGAGCCTCGGTGTCCACAATCATAAATAGCCAGTGATCGGAAACTTAAAATGGCACGGTAAGATAACGTGCCTTCCGTGCTAAACCAGCGTGCAGCCGCTCTATTGACTTTGCTCGTATGTTCTTGTATAACAAGCCTATAGATAGAGCAGGTAAGGCGTTAAAGACTGGTTTCTGCCTCTTAGAGCTTCTGTAAACTTCAATGCAGCTGGCAAGTAGGACGCGGAAGATTGTCATTGACATCGTTGACCGTGGTCGCAGGATGTTGTGGAAATCTTCGTGTGTCAACTTGCGTTTAGTCTTTGTGTTGTGGTAGATGATGTCTCCCCCCTCTTTGGCATCATCGACAATAGTGTTCAGGATAAAGATGTCCTGAGCATCTAGTGTTGAGATGGCCACCATATCTAAATCATGCATTTTATGCGGTAGAGGTGGTGGTGGGGGAAGCTCCTGCGGAGGGGGTGAAGAAGTTTGTTCCAAGTCATCTATATAGCCTTGCAGATCTTCATCTAAATCGGAAGCAGAATCGAGTTCTTCGTCTGTATCTAAACGGACTCGTTCTGATTCTTCCTGTTCTGGCAGAAAGGGTACTGATTGGTCAGGTGCGGAAAAAGGGTGAGTGGTTGTTGCTGGTGGGTTTGTGCTGGTTCCTAAAATACATTGATGGAACTCAGCAAAGGCCGCATCTTTCGCAGACTCCCCTATAGATCCCAAGGCAGAGTAATCGAGGAATTGGTCCCCATATGATATGTTTACATTTTCATTGTGGGCGGGGGACTTGGGATGATGTCCACCTTCCTGGTGGTCTTTGACATATCTTTTCTGAGAAGGTGCTGCTTTTTGGCTTGGGCCCTCCCCAGCATTGTATGGGGCATCGGATTTGTCATCTGAGGAGGTTGTATCGTTGTTAGAATCTTTGGAAGATTCGGAGTCATCTTTGTCTTCATCATCGCCGTCTTTGTCAGCTGCTGCTTTGTCTGTGAGCTTCTTATGTGCTGTCTTTTTGCACTACCGATGGATGGTTTGTAATTCTTCAAACACCACTTGCACATGCTTGTGTGTTTCGAGCAGTGCGTCGTGTGTTTCCTTGAGATCTTTGTATTGGTCTTCGGCAGAGAGGAGTCATGTTGTTAGATCTGTTACTGTAGCTCGTAATTGTTGGATTTCATTGTTCGTCGACTCCTCTTGGCAATTGCGGAATTGTGTGAGAGTGTTGCTGATGTTATCTAGGCGTGTGCTAAGATCTGTTTGTTGTTGTTTGAGCTCGCAGAGAGTCTCAGGCAGAGGCTGAGTCTGCGTAGAGATCTCATCGACTCGCTTGTCCATTGCTTCTTGCTGGCCTTTTACTCCAAGGATCAGCTCGGGCAAGTTGTTGTAGTGGTTGTCGATGTGATCAACTTGCCTGGCCACTATATCTTGTCATTGCTGAAAACCTTGGAGTATGCTTGGCAAGGCACGGTTCTGCTCATCTATCTTGTCTACCTGTTTAGATAGTCCCTGCACACAAGAAAAAATGGAATTCAAAATGTTAGAGGGCTCGGTGAGGAGGTTTCAGATGGTTTCAAATTGAC
Organism: Alisma plantago-aquatica; assembly: GCA_963693085.1. Taxonomy (NCBI): domain Eukaryota; kingdom Viridiplantae; phylum Streptophyta; class Magnoliopsida; order Alismatales; family Alismataceae; genus Alisma; species Alisma plantago-aquatica. Next base: position 510,122,571 of record OY856415.1, read on the forward strand.
GTCCGAATTCCTCACCGACATTTGTTAAGGGGACCCCAGGTATGGAAGGGTGGGATGGTTGGGGTCTGGATGGGAAGGATGTAGTGTCCTGCGGAAGAGATATTGTTAATGGTGCGGCGAACTGCGTGGTGACGATAGATGGTGTCACCAACGGTGTTGGGGTGGTGGTGGATGGGAAAGGTGGTGATGTTGCTGGTGAAAATGGTGGGATTGATAGTGGTGGGGGGAAGACTGCGGGGATGGAGGCGAAGGTGGTGAATTCGGGTGTAGGGGTGGAAAAAGATGGAAGAGTAATGGATTGTGGAAAGGTGGAGGGTGGTGAAGTGGTGGTGGTAAGCTCAGCAGTTAGACTCATAATGAAGGAGTCTAGAGATGAGGTGGTGAATTGTTCATCAGGGAGGGGATGTCTATTTCTGGATGTGGTTTAGATGTTGGTGTTCCCGACAGCTGTTGTTTCTGTGAAAGTATTGTGGAGGGTCATTTCACAGGAATTTTTGTCAACCTAGTTGTCGGGGCGGTGATGCTGAGTTCTGTCTGTCCCGCTTGGGTTGGCTTAGTTTGTGCTTTGATCGGAGCTAAGAGTTTGGTAATCTCTTCATCAGTGAAGAGAAATTTGTCTTTGTCGTAGTCTGCTAGTTCCGGAAGCGGTAACAGGATTCTGGAAGATCGGACTGTTGGGAAGAAGATGTAATGTAGTTTTGCATCCGTCTCCTTGATAATGTAGGAGTTCTTCAAGGTTTGTTCGTTTGTTAGGATGTCGCCCTTGATCTGCATGCAGCTAGGGAGTAATCTTTCCATTTTGAGGTATTTAATAATGGAGGTTATGTGTCCTCCCATACAGATTTATTTTCCTATGGCGTAGGTGGAGAATTTTTGTATCAAATGTTGTCCAATGTTGACCGGCTTTTCATGCAAGATAGACCATAGGATTAAGAGGTCGGCCGCAATAACATTTCCTCCCTCTGATCTGGGGAACAGCGCACTGGTAATGATTTTGTGAAGTGTGCGCACGAACCGTGATTGAATATTGGAGGATTTTCATGTCTTTGCCTCGTAATTGGGGATCCCTATTAGTGATTTCCAGAAGTTATGTTTATTGAACAGGTAGATCTCCGTTCCTGCAGCTGCAGCTTTTTTGAGCTGCTCAAGATTGTCGATAAAGATTTCGTTCAGAAGATTTTCTGTGATGACGATGTTATTGCCAAAAAGCTTGGTGACCAGCCGGTGGTCACCCCCATCCCTTGCTCTGTGCGCAATGTCCACCGTCTCTTTGGTAAGATGGGTAAAGAATTTTGTGGTGGGTTCGACATATGAGATTTTAGGGATGAAACAAAGTCTGGATAAATTGGCGTTGTCGAGCATTGTGAGGATTCTGTCGTAGATCCCCATCTTGAGTAGTACGCTTGAGCAAACGTACTTTGTTGGTTTTAGTATTTTGTCGATGGATGGGATGGTGTGGATGTAGAGGTTTTCTAGTGGGGGCGCAGTGGTGGCGAGAATTGAGAAGATGGGGGTGGTAGTAGGAGTGGTGGTGGCAGGTGCTGCCAGGGTTTGTCCCCTAGCAGAGGTGGGGTGGACCTGTTTTCGTGCGCGTTTCTTTGAGGGTTGTCCGGTTGCAGTTTCTTGTACCTTTCGTTTCCCCTTGGTTTTTTCAGGTGGGAGTTCTTCCTCGGGGTTTGGCTCGTATTCAGAGCCTTCATCACTAGAGGAGATTTCTTGCACTTCTTCTTCAGGCTCCTCAGCTAGGCATTTGTTGAGGCGGTCAATTTCACACAGGATATCTATGATTTTGACCTTTGGTGGGGCCTGTCCAGTTGTGTTGTAGTTATCTATGATCTTTTGGAGTTTATTGCGGTCTTCCAGTAATTGCTCCTTTGTCCAGAAGGGTGTGTCTTCGGTTCCGGTTGGTTGCTTTGCTGGTGCAGCCATTTCTGAAAATGAAAAAGTGTTGTGTTAGCATAGAAATTGGTATGAATGAGTTTATATATTTTCATGTTTTAGCGAAAAACAAGTGGTGTTTAAAAAGACCAAACGGTTTCAGGACTGTTTGGTTCCAAACTGTTTGAAGACCATTTGGTCCCAAACAGTTTCAGGACCGTTTGGTTCCAAACGGTTTGAAGACCGTTTGGTCCCAAACGGTTTCAGGACCGTTTGGTTCCAAACGGTGTGAAGACCGTTTGGAAGGTGAAACGGTGGGGAGCGGCTGGCGATAACAAAGACGGCGGTGATAATGACGATGGTGGCGATGGAAAAGAGGCTCGCGGCGGTGCCGTAGACGGCGGCGACGGTACAAATGGTTGCGGAGGTGAAAAGATGATGGTGCGATAAAACGGGGAACTGCGGCAGTATTGCAGTCGTCGAAGATGGCGGCTCATCTACCTTGCAACTGGTGGAGACGACGACGGCAAGCGAAAAGCGGCGGTACTGAGGTGAGGTCGCCGCAAAGAAACACGGGGACCGGATCGACGGTGGCGGAGGGAACTGAGTTGCGTAGGAAGACAGAGGCGATGGAAGAGTGCTTGCGCAAGGGTTTTAGAAAGCTCGGGAGTCGAAAGAGAGAAGAAGAAGAAGAAAAGGGGGGACTAGGGCTATATTTATGGGATTCGGGAGGTTGACCTTGCAAAACCCTTAGGTCAAACGGATTAGCGACCGTTTGGACTCCAAATGGTTTCGAGACCGTTTGGCTCCAAACGATTTCGAGACTGTTTGGCTCCAAATGGTTTCGAGACCGTTTGGCTCCAAACGGTTTCGAGACCGTTTGGCTCCAAACAGTTTCGAGACCGTTTGGGAGGGTTAAGGGTATTTTGATTTATATATATATATATATATATATATATATATATATATATATATATATATATATATATATATATATATATATATATATATATATATATATATATATATATTAGTCTTGGTTATGTGAGTTTTTATATTTTCAGAAGATAAACCTATGGTAGCTTAAAAGAACAGAAGAAAAAGTGCAGATCTTGGGTTGCCTCCCAAGTAGCGTCTGGGTTTTACGTCGCTGGCTCGATGAGGTTTTGATGCGATTATGATGATGTTGTGGCGTCTCTGATCTCAATAGTTTGTCTCGGCATTTTATCTCCTGGTGTGTAGTATTTTTTCAATCGATGGCCATTGACTGTCCTTTCTCCTCCATTGTCGTCAATAATTATGACAGCTCCAGTCGGGTATATATGTTTGATAGTGAAAGGCCCGGACCACTTTGTGCGGAGTTTTCTGGGGAACAATTTGAGCTTGGAGTTGAACAGTAGTACTTTTTCACCGATGATGATGTCTTTCCTCTTTAGATGACTGTCATGCCACATTTTGGTATGTTCTTTATAAATCATGGCACTTTGATAAGCGGTCATTCGGAGTTCTTCTAGCTCTTGTAATTGGAGTTGTCTGTTTTCTCCGGCACTTTTAAAATCAAAATTCAGTTGTTTGATAGCCCACCAAGCCTTGTGTTCCAGTTCCACTACAAGGTGACATGACTTCCCGTATACCAAACGGAACGGGGTTGTTACGATTGGTGTTTTATAAGATGTTCGATAAGCCCAAAGGGCATTGGGAAGCTTGGTGGACCAGTCAGTGCGGTGTCGATTGACTGTTTTTTCTAAGATAGCCTTCAGTTGTCTATTTGAAACTTCAACCTGACCACTGGTCTGTGGATGGTATGGCATGGCAACTTTGTGGTTAACTCCGTATCTCTTTAAAAGGGCTTCAAAGCTTCGTTCCAGAAAATGGGTCCCTCCGTCGGATATGACAGTTCGGGGGACTCCGAATCTGGGAAAATGATATCTTTAAACATCTTAATAACGGGTTTGGAATCACTGGACAATGTGGGTATGGCTTCGACCCATTTCGAGACATAGTCTACTACAACCAGAATGTAGGAGAAGCCGTATGAAGAAGGAAAGGGGCCCATGTAATCTATCCCCCACACGTCAAAAAGTTCGATCTCTTGCCACATGGCGAGTGTCATCTCATTCCTTTTAGATATGTTGCCAGAAAATTGAGATTTGTTGCAAGATTTGACAAAATCATTGGAGGCTTTTGCTATGGTTGGCCAAAAGAAACCTGATTGCAAAACCTTCATAGCAGTTTTCTTCGCACTCATGTGCCCCCTAGTGGGGCCGGAATGGCAATGTTCTAGGATGGGGGTAATTTCTTCTTCAGGTAAGCAGCGACGGAAAAGTCCATCTACGCAAAGGCGAAAAAGGTAGGGTTCATCCCAATAGAATTGCTTTGCATCGTGGAGGAATTTCCTCTTGTCGTGATGGGAGGCGGAAGGATGAATGATTCCTGTGGCCAGATAATTAATAATGTCGGCGTACCAGGGGAATCCATTGGTAATCTTCATTAGTTGGTCATCTGGAAGAGAGTCTCGGATAGGAACTTTATCTTCATCTTTGACTTCAATACGACTGAGATGGTCGGCTACGACATTTTCCACTCTGCTTTTGTCTTTGATTTCCAAATCAAATTCCTGAAGCATCAACACCCAGCGGATAAGTCTGGGTTTTGCATCTTGCTTCTGAATTAGATATCGTATGGCGGAGTGGTCGGTGTAGACTATGACCTTGGCTCCAATTAGGTAGGAGCGGAATTTCTCGAACGCATAGATGACAGCCAAGAACTCCTTCTCTGTAGTAGTGTAGTTCTTATGTGCTTCATCGAGCGTTTTAGATGTGTATTAAATTACATAAGGTTTCTTGTCGATTCTCTGTCCTAATACGGCCCCTATGGCGTAATCGCTGGCGTCACACATGATTTCAGAAGGTTGTGACCAATCCGGAGCTCTTAGTATGGGTGCAGAGATTAAAGCATTTTTCAGAGTTGAGAAGCTTTGTAGGCATTCTTGATTAGAATTGAACTCAGTGTCTTTGGTCATAAGTTGGGTCATGGGTTTTGCTATTTTTGAAAAGTCTTTGATAAATCTTCTATAAAACCCAGCATGACCCAAGAATGCTCGTACTCCTTTTATATCTTTTGGTGGCGACAACTTCGAGATAACATCTATCTTTGCCTTGCCCACCTCAATCCCTCTGTTACTCACTCTATGTCCGAGGACGACACCTTCAGTTACCATAAAATGGCATTTTTCCCAATTCAGGATGAGGTTCGTTTCCTCACAACGTTGTAAGACTTGTCCAAGATTGAGTAGACAGTTATCGAAAGAATATCCGTAAACTGAAAAATCATCCATGAATACCACCATTATAGATTTTGTTAATCCTGCAAAAATGGCAGACATACACCTTTGGAATGTAGCAGGTGTGTTGCACAGCCCGAATGGCATTCTTCTGAAAGCATAGGTTCCAAAGGGGCAGGTAAAGGTAGTTTTCTCTTGGTCTTCCTGGTGTATAGGGATTTGGTAGAACCCAGAATAACCATCTAGATAGGAGAAGTATTTCTGATGGGCTAAATGTTCTAGGACTTCATCGAAAAAAGGCAGAGGGTAGTGATCTTTTCGCGTTGATTTGTTTAGTTTCATGTAGTCGATGCACATCCTCCACCCTGTCACAGTCCTTGTCGGTACTAACTCGTTCTTGTCGTTTAGCACGACAGTGGTTCCTCCCTTTTTGGGGACCACTTGGACGGGGCTGACCCATTGGGAGTCTGAAATTGGGTAAATTTTGCCGGCTTTCAGCAATTTGAGGACTTCAAGGTGAACCACTTCTTTAAGATTAGGGTTCAGCTTCCTCTGATGTTCTCTTGATGGCTTAAATTCTTCGACCATGGGCAGTCTATGCATGCATAAGGCAGGTTTTATCCCCGTCAGGTCAGTTATTTTGTACCCAATGGCCTTCTTGTGCTTCTTTAATTCGTCGAGCAGCCTTTCTTCTTGGTCTTCTGTCAGAGTGGAACTGATGATAACTGGACATAATTTTTCCTTGTCCAAGAAGACGTGTTTAAGTCCCGAAGGTAGAGTCTTCATCTCGGGGGCCTTGGGCGCCTCTGTTGTTTCTAAAATAGTGACGGATTTGAGCTCTTCAAAGGTGGTCGTAGGTGCTTCTTCAGTTTTTTCTAGGTGTTGCAGACATTGTTGAACCAATTCATTAGCTGAGAATTCGACTTCTGGATTAGTTAGAACATTCTCCAACTCATCAGGTGGCTCGGATATTTCCAGTTGGGACATTTGGTGAATTGCATCTAGAAGAAAAACCTCCTCTTGAATCATGGGTCCTTTCATGCTATTGAGGACTCAGAATTGAATTGCTTCTTTTCCCAGTCTCAAAATGATCATACATGCTTCAACGTCTATGAGTGCCCTGGCAGTGGCAAGGAAGGGTCTGCCAAATATTATGGGGTATCTTAAATCCTCTTTGATATCCATGATGAAAAAATCACATGGGACATAAGCATCTTTGCCTATCCTGACTGGGATGTCTTTGATAATTCCTAAGGGTGCAGTGATAGTAGAGTCAGCTAGCTGAATAGTCATTGTTGTGGGTAATAAGTCTATAAAACCCAATCTTTTGCACATAGAATAAGGCATGATCGATATGCTATCTCCTAAATCAGCTAATCCCTTCTTGCTTGAAGCATTTCCAATACAGTACTGGATACCGAAGGAACCAGGGTCCTTCTTTTTCTTTGGCATCTTGTTAAGGATGATATCAGAAGTAGTCTGAGCTAGTTTAACGATCTCTTGCTCTTATGTAAAGTACTTCCTTGACAGCAAAGTTTTTAGGTATTTAGCCCAAGCTGGTACTTCGGATAGGGCATCGAGGAGAGGGATGTCGATATAGAGTTTCTTCATCGCCTTCTTAAATTTTTGGAATCTGGTATCCATCTTAGTCTCTTTCAATCTACCTGGATATGGTATCCTAGGTTTATATTGCGGGACCTCTGTCTTCTTGGAGGCTTGTTCCTTTTCCTTGCCTTTTTCAGTCTCTATAGAATTCTCAGTTTCTAGACTTGGGCTTGCATTTGGAACAAAGACAGATGTATCATCATTGTCAGGAGTGATCCTTGTAGCTTCACGAAAGACACGACCTGACCTGGTAGTGATAGCATTCAGTTGCTCTGGCCTATTCTGGTCATGTCTTGGGTTCGACTCTGGTTGGCCAGCAAAAGTGCCTGCTGGAGGTTTCAACTGGGCAGCAATTTGTGCTAATTGAGCCTCTACAACCTTCTGCTGGGCTTGTTGATTAGCGAGCATAGTTTGTTGCGATTGTAGCATTTGTCTGATCATGGTTATCTCATCAGTGGGCTGAGAAGGGATATTTTTCTGTTGAAATTGTTGTTGTCCTTGAAGTGGCTGTTGTGGCGGTGGTGCTAACTGAGGCTACTGTGATTGCTGCAGCTGAGGGGGTAGTTGTGGGTGCAGAGGAGGATGGGTGTATTGGTAGTAAGCAGAGGGATTCCTTTGGTAGTTGGACCTTGGTAGGTTATTTCTAAGGTTCCCTTGATTCTAGTTAAAGTTGCTTTGAAATCCTGGTGGCAGTCTATTAGAAGATCCCCCTTGCGTTTGGTGTTGTGGATTGGCAGTCCCCATAGGATTTCCATATTGGAACCCGAGGTGGTTTCTTGGTTGGCTTGGGTTATAGTAAGCTTGTCCCGGTATGAAATGAATGGAGTTTACTTGCTCGGGTATCTATTCTTCAGGTTGTTTGATAATTGGTTCATAATACTGTTGTGGCAGTTGCATATCCATCATCACAATGTAAAGTAATCCGCATGATAGCGTGGGGTGATTAGATGTGTGGCAAGCTTCATAGGTCCCCATAGCAGCTTTAACTTGCTGAATTTGGGGGGTTTTCTTTTTATCATATTCCCCAAATGAAGCTTCGAGTGCCTGGTGCTTGTGAGCGATAGACTTTAAAGCTTCAGCAATAGCTTTCATTTCCATTGATTCTTCAGCTTTATAAACCTTGAGGACTCCTTTACCAGATGATCGTCCCCAATTGGATTAGTTTTCAGCTCCAAGAGTGACAATCTTCCAAGAATCTTCGTAATTTTTCCTCATAAAATTTCCGCCAGATGAGGAATCCAGAAATTGTTTGATGTCATCACTCACTCCCCTATAGAATGTTTCTATCAATTGATTCTGGGAGATACCGTGATGGGGGCACTTTCTTAAAAGCTCCTTAAATCTTTCCCATGCTTCTGCGAGTGTTTCTCCGGGAAGTTGGGCGAAGTGGTTAATTTGTCCCCTAATTTCGTAGGTCAAAGACATGGGGAAGAACTTTTCCAGGAGCTTTTCTTCCAAGGGAGCCCAGGTGGTGATGATTGGCTCCCTATCTAGAGAGTTGTACCAACTCAAGGCCCTTCCAGATAAGGTGAAGTGAAAAAGATGTAGCATTATTGCGTCGAAGGCAACTCCGGCTTGTGGGACCAGTCGGCAAAGTGCTTTGAATCTTTTCAAGTGGTCCATGCAGTCGTCTCCAGAACTATCGGAGAATGAAATACCCTACATGATTTGAATCCATTGCGTCCGGATCTCAAAATGAGGTATGTTTATGATGGGTGGCCGGACTGGGTGGTTATCCTCGTAGTTCTTTGGGACGGCATAGTCTCGCAGTTGCTTGTTCCTCAACTCTAACTGGGCAGCCTCATTCTCAGCTCGGATGTGAGCATGTTCTTCAGCTCGGATCTCTGCTTGAATCTGAGCACGAGTGTCGGCGATGAGTTGTGCTCTCTGGGCGGCTATTGCGGCATTAACCCTTTCCATAACTAAGGCAGTATGTCATTGGTCTTCAGCCATTTTCCTGGCTCTTTGGCGGTTGAGTCTAATGCGGCGGTGGAAGCTTCTCTCTACCTCATAGTCGTACTCTAGATCAGGGGAGAATCCGAGGTTATGCGATGGTTGCATACATGTCTTCTACCTTAGTAGAGGAAGAAACACACTTGTTAGATAATGCGGAAGGTGTGATGAAATCAAGAAGATATGGAGTAATGTTTAAAGAAAAGTGAAAAACCCTAACCAATTTAACAAGATGGTACATGAAATTAAAACGTTCTGTTGTCCCCGGCAACGGCGCCAATTTTTGATGGAGCTTCCACTCGTGTGGAATTGCGTGCACCACTAAAAATCCCAAAGATAGTAAGTCTTTAGGTTTAGCCTTGCTTATACTAGGTTAAAACTCCACCCACATATGCTGAGATACGTGGAAGTCTTATCGTAATATAGTTAAGGGTCGAATCCACAGGACAACAGTCTTGTTGGCAACAACAAGATGGAAAACATAATAATTTCACTTAACTCCTTAATATTTGATATTTAGTCCAAAGATTTGATTTGGTTGCTTTAAACTAAGTGCAAGTAAAGTAAAAGCAAGAAAGTAAACTTATGTTGTTAACAATGATAAGGAATCACTAGGGTGTGATCAGTTTTCACCACCACTACACATGGATCAACACATGCAACATAAAAACATAACCTGCAATAAGAGTTCAATCAGTTAGTATCTTTGTAGACTTAGCTTCCTTTCGGAGAACTAACTACGAGGAGCATGGGAATGTTGTAACACCAGCCATCCTTGTAGGAATGGTCACTTACTTTACAACATTCCCTCTGCAAAGTGTGTTCCTCAACTTATCAAGGTTGTACTTTCATACGTCCACTGATTCCATTTCATAGTATGAAAGTGCAACGATGTAAGTGAGTTTACTTCAATTCTTGGAGAGCACTCCGAGATACCGAAATAGGTGCATGGTGGATACATGCACCAAAAACCAACATACAATCGAGTTTCGAATCTAATAGTACAAACATAGATAACTCATACTAAAAGATAAAAGATAACACAAGTTGGTGATCAAGCAACAAGCATTCATTAAACGATTGATGTCAAACTGAGAAGAAAGTATATCTCTATTGCAAACTATGGATTACATTGCATGATATGAAACATGGGTAGCGGGGCTACTCCCCGCACCCTAGTGAAATGAGACTACTCGCTCATAGAAAGGACAAAGAAGGAGGCGAGAAGAGAGAGAGAGAACGTCATCCCCATGAAGGAGAGAGGAAAGTCAACCTTTTGGAATGAGAGAGAAGGATGATCTTCACACTTCACAGGTTGCTCAATGATGAGGACTCCCCTTCCCACCTTCTTTGGTGATGAGAGAGAAAGCAGCTTGGGAATGGAGCGTGGATCTCAGACCGACAGCCTTTGGGCAGAGGATGGAGGATGGAATAGCTCTGGAGTAGGAGAGGCAGCCTCCGGGTGTCTGAAACTTCCTGTCTTTGGGAGGGAACCCTTGGGTCTTATTTATAGGCCTTAAGTGAAGTCCAAACGGTTTGGTAAATTTTGGGTCCAAACGGTCTTCAAACCGTTTGGACCCTGAGACCGTTTGGACCCCGAGACCATTTGGACTCCATGCGGTCTTGAGATTGTATGACTCCATGCGGTCTTGAGACCGTTTGGCTTCATGCGGTCTTAAGACCGGTTGACTCCATGCGGTCTTGAGACCGGTTGACTCCATGTGGTCTTGAGATCGTATGACTCCATGTGGTCTTGAGATCGTATGACTCCATGCAGTCTTGAGACCGGTTGGCTTCATGCGGTCTTGAGACCGGTTGGCTTCATGCGGTCTTGAGACCGGTTGGCTTCATGCGGTCTTGAGACCGGTTGATTCCATGCGGTCTTGAGATCGTATGACTCCATGCGGTCTTGGGACCGTTTGAGTCTTTTGTGATTTTTTTTGTGTCTTTTTCTGTAAGTAAAAGGGAGAAACGTTAATCTAGCAGTATGTTTGCAATAAAAGAGAATAGTTAGAGATTTTGTCTACTTTATCTGAGAAAGAGTGTGGAAAACTGAAGAATATTACTAAGATAACATCACAAAATTGGAGGTTATCATATGCATATCAAGAGAGATAAGTAAATCGTCAAGCATAGATCTTTACGATTATCATGCTATTAGGGTTGAAGGTATATTATTGGAATAACATCCATGATTACAATTACATGAAGCACAAAGATGTATCTTGTAAATCAATTACATTATTGTTATCAAACCATGAGCATCCACTATGCCCTCAAATCTCATGAGAATGATCATTATCAAGGAATACATCCCTAAGGATTTTACAACCATAGCCTAGTCATACATCATTGGTCACAACCTTTCATCCATAACCCATCATCCACAAGGTATAAGAAAGTAACTACTAGGGTTTCTCGGGTTAAGCATAACCCTCACCAAAGGTATTGTCTTCCCTCACTAGAGATGTGGCAGGCAGCACCATCCCTCGCCCAAAAGGGGTAGCGGACAGGATCATAACCCTCACTAAAACTCTAATGGCTAGGGCACTTAGCTACACATATCGGCCATCCAAGTCATACACCCATGCACCAAGGGTATCGTGCAACCAAGGCTAGTGTTGTGTCGTGTAACCTGATCTAAGAGTATGTATCGTGCATGCAAGAACAAGGTGGTATCGGGCAACCAGGTGCAAAGGTGTGTCAGGTAACATATGGGCACCTCTTATCGTCCAAGACCCTATCGCCCACTAGGGTTAGGGTTTCATATCGGGCAGCCATCATCACTATATCGACCAAGGTCATGGCGCCCAAGCTCAACACTGTGTCGCCCAACAAACTTACTACAACAAATGACACCAGGGCACCACAAGATGGCCTATCGTCCAACTGGGTTAGGCACTACATCCCGGTCGCCACTAAGGCACCTATTAGGGTTTCACTACACAATCATCATATGGGGCAACAACAAAACTAGCCTTTGTCGCCCAAGGTACAAAACAGAGGTATCTACTCCCAAAACCATCTCCGGAAACAAAGCCAACAGAACTCAACTTAACATATCGTCCAAGCCAAAGGCCCTAGAAGAGGGGTATCGTGTAAAGCACAAGGTCTGTATCATTTTGGTCATTGCCAACCTCAAGATCACCATCATCAAACCCTAATTGATCAAGAGACTTGGCTCACCTCTCAACAACCAAGAGAGATGGGTATTGCACAACCTCCATCACATATCGGGCATCAAGGTAGGTCATCCATATCGGTCAACTGTTCAACCTTAACTTGGTCATCGACAACCAAAGGCTCACCTCTCAAATCCATGGTGAGAGAAGGGTGTTGTCCAAGCAACTAGAGTATAGACTCACCTCTCAATGAGTAAGGAAGAGAGGGGTTTTTCCTACACCACTAGAGCTCAAGCTCACTTCTCAAAACCAAAGAGAGAAAGGGGTATTGTCCCAAAAGAAACCCTAAACCATATGTTCGGCCAACAAGGTCCAAGGTCACACAACTATCAACATCATAACCACTAAGTCCAACAAGATTAAAGGTACAAACTAGAGCAAGAAACATATCCAACAAGATGCAAGGCCAATCAAGATCATATATGAACATGCAACATAAAAGAAGGTAGTATAGCTAGGGTTAGGAGTTATGTAACCCACCTCAAGCAAGCTCCTCAAGCTCCAAAGCACCAAGAACCAAGCTTTAAGCTCTTAGCTCCAAAGCACCCCACCATGGAAGTAAGATCCTTCTAGGGTTCGGCCACCACAAGAGGAAGAAGAAGACTCCACCAAAGGGGATTGGTCACCAAGATTTCTCTACCAAGGGAAGGTGTATCAGTCACCAAAGGAGAAAGGAGAAACTAAAGGAACTAAAGAGCTAAGCAACTAAGGAGAGGGTTGTATATATACAAGAGGGTCTATGGGGCGCCCACCTTGGTGTTGCTCCACATGTGCATGTCCAAGGCACCACTTGTCCAAAGCCATGCCACCTTGCTAAACCACATGCTCATGTCATGCCACCAACTAACAAAGGATCGACCACTTGTCCAAGGTATGGTGACAAAAACAAGGCAAGGTCAAAGTGGTCACCTTTGGTGACACAGCCCACTGGGTGACACACCCCATCTGGGCGACACAAGTCACCAAGGTGCTCTTTGCATGACACATGGTCTCAATAAGGCAAAGCAAAGCCCAACAAAGCTCAACAAGGCCCGAAACTACTCAAGAAACAAGCCCAGCTCATCCTCTCAACCCTAGAGGATGCAAGGAGAGAGAAAATATCTCTCAAGGTGACAAACTTGCACATAAACCCCAAAACTTGGATAATTTGCAAGTTGCACCTCCAACTCTTAACAAAGCACAAACGAACCCTAATCACAACCTCAGGTGATTAGCAAGCATATTAACATAAGGTTTAGGCAAAGCAAACATGGTAAACCCAAAATGAAGGTCAGGGTCCTTACATCCACTGCACGATCTCTACCTCCTCGTGAACATCCACCTAAAAGATGTGAAAACTCACTGGGTGAGATTCCAATCTCAGTGGGAGATATAACTCTCTACCAACACTATTAATAAAACAGGGTTCAAGCATCAACCCTAGAGCCATCACCCTCCATCATCTTAGAGTGTATAAGGATTAGAAAACATCATTAGAGTTGATTAGTTAACATTCTAAATAGCATTATATATGGCTATGTATCATTCATATATGAATGTCATTAAGTGTTCACATGTGTTAATCATCCACCTACCATCACCCTACGTTGACCACATAACCACATAGGTCGCGACCGCCCATCATGGTCCATGTCACAACTGAGACACTCATGTGTCTCTACCATCTACCAACACGTCACGACCTCCACCTACTAGGTCATGTCGCGCCCACGACACTTGGGGTTAGGGTTTCACAAAGCATCTCGACCAAAGGTGTCTCAACCTCCACCCATGTCATGACCCAAGACCATCATGGTCATGAACCTACACTCTAGGGTGAGTCTAAACCCAAACAAGGTAGGAACAAGACACCACCACTAGGGGTGACTAGGCCACTTAACACCAAAAGCCTTGACCTGACACCTCTAGGTCAAACTCAACCACAAGTAAGCATCTCGACCAAAAGGTATTAAGGTTGCGACTACCAAGAGGGAAGTGTCACAACCACACCAAGATGCACCATCTAGGTCTCAAAACAAAATTGAAACCAAGGGAAGAATCAAGGTCACCAAGAAGAAAAACTCAAGCAACCAATCACCAAATCCTAAAGCATAGATCAAGAAACCACCAAGAGAGAACCTCTTACAAAGAAGGGAAAACCATGCTCAAGGTAACCAAGACTGAACCCAACATATATCCAACTTCTAGGTATGTGAACACCATTCATGGGAACAAGATCAAGGGAAAAAAATAGAGAATAACCTTCACAACTCATCATCTAGTAAATCGGGTACACATAGATTAGGGTTTCAGATTTTCCCAAACCAATCAAGGTATCTCCACCAAAAAAGCTCTAGAGATTACCACTAATTTCAAGCATGATGAGGAGGAAATATAGAGAGAGAAGACAGTAATAAAAAGAATAAATAAGTGAAATAATAGAGTAGGTTTAGTGTTATATAACCCGCCTTAAGATGATCACCACCAAGAGCTCCAAACTCCATGATCAAGAGCTCCAAGAACACGATCCAAGGGTTGAAGAAGATTCACCAAAAGCTCCACTCTCGGCCATAAGAGCACCTCAAGAAGGAGAAGAAAACAAGCTCAAATCTAGCCCAAGGAAAGAAGCAAAGAAACTCTTGGCCGAACCAAAAGAGAAAGAGAGAAAGAGAGGAGAAATCCTCTTCACACTTAGGTCTACCTTATCAAAACATGGTCTATGATCCTTGTGATGAGGAGTTTCTCTCCCAAAAAGACCACCATGGAAGAAACATGGTTTAGGGCTGAGAAAAGAGAGGAAGATGAAGGTAGGAGATCAAAATAAACATCAATTTAGAAGACAAACACTTACCAATGATGGAAGATGAGCTCGAATCACCACCATCACCACATGCAAGAGGAGATTGATCCCCCAAGCTCCAAGGATGGACCTCCTTGTCCCACCAAGCTCCAAGAACAAGCAAATAAGGAGGAATAAGAAATATGGCCGAAAGGGTTGCAAGCATGGGGAGATAAGGGGTTATACAGATGGAACATGAGACAGAGAGCAAGAAGTGAGGTGTCAACATACTAAGGGACACTTGTCCACTCAAAAATCCATCATGCAACCACTTAAACATGACATGCAAGACATGGTGATACACTCTAGGTAGTGTCTCGACCACCATGTCAACCCACCTAGTCATGGTTGCGATCCATTCATGGGGAACCATCTATATTTGCGACACCACCAACCAACATCACCTCCTGGTCGTGATAAAGCACCTCCACAACCCTAGGTCGAAACAACCTATGCAAGGACAACCATCTCGACCCAAGACCACCCTAGACCTCCTAGTCATGACTAAAACACCTGTAGGAGGTGTCTTGATCAGGACACCCTCCAAAGCCAACCTTGGATGCGACCCAAGGTCGAGACAACACAACAAACACACATGGGCCAAGACACTCAACACTCACATAAACCCAAATCACCATCTAGGGCGATACTCCCCAACCAAGCCTCAAACAAGGTGCCCACCTATTTATCTCTCCTCTACATGATGTCCAAAAAGAGGGGGGATATTCTAGAGGTGGCAAATTGCACATCAACCCCCAACTCTGGGTAAATTGCAATTTGCACCAAAACTAGCACATAAAGCACAAACAACACCCAAACAAGCTCAAACTTGAAACTTAAGCTCTCAACAAGCCCTAATAAAATCTCAAAATATTAGAGAAAGGTTCTAATCACATTATTAAACCAAATAAAATAGGGTTACCCCAAAACTCAGGTCTGGGGCTTACACCATCTACCTCAAACTTTTTGTGTCAGCTTTTTTTTCCTTTGTCACCTCCCAATGCATGTGGTCCAGTCATACATCTAAAAGTGCCAATTCTTATCATATTTATCTCACATGAAAGTACATATTTACCATACCATATGCACTAGAAAGAGTATGACAAGCATAATAAGTATATAATTATTCATATAACATCCCCTCTACAAAACCCCATAAGCTTGTGTCACATACCATAAACATGTGAAAATAAATAGAGGAATCATATGCACAAGTCTAACGTTAACACAAAAGTATAAAGCATATAGACACTAACCCTAATACATATCTCAACTTCTTTTTCATATACAAACCTCTAGTCTGATTTCTACTATATTTCACTCACTAATTCTATAACTGAGACTACTAAAGGTCTTCTTAAATCTATACTCTAGTTTCACTTGGTTACCATATTGTAACACCCCAATTTATGTCACATGAGCGGAAGATATTTTTTTTCTAAGTAATACTGTCACAAATATTATATGCATTAAAACAATAATAGATAAGAACCATTACATATAGTGTATGGAATAAATTCTCAGGAAAAGATATAGCATTATATCAAATTGTATATAAAACCTATATACACGTCGCTAAAATATGTACCTATCCTAATATCAACAGACAGTGTAGATGGTGCCCCACCAAGAAAACCTCTTAAAGTTGTGGATGAATCCTCCATCTTGACATCTCTTCCTAAAGATTAGTACATAAGCATCTTGTCCACATCCATGTACAAAGAGTAACCTAGGTTAGAGTAAGTGGCATTGAATCTCTAATAAGATAACATGAATATATTATAACTGAAAGCCAAATTAGTATCTGAAAACGACAAGCTTACACTAAATCAATGTCTTTTATTTACATTATTTAACTAATCTTTGGCCACCATTATATGATAAGTCCTCCTCAGTGACATTGAAGTGTCCTCTATGGTGAAACACACCCTATGTTGGCCCAATGTGTCCTATGTTGACACCAAAGTGTCCTCTATGGTGCAACACACCCTCTATTCACACTGAAGCTATCCTCTATGGTGCAACACACCCTTTGTTAGAACAACATGTCCTATGTGACACCTATAGTGTCTGGTGCAGTGTGCCCTCTAAATCATCCCAGAACTCTTTGGTGAGTACTTATCCTATAATGTATAATTAATGTTCTGATGTCATTTTCTATCTCTGTTCTTAACTTCTTATTCTGAATCTTAATCTCTTATCTCTGAATATGTTCTAAATTTCTATCTCTGAATTGATCTATTATCTCTGCATATGTATCTTTGTTCTTTCATTCTAAACTGAATCCAACTCTAGATGTAAAATATGATAATCTTATTGTCTGGTAAATCTTAATTTGAAGCTCTATTTTAACATGATGATTTATCATAATTATGATATCAGATATTTGAGATCTGAGTTTAATGGATTAAGAAAATAAATTGAACTAAGCATAAAAATACTATAAATCTCAAATACTTGAAATTTGATAATCAAATAACATAACTCAAAATATATAAAATCTGATTACTCAAAGTATGACAGGATATGAAATAATTAAGTCTTAAAGTAACTTAATCTCGAAGTTATTTTGTAGGAATGTGTAGGCTGAATCATAATAATAATGAAATTCAATCCACATGACCCATTTACCTTATATGAAGATATCTTTAATGTAGTCTTGATCCCAATTTCCATAACTTAATAACCCAAACATCATCATAATTCTATTAGTCCATGTATATTTTACCTTTTTTATTTTTAAATCTCAAAATTCATCATACTAACCTTATATATCAGGTTAGGTTTCATATTTAAGTGAAATTAACTCTGAATTAAAACTACTTTTAGTTCTGAACATTATATTAAAAACTAGAATCTCGTATTACATAGCAACTGTGGGCTCTGATCTCCAAACCACGATATAATCACGATTTAAACTTAGCGGAAGCGATTTGATAAACAGCGGAAGACAAAAAATCACGGGAAATTAAAACTTTTCGAGACAAGAGCTTGAATCCTTAAAAGCTTCTTTCATAACAAGAGATAAACTGTTTACATCTCATGATAATTACTTCTTGAGTAATTATATACATCAAGATACAAAATCTCAAGAACTCATAACAAAAGACTCCAAGACCTGAGAGTACAGAGGACACATAGGACTGACTCTAACTACACCACATGGCAGGCTAAATCTCCACCTGAGATTTACTGTTGCTCCTGGTGTTGCTGCTGCTGGGACTGATCACCTGTAGACCGGTTCCTCCGTCTCCGACGTCCACCTAAAAAGTTGAAGTCTACGGAGTGAGACAATTTTACATAATTGTCCCAGCGAGAGTTATAACTCTCCGCCAGAAGTTTTATTATAACATCAAAGAATATCTTAAGCAGGAAAGTTTGCAAAGTATTCAATAGCAGTTGCAGCTATAAACAAGAGCTCAACATTTATGAGACATGAAGAATATAAGCACTATTACAGTGTATCATCAATCAACTAACTCGTAGTTATCTCTAACATGTATACTACGCGGTTGATTATGTTTTACAAACAATATTATGCCTTGTGGAGATGAGGCATACCACTCATACTCCAACTGATTGCTAAGAAGTCACATCAGTATCATACATAGGTCATTAAGAGAGTCGGATTCTCATGACCTTCACCTTCCTCGGTCAGTAAGAGGATCACTTGTAGGACATCTTGTGTCTCTACTATTATAGCTCACCAGGGTAAACTGGTCCTTCTCTATTCTAGAGTTACAGTGGCGTTCTGTACTCTCTTCGTCATCAGGAGATTTCATGTTTATCTCCACTGATACGGATATCTATGTTTTCTTCGTCATCAGGAGGTTTCATGCTTACGTACTACTGATACGTTATGGGATTGTAGTGAAGGATTTACGGATTACATGTCTACATCAATTTCCTACACTAGGATGTAAGGTTTTACACATCCATATACCCCACATACTTAATAGTATGTGATCCAGGAGTTCCCTTAGGAAAACCTGTTTCACCATCATTTGATCTCTGACAATGATGGGTCTATGATCAGGGCTCTACATTATACTTGATTAGTTAGGTACATTCAGTATTCATTCAACATCACACATTGTTCTTCAAACAATAACAGTAGCATAACAGCTATAAAAGGAGAATACTAAATGTAACAAGCCTAACTCACATCAATCATCATTTCTCATTATACTCATCACAAATCATCTCTAAAGCATGACTTTGATGGTATTCATGGCTCTCACAGCCCATTATTATCATATAATGCCACTGACAAGGCATCAAGATACTTTACTTATTCATAAAGCTATCAATATGCCTTTAATGAATATAGTATCATCATTCATACCTGGATATGATCACCTCCATATCAGAACATGCATGGTTAATTCAACTAATAAAGGTAATTCAAAACAATGATTATACTTTCCACTCTTATCATAAGAGTTAAGTTCTTTGATTCTTATCAAATAGAGTTTAATACTCATATAACATGTCATCATCTTTGAATTAGGGTTTACTATTCACATCACATGTCATTACCCTTGAATTAGGGTTTACTATTCACATCACATGTCATTATCCTTGAATTAGGGTTTACTATTCACATCACATGGTGAATTGAACTCATAACATCATCATGTATGAGGAACATCATCATTGATGCTCTCATATTAGCTTAACATTCATCATATATCATAATTAGGGTTTCCATGATCTCACATAGGTGGATCATACCCTAATCATGCACATTCATGTGTATTGAAGGTTCTTTGCTTGAGTTTCCACCCTAAAAGGGTACTTTCTCTCTCTTAAGGTACTTTCTTTCTCTTAAGATACTTTCTCTCTCTTCATATTAGTAGATGGTGATAACACCACTCTAGATCAGGTTGGGTTAAGTCCTCATGGGCTAACATAAGCCAAAACATCACTATCATGTGATTAGGATTTGATTTGAATAAGGTTTTACTCAATTGAGCCCTTCAAGGGTATTTTGGTAATTCACCCCATTGATCACCATCATGGGTTAATTCATTAGTCACTTAGTCCCCTAATGTCCTAGGTTACCATTAGGGTTTAGATTTGAGCATCATTGAACCATTTACATCTTTAAGTGATTAAGTGAAAACAACCTTTGAAAACCTCAAACGGTTTCAACCTTCAACCCCCAAACGGTTTGAGACCGTTTGGATGAGTTGACCGTTTGCTAGGGGTGACTCCAAGACCGTGTGACCTTCAAGGTCATTTGCCCAAACCGTGTGAGGGTGTAGACTGTTTAACAAGTTTGACTTCAAGACCGAGAGGGCTTACACGGTTTGAGACCGTTTGATGTCTCTCGATCTTGAGATCGTTTGAGTCCAAACGGTCTTGAGACCGTTTGGCCCCAAACGGTCTTGAGACCGTGAGGCCTCACACGGTCTTGAGACCGTGTGACCTCAAACGGTCTTGAGACCGTGAGGTATCAAACGGTCTTGAGACCGTGTGACCTCAAACGGTCTTGAGACTGTTTGGTCCACTTGGTCTCAAACCGTTTGGACCTCCAACATGGTTCAATGATTTCAATCGTTCATGATTATCAATGTTGAAGCCTACAAATGGTCAAAGACATGGTAACCACTTATAGATTGAGTTAATTAGGGTTATGATTAACCAATTGGTCACTCAATTGACCCTCAATTGTTATCCAATTAGGGTTGAAGTTGGTTCAATTAAGGTCCATCAACGTTCAACCATCAACACTCAATCAATGTGAATCAACACAAGGTTGAACCCTTCAATTGAGCTCCAATTGGGCCCAAACTTGGCCCAAACGGTCTTGAGATCGTGTGGATGAACTCCACACGGTCTTGAGACCGTTTGCCCAAGATTTCATCAAAATTTAATGTGATTTGATAGGAGTTGAACCTTGATTGAGTCTCAAATCAGTATTTTGATTAATTCAATAACCTATTGCAATTGGGCCCTTAATTGATCAAATTACCTTAACCCTAGACCTCCAAACGGTCTTGGGTTGTCACCACACGGTCTTGAGACCGTTTTATTGATCCCCAAACGGTCTTGAGACCGTTTGGGTCAATCAACCCAAAAACACTAAGTTATTCATTGAGATTTCAGTACTGATTTCAATTAGGGTTTACCCTAGTAATCATCTTTCAACTCTTAGCTCGTTTGGAATTAATCCATCAAATTTGGTGAGTTGTTAATCAACATTATTTTGAACAGTAATCTCATACGTTCAATGCTTGGTCAACGTTCTTACACGGTCTTGAGACCGTTTGCCCAAAAAGGGCGATTTCAACATATTGGAAATCAGGAGTAAATTCAATTGATTTGTTGGTTTAAAAAGGATATATTTCTCGATTCCTTTGGAGTTAACCTCTCAAAATTTGTGAGTGATTAGCCTACATAATTATGAACAGATTTCCTATACAGTACACGCTCGGTCAACGCAGCTAAACGGTCTTGAAGACTGTTTGCCCTTACACGGTCTTGAGACCGTTTGCTCACCAAACGGTTTTGCAAACCATGTGAGCACTTGGTGGAGACCGTTTAGTAAAGTGAAAAGTAGTGGATTAACTTTGGAAATAACGTCTTCATCTCCTAGCTCAAGAACAGAAAGAATTTCTCACGGATTTGCTTGCAAGGTAGCAAAGGAAGGTAGAGAAGAAGAAGAATTATCGTCTAAAAGCATAAACGAGATGTATATAACAAAGCATAGGTTTAGATTTATAAAACCCACCTAAAGCTTGCTCCTTGAGCTCCAAGCTTTTGATATCCAAGCTTTTAATGGCTTCCTTGAGCTTCCACAGGTCGTCCAAGGTGAAACCTCCAGGGAAAGTCGAGAAGAGATGGCTAGAAAGGTAGAGCTATGTGAGCTAGCCATCAATTTGACCTTGAATTCGAGTTCTAACCATGAACTTAAGCAAAAGGGAGTATTCAAACCTACCTTGCACTCCTTGGTCGTCCTCCTGAGCTCCACAGCTCTTCTTTAGTCGGTTTGGTTGAATAGAACAGTGAAGGAAACGAAGGGAAAGTTCCCTTGCTTAGAGAGGTGGAGAGTATATATATACTTGGGGTGAGGTTTTAACATAAACTCATAAGTTCTTCATATTTTCAACTAAGTCCCTCCATCCTTCTATGCTCGTCCCTTCATATTAATTCTAAGGACAAACCTTCTTCTAAGGTCGAGAAATGAGGGCAAAGAAGATCAATTTATTAGTTAAGTATACACATAAAAGGGCTATAGCACATACACCTTGATTATTCAATCACAAAGGTGTTTTTCATTATATTATTATTCAATTAAAGTGACATTTTCATCATTTCTACTCTAAATGATGACAAGACTCTTAACAAATACTTTTGATGGTGTAAATTACAAGTTGCACCCCTCAAATTGGGTAAATTGCACTTTACTCCAATTTAGGGTTTTCAAGCACAGGGATTGCTTCCACAGCTGCACCTTGGTGCCCAAGCTTGGGAAATCCCTCAAACTTCATCATAATGATTCTCATGATGTCTCAACATCATAGGAACATATCAACTTGTGCAAATTGCAAGTTAACCCTTCTAACTGGGTAAATTGCACATAGGTCCCTATATAACAAAACAATGCTACAACTTTATATAAAAAGGAGCAAAAACTGAAATATATGTTTCTGAGAAACTTAATTACATGCCCAAAGTTAATCACAAGGATTTAATTACATATTTAGACAAAACACCTAGGGTTAACTCATAACCCAGGTCAGGGATGTTACAGCAACTATATGTTGATACACCCATATGAACTTAATGAATAATCTTATGCTCTAATACATGACTATATACATAATTAACTAAAATAAAACCTCAAAGATACTCACATATATTATTACTACCGACTAACATGTAAAGCATAGGGAAAATGTACTTAAAATCATATTTCACACCAATAATGCATATAGATCACATATTGTTTCACAAATAACCATTCATTCTCTTACATTATGGCCACTTAGGTCCAAAAATTAAATACTAATACAATTATACATGAAAATATGGCAAACCTTTTAGATACATTAAGAACATTGTATATTGGGATTTATGTAAAAATATCAGATTGTTTCATTGTTAATCAATGGGTGAAATACCCAAAATGACCTTATTAAGGTTTACAACAAAACATAACCAAATAATCAAATCGTTAGTATCAAGCCTTGAAACAATATTAAACGTATCAAAATATACATACTATAAAATTTTCATGAATTTTTAAAATAGTTTCCTATTTTTAATGCTCAAAATATTGAAATTATGTATCTTTTACTAATCACTTTATAATAACCATCAAACTTCCAAAACACTATATTGATATTTTTTTATAAGACAGTATAAATCATTAGTTTTCCACAGACACTTTTTTACTAAAAGGTTAAATCTCAAGATATGAGTTCTATAGAATTACCTCTTATAGAAAAATATCGGGCGTTTAGAATCAATCTAGTGGCTATAATTGATCCACGCCGCTCACGCTCCCAGGAGCCCCAGTGAGGCCTACTTTTCTCATGGATCTATTTCTAGGTCCAATTAACTCTCGGCCCATGTTCCTGACTTCACACCCTTCATCTTCTCCATGTGTGACACACGCTCCTCTATTTCAAGACGAGAACATAGCACGTCACATAGAGTTGGTTGGTGGTGCCTAGGAAATCTTCCCATAGGTTCGAGCCCTTGTTGTCTTCATCTTGGCCTTCCCTAATAGGGCAACATCACCTAGTCTAGAAAAGGGGTTGTGATTAGAGGCCCCTGTCTGTAGACTCTAAGCCACCACCACCTAAGGTGTTGCCACTCTGACGAGCTGGTTCTCGCCATTCAGCCTGAGTTAGGTTGGTGCAGGTCATCATCAGCTTCCAGCACGCCCCAACCATAAGAACAACACCATATTAGCCTGAGTAAAGGTCAATATTGAAGGTCCTAACCTACAAACCTCATAGAAATTGCTGACCACTATCCTTATCCTCTTCTTCCTTTGCTCTCCTACTCTTTCTCTTCATTTCAGTCAAAACCCTAGCCTAGCACTCTTCTACCAATGTACATTCAAAAATCAAAGATTTTATAGGCTCTAATATTGAATCTTACGAGGATACTTCTCCTTTGGTCGCACTCTATTTGAGTGATGTTCTTCCCGAGCAGTAACTCTCCCATACGCAGGAGTCGGAGTTTTGCCCCTTTATTTATTTTTCTTGTGTTTTGATAATGTCCAAATTAATGGAATAATTCTTTCTGGTACATACTAATTATGTTTGAGCCCATATTTTGCAATTAAGATTATCTTTTCATCATTTTTCCTTTAGAAGGATCTTAGGTATAAATTAAACAAATAAATACCCTAAACCTACCTTTTAGGTAAAAAATAAATAATTACTACCTAGGCCACTAGATAAATCAGTATTGTATGAAATTTAGTATATAATCTTATATATCAGTTCTCCATCAACTAAACATATCTCGAATATTTATCATGAACATGAACTACTAAATTCTTAAATTTGTACTCCAAGAACCCATTTGTGAATCCTAATAGGCCCAATTGGGCTTGAATTGGGTTCTAGGGTACATGGACCACTCCTTGGTCTTCACAAGGGTCCGTAAAGTTAATCATATTCTCAATTACAAAAACTAACATTTAGACTAACACAAATCCTTAATTGAAGCTTATGTATGATCCATTTGATCACTATTACTTTACTTACTTTATATGAAGGTCAAAACTAGGTCTAGAGTTCAAACCATTAACTAGAGTTGTCGTATTTTCCTCATACCATCAAATTAAATATCAGATTCTTAAACTTTGGGGATATTACCAAACAACCCCAATTTCAGAAAAGACCCTCTCTACATTCTTTTGCCCTTAAATCCAAATATCTTGAAAATTTTATGGAACCTTATTTTAACCATAAATCAATCACAGTTTTGTCATGTATATTCTAGGTCCCCAAAAATTAGGGTGTGACAGCCACAATGTGTTCTTTAAATATTACATTGGTTTAAAAAGCTTTGTCTAAGTTGGGCCACATTTTGTGTTTACAAAGTTAAGAACAAATACAATTTTCTTTCCTTGTGAATCACTCCTTCATAATATAAAATGAGTTCATCATATACTTGGGACCCTTTGTTATATGAAATGAGTAATAGTTTGTACAAGGAATATAGAGTGGAGGGAGGAGAAAAGAGAGAAGAAAGGAAAACTATATATACAGATAATCACAATAAGTGAAGACAAGATTCCACACATCCTCAATAGTTGAACTATTCTCTCTAAATAATCTTTTATTTTTTCTAGCCATATATGATGTAATATAGATATGCATGCCAAGTGTTCCATCCTTGAGACAAGTAGAATACAATATTCATCCTAAAAAGGAATGATAATCATATCTCTATCTTCTCTAGCTTTATTCTAGATCCAAACAAAAAATTGCAAGCACATAATAGGTGGGAAGAGTCTTCATAGGAAGATTTGTAGAGGAAGAAACAAGAAGTAATGTAGAGGCCAAACTTACTCAAAACATCTTGGGTAACATACCTATTGTTGAAGAGATTCCAGCAATAGGAATGAAGTTCTTCAAGATTTTTAACTTCCAAAGCAACTCAATGAATGGGGAATTGCTCTGACTAGATTCTAGAAATGTTGAAGATTTATGTTGCATTTCGCACTTAAAAGAATAACATCACAATGAATAAAAATAATATAGAGTGGTTTAACAAAGTAAGAATACTCTTTGAAGCTTCTTATACCATGAATAGACCACTCTTTATCTTAGTTGAAGTTGCCTAGACTACCAAGGAATCTACAAACCAACTTCAAATCATTTTTAATATCAACAAACTGACTCAAGTAATTACTCTCATTAACCCACGTGTGTATCCAAACCTCAAGATCACTCTCTATTCCAATAACAAAGGAAATATGGGCTAGAATGGCACTTCTGGTGCTCAGCTCCTGCATTTACATGCATGATCCATTGAGGTTATGGTTCTCATACTAAAAAGAATCTTTGTACTTATATTTTCTCATCTATCCATTTTCATCCATAAGGTATTCTTTATTTTCTTCCACATTCCAAGTATTTAAGAGAATCCCAACACGATTGATATCATACATTTTTCATTTGCTTAAACCTTCCTCTTTGGCCCACAAACCTTATTTCTAGAAACATAATGAATTTCATTATCAAGAACATCTTCTCCGAACACAGTTTTTACAAATGTTCACCACCTCTTCAGTGATAGAAGAATGAAAAGCAAATGTAGTAGACCAAAAATGGAATAATGCAATAAGGGTAAAGAAAGTACATTCAAATGTTCTTTCAAGAGAGAGATACTTCATTTTCCACCTTTGAAATTGCCTATAATCTTGTCAATGAGAGGCAAGCAATATGACCCTTTTAGATCTAAAAAATAAGGGTAATCCAATGTGTCTCATGGGAAACGAACCAATTTTAACAAGAAAGGCATTAGGCCATGTAAGTAGCATATGGAGAAGAGATGCATAAGGCATTACCTTTATTGGAGTTTATCTTCAGCCCAAACAAATAACCAAACTTATCTAGGGGCTTCAAATTAGTAGCATTTGACTCACAAATTGAAGTGAAGATCATCAAATCATCAGCAAAAAATGTGAGAGATAGTAGAACTAGCATTTTGGAAAGGTTGAATGATCTTTGAATTAGAAGTATGTTTCATCACTGCATTGAAACCTTTCATAGAAATAACAAAAATGAATGAGGCCAATAGATATCCTTACCAAATCCCATTGGAGAAAAAATATCATTCAAATATTTTCCATTAATTATAACATGATGATATCTAAATTTCATAATGGTTCTAATAATAGTTCAACCAACGCATAGGAAATTTTGTATTCTTCATGACATTAGAAAGATATGATCACTTGGTAGAGTCATAAGCTTTGACAATATCAACTTTCACACACATCTTAGCTTCTAGATTTATTGAAGCCATTGATAAGCTCATTAGTAAGAAGGTCATACAAAGTTTACTTCTGATTTATACATACAATTTGATTAGGAATAATATTAGAAGGAAAATCATACTAAAGTCCATTGTACAAAAGTTTGGAAAATAAACTTTATAAGCAAATTTGCACAAGGCATATGATTTCAACCCTTCTTACTCCCAATGCCCTTGACTTTAGGAATAAGAGTAATAAAAGATTTAATTACCTTTGTGAGCATTCTACTTCACTTAAAGTAGTTAAGCACGCCACTTGTAATATTGGCCCTAATAATACTCAAGATTTTTTTTATAGAAATGGCCATTAAAAATGTCTAGTCCAAGGGCTTTATGATTATTGATTCTATTGCGCACCGAATTCACTAGGGATGAAATTCCTAGTTTTTCCCTTAATCAAGCATACATCAATGCCACTCCCAAGAAGAAGCATCTTGAAATTATCGAGTATAATTTAGGATCAAACCCAAAGGAAAGAATTGATTGGTTGATTAACTAAATAGAAAGAATACTTAACAAGTGATTGATAGTTTACACTAAGTGAAAGAATAAAAAATATTGAATGCAAGCTAAGATTATCGATGTATGGAAACACTAGATTGAGTGGGTTTCACTACTAATACCTATGTTTTCTTTCTCACTGCATCACAAACAAGTATAAATAAATAATACTGATGCTGAAAAAATCCATGATTTTGGAATTAGGATTAAACCTAGACATATATCACTCTAGGATCTCCCTTGCATTACATATAGATCACATATCCATTGCATCAGAGAACACCTATCTAAAGTTTTTATGAAGTATTTAACAAGAAATGATTGATATCCTAGATCTATATCTTGAAGTTATCTACACCTAGGATCTAGAAAACATGCAGACATGCAATAGAAAATAATATGACAAATACAAAAAATTAAATGAAAATGTATTATAGTACATATAGACATGAATGTAGTAAAAAAGAACAAAATAAGGCAAGATGCTTACTCCATGTGCCCCAACATAAAAAACTACTAAATACTCACTCCTCATGGAGAGATTAGGATAAAAAGAGAAAAGAAAGAGATAGAAATCATCTTCATGGGTGGAAGAGATGCAACCATGGTGTGTGCTACAACAACTTCATGCCAGTGTTAGAGTTGATCCAAAGCAGTAGTAGAATACACCTAGGGAGGCCATCGAGTGACCCTACTTCTTCATTATTCCTTCTTAGTTTGGTCCCGACCCACCATGTGGAAGCACATGTGGAGATGGATGATAGTGGCAACGATCAATACAAGTGGTGTTGTCGATCTAACTCTTCTATGATCAAGTTGAAGAGACTTGGTGGAGTGAAGGTTGATGATGATGATGACTGATGAAAAACACTGATGGAAATGCTCGATGGATGATTTATTGTGTATGAGCATGAATCTCACTAGCCTAGACTCTGGATTAGGGATGCGTCGCAAGGGATGATTCACATGGGATGTTGGAGCATTATATTTATAGCCATAGGGTTCAAGAGTATGCACATCCATCTCCAATCACCAACAATAATGGTGGATCCTACAATGAATTCCATAGGATATGTAGAGAGAAAGACAACATTACACTGCCCTTTTCGGTTGCATAATCCTCAACATGTAGCAAGGTATTTGTTTGTTGATGAGTGAAAAGAATCATAAGTTGACGAAGCCATAAGATTCATTGTTTGACAAAACCAAAAACTTCATGGCTTGATGAAACCAAAAGATTCATTAGCTAGCATTATTGATGGATGGGAGCATACAAGTTTCATTTGTTGTCACACACACCCTATTTTATAGGTTGATGAACATCTAGATTTCCATCATTTGATGAGAGCCTAGATTTTTATCAATTGATTGACGTGAGAATTTTTATCCGTCGTTGGCTGCTAGGCCATATTAGATGTTGTCCAATGGAATAATGATACAAACCGATGTAATACATATGGATGCCATCCCCCGGGGTTGTGGTATTTATGTAGATCAATGGGGTTTCATTGATGAAAATACAAACTAATGGGGGATAGAAAAGATTTCCTTTGGGCCCGACTGTTGGGTTTTAGGGGAGGCAGAGAAGGCAGCGGAAACAAAAATTTTCCTCCCCAAACCCGGAACAAGGAAACGCGTCAACGTCTATACAATAGGAAAGGATGGTTTCTGGAATCATACCTTGTCATGAGGCTTGCTCGGCGACAATACCTCACGCCTTGCGCGGTCTTCACCTCCGGTCTTGGATGATGTTTGTGCAGCTCCTGGTCTCACCGGGACTGATGACTCCTGGTCTCACCAGAACTGTTGGGATTGACAGTTGTCCTCCGAGTGGCAGAAACCTCCCGCCTCTGAAGTAGTCCACACGGACCACCTGGAACTCCAATCTCCTTGTCCCACAAGGAATTGGAAGGAGTCGCACCCTCCTGTCAGCGTACTAGTCGCCAACACACTCTCCTACCACCAATTGCTTTCTACATTTTTCTTTCCCTTATTGTGCCTCCCTTATCGGGTAGCACTTGCTCGGGCTCTCTCTCGGTTACCAAAACCAGAGAGAACAACAACTTCACAGAGCAACTGGTTGCACTGGGTTGTACTTTGAGAAGCCCCCAATACACCTATATATATAGGAGGGTCATGGGACAGGGTTCTCCATCCCAGGCAATGCGGGACTAAAAGCAGGAGTAGAAGGGTTCGAGATTTTCCACAAAACAACCAACTCGCAACCTGAACCAATCGTTTCATTTCTGAAACGATCGGTTGGGTACCTGAACCGGTCGGTTGACACCTCAACCGATCGGTTGGGACCCATGAGCCGATCGGTTCATTTCTGAACCGGTCGGTTCGTGGTCCTGATCAGTTCCCGATTGACTTTCCATCTTTTGTTTCTAATTGGTATCAAATACCAATCCTTGTTCCAATCAAATTGGGCAAGTGAAACAAAAGGAAAATTCTCACCAATCCTACTTTCCCAACTTGCTCGGTTGCAATAGTTGAACCGATCATTTCAACACTTGAAGCAATCGTTCCACCCTGTCCATGAGCCGATCGACTCACTACCTGAGCCGACCAGTTCACCAAGCTCAACCGATCAGTTCATCACATGAGCCGATTGGTTGGGAGTGCAGATTGTGTAGAATCAGTCAATTGCAGTTTCAATCAATTCGATACTCTAATCAATCAGTCCAACACCTTGAACATTATGATACTGAGCTATCAATTGATTGAGTGTTTAATTGAACTACTAAACTCCTTTAGTAATCAATCTAAACATTGTTTGTCGACAAAACTCCTCTTCCAGGTTAAATCCTATGTGTGTGACCTTGCAGGTCAATTTCACGTTGGCAATGAAAGTCCATAACACTTATGACTTCTCAAGCAAAGAGCGGTTCCTAGTCACACATCAGTGCTACCCATGTGAAAGTAGAAAGTTGGAGAACAACTTTCAATCCTACAATCCTTGAATGGTGTTACAGTGAATGTATAATTCCTTTATCACTGATATCCCGAATGAACTCGAGGCATGGAATAGTCATCCTGTCAACATTCATTCACTTTCTTGATCTCAGAGTAGATTGGAAGAGATATGTATGACATCAATATCACATACTGATTCACATATGCGTGTGCACGCCTATTTCAATCCTACTCATCAAGTGGCCTTGGATATCAAACTCCCTTAGGAGGGACAAATCCCATATCTATCACTCACCCCTTAAAAGCCCCATGTGTCAAAGCCACCCAATCATCACCTTTATAACAACCCATGTTTCAGGACTACGTTTGATGATGTCAAAGTGTGCCCAACGACATGTGTTGAGTGTAGTGATTTCAGGTCAAAGAATCACACTCACCACCATCACTGTGAGTATTGACTGTGACTACCATGTCATGGTTCCATGTGTCAAACTCACGGTGGGTCTGTCCGGTACACTTGTTCTCTAACAAGTACATATGTGTTTGGTTTGATATCTCTATATCATGACTAATGAGATTCTGTCATCAACCAACACCACAATCTAGTCTTGTGTGTCATTGTTGTCTATCTACCTTCCACAATGACACCCGACTAGGGACATAACAAGAATGTACAAACTCTTAGCATCTGTATGATCTCATCGTTCAGGTCCTCAACCTGAAAGCATACGTCATTGAGTATTGTCATTCTCTAGACATTCAATCTGTTCTATCACTATCTCATATGACTGAACCAGAAAGAATTGGAAGCTTGCCTTTGATTTTTATCAAATCAATCTTAATGTATCCCACCAATCATCCCATGATTGGCTCTCAGGGCATACATACCAACAGACTCCCACTTGCACTACGAGCCAATCACCCTTGAATCATATTCATAGTGATCTTAAAACATGTCCCACATGTTACTATGCTCTAGTGCAAACATAGTGAGTGATGGCAACACCTTGCCAAAGTCAGTATAAATTGCATGTCTCTCATCTCTTCACTGTACGTCACACGTATGAGATGGAGTTGTTGTAATATGCGATCTAGTATTCCTTTGCTAACCTTTAGCCACATTGCATGATCAAGGATTCCATACTTGTCATCAATGAGTGGAATATCTATAAGTTCATCTCATGAACTTCCAGATCCATATAGTATCCACTGTTGTTCTCTAACACATAGATACTCGGCATTTCCTTTTAAAAAGGTTTTATTGGAACACTTCCAATTATCAACAAACTTTCACTTTTATATATCCTGTATATATTTTGTGATTTATTTGTTGTCCTTTCTTAAGTTCACATCAATGTAACTCTTTACTTTGAACTCTTCCTTATCTCCATAGAACTAGTACTTCTCAAGTACTTATCAAGTTCTCATGGTATTCCAGTAACCCTTACTGGAAGTAGACAGACATCCACTCATCATGTCTCACATACGAGTTATCAGGATGAGCACATCATATTGTCATGTCCTACATACAATATGATGAATGCATTTTGTTCTTGCCATGCAAGATAATGGGATGATTACATACATGATAGATCCATATCTATTCTTAGTGTTCCCATTCTTCATAAGAATTGGACACTTGGCCTTGGGATACTAACTCCATGTAACATGGACAAGTTTTCTCCCATTGAATCTATGCATACTGAACCCTTCAGTACAGATTGCCAATGTATGTTTTCTCTTTTCAGGTCAAGAGGTTTTTGAGAACTATCTCTATAGATCTTTATTCCTATCACATAGGAAACATCTCTATCTTCCTTAAAGATAATTTCCACTTTTGGATTTCCATTCTAGAACATTTCCATTTCACATCAACATGTGGAATGTGAATACGCTCCCACTAAATCACAGATCCTTCTTTATCTTTGACATATCAGTCAAACCCCTTTGACTATATCATCAAAGTAAAGATCCAATTCTGAGTTGCTTGTACTCAATCAATCATATTGATTAATCCATTGTAACTTATAGACTTCATTTTCATTAGTGGATTCATAAACCTTATAGGTTGTATCACATACACATCCTTATTTTATTCCTCATATGAATGCGGTTTTAGTATCCATATGCCAAATGTCTTAGGCATTAGGTTGCAATCAACAAGCATCATCCTTCTCAAAATGTTATCCATGTGTCTTAACACTTAAGACTTATTCACACTTATGGATTTCATCCCAATGAGTGCTACCATCAAGGTCATACCTTATGGTTTACATAGAAGTCATTTAGGATGTAATGGTCATCTACCATAACTCAAAATCTGGTTCCTCATATTCATCGAGATAGTTGACTCATCACATGAACAACTCATCACATAGATAATTGAGGTGTATCTGTTAAGGATATAAGAATTTACAACTCCTTGTGATTCTTAATGTCCTTTATTAGTGAGGGGTATTCTTTTATTAAGAAGAATTTAGTTATTTGATAATCATTCTCTAACTCCTTAGAGTATGATTCCTTCTTGATTTAGACATCACCATGCCTTAATCATGAGTTCACTATGATACACTATCATAATCACTCATAAGGATCTCAAACATTTGGTCCAAGTATTTCATTCATTGATCTCATCAAGAATTAACACTTTACCAAATTTACACTTCATCTATGATAATCTTGAACACTTCAAGATATTCATATTGGTATGTTTCTAAATACAATTTGAAGTATTAGCATTTGTTCCAATAGGTATGTAAATACATCACATGTATCATACCTAATAGGATAATCATTCTCCCACTAAATTTAGTGAAGATTGATCAATCATGTCCAAGATATGCATGTCTCTTACTGGTTCTCTAACCAAAAGAGTCTAGATTTATCCATCATATGGAAACTAGAAATGAATTTCTCATGATTGATGCTAATTTGATTGTTTGAGTTATCTATAACTTTTAGGTATCATTTTATCTTATGCATATCAAATACCACAAGATAAACAAGGCGTTGCCACAAAGATCATATCTTTGAGATTGAAACATCAACTTTATTGATTGCCATCATTGTCATACAATATGCAAAATAAAGTGTTTCTATCTATTGGCAAATATGAAATAGCAGTTCTCAACTCTATTTTGTGCCTTTTAGGCTGAAATAAACTGAAAGGTACTCCTATCTATGGCAGCAACACTTGCTCCAATGATGGGTACTCCTTTCTTGGTCCTTTCACAAAGGCCATCACTTCTTTGTGGATATTGCATATCATATATGACATATCCATATCTTGGTATCATATACCTCAGATAAAGAAGCGGTTCATTTCC
Organism: Alisma plantago-aquatica; assembly: GCA_963693085.1. Lineage (NCBI taxonomy): Eukaryota > Viridiplantae > Streptophyta > Magnoliopsida > Alismatales > Alismataceae > Alisma > Alisma plantago-aquatica. The sequence goes on from OY856415.1 coordinate 510,156,045, forward strand.
TGATACCTTAGGTGGAGATCTCCATCCCCTCCTTCATCTTCTTTTGTTCTTCTAGATATAGAGGGCAATCCCTCATACACCCTTTCCCCATGTGCCTTGAGGCTGAAGATGGCTTGGATTGCTGGCTAGCATCAGAACACTTCTTTGCTTTGCCCTTATCCTTGCCCTTAAGAATTACCTTTCTCTTTAGTCTCATCAAAGATTATGGTTTGTCTTTCTTCATCTTTGCCTCTACTATCCTCAACATGTCCAACAACTCTGTCAACGCTTGTCAAAGTTGTTCATGTTGTAGCTTATCAGGAATTGTATGATTCTCACAACATTTGTAGTATCATACCAATAGCCAACCCTTGGCTCAGAGGGAATCCTTCTTAGTCAGGTTTTTCACATACCCAATCACATTGAGTGTGTCAATACCTTACTGGATCTCCTTCTGTCATGACATACTAGGGCAGTGTCTTGGAGACATTGTATGTCTCATGTTGTCTCTACAACTTATAGTTCAGAGAACACAACATCAAGCACTCCTCATCAATGTCTTCCTCAGTATGCTTCCATAAGCATACTTTCAGCCATTGATGTGGTGGGATTGAGTTTATCTGGTCTTGGTATAACTAGGACTTAGAGCTTTCGCTCTTTGAGAACACTTCTCATCATCCTAACCAGTCGTGGAATTATTCCCATTTAATTTGTTGGTCTCAAAGACCGATCACAAATAAAGTGATTATTGTTGATTAACCATTTATTTTAACAAAAAGAAATATATGCAATTTTAGTCTAAAACTCTTTTTGACTTGTTTGATTGATTTGAAAAGTTGACGATAAAATTAGGCCTTTAATTAATTATCGGTCCCACTATTTTAGTTCAAATTGATAGCCCTCACCATCAATTCAGAAGATTGTAGCGTACAACCTTCTAGTGGGCAAGATCCTAAAATCCTCTAAGTCATGGACCAGCTTGGGCTGTCACCCATAACTTAGATCTCTCAGGTAGGCAACTCTTACCAATTGCATCATATGCAACTCTTGATAAGATGTCATATGTAACTCCTTGCCATGAGCATCTCCATGCCTCAAGGTGCTAGATCCTATCTAGGTCACCTTGTTAAGTCCGACCCAAAGCCAACATGATGAATATGCACCCTGCTTGGGCAGACCCACACATTCATCCTTCACGCTTCAATGAGATAGACGGTGCACCACGCTTGGACGTGCCCACACTTGGTCGATCAAGCTTTTCACATGTGTCACATTTGAAAGGCATCTAAAACTTAATATTTTAATGAGGGATTTGGTTTTTATATACATATACATATCCAATCACCACAATACATAGTACGTACCATATACATGATATATCCCACAGAAAACATGCAAAATGATAAAAGCGATGATTATGGCCATCCTAATGTGATTCCTCGAGCCAAGAGGAATCACGGCCATCTAGGTCTACATCACATGCAACCTGTACAAGATGAACTATGTGCTTTGCCTTCTGAGTAGATCAACTCATCCCATGAATGACTTGCTCATTCTGGCCCGGTCGTCTGGGTGCCACCAGTCGATCGGTTGGCTCCTCCAACCGATCGGTTCGCCTGGTCGTCGTGCATCTCATCATGGCCGCCACCCGCTCGTCTCGCTCCTCAAACCGGTCATCAACTGATAGGCTCACCCCTTGAACCGATCGTCTGGAACGTCAACTGATCAGTTCACTCCTTGAACCGATCGTCTCAGCTGTCGTCTGGATGTCCTTCTTTCTTTGACATAACAGGAAATAAAATTCTATCCTATTTTACATTGTAAAAGGAGAAACCTCGAGTTACATTCGAGGGGAGCAAAGGTAGGAAAGAAATCTCGAATTATTTCGAGTTACATCAGGAATAGGAGAAGGAAGATCGGTGCGTAGACTGAGATGCAAGCAACCACATGCAACCATACACAGATAGGGTTTATTGGCCATAACCACACTATACATCCACCACAAAACTCGTTTAAGGGCGACGCGTATCGAGTGCATTTATAATACATATCATATATCTAAATTGGGATTTGTGGATTTAGGATTGGACATGCATAAAGCCAATTTTATTCGCATCGTATACAATAAATAAAGGCGACAAACCAAAATCGATCATATCGATAATCCCTAAAGTATAGAGCAGTTGACGTGGCTCTGATATCACTGTTGGGTTTTAGGGGAGGCAGAGAAGGCAGCGGAAACAAAACATTTCCTCCCCAAACCCGGAACAAGGAAACACGTCAACATCTATACAATAGGAAAGGATGGTTTGTGGAATCATACCTTGTCTCGAGGCTTACTCGGCGATAATACCTCGCGCCTTGCACAGTCTTCACCTCCGGTCTTGGACGGTGTTTGTGCAGCTCCTGGTCGCACCGGGACTGATGACTCCTGGTCTCACCAGAACTGTCGAGATTGACAGTTGTCCTCCGAGCGGCAGAAACCTCCCGCCTCTGAAGTAGTCCACACGAACCACTTGGAACTTCAATCTCCTTGTCCCACAAGGAATTGGAAGGATTCGCACCCTCCTGTCAGTGTACTAGTCTCCAACACACTCTCCTGTCACCAATTACTTTTTGTAGTTGTCTTTCCCTTGTTGTGCCTCCCTTATCAGGTAGCACTTGCTCGGGCTCTCTCTCGGTTACTAAAACCAGAGAGAACGACAACTTCACAGAGCAACTGGTTGCACTGGGTTGTACTTTGAGAAGCCCCCAATACCCCTATATATAGGAGGGTCATGGGACAGGGTTCTCCATCCCGGGCAATGTGGGACTAAAAGAAGGAGTAGAAGGGTTTGATATTTCCACAAAACAACCAACTCGCAACCTGAATCGATCGTTTCATTTCTGAAACGATCGGTTGGGTACCTGAACCGGTCGGTTGACACCTCAACCGATCGGTTGGGACCCATGAGCCGATCGGTTCATTTCTGAACCGGTCGGTTCGTGGTCCTGATCAGTTCCCGATTGACTTTCCATCTTTTGTTTCTAATTGGTATCAAATACCAATCCTTGTTCCAATCAAATTGGGCAAGTGAAATGAAAGGAAAATTCTCACCAATCCTACTTTCCCAACTTGATCGGTGGCAACAGTTGAACCGATCATTTCAACACTTGAAGCAATCGTTCCACCTTGTCCATGAGCCGATCGACTCACTACCTGAGCCGACCGGTTCACCAAGCTCAGCCAATCGGTTCATCACATGAGCCGATCAGTTGGGAGTGTAGATTGTGCAAAATTAGTCAATTGCAGTTTCAATCAATTCGATACTCTAATCAATCAGTCCAACACCTTGAACATTATGATACTGAGCTATCAATTGATTGAGTGTTTAATTGAACTACTAAACTCCTTTAGTAATCAATCTAAACATTGTTTGTGGACAAAACTCCTCTTCCAGGTTAAATCCTATGTGTGTGACCATGCATGTCAATTTCACATTGGCAGTGAAAGTCCATAACACTTATGACTTCTCAAGAAAAGAGCGGTGTCTAGTCACACATCAGTGCTACCCAAGTGAAAGTAGAAAGTTGGAGAACAACTTTCAATCCTACAATCCGTGAATGGTGTTATAGTGAATGTATAATTCCTTTATCACTGATATCCCGAATGAACTCGAGGCATGGAATAGTCATCCTGTCAACGTTCATTCACTTTCTTGATCTCAGAGTAGATTGGAAGAGATATGTATGACATCAATATCACATATTGATTCACACATGCGTGCACATGCCTATTTCAATCTTACTCGTCAAGTGGCCTTGGATATTAAACTCCCTCAGGAGGGACAAATCCCATATCTATCACTCACCCCTCAAAAGCCCCATGTGTCAAAGCCACCCAATCATCACCTTTATAACAACCCATGTTTCAGGACTGTGTTTGATGATGTCAAAGTGTGCCCAACGACATGTGTTGAGTGTAGTGATTTCAGGTCAAAGAATCACACTCACCACCATCACTGTGAGTACTGACTGTGACTACCATGTCATGGTTCCATGTGTCAAACTCACGGTGGGTCTGTCCGGTACACTTGTTCTCTAACAAGTACCTATGTGTTTGGTTTGATATCTCTATATCATGACTAATGAGATTCTGTCATCAACCAACACCACAATCTAGTCTTATGTGTCATTGCTGTCTATCTACCTTCCACAATGACATCCGACTAGGGACATAACAAGAATGTACAAACTCTTAGCATCTGTATGATCTCATCGTTCAGGTCCTCAACCTGAAAGCATACGTCATTGAGTACTGTCATTCTCTAGACATTCAATCTGTTCTATCACTATCTCATATGACTGAACCAGAAAGAATTGGAAGCTTGCCTTGGATGTTTATCAAATCAATCTTAATGTATCCCACCAATCATCCCATGATTGGCTCTCAGGGCATACATACCAACACCGACATCATCTTAAGTTGGTATATATGGATCATAGTTTGAATGTGACATAAATGAAGAGATTAAGTCAAAACAAAGGGTTAAAAATATTACCATAAATTAAGGAAAATCAAATATAATCAAATTTCAAAGTAAAAACAAAGCAAAATCTAAATGTAAAAGAAATCTAAAAATACGACAAAACTAGGATGATTATGTGTTTATTACTTTGTGTCCATCTACATCCTGAATGACTTTGTCAACTACATCACTAGCCACAAGTTCTCTGATATGAAAAATATTCACACAAGAGAGTTGGAATATGCCATTTATTATTCTAGAATCCATATTCCTCTAGATCATATGATTGAACAAAGATTGATATAGTAAAAAATCATATCGGAAAGTATCTTACCGTCATAGCACTTGGAGTCATTAATGTTAATATAATTAATATTATTTCTAGCATATCTCCCTTTAACAAAATGATTAAAAACTTTATGTTTCTTTCACCAAGACATAAACTATTAACTCTAGAACTTAGTTTAGCAAAAGACTCTTCAATGAACAACAAGAATAAAATTATTCCTAATATCAATGGAAATAGAATGTACAAAAGGATAATTAGGAGATCAATCAACTCTCCTTGCACTTCATAAGCATCAAATTCTTTATTGTTTTCATTATTATATACATTTATACATCTTTGTTCCATTTTAAGAGTTTTTCTTTGTCGTTCTTTAGTTTCTAGCTAACTCTATACATAGGTTGACCTTTACTTCAATGCTCCAAGCATTGTCTACTACCTTCAAGAAATCAAGATGAGAGGTCCAAGCATTTAAAAGTAACCCTTTCCTAGAGGCATTGCAATAACTTGATATGTCTTTAAGGTATAAATTAAGGGAAGATATTTTTCTCAATGTCTCTTGATCACAAAAGAGAATATCTAGGAGAGAGACACTTTATGGTCATGCTAACCATAGATCATGAAATGAACTAAACAAAAATGAGGGGGCATGATACAAAAGTGAGAATCATATTCAACAAGAAACCCATGACTTTAAATCTATGAGTAGGGAGAGAACAACTTCAATAATTAGTAATTTAAAGAGAAAATTGAATTTCAAAAAGTTAGAATTAAATTTTCCCGACCAAAATTAAAGTTAACTTTAAATCTAGAAGGAAATTTGGTAGTGAGGAAACATAAATATTTAGAGGAAAACTTGATTAGAAAAAATACGGAAATAAATTGAGATAATTTGAGGAATTTAGAACGGATATTTAAATATTGAGGCATTCCACGCTGAAATTGGAAGGAAATACTAGCATAGTATATAATTAATTTTTCAAAAAATATTATATTATTTACACACTATATATTTTAGTTCTGTGTTATAGTAATTTCCTTCCATTTACTCCCCCTTGCTAACTGAACACACTAAACTCTTATGGTTGTTTGTACTTGCAGCACAACAGTTAGTCTGAAAAAAGAAAATATAATTCAGGAAATTGAAGTGCTACTGTACTCGTTTGGTTGGATGCGGCTGCCACTCAACTGTTCAACTTGTTTTCATGTGGTTCGAGATACTTGTTACTTGATCAGTAGTTTACTCAGCCAATGGCTGCAGTCGTCACATTACTGCTGGCATAGCAAACACTACGATCGTAGCCATTCGAATGTGCGAGTGATCGTGGAAAAGTAACCACACTCTGTTTCGGCGCATTTGCTATCCCCAACTTTTTTATGCACTCCAGCGGATGGTGCAGTTAAATTTCAAGGGTAGAGTTGTTCCCGTAAGCAACCAAACGCTGTGAGATCCCATGGTTGAGATAAACTTGTAACACGGAAACCGAAACAGAAACCCCAAATCGTTTGGGTTGGAAAATACTATGTACTTGTGACACGCAAATTGATTCTCAGCCCAACCAAACGGCCCCTAAAAGAAACATGACATCGCCTCCGCTATAGTCGAAAGTAGCTTGCCCAACGGTGGGATTGCCCTGAATTGCGGGGCGAACATGCTGGGTACAAAAGGCTATACACTCATGTTTTATATTTTGTTAAGGAGCAGACATGGAACAATGAACTGGAAAGACTTAGAATAAGCTATATGGTTGGCACGGAAAACAAGAGGATCTGTTACTAAATTTCTTTTGGTATTGCTTTGCCAACTGGGTATGAATCTCAAAACAAGAATTAAAAAATTCAAATAGATCAACAGTTGTTCTTGTACGCCCATTCCTTACATTGAATAGGGACAAAGAACAAAATAGGAAACGAATTACAGTAACAGGTGAAATTCCCTAAAAAACTACCATGTATACAACCGTCACACTTATTCCATTCCACTCCAAACAGAAACTGAAAATTCCACCTTTTCTTCCGCCATCAAGCGCAGCATAAAAATAACAATCCGGTAGTACCAGACGAAGAGCGATCATTATTTTTCCATGGGATCATAGCGCCCAGCTGATCAGCAAGTGGCGACGCACTTAACGCAGTCAAGATTGCAGCTTCCACTGCTAGCGCTAGAGCCGCCGTTCTTGCCGGACTTCTTAACGGATTTGAAGCACCTGGCGGGGCAGACGAGTTTCTTGTTGAAGCAGCGCCCTTTCAGCTTGCAAACGGTGCTGGTGGGCATCTTGAATTTATTCCAGTCGAACCCACCCCACACGTTGTTGGCACCTCCGCTAAAGCCCGGAATCCCGTTTCCGGCCCATGGGAAGGCCGGAAAGTCGGAATTTCCCTTGCTATGTTTGGAGTCACCTGCAACAGAGACGATGACGGCGGCTAGCAGGAGGATGCATAGGAAGGTGGCAGGGGAATTCATTGCCGCTGGATTTGGAGCCTACTCGACGCCAATATCTGAGGATGTTACTTTGCACTTGTAAACTGGTGCGTGTTGTTTGTTTACCTGAGGAAGTAACGAGTATCTGTTTTTATATATATAGCAAACGAATGAAGTACAGAGTGGGCTCCAAGGCGTGGGATCACATACTCCAAATTTTAAGTAGGACATACACTTTTTCTCACACTACGTGCTATCACGGCTATATCGATCCATCTCCCACGTTATGACCTGAAACCTAGACCTTCCCACACGATGGATACATACTTCCTGGCGAATAGCTGGTGTGGAATCACGCTTATAAATAATGCAAACTGTTCATTATTTCCTATTTTTCCTGAGGTTGATGCAACTTACTCATATTTGTTAGAAAAACTTCAAAGTGTTGCTTGCATGTCTTCGAAACGTATATTACACGCACACATGCCCTTCTCTATATATGCTCACTAATATTTCTCACAGCTTCACTACCTAAGACTTTCAACCTCCCTCGGGTGGTGTATCTTTGGGCTTGAACTTTTTCAGTGGTTAGTTTTATGGGAACAATATTCATGCACACTAATGATCAAGCTTTCCGCGTTGATTCCGTCAAACTAATGAAGATGTCAACCACCATTGTCACATGGATGTCTCAAAGATCTGTGCAAGTCCCTATTCATGATAGAAACATATGTATTGTTCAACCATATTCATCTAGATTGGAGTTTTCTGTAAAGAAACCATCTTTTAGAATAAAACTACAATTTTCTCTTTGATTCTACTTTCGATAAACTCTTTTTAAAAATTTCCCAGAAATAAAAATATTCATTTTTTCTAAGGATATTCAATTGCTTTTCTAGGTAAATCCAAGAGATAATCCCGAGTTATCTTTATTTATAATTTTCTTCAATTTTTTAGAATATTTCTGAAATTACTGCAAAATTGAGAAATGAATTTTTAGCCAAGTAGGACACCCGACGAATCTGAGCCATCCTCCACGTGCCACATGGCCGGTTGCCTAGATCTGCACACCCCTCCTGCATGGCGCATTAGGGAAATCTGTCGCCTATTCTAGATGGTTCTGTCCTGAACCCCGTACTCTAATATCCTCCTACAAATATCCTCACATCATCCATATTTTGAGCCCCTTTCGAACAAGCTAAAGCTAGATGATCAAACTGTCTCCCATTCTATTTCCACATTACTTGCGATCAGAGGATCCTTCCTCTAACACCTCCTATTTTGTTAGCATCTGTAGAATGTTAAACTTTTGAACTGCTATAGCTAACCTACTTTTATTGTTACACCAAACTTGCTTTAGCTGTTGCACCTAACTTGCTTTAAATACTACATCTGATCTTTAACGGATGCATGTGATCTATAACTATTGCATCTGATCTACTTGATTGCTATAAATACTCCACCCTTCTACAGTTATAACTGTTGTTATTATCCATTTCTTCAGGAAAAACCAGATATTTCCATTAGCTTACATTTGCTAATCACTCTTTGAATCCTACGCATCCGTATTAATCATCTATGAAAGATCTCTATCATGGGAGATCATGAGGTGATTAGGGTCCCAATAAGCCTAAAATTTATGACTTTTAGGACAATGATGTGAAGGACACAATCATCTCCACCCGTAAAATCCCAATAAAAACATTTTTATGTAATATTTATAATCCCAATTATTTTTTAAGTCATCCTAAATCTCTTTTTTCTTTGCAACTGAAAGCATATTGATCCAATTTATTATGTAGGATTGGGTGCTAATTCTTCCTCACTCATAACAAGATCGTCAATTCTGATCTTTGGTTTTGTTCTTTTATTCATTTTTTATCAATCTAACTTGGATGACAACTCAGATTTACACTATGGATTCAACAATTTACCATTTTTTTTCTTGTTGTCCATATAAAATGTGGTGGCGACTCTGAGCACTCATATTTTATTTTGCAACATTTCACTCATAGTTTTCACCATGTATCTCTATTCCTCCTTTCCTGGGAAAGGTGTGATAGACTAGCAACCCTGTTGGGACGCTAAGACGTTCTAAGTCAAAGTCCCACTAACATGTTAATAAGATTTAGCATCTTTAGGGCAATTTAGTTTTCCTTTTCTGATTTCAATTTTCCTATTTTCAAAAAAATTCTTCTTCTGATTTCTGGTTGTCTGGGAGTAGGGTGGCACATCCCTCTGGTCCACCATCTTGTAGCTCAAGGATTGAGGTGATCCATCAGCCCTACCCCTCCTCTCTATTTTTAGGTCATTCTGGTGTATTGTCATGTTCATTTCTTTCAAGTCCTTTGATTTAGGGTTTTGATCATGCTTCCCTTTTAGGGTTCAGTTCCGCTTCCCTCTTTATTGTTTTTAAAAAATGAAAAAAAAAAAGATGAATTGTATATGCGGGTAGAAAATAAGATTTGATCTTTCAGGAGACATAATCTTGTTATTTCTTTATCTACATATAATTGATTATTTATGCTCTATGGGCTTGCTTTTGAAAAGTTTAAAACCCCTCACCTACACTATACACTCCTACAAGCCTGTGTGTCATGGAATGAGTGACAACCTTACGTTGGATCCGTAGAAATGATGTGATATTCCACTAAAGGAACAAATGCAACGTTAAAGTTGGATGTCCAAAGTCCTTGGAAGCATCCCACTCTCCTAGCACTCACGACTGATTGTGACCGCTATAGTCATGAGGTGCATTGGGAGCAATAATCTTATCCACTAAACTAGGGTTACCCCTCAATGGGTAGCATCTAACCATAGAGAAGATAAGCACCCACTCCTTCTATATAGGTAACGTTCAACTAAGGATGTGTAACACTCGGGCCCACTGCCCAAGGCTCTAGTAGAGTTTCAGGAATGACGACTAGCCCCACAAACCACCACTAGCCTAAACTGTGCACTTTTTCCTCACTCACGCGCAAGCCAAGACCAACTTCCCGACTGGTCATCTATCCTAGTACTACTCCAAGCTGAGCACGCTTAACTATGGAGTTCTTAGTGATGGGCTTCCTAAAAAGGAGGTGCACCTTGGTGATATGGGTAGTCCAATCATTCCTTTTAAGATCAACTTATCGGAGGCCTCAAATCATGGGACGTTACAATCTCCCCCACTTAGACTCTTGATGTCCTCGTCAAGGCTCAACTATATTGCCTCACAATATCACCCAATTTCAGTACAGACCCAGAATGGTTCATGGACACCCAGCTCCCAATCACGGAATACCATCGCAAGGGTGGCTACATCACCATGGACAGCCCTTTCCAACATGACTGGACCGCACGACTCAAAGACTGGCATGCTATGCCCATCTGGGCCCCACCTACTGGAGGGGTTTTGACTCTAATACCATTTGTAACACCCTGGGCCCACTGCCCAAGGCTCTAGTAGAGTATCAGGAATGACGACTGGCCCCACAAACCACCACTAGCCTAAACTACGCACTTTGTCCTCACTCACGCGCAAGCCAGGACCAACTTCCTGACTGGTCACCCATCCTAGTACTACTCCAAGATGAGCACGCTTAACTATGGAGTTCTTAGTGATGGGCTTCCTGAAAAGGAGGTGCACCTTGGTGATATGGATAGTCCAATCATTCCTTTTAAGAACAACTTATTCGAGGCCTCAAATCCTGGGACGTTACAAGATGTAATATCAACCTAAATTTATGGGCTAAAAGGGGAGGTTCATTTAATCATGTTTGCATATAGAAATTTGGCTGTTGAGAATGACTGAGATTGTTGTTGACCATGTTCATGCACATATCCAGCGCAATCTTTTTAGATTTTAACAATCTCAAACCAAACAATCTACATTTAGGTAAATATAGGGTTTTTATCATTTGTGATTTTTTTGTAGGACAAACCTATGTCATATGTCTTCCCACCAGTACTTTTCTTCATCTGTAGCAGTGTGTCTAATAGTGTCATATAGAGCTAAAATACCAACATTGCAATCTCTAGTATCAGTTATAGATAGATAAGTGTCAGTGAATATTGTTTAGGGCATAAATTGTGTATCAATTTCAATATGGCATTGATTAAAAAAAGTGAACACTAGATATATAGCCTGAATTTTTTTCTCAAAATGTAGTTGCATGCAATATAGCATCGATTTTGATACTGATCGACATGATAGGCATCCCACTGAGTGGATACAAAATAACTTTTCCCTCCAATATTATAATAAAACTATTTCATATATCAATTTTGTAGGAACTAACAATAATGGTCAATGGATTAAAAATTGGGTATTGCTTGTTATGGAATCATTTCTTACTCTTTAAGGATGATACATCCACTTAGTTTAGCATTAATTTCTTGCAAAAAAAACTGACACTATGTTGAAAATCTAGGTGTCTCTTACCTACATAGTCAACTTCTATCCTAAAAGATAGACACTAGTATCCCACTTATACTCGTGAAATTATTTTTTCCACTCCTACCATACCAAAAAACCCCTTCTCCTTCCCCTATAATTCCATTTTTCTATCACCCTCTTTGGTGCCACAACAATGCTCCCATGCTCCCCTCCACCCTCTATTGTCATGTAGTGGCCACCACTGTCTGATCTGGCTACTCATTCGTCATCTGATCTCATGGCTCCATCTCCTTCCACCTTTCTCCTCCCATTTCTTCAGTCTACTTTCCCTCACATTACCAACTCCTCAGTGTGATAGTTCCACCTCATCTCTTCTCCCTAACTAACACCATCATCCCTATTGTTACCAATCATCGTCCCTACTATCACCACCCATGCTTGCTAAAATTAGTGTCTGTGCAGCCACCATCATTGGTTCCAACCTTTGCCTTGAATTCTAGTTGTTTAATTTGCTTAGATCAACTACCACAATGTTCACTTGCTCTTTCTCCTGTTATTTATCTTTTTATTCTCCTATTTTTTATTCGTTTGGTATGTTTTGAACAATATACCCTTCATAATCCTATTTATTTAATATGTCAATATTGAATGAAGGATTTTTTTTTATTTGTCTTTTTGATATTGAAAGTATGTGCCATGCATGACTGTCTAATTATAAAAAAAATATTATGTTGAAAATTAAATATCTAACATGATGAATATTGTCTAGCTTATGTGTAAATGTAATTTGATGAGTATAGACATGTGTATATCTAGGATTTTGTTAATCTAAACACTAGAAATGATTGTTAGGATGAAAATGTTGTAAGGATGAATGGTCATACCTAGAACCCACAAAGGTGGGATAGAGATCCTAACCATAAGGACTATTGTTGCTTATGGATGAATCATCACACCCTAAAACACACTAAATTTGACATGAATATCAATTTTTTTGATCTAGACTTAGCTCAAAGATAAATTAAACCAAACTACATTTGAATTTTATAATTATACATATATATTTTTGATAGAGAAACATGCCTAAGATTTACTAAAATCTTGAGTTGTCTACTATATGGGATTGTTCATGAACACTTAATGTCACTTAGGATGTGAGTGTATAACATATGTTTGGTTTTGAAAATATTTTGACCCTCATTTCTCCATTTGTTCTCTGAGTACATATATAGGTAGGTATTTCCCATCTACATTGAGTACTTAGATAAAAACGGTAAATGTTGTTAGATTCTTTAAATAAAAATAGAACAAACATCATACACTTATTAGTGTGAAATAATGTTCAAGAATGTGATAGGTGGTACACATTCATCAATATACATGCTAAATACTGTTAATTATGACTAACATGTTTAATCTCATTTCAATAAGATTTTAAGCTAAATTTACCAAACACCTAGATTCAATACTTAGTTTTCCTTATTGTCCTTGTGATTAGAGAATGAATTGAAGTTTGTAGTCCATTCCAAATCAGTACAGTATGGAGTTTCAAGAGGTCAGGACGAGTTTATGAGATTTCTAGAGGAACATAAGATATGACCTGGAGATAGGTTCTATTACCTATGTAGGAATTGTGGTAACAATTTCAAAGTCGGCAATGTTCAAAAACTCAAAAGTCATGTCATGTGAAATGGAATTTGACATGGCCATATGATTCACAAATAAATTTTTGTAATTTCATATCCTTATTTGGTTATTTTCATTGTCAATTGCTATTAGCGGAATATCTTTTCATAACTATTTTACCAAATTAGTAGATAATTACTTGTGCATCAACTATACTATTTCTACACGTATTTTACATATATTTTATATATCTTAATTAATCCAATATTGTTTTTTTCTAATTCATTGCTAATTTTATAGTAGGTTATGTCATTTCTAGGAGTAAAGTCGATATCGCCAAATTCAACTCAGTGGTACCGACATGGTGCTAGGGTACAATTGTATTAAGGTTCCAGATTGACAATAGAAGTGGGTTTTACTATAAAAAGTTGATGGTACTGACTCTGATGCTGACGAACAAGATTCAATATCTTAAATCTAATTGTTATTGATATGCTTTAGTACATTTAGGCTGTCTATTAACCGAAATAATTATGTTAGTCTCACAAATTCTATAGTTTCCAATCTCCTTTCTTGTCTCCATATTGCTTTAAGTTGTTCTTCTTCCAAGACAAGGTTTTTTGTTTCTACTAAAAGCTAAGAATATTGAAAAAGACTACTCACTAGATATTGAGAAGTATATGACTCTTGTCCTTCTTGATACTAATTGTGGTGAGTAAACAATACCTAATGATTTCAATATGTACAAATCCATTTTCTAGTTTCCTAACCATGACATCAATATTTCTAATAATTTAATATTTCAAGGCATGTATTTTAATATAGAAAACTGATATGAAATTTAATATTTGTCTTTACATTAGGCTATAAACCTAAACGCAAACTCTAAATCTATATTACCCTAATGTTTTTATGCTTTAATATGGTGGAAATTTCCCTAATGATATGATGAGTCTGACATTGCATCTGTTAGACTATTTTAGTATGAATTGAGCCAAGTTGATATTGTGGAAATTCGTATAATATGCAATTAAAGTGAATGATTATCTATTGCTTTAAAACTTGTGTCTTTTAAATTATTGAACTGAATTTCTTGAAGATGTGAAATCCCTAGATTTCTTGAATAGTGATTTATATGAACTTACTTGATGAATAATTATATTTAGGAGAGAAAAATACTAAATAACAAAAGAGAAATCAAATAATCTAGATAGAAACCCAAAACAAGATAAATCTCACTTGGTGTCTTTTGTGGGGTGGATAAATGCATCAGTCTTATAGTGGGTTAATCTCTCGAAGAAGATTGGGAGTGGATCTGATCTTGATGTTCAATATGCAAGGATTTAGGGGGTCCACTAGGTCTCAAAGTTCTCATTATGAGTTAATAATGAGAATAAGGGTATAGAGACCCCACATGGGTGTGATATGAGAATAATTAAAAATGTGATATGTCGCATATGTTATATAATGGCTGATGGAGCTTCCACTTACGTGGAATTGCGTGCACCACTAAAAAATCCTAAAGATGGTAAATCCTTAGGTTTAGCCTTGCTTATACTAGATAGAGAACTCCACCCACGTATGCTAAGATACGTGGAAGTCTTATCGTAGTATAGTTAAGGGTCGAATCCATGGGACAACGGTCTTGTTGGGAGCAACAAGATAGAAAACGTTGGAATCTCACTTAATCACTCAATAGTTGGTATTTAGATCAAGAGGTTGATTTGGTTGTTTTTATACTAAGAGCAAGTAAAATAAAGGCAAGAAAGTAAACTTAGGTTGTTAACAATGATAAGGAATCACTAGGATGTGATCGGTTTTCACCACCACTACACATGGATCAAGACATGCAACATAAAAACATAACCTACAATAAGAGTTAGATCAGCTAGTATCTTTGTAGACTTAGCTTCCTTTCGGAGAACTAACTACGAGAAGTGCGGGAATGTTGCAAAGTCAGCCATCCCCGAACGAATGGTCAACTACTTTGCATCATTCCCTTCGCAAAGTATGTTCCTCAACTCATCAAGGTTGTACTTTCATACGTCAACTGATTCCATTTCATAGTATGAAAGTACAACGATGGGAGTGAGTTTACTCCACTTCTTGAAAGACACTCCTAGATACCGAAACAGATGCATGGTGGATACATGCACAAAGAACCAACATTCAAACGAGTTTCGAATCTAATAGTACAAATGTAGACAATTCATACTAAAAGATAAAAGGTAACACAAGTTGGTGATCAAGCAACAAGTATTCATTAAACGTTTGATGTTGAACTGAAAAGATATAAACTCTATATTACAAACTATGGATTACATTTACATGATATGAAAACATTGTTGACTCAAGGTCAATTAGGTCAATGTTGACTCACGTCTAAATTGACTAAACTTGTGTTTTGATGATGACTAACCATTCCACATATTGGTGTCTAATGCTTCTACTTGAGTGACTTCAGATTAGGTATAGACACACTCCAATTGCCCTAACTTTCGCATCTCAAGTTGGAGAAAAGACAAGTCAAAGTCATACAAGTGCACGCTTTTGTAATATGATGTATATCCATTAGAATCGTATTGTAAATCACTTGTAATGATTGTATGACTTGTAATTAAGCTTAGAAAAATATCAGGAACACTTAGATCGAATATTAGAGCACTTTTAATGCAACTTTGAAAATCAATTACAGGCACTTGTTCGGTCGAGTTTCCCACCCTGAAATTCGACCGATCAACCTTGGTCGATTTTCTGAAGATTGCATCGGTCGAGTTGTGCACTCACAGAACTCAAATGATTGGGTAGTAGGCCAGTTCCAGTTGGAATGGTCGGTCGAGTTTCCTCAGAACAAACTCGACCGATCATTTCAATATCAGGCTGCCTGCTACTTGATCGGTTGAGTTACACATATAGAAACTCGACCGATTGCACTGTACGAAAAAGTGCAGAAAAGTGTTTCTAGCCGTTGTGGAGTTGCAACAAGTGAAAATAGATCTGTTGCAAGCCACAAAATGGCTAGTTTTCATTCATAAGTGTTCCCAAAGGTTAAGAGGCATCCCCAGCTATAAATAGGACCCCTTGGGCTTCATTCCAAGGTAGAGCATTCATTACAAACTCTATGTGAGGCTCCTATTCTATAGTTGAGTGCTTCCTACAGCCTCCTCTCTCTCTCTAAGCTTAATCACTTGCTACATCCATTAGAGTGAGTAGGAAATTTGTAAGAGAGCTAGTTTTATATGTATATCTTGTGAGGCTCTCACTTCCACCACCTCCACTTCTCTCATTTGCAATCATGAAGATGAAGGTTCTCTCTCTTGTCCAAGAGAGGTGAAGAAGAACAAGGGAAGGAGTCCCTTGGTGAAGATCAAGGCAGAAGACTTGGAGCTAGAGTGGGTAAGCCCTTGGAGAAGGCAAAAGACTCAAGCTCAAGTAGGTAAGACCTTGGTGGAAGCTTCTCCGAGTGAAGGTGAAGTCAAAGGCGGAAGATCCAAGAAGAGTGGGTAATTCCTGCAAGGCCGAAGACTTGTGCAAGAGTGGGTAAGTCCTTGGAGAAGGCCGAAGACTCTTGCAAAGTGGGTAAGTCCTTGGTAAGGTTGAAGACTCTTTGTATTGGGTAGGTAAGTCCTTTGTTGGTCATGTATTGTATGTCTTATTAATGAATATAAGAGTGCAATTGTTTGAAGTCCTAGAGGTTGACCTCTCTAAGCAAGTGGACTGACACACTTCTAGTTTGAAGTGTTGAACCACTCTAAATAGCTTGTCTAATTGGTGCATGTTCAATCTCTCTTATCCTTGCTATGCATGATTTAGTTGCGCTCAAATTACCTATTTAGCAACCTTATCTTGTCATATATTTTGAAGGTTTAATGAGTTTTGTATAAGTGCTTTCAGCTCTATTCACCCCCCCTCTAGAGCATCTAATCACCCATCTAGGATCCAACAAACATGGGTAGCGGGGCTACTCCCCGCACCCTAGTGAGAGAGACTACTCGCTCATAACTAGGACAAAGAATGAGGAAAGAAGAGAGAGAGTGTGTGTCATCCCCACAAAGGAGAGAGGAAAGTCAACCCCTTGGAGAGAGAAAGAGACGATCCACCAGCTTCACAGGTTGCTTGATGACGAGGTCCCCTCTTCCCACCTTCTTTGGTGGAGAGAGAGAAAGCAGCTTCGAGATGGCGTGTGGGTCTCAGACCGGCAGCCCCTGGGTGGAGGATGGAAGTTAGATATGCTATGGAGTGATTGAGGCAGCCTCTGGACGTCTAAAACTTGATGTCCTTTGGAGGACCCTTGGGGTCTTATTTATAGGCCTTAAGTGAAGTCCAAATGGTTTGGAGACCATTTGGACCTCAAGACCGTTTGGACCTTAAGACCGTTTGGACCTCAAGACCGTTTGGACCTCAAGACTGTTTGGATTCATGCAGTCTCGGGATCGTGTGACTCCATGCGGTCTCGGGACCGATTGGCTTCATGCGGTCTTGGGATCGTGTGACTCCATGCAGTCTCAGGACCGATTGGCTTCATGCGGTCTTGGGACCGATTGGCTTCATGTGGTCTTGGGACCGTGTGACTCCATGCGGTCTCGGGACCGATTGGCTTCATGCGGTCTTGGGACCGTGTGACTCCATGCGGTCTCGGGACCGATTGGCTTCATGCGGTCTTGGGACCGTGTGACTCCATGCGGTCTCGGGACCGATTGGCTTCATGCGGTCTTGGGACCGTGTGACTCCATGCAGTCTCGGGACCGATTGGCTTCATGCGGTCTTGGGACCGTGTGACTCCATGCGGTCTCAGGACCGATTGGCTTCATGTGGTCTTGGGACCGTGTGACTCCATGCGGTCTCGGGACCGATTGGCTTCATGCGGTCTTGGGACTGTGTGACTCCATGCGGTCTTGGGACCGATTGGCTTCATGCGGTCTTGGGACCGTTTGAGCCCATGCGGTCTTGAGGCTAGTTGAGTCTTTTATGGTTTTTTTGTGTCTTTTTCTGCAAATATAAAGGGGAAAAGTTAGTCTAATAGTATATTTACAATAAGAGGGAATATTTAGGTATTATGTCTAATTCTAATTAAGAAAGAGTGTGGAAAACTAAAGAAAAGACTAAGATAACATCCCAAAATTGGGGGTTATCACCCCCCCTAACTTAGAGTCTAGCTTGTCCTCAAGTTAGATGGAGCTGAGGCATGTAATGGCAAGGCGATTTTATTTAGTTAAGATTTCCATACTCTTGCTTCAATTCTCAACCTGAGTTCTCCTAAGGTCATATCGGGTCTTATTGCTTGCCTTGACTCTTTCAGGTTTTTGAGAGTTGCTTGGGTCTCAGGTTCCTTTCGCATCTCGTAGCTTGCATCGGGACCACTTTTAATTCTGTGCATGTTGTTGACTCTAATCAGCTTTATACCTCTCTAAAGAACATACTGGAAACTAGAGTGGGTATGAGGGTTGTCCAAAGGCTTGAAGTGTAACTCCCCTTTTAAGTGGGGGAGGGGTTGTCTATGCTTTTAGAATCTCACTACCGGGCACGACACATCTGCCTTTGTGAGGGCAGCTGAATGTACCGGCCGGGTGAATCCTTTATAAGCCTTTCATATATTTAGATACCTTAGGGTTTCACTACCGAGAATGACATATCTGCCTTCGTGAGGGCAGCTGAATGTGCCGGCCGGGTGAGACCTTCATCGGTTCTTTATATAGATCCTTATTTATGGCACAACTCTCATAATTTTATTCAACTCTCTGGCTTTTATTCATAGACTCGTAGGCTTAGGTTTTGGGGGGGTTTTCGGGAAATTATTTTGGGCGGCCAAGCCTCTTTTATTTGAAGAGAGGAAAGTTGTTCTTAGAGTTTTTCAACATGCACTTATTTTGTGGTCCGCTTGCAAGACTTCTTGATTTAGAAGTCGCCTGATGCCCCTCTCATCCTTGAGAGCTCGGCTTATTTCTGCCTTGATATTGACCTGTGGAGAGTCAGATGTAGAAGTGAAACAAAAGCATGAAAATCAATAGTGGAGAGATATTATTAAGTTGTCATTATATGTCTAAGTGCTATTTACTTTTGAGGACTAACGTGATTCTAAAGTTAGCTGAGAGTGACTTTATTCCAAAGATGAGTTATTTGAAATGGAAGCTAAATGTGTAAAGGAAACTAAGAAAATTTGTACAAAAATGAAGGAGAAGATGGAGAAAGAGGGATATAGAAATGATACCTCGCCCTTGTCTAATGTACCCCACCCCTAACTTATCACACACTCTGTCCTCAGAGTGTCAAAGTGATAGGTTGAGAAGTACGATGACAAGGGATGCATGCTAAGTTAATCCTGAGTTTGCCCCTGGTGCTTGAAGTAGTTTAGCTGCAAACTGTCCGTGTAGAGCGTGATAATCCACGTCAGTCATATCCTATACTAGTCTTTGAAGAACCATGATGGTGTACATCCAGTAGAGGACATGGAAGCCGCAGTCATTTGATTGCCGAATTTGTTGGGGACATTTGTGGCTGAAGGAAGGGCGATGAAAATGTTCTTTGTCGTAGGCCCTTGTGTGCTGACTTAAAAAGGCGATTAATTTGTCAGCGCATTCCTTCGCCACTACCTCCGTGGGCATCTTTGGTGTCATGACATAATTCTTCTGTCGTGGATTGTACTGGCTGTCGGAACTGTTATAGATTGTAGTGGTTCCTTCTGGTAGGTTTGCTGCCAGGAGCAACCAGTGCTCATGATAAAGGAAGGGTAGCATGATGAACTTCGGTGTTGTGTGTTGTAGAAAGGAGATCAGTGCTTTAGTTGTGCTGAAGTGCTTTAGCTTTAAAAGATCATCCTTCATGCATGGGGATGCCATATATGTTGTGGGGTTATTTTGGCCGAGGAGAAATTGATAAGCGGCCATTAGGCTTACGGAGAGAGATCCTTTAAACTATATAGTTTCTCGAAGCGTGTCTGCCATTATTAGAATGTCACCAGACATGAACACGAGTTCATCCTTCTCGGCGGAAAGCCTCGACATGATGAGGCATAGTTCAATGCCGGAGAGACCTTTGCAAGCACTGAGGTCGAAGTTCGGGAAAGTTGGTTTTATGGCAGACAAAGGATCTATGTCATTTTTTCTTTGCTCGGGAGTTGTGGTTGTTGCTTTGGATTTCTCCAACTCTTTCAAATTTTATTGTAAAGGTTGCCTCTGCGGCCGTTGTATTGCTGAAAAAAGGTAACGAGGGACGTCATTCGGTGCCATTGTCGGATCCTTGAAGAACCTTCTATCACAAATGAGCTCCATGGCGTAACGTCCGCGTAAGGAGTGAAAATCTTCAGCGACTAGATCAGCAAAAGGGATTTCTTGGTTCAGCGCTTGGATGTGACGTATGGTGCAAAAGGCGCAGTCCCCAGATCCCTCGGCAGCTTGAACATGTGGGTTAATAATCTGGAACCAGGGTTGGCTCCAGTCTTGGCGGAGAGAAGGGCGCGCAGCCCATATTAACTTGAGAATCCGGAAAGGTATGCATCGTGCTTCACCTGCTTCTTCACCAACAAAATTTATTGTACCGGCAGGTAGCTCAGTGCCACAAAAGTTATAAACCTTAGCGTCTCGAGCCTCGGTGTCTACTATCATAAAAAAACCAGTGGTCCGAAACTTGGAAAGGCATTGTGAGATAACGTGCCCGCTGTGCTAAACCAGCACGCAGCCGCTCTATGGATTTTACTCTGATGTCTTTGTATAAAAGGCCGATAGATAGAGCAGGTGAGGCGTTAAAAACTGGTTGCTGCCTCTTAGAGCTTCTGTACACTTCTATGCAGTTGGCGAGTAGGACACGGAAGATTTCCATTGGCATCATGGACCGTAGTTGCAGGATGTTGTGGAAGTCTTCTCGTGTTAACTTGCGCTTCGTTTTTGTGTTATGATAGATAATGTCATCCCCCGCTTTTTCATCGTCGAAAATAGTGTTCAGTATAAAAATATCCTGAGCATCTAGTGTGGAGATGGCCGCCATATCTAAATCATGCATTTTGTGCGGTAGAGGTGGTGGCGGGGGAAGCTCCTGCGGAGGAGGGGGGAAGAAGGTTGTTCCAGGACTTCTGCATAGCCTTACAGATCGTCATCCGAGTCAGAAGTAGAATTGAGTTCTTCATCTGTATCTAATCGTACTCGTTCTGACTCGTCCTGGTCATCGTGGAAAGGCACTGATATGTCAAGGGCGGAGAAAGGTTGAGTGATAGTTGCGGGTGGGCTTGCGCTGGTTCCTAATAGACATTGGTGGAACTCAGTGAAAGCCACATTTTTAGCAAACTCCCCAATGGATCCCAAATTAGAGTAGTCAAGGAATTGGTCCCCATATGATATGTTCACATTGTCGTTGTGGGTGGGGGATTTGGGAAGGTGTCTACCTTCTTGGTGACCTTTGTCATAACCTTTTTGAGAAGGTTCTGCTGCTTGGCCAGGATCCTCTCCATCATCAGATTTGTCATCTGAGGAGGTAGTATTATTGTTAGAGTCAGCGGAGGAGTCGGAGTCTTCTTCGTCATCGTTGTCGCCATCTTTGTCATCTGCTGGCTTCTGGTGTGCGGTCTTTTTGCACCGTCGATGGGTTGCTTGTAACTCATCGAAAGCCACTTGCACATGCTCGTGTGTTTCGAGCAGTGCGTCGTGTGTTTCTTTGAGGTCTTTATATCGGCCCTCGGCAGAGAGGAGTCGTGCTGTGAGATCTGTTACTTGAGCGCGTGGGTGCTGGATTTCATTATTTGTTGACTCCTCTTGGCGATTGGTTAGGTGTGTGAGGGTGCTACTGATGGTGTCCAAGCGCGTGCTAAAAGTTGCTTGTTGCTGCTGGAGCTCGCGGAGAGTCTCGGGCAGAGGTTGAATCTGCATAGAGATCTCATCGACTTGCTTAGCCATCACTTCTTGCTGGTGCTTCACTTCAAGGACCAGCTCGGGCAGGTTCTTGTAGTGGTTGTTGATGTGATCAACTTGCTTAGCCACCTCATCTTGTCGTTGCTGAAAACCTTGGAGGATGTTGGGCAAGGTGCGGTTCTATTTGTCGATCGTGGCCACCTATTTAGATAATCCCTGCACACAAGAAAAAATAGAATGTAAAATGTTAGAAGGATCGGTGAGGAGGTTTCGGATGACGTCAAATTAATGTCTGAATTCCTCACTGATATTGGGAAAGGGGACCCCAGAGGTGGAAGGGTGAGGTGGTTGGGGTCTGTGCGGGAGGGTGGTAGTGCCTTGCGGAAGAGACACTGATGGTGGCGCGATCTGCGTGGTGACTATGGATGGGGTCACCAGCGGTGTCGGGGTGGTGGTGGATGAGAAAGGTAGTGGTATCTCTGGTGAAAGCGGTGGAAGTGATAGTGATGTGGTAGAGACTGTGGAGGTGGAGGGGAAAGTGGTAAAGATGGGCGTAGGAGTGGAAAAGGGAGAGCCCGAAGGGAAAAGGGGTGAAGAAGAAGATGTGGTTGTGGGGAAAAAAGGGAGGGTGGTGGATGTGGGGAATGTGGAGGGTGGGGAGGTGGTGGCGGTAATCTCAGCATTTCGACTCATAATGAAGGAGTCTAAAGATGAGGTGGTGATGTGATCTTCGGGAAGGGGGTTGTCCTCTGGGTGTGGTTTGTCCAGAAAGGAGCGTCTTTGGATCCTGTGGCATGCTTAGCTGGTGATGCCATTTCTGAAAAGTAGAAAATCATGTGTAAGAATACATGCTTAGAAAAAAAATTGGCTTTTTATTTGTATTTATGAAACTTAAACGAATGTGGAAAGCCAAACGGTTTGAAGATCGTTTGGTCCCAAACGGTTTGGAGACTGTTTTGTTCCAAACAGTTTGAGAATCGTTTGGTTCCACCGTTTGGTTCCAAACGGTTTGAGGACCGTTTGGTTCCAAACGGTTTGGAGACCGTTTGGTTCCAAACGGTTCGGAGACCGTTTGGAAGGTGAAACGTCGGGTGAAGCGGCCGGCGAAAACATGGATCGCGGTGGAGCCGGCGGCGATAAAGACGAAGGGTGTGATGGAGAGGGCGGAGCAGACGGCGATAAAGGTGATGGTAAAGGTGATCGTTGCGGAGTCGGTAGTGATAAGGATGAATACGGCGATGGGAGGTGCCACGGCGGCACCGAAGATGACGGCAAAAGTGAAGAAGATGGTTGCGGAGGTGAAAATATTGAAACGGTTGGACATTGTCGCGGTGGCTCATGCAGGCGTTGCGATGGTGGCTGGACTACCTTGCAGTCGAAGGTGGAGATGACAATCGTGAAGTGGAGAGCGGAGGCAAGGTCACTGTGCAGGAGCATAGAACGAAGTCGACAGAGGTGAGCCGCGTGGGGGCAGGGAAAACAGAGGCAATGGAACAGCAACTGTGCAAAGGTTTGAGAAAACTCAAGAGTCGAAGAGAGGAGAAGGAGGAGGTAGGGTTTATATTTATAGGGATCATGGGTTGACCCTACAAAATCTCCAGGTCAAACGGTTTAGGACGGTTTGGTCCCAAACGGTTTCAGGACCGTTTGGTCCCAAACGGTTTGGAGACCATTTGGTTCCGAACGGTTTGGACACCGTTTGGTTCTGAACGGTTTCAGGACCGTTTTGAGGGTTAAGGTCGAAAGGATTTTTATATTTTTATGTTTGTTTTGGTTATGTGAAATGCTTATATTTTCAGAAGATAAACCTAAGGTAAATAAAAGAACGGAAAATAAAAGAAGAAGTTGAAATCTTGGGTTGCCTCCCAAGTAGCGCCTGGGTTTTACATCACTGGCTCGAAGAAGCTTTGATGTTTGTTATGATGATGACGTGGTGTCTCTAACTTCGATGGTGTGTCTTGGCATTTTATCTGCTGGAATGTGATATTTAATCAAATGATGGTCGTTGACCGTCCTTTCTCCTCCGTTATTGTCTATAATTATGACAGCTCCAGTTGGGTATATATGCTTTATGGTGAAGGGCCCGGACCATTTTGTTCTGAGTTTTCCAGGGAACAACATGAGCTTGGAGTTGAAAAGGAGCACTTTGTCGCCGATGGTGATGTCTTTCCTTTTAAGATGACCGTCGTGCCACATTTTAGTTTTCTCCTTATAAATCCTGGCACTTTAATAAGCGGTCATTTGAAGCTCCTCGAGCTCCTGCAGCTGGAGTTGTCTATTTTCTCCGGTGCTTTTAAGATCAAAATTTAGCTGTTTGATGACCCACCAAGCTTTGTGTTCTAGTTCTACAGGAAGATGACATGATTTTCCGTATACCAAATGGAACGGGGTTGTCCCGATTGGTGTTTTATAGGTTGTTCGGTATGCCCAAAGGGCATCGGGAAGCTTGGCGGACCAGTCAGTGCAGTTTTTGTTGCCTGTTTTTTCTAGGATCGCCTTTAGTTGTCTATTAGATACCTCGAGCTGACCACTGGTCTGTGGATGGTAAGGCGTTGCTACTTTTTGGTTGACTCCGTACTTTTTTAACATGGCTTTAAAACTTTGTTCTAGGAAATGGGTCCTGCCATCTGATATGATAGTTCTGGGGACTCCAAATCTGGGGAAAATGATATCTTTGAATAATTTAATAACTGATTTGGAATCGTTGGACACAGTGGGTGTAGCTTCGACCCATTTTGAGACATAGTCCACCGCAACCCGGATGTAAGAGAAACCATAGGAAGAAGGAAAAGGGCCCATATAGTCTATCCCCCAATCATCGAATAGCTCAATTTCTTGCCACATTGTGAGGGGCATTTCGTTCCTTTTGGATATGTTACCAGAATACCGACATTTGTTGCAAGATTTCACAAAATCATAGGAATCATTTGCTATGGTTGGCCAGAAGAAACCAGATTGCAGAACTTTTATAGCTATTTTCTTTGCGCTCATGTGCCCCCCCGTGGGTCCTGAATGGCAATGCTCTAGGACGGGGGTAATTTCTTCTTCCGGTAAGCAGTGACGGAAAAGTCCGTCAGCACATAGGTGAAACAGGTAAGGTTCATCCCAATAATATTGCTTTATATCATGGAGAAATTTCCTTTTGTCATGGTAGGAAGCGGAGGGGTGAATGATTCCTGTAGCTAGATAATTGACAATATCCGCATACCAAGGGAATCCGTGGGTGGCCTTCATTAATTGGTCGTCTGGAAGAGAGTCACGGATAGGGATTTTATCTTCGTATTCTACTTCAATACGACTGAGATGGTCGTCTACAACGTTTTCCACCCCTCTCTTGTATTTAATTTCTAAATCAAATTCCTAAAGCATCAACACCCAGCGGATAAGTCTGGGTTTGGCATCTTGCTTCTGAATCAGGTATCGAATGGCGGAATGGTCGGTGTAGACGATGACCTTGGATCCAATTAAATAGGATCGGAATTTCTCAAATGCGTAGATGACAGCCAGGAACTCCTTCTCTGTGGTAGTGTAGTTCTTCTGTGCTTCATCTAGCATTTTTGATGCGTAGTAGATTACGTAAGGTTTCTTATCGATCTTTTGTCCTAACACAGCCCCTATGGCGTAATCACTAGCGTCGCACATGATTTCAAATGGCTGCGACCAATCTGGGGCTCTCAGAATAGGTGCGGAAATTAAAACATTTTTTAGGGTGGAGAAACTTTGCATGCATTTTTGGTTAAAGATGAACTCAGTATCTTTGGTCAGGAGTTGGGTCATGGGTTTTGCTATTTTTGAGAAATCCTTAATGAATCTTCTGTAGAACCCCGCATGACCCAAGAAAGCCCTTACACCTTTTATATCTTTCGGTGGCGACAGCTTTGAAATAACATCGATTTTTGCCTTATCGACCTCGATCCCTCTGTCACTCACTCTGTGCCCGAGGATGACACCTTCAGTTACCATGAAGTGGCATTTTTCCCAATTCGGTATAAGGTTCGTTTCCTCGCAACGTTGTAAAACTTGTCCAAGGTTGATTAAACAGTTATCGAAGTAATCTCCGTAAACTGAGAAATCATCCATGAAAACTTCCATTATGGATTCTGTTAATCCTACGAAAATGGCAGACATACACCTTTGGAAAGTAGCGGGTGCGTTACACAACCTAAAGGGCATTCTTCTAAAAGCGTATGTTCCAAAAGGGCAGGTGAAAGTAGTTTTCTCCTGGTCGTCCGGGTGTATGGGTATTTGGTAGAACCCGGAATAACCATCGATATAGTAGAAGTATTTCTGATGAGCTAAACGCTCTAGGACTTCATCGAGAAAGGGCAGGGGGAAGTGATCTTTCTGTGTGGCTTTGTTCAGTTTTCTATAGTCGATACACATCCTCCACCATGTCACCGTCCTAGTAGGTACTAACTCATTTTTGTCGTTAAGCACGACAGTAGTGCCTCCCTTTTTAGGAACTACTTGGACGGGGCTGACCCACTGGGAGTCAGAAATCGGGTAGATTATGTCGTCTTTTAGTAATTTAAGGACTTCCAGGCGAACTACCTCTTTGAGATTAGGGTTCAGCTTCCTCTGATGTTCATGTGATGGCTTAAATTTTTTGACCATGGGTAGTCTGTGCATGCATAGGGCAGGATTTATGCCTGTCAGGTCAGTTATCTTATATCCAATGGACTTTTTGTGTTTCTTCAGCTCATCTTGAAGTCTTGCTTCCTGGTTTTCTGTTAAGGTGGAACTAATGATGACCGGGCATAATTTTTCCCCATCCAAGAAGGCATGTTTGAGTCCTATGGGCAGAGTCTTCATCACAGGGCTTTAGGTGGCTCAGTTGCTTCTGTAATGGTGACAGCTTTGAGTTCTTCAAAGGTGGCCGTCGGTGCTTCTTCGGCCTTCTCTAAGTGTTGCAGACATTGTTGAACCAACTCATTTGCAGAGAATTTGACTTCTGGATTGGTTAGGACATTCTCTAACTCGTCCGCTGGCTCAGATATTTCTAATTGAGACATTTGTTGTATTGCGTCTAGAAGAAAAACCTCCTCTTGAATGCTAGGGCCTTTCATGTTGTTGAGGACTCGGAATTGAATTACTTCTTTTCCGAGCCTTAGAATGATGGTACCAGCTTCAACATCGATAAGCGCCCTGGCTGTAGCGAGGAAGGGTCTGCCAAAAATTATCGAGTATCTCAGATCTTCCTTAATATCCATGATGACAAAGTCACACGGGACATAGGCATCCTTGCCTATCCTAACTGGAATGTCTTCAATAATTCCAAGAGGTGCAGTGATTGTAGAGTCAGCTAATTGAATTGTCATTGATGTAGGCAGCAATTCGGTGAAACCTAATCGTTTGCACATAGAATAGGGTATAATGGATATGTTGGCCCCTAGGTCCGCTAATCCCTTTTTGTTTGATGCATTTCCAATGCAACATTGAATTCCGAAGGAACCTGGATCCTTCTTCTTCTTTGGCATTTTATTCAGGATGATATCAGAGGTGGTTTGGGCAAGCTTGACAGTTTCTTGTTCCTTAGTGATGTACTTCCTTGATAACAGAGTTTTGAGGTATTTTTCCCAAGCCGGTACCTCAGAGAGGGCATCAAGGAGTGGGATATCGATGTAAAGTTTCTTCATCGCCTCCTTGAATTTTTGGAACCTGGTATCCAGTTTTGTTTCTCGCAGTCTTCCTGGATATGGGATCCTTGGTTTATACTGTAAGATTTCCGGCTCTGTGGACACTTGTTCTTTTCCTTTGCTCTTTGCATTCTCTGTGGACTTCTCCGTTCCTGGCTTCGGGCTCTCATTTGTCATGAAAGCAGGTGTATCATCACCATCAATAGTGATCCTTGTAATTTCATGAAGAGTGCGTCCAGATCTCGTGGTAACAACATTCAACTGTTCAGGCCTATTATGTCCATGTCTGGGATTCGATTCAGGCTGCCCTGCAAATGTGCCTGCTGGAGGTTTTAATTGTGCAGTAATTTGGGCAAGTTGAGCCTCTACTGCCTTTTGTTGAGCTTGTTGATTAGCTAGCATAGTCTATTGTGATTGCAGCATCTGCCTTATCAAAGTCATCTCATCCTCTGGCTGAGAAGGAGTATTCTTTTGAGGGAGTTGTTGTTGTCCTTGTTGAGGTTGTTGTGAAGGCAGCGCTGACTGAGGTTGATGCAACTGAGGGTGCAGTTGTGGGTAGAGAGGAGGATGATTATACTTATAGTAGGCAGACGGATTCCTGGGGTAGTTGTTTCTCGGAAAGTTATTCCTGGGGTTCCCTTGATTTTGATTGAAGTTGCTTGGGAATCCAGGTGGCAACCTACTGGAAGATCCGCCCTGTGTCTGGTGTTGTGGATTTGCGGTCCCAGCAGGGTTCCCGTATTGGAATCCCGGGTGGTTCCTTGGCTGATTAGGGTTATAATAGACTTGTCCAGGAATGGTATGAATAGAGTTGACTTGTTCTGGCAATTGCTCTTCAGACTGGTCAATTATTGGTTCATATTTTTGTGGTGGTGGATGCATATCCATCATCACATTGTAAAGCATTCCGCATGAAAGGGTTGGATGATCAGAAGCATGACAGGCTTCACAGGTCCCTGTGGCAGCCTTGACCTGTTGAACCTGAGAATTGTTCATCTTGTCAAATTCTCCAAGAGAAGTTTCGAGAGCTTGTTGCTTATGAGCTATGGTTTTCAAGGCTTCAGCAATAGCCTTCATCTCTATTGATTCTTCAGCTTTATAGACCTTGAGGACTCCTTTTCCAGCTAATTATCCCTAGTTGGACTAATTCTCAGCTCCTAGTGCGACTATTTTCCAGGCGTCCTCATAATTCTTTCTCATAAAGTTTTCTCCAGATGAGGAATCCAAAAATTATTTGATAGCATCACTCACTCCCCGATAGAAGGTTTCTATCAATTGGTTCTGGGAGATTCCATGATGAGGGCACTTTCGCAAAAGCTCTTTGAACCTTTCCCATGCTTCAGCATGGGATTCTCCGGGAAGTTGAGAGAGGTGATTAATCTGCCCCTGATCTCGTATGTCAGTGAAGGGGGAAAGAACTTCTCCAAGAACGTTTCTTCCAGGGGAGCCCAGGTGGTGATTATTGGCTCCCTTTCAAGTGAGTTATACCAGCTCAGAGCTCTCCCAGATAGAGTGAAGTGAAACAGATGAAGCATTATTGCATCGAAGGCAACTCCGGCATGTGGGACCAGTCAGCACAGTGCCTTAAACCTCTTCAGATGATCCATACAGTCATCTCCAGAACCTCTAGAGAATGAGATGCCCTGTATGATCTGAATCCATTGGGTCTGGATCTCAAAGTTGGGGATGTTGATGATCGGAGGTCGGACCAGATGGTTGTCTTCGTAGTTCTTTGGGACAGCGTAATCCCTCAACTGCTTGTTTCTTAGTTCCAACTGAGCATCTTGGTTTGCTGCCTCATTTTCAGCTCTGATGCGGGCCTGTTCTTCCGCACGAATCTCCGCTTGAATCTGAGCACGAGTATCAGCGATGAGTTGTGCTCTTTGAGCGGCGATGGCGGTGTTGACCCTCTCCATCACCAATGCAGCCTGGCGTTGATCTTCAGCCATTTGCCTGGCTCTTTGGCGATTGAGTCTAATGCGGCGATGGAAGCTTCTCTCTACCTCAAAGTCAAACTCCGGATCAGGGGAGAATCCACGGTTATGCGATGATTGCATACACGTTTTCTACCTGAGTAGAGAAAAGAAAACACCTTTTAGATAATGGTAGAGATATAATGGTTTCAAGAAGATATAGACTAATGATTAAAAGAAAGTGTAAAACCCTAACCAACTAGCAAGATACTAAATGAAATTAAAACGTTCTGTTGTCCCCGGCAATGGCGCCAATTTTTTGATGGAGCTTCCACTTACGTGGAATTGCGTGCACCACTACAAAATCCTAAAGATGGTAAATCCTTAGGTTTAGCCTTGCTTATACTAGATAGAGAACTCCACCCACGTATGCTAAGATACGTGGAAGTCTTATCGTAGTATAGTTAAGGGTCGAATCCACGGGACAACGGTCTTGTTGGGAGCAACAAGATAGAAAACGTTGGAATCTCACTTAATCACTCAATAGTCGGTATTTAGATCAAGAGGTTGATTTGGTTGTTTTTAGACTAAGAGCAAGTAAAATAAAGGCAAGAAAGTAAACTTAGGTTGTTAACAATGATAAGGAATCACTAGGATGTGATCAGTTTTCACCACCACTACACATGGATCAAGACATGCAACATAAAAACATAACCTGCAATAAGAGTTAGATCAGCTAGTATCTTTGTAGACTTAGCTTCCTTTCGGAGAACTAACTACGAGAAGTGCGGGAATGTTGCAAAGTCAGCCATCCCCAAATGAATGGTCAACTACTTTGCATCATTCCCTTCGCAAAGTGTGTTCCTCGACTCATCAAGGTTGTACTTTCATACATCAACTGATTCCATTTCATAGTATGAAAGTACAACGATGGGAGTGAGTTTACTCCACTTCTTGAAAGACACTCCTAGATACCGAAACAGATGCATGGTGGATACATGCACCAAGAACCAACATTCAAATGAGTTTCGAATCTAATAGTACAAACGTAGACAATTCATACTAAAAGATAAAAGGTAACACAAGTTGGTGATCAAGCAACAAGTATTCATTAAACGTTTGATGTTGAACTGAAAAGATATAAACTCTATATTACAAAATATGGATTACATTTACATGATATGAAAACATGGGTAGCGGGGCTACTCCCCGCACCCTAGTGAAAGAGACTACTCGCTCATAACTAGGACAAAGAAGGAGGCAAGAAGAGAGAGAGAGAGTGTGTCATCCCCACAAAGGAGAGAGGAAAGTCAACCCCTTGGAGAGAGAAAGAGACGATCCACCAGCTTCACAGGATGCTTGATGACGAGGTCCCCTCTTCCCACCTTCTTTGGCGGAAGAGAGAAAGCAGCTTCGAGATGGCGTGTGGGTCTCAGACCGGCAGCCCCTGGGCGGAGGATGGAAGTTAGATATACTCTGGAGTGATTGAGGCAGCCTCTGGATGTCTAAAACTGGATGTCCTTTGGAGGACCCTTGGGGTCTTATTTATAGGCCTTAAGTGAAGTCCAAATGGTTTGGAGACCGTTTGAACCTCAAGACCGTTTGGACCTTAAGACTGTTTGGACCTCAAGACCGTTTGGACCTCAAGACTGTTTGCACCTCAAGACTATTTGGATTAATGTGGTCTCGGGATCGTGTGACTCCATGCAGTATCGGGACTGATTGGCTTCATGCGGTCTTGGGACCGTGTGACTCCATGCGGTCTCAGGACTGATTGGCTTCATGCGGTCTTGGAACCGTGTGACTCCATGCGGTCTCGAGACCGATTGGCTTCATGCGGTCTTGGGACTGTGTGACTCCATGCGGTCTCGGGACTGATTGGCTTCATGCGGTCTTGGGACCGTGTGACTCCATGCGGTCTCGTGACCGATTGGCTTCATGCGGTCTTGGGACCTTGTGACTCCATGCAGTCTCGGGACCGATTGGCTTCATGCGGTCTTGGGACCGTGTGACTCCATGCGGTCTCGGGACCGATTGGCTTCATGCGGCCTTGGGACCGTGTGACTCCATGCGGTCTTCGGACCGATTGGCTTCATGCGGTCTTGGGACCGTTTGAGCCCATGCGGTCTTGAGGCTAGTTGAGTCTTTTATGGTTTTTTTGTGTCTTTTTCTGCAAATATAAAGGGGAAAAGTTAGTCTAATAGTATATTTACAATAAGAGGGAATATTTAGGTATTATGTCTAATTCTAATTAAGAAAGAGTGTGGAAAACTAAAG
The DNA here is from genome assembly GCA_963693085.1 of Alisma plantago-aquatica. Lineage (NCBI taxonomy): Eukaryota > Viridiplantae > Streptophyta > Magnoliopsida > Alismatales > Alismataceae > Alisma > Alisma plantago-aquatica. Next base: position 510,187,907 of record OY856415.1, read on the forward strand.
AAAAGACTAAGATAACATCCCAAAATTGGGGGTTATCAATGGCGTACACCCCATCATTTTTCCATTGTGTGGAAATGATAGGTAGTTGTGTTATAGGCTCCCACCTACCCCTGTGGAAAACATTGGTGGTGTAAGGCATTTTAGGGTGGACAGGTAAACACTAAAGCATGGACACTAATGCATGCATAATATAAAACATCTTGATGAATTCTACTTGACTAGGTACAAGTCAAGTAATTTTGGGGGAAAATAGTAGTATGGAAAGTCACTCGTAATATTTACTACATATTTATATATTTTTTTAGAAACACATTCTACATTTTCGTTACTACAAAGTATTCTGCTAGGATCATATCTCATGTAGATTTAATAAATACCATGAATCATATCAACATCATAGAAGAAAGAGGATATAATTGTTTTCATTTATTCTTATGCTTATTTGTTGGCTTAAAAATCCAATTATCAACCAATTTAGAAAAGAAAGCAGGTCTTGAACTAGAAATGTCAACTACCTATCCCAAGCCTAGAGCATGATGACTTTTAAGTTGGGTGAAGCCATACATGTTGTTTTGTGTCTTGTTTTTCTTGTACTAGGGGTATCTATGTAGCTTGTGGGTGATTTTTGACAAAAGTGATGGAAATTTCATTAAGAGTTATCATATAAATGCTTGTGAATACATGATATGTATTTTTTGATGGAAATTTTTTTAGTAAATCATATGACACTTGAGAGATCTCTTATATAAATGAATGAAAATCTTGAATATAGATGTTGATTCCAACCACCTTCAATGTTAAGTCTTACACCGGTGCATGTTTTAATAATGGTTGAGAATAGGATTTTGGGTTAAATGCTTGTAACAAATATCATGACCACCATAATAATGATGGTGTGGTTGGTTATTCAAAGCAAAATCTGCCAACTTGGTATCAATTAGGTTATGTCATTACATAAACTTGCATGGAGTTTCATTTTTTCTAACATTTCCCATAACATTTGTTTTCTTTACAAAATTAGTGCCTATCAAAGAAGGGTATGATTATAACCAATACCCTTGTATTAACATTGTGTTTCAAGACTTTGTGAAGTCCTAATAATGAGATTTAGTTGATTCATTGTGTTTTAAGACTTTTTCTTATGAAACCATTATCCACTCTTTATTCAAGCACTAAATTGCTTACATTACAATTTTGAAACTTGAAGGTAGTTGAGAATCTACTATTTATAACTAGGAAGGGGAGGGAGTGACCCACAAAGTTGAGTGGAGGGTCTGTATACATCAGATCCTCCATAGAGTTTTGTAGATGGTGTTTAGCAAGGGAATCAACCAAAGTATTAAGTTTGCAGTCAACCTTCCTAATTAGACATTCATCTAGCTTTTCCAAACCTAGTTTGACTTCATGAATCCAGGATATAAGACTTGTACACTGATCTGTACTTCCTTTCATCGCCTCAATGGCCTTAGTGTTGTCTGTTTTGATTATTGCCTATGGTATTCTCTACTTTAGCATGATCTTAACTTCTAGTGCAAAGGCTCTCACTTCAACTTCTGCTACATACTTCACTTTGATTAACGACGTTTCTCCTCTTTTCCATTGTCCTTCCCAGTTCAACACAGCTATCAAAATGGAAGCTCGGTTATCTTTAATGACAACATCCACCATTATCATATCTGTCTGTCTGCCCAAAGTCACCCACTTTCCTACACTGTCTTCAGTCGTCTTCTCGGGTCCTCTTTTTTGCTGGCTACCTTCCTACAAATCTTGGTTGAGTCATAACATCCTACCCTACTGGTGGTCAATGCTCATGGATCTCCATTCAAACACCTTGAGGTTCCTAGGTTTCCAAATGGTCCAACAACATATCACAAACTTTGTTTCAACATTATGTGTTTTAAGACTTTGTTAGTCCTAAATGAATTATCTTTGGTACCTAGATAATATGCATTTGTTTTGCAATATCTCGTGCGAAGTGTAACTTTTCAAATGAATAATTTGTCACCTAGCGTAGACATTAAATTTTGATTGGGTTGGTATATGAATCTTGAAATAATAGATGAAATTATAGAAGTTTCCAAGCTACTTAGTAACCTGAGTAATTAATTAAGTATCCCTTAGTTCCTTTGATGGAAAGTTTTTGGGTATCAAATGAACCTAATATGATCTCCTCTTTGTTCCAAATTTGGATAATAGATAATAAGGATAAAACTAAATGTTGGAATAATTATGAGTTAATGTGTGGCTTAGGGAATATATTTATTAAATTATTTGAAAGGAATAATAAGTTGTGGTTAATGTTATAGTTTTGAACTCATCATAAATAAGAAGATGATATGACATTATTCAAAAGATAACCTTGAAGTTTGTTTCATTTGGAATCTTCTAGAGTCCAATAGAATTTAGAAGATAATACAATATTTTGAAAAAAAATTATTGTAAGGACCCATCCCTTGATCAAATCCAATTGATCATTAGCACACATCCCTTGAAAAAAAACCAACTTAAAACTAACAACCATAAAAAATGGTTGAAATTTTCAAATAAACCATTCGCTTAAATATCCTATTACAAACAATCATCACACAACATTGAATGATCTCATATAAAAGCATAATACTTCCTATTTAAATCATCTCAAGAGTAGACAAGATAAAAGACAAATTGAAATCTCTTCATTAATTACAAAAACTGGGTTTACAAGATGATCCATATCTATTAAGACACAACAATATAAAATGTATAACTCAATTTACAACTATTAATCATAAAGAAAAAAACAAGGAAAATAACCCATCATATTGGAGATAAACTACCCACCCACCACTTAGAAAAGTGAGAGTACATCGACTATCTAGACTCAACTTTGTCATTTCTTGTTACATCTTGATCATCGCATCCTTTTCTTTGGGCTAGCATACCTAAAAACATTGTGGAAGAACCACGTGAGACTCTAAAAGACTCCTAGCGAGAGGATTACTCCCACTAAGATATAAACATACATTGATATCTTTAAGATGAACTAGTAATAACAGAGAGAAATTTATTATTCATTTCAATTTCTAATAATCCACATCACTCTATAGTTTTGTGTAAGACATATTAATGACAAGAATATTAGACATTTTAGATTATAACAACAATATTGTCATGGTATAATAATCTTGAATACAATTATGAAGAATTCATAAAGCATAATAAGACTTCATATAATAAAGCACAATAGTAACATCCAAAATTATTTTCCAATATAATCCATAGTAACATCTAATGTTATTCGCCAAAATATTCCTAGCCAGATATACTAAACAACTGAGTTACATGTTGGGTAGTTTGAGGCGTACCACTCAAACTACTAGTTGACCACTGCAAAGTCACAATCAGCCCCACAAAAGATCTATGATAACTGGAATCCTAAGATCTTTTCCCTTCGTTCAGTATGAGTAACAACCATAGTGGCACATCGGACAAAATACTAAAATAGCCTAGTCCACCATGGTACACATCCAACAACACTAGAAACCAGGGTATAAAACCCTCAAATCCAAGTTATGACCGCATTCACTCTCAATAACATATAAATCGAGACACAACTACAACTGTTCTCAAAATACCTTGAGGTTAACATGACAGAGAAAACCCTCCCTGCACCCACGTATACTCAAAAGTATACAACTTCGAGATCCTTCTCACAATATGAGATAGATACAAGGAAACTTGTTTCACTATCTAGTAACTCATGACACTGATATAGTTGTACGGTCACAGGACACTACATATTTAGGGTTACACTTGATTAGTTAAGCCAATCTCTTGAATTTTATTACATTAAACAATTTATAAACAAGGCATATAGATATAAATATAGAGATTAATTAAGTCTAACTACTGTCTTAGACATAAAACACATCCACATATTCCAAACCACATAAAGTTAGATTAATATTCCATCCTCGACCATATCAAGGCCCCAATTCACCAATTATAAGGCACAACACAGCCCAAAATATCGTTAAGATCATAATAATAATAAGTACTAGTAGAAAAATCATATACACTTGGAATTTTTCACATATCCTCACATTACAACAAAAATAACAAAAATCCTAAATTTTAGATTAAAACTGCAAATTGTGTAAAAGTTATAATAAGTTCATAGTAGGGAACATCAAGGCCAAAACAAAGCATAGATGAGCTGTATCAACTTCTCAAGTCTATTTGAAACTAGCTTCCAGCAACAAAAGTGTTAGATAAAGTTAATGTAGTCTTATATGATTAGTCTTTAATATTAGATACATCACATAGAATCTTCCTTCTAAGAACATTTAATTCAAAGGTATTCACATCACATATATCCTCTAGGGGCTACTTGATTATTTGGAAAGTATATCTCATCTTCTCAAGGGCAAGGGTATCAACACACATGACCACAAAGAAACCCATGTTAAGTACATGACAATATTTCCCATTAATTTCTAATTCATTTATATATAATCATGGATTGAAATCTAACCATCATATCCTACCATTATCCCCATGATGGTACCCACATCATTTCCTTTAGGGCAGAAGCCTAAAGAGACCATGACTACTTGTAATTATCATATCCAAAATACATCATATAAGGTCACATTATTCACATTCTTATAATTATAAGAAGTTGATAGAATATAATCTTAGATATTAATTTGAAATTATGAGATATTACATTTGGTGGAATCTTTCAATCAAGGTTGCCCTCAATTACATACAGTTCATGTTTGATTTGTAAACCCCCAAATCACTTTATGTATACTTCATAGTTGTGATCCCGTAGTCAAAATTTATGCATGTAAATATTTTGTTTTTATATTTATTTTTGAATTAACATGAACATAGGTACATTTAGAAGATATAAAATGTCTCGAAATATATGTCCAAGCACCCCTTAGGGCACACATAAATCATGATAAGGTTAATTAGGTCATATCAATGCCAAGTTCACAAAGTAACTTCAGATTAATTTTCAAGGGTTGAATCAGTTATAAGAGTATATCACCACAAGGTTTATGTATATAAACTTGTGGGAGGCAAAGAAGGTTCACAACATCCTTCAAAGTACCCACTTAATGCACAAAATGTTGGTTTTGGCCATAAAGAGGTTCAACGTCATTAACTCTACATTTTTACCATAAAAATTATAAATCTTCATATTACAGACATGAAACACCATACAAAGTTTCATGATCAAAATTTGACGTATGAGCAAGTTATGATTAAAATAAGATTAAGCACATATATGTCATTTTGAAGTCTTGATGAGATACTTCTAGGTATATGATATATGTTTGATATTTTAGTAGCATGAAAGCTATAGAAACGTGTTATAAATAGTAAAAATGATCTCCCATAGTAAAACATAGATCACATAATTTGTTTTCCATTATTATGGTATCTCAAAAGCTATAAATGAGTCATTTTTAGGGCAAAGCCACACATTTTTTAGATTTTCAACCATAAGACCACAAGAAGATAGTAATTAACATTATGGATCAGCAGTCAAACCATAAAGATAAGAAACAAGTTCTGAGATGCTTTCATAGGGAGACAAACCACTCTACAATAATCATACATTTAAGCATATAAAGCAAGATCTAGGTATGTAAGGTGAGATTTAAACATTTCTTTATTACTTAGGCTATGAATGCATGATTAAATCAAGGAAAGAGTAAGTAACCCACCTTAAAAACATGTGAGAAAGATCCTCCTCTTATAGGTCACGTGGATCATCCATCAAGCATCACCATCAACCTCCCAAATCTCCATCTAGGCTCCATTTAGCTAGATCTAGTCTCACCTAGGTCAAATAGAGAGAAAATGTGGGATTTTTAGCTCTAGGAAGCTAAAACCACCATGAGTGACCATGGGATTCGGCCAAGAGGAAGAAGAAGTAAATAACATCAACCAAAAGAGATAAAAATAGATTATATTACATGTTCAAGGCTAGAAACGAAGCCAACAAGCTTGGGATGTCCCACGAAAGCTTGATCATCAATATGCATATATATGCATAAACATATAAGCATATACAAGATCCTTCCTCAAGTTAATGAGCCTCCACGGAAGACTACTTCAAGCTGCACTCCAGAAAACCACGAAATCATCATTACTAACCATGTACATCCCTCCAAAGGTCCCAAAGAAGATCCTTTATGCAATATGTAGGGTGAATCTTGGGCAAAAGATGATAAAAGAGGGTGATTTAGTTGTTTGGACCAAGAAACACCGTGGAAATCCCTGGAGTTCAGACCAAGGAAGAAGAAGAAGGATGGGAAAGAATGAGGGATGAAGAAAAATAAGTATCTTACATGATTTGAGTATGGGATGATGTTCTTTACACAAGGAGCATCCAAAAAGTCTTGATTCTTCAACATGCATCAACAAAAGCATAGATGGATGATTTTCCCCTAAGCCATGGTTGTCCCTCTTCCTCCAAGCACGTTCCAGAAGTCTCCCAGGTAGCCAAAAGGGTCCAAAAATAGAAAAGGTTAGAATCCAAAAGTCTCATATACATTTATAGAGGGAAAAGACTTCTATACCCTCACCCTCCTTTTTTTAGCAAAAGACTCCAAACCATAGTGTATTCCACATCGTAGGTCTATGGTCACTCAAACAAGTTCAAATTCTACAAAGTTTAGTACAAACATTGAGAAACATATGGAGACATATAATATTTACTTAAATTTGGATTAGAGCCTCAATTAGGGTGAAATTGCAAGCCAACCCACACATGTACATGTAATTGCAAGATCAAGGTATCCAATTGAAGTTTGATTTAACATCATCTTTTAACCAATTGATTTTAAGGTACAAACATGTATGAGTATGATCTAAAACACATGCTTGAATATTTTTCACATAATTTTCAATTAGGTCCTCATAGTATATAAAACCCACAGCTTGCAAGGAAAGTTGGATTAGAGGAAGATTACAATTAAACTAGGTTCATGGTCTCACATCCATAAACCCCTCAAAAGGATTTCACCCCCGAAATCCTAAGCAAGGGTAGAGAACAACAACCAAAAATCTATAAAGCTATCTCAAAGAGTATAGGAACAACTTATGATATACCATCATCATTAGTGTATCATTATCTTTAAGTTTCTTCTCGACTCCTATGTACATCTTGTATAACTAATTTACAACTTCTACTTTTTGCATCATTTATCATTTAACCCAGGTTCCTTGGAACCTGCTTAGGAATTGGTGACAATAACATACTCTAATACCCCTACTTGTTTCCTATTATTCATTCTTATGTTTATTACCTTATCATTATACTTTTCATATTTCTTTTAAGGGTTGAATGATCATCTTCTATGTTCATTCTCAAGCTATTACTCTTCTTATCAGATATTTATGTACATAATTTATTTCAACAAGGTTATTAATTCATGTGTTCCTGAAACTCATACATTTAATGGACACCTCTTATGTACATATCCATTCTTATCTTCTAGGTGACAACTTTAGGTTTGTTTTTTATTCATACATAATTCACGATGACATGGGTACATGCCATGTATTCTTACCTTCCTTCTAAATACTACCATATTGTCTTTCTCCTACGGAAGAAACATGTTCTTGATAAGAAATCCTACTCTAAAAATATCTGATTCATACCATGTCATCCTCAAACATACCAAAGGATCGGGTATACATCATATTCATATATCAATTCATCATTTATCTGGAGTTTTTTCTTGGTTCCAACATAGCAATTTCATAATTATTACAACAAATATTCTAGTTTCCCCTTTTTGTGTCACTCAACCTCAATTTCCCCTTGATTATCACCATACATCCTAGACATTAATCTAATCCTATACTAGATTAGGGCTTTTGTTTCCTCATCACTCATTAGATTCACTTCAAACCTTCATGATTGACACATTATTATATTCATAGGAGATCATTCCTCAAGTAACTTCTCTAACTCCCTTGTCATATCATGATTATTACAGCCATATTTTCTTAACACACATTGGTTGGTGTAAGATTACCACAAGATCCACTCTTCACATCTATTGCCACAATATCCACTCTTCACATCTAACATTTGACATCTTTACCATCTCAACTCATGTTCAACATCCGAGTTGTCCTTTATTTCTATGGATCTTACACCTTAAATTCCTCCTTATTACATATATTATCCATAATCTTCCACGTACACATATGTACATTTAACATAATATATCTGTGGGCTCCGATCTCCAAACCACGAAATAATCACGATTTAAACTTGAGCGGAAGCACTCGATAATCAGCGGAAGACAAAAATCACGGGAAATTAAAACTTTTCGAGACAAGAGCTTGAAACCACAAACATTTTCCATAGAAAAAGGATTTAAACTGTATACATCTCTGTCAAATTACTTCTTGAGTAATTATATACAACATGATACAAAATCTCAAGAACTCATGACCAAAACACTCCAAGACCTGAGAGTACAGAGGACACATAGGACTGACTCTAACTACACCACATAGCAGGCTGAATCTCCACCTGAGATTTACTGGTGCTCCTGGTGCTGCTACTGGGATTGGTCACCTTTAGACCGGTTCCTCCGTCTTCGACGACCACCTAAAAAGTTGAAGTCTACGGGGTGAGACAATTATACATAATTGCCCCAGCGAGAGTTATAACTCTCCACTAGAAGCTTTATAAGCAAAACAAAGAATAACTTAGGCAGTAAAAGCTTTCAAAGCATTCATTAGCAGTTTTGATAATAAGCAAGAGTTCAACATTTATGAAACATGAAGAACATATACTTTATCCAGTATAACATCAATCAAGTAACTCGTAGTTAACTCTAACAGATATACTACGTTGTTGATTATGTTTTTCAAACATTATTATGCCCTGTGGAGATGAGGCATACCACTCATACTCCAACTGATCGCTAAGAAGTCACATCAGTATCATACATAGGTCATTAAAAGAGTCGGATTCTTATGACCTCATCTTCCTCAGTCAGTTAGAGGATTGTTTGCAGGACATCTGGCAGGACGTCTGCTATTTATAGCTCACCAGGGTAAAATGGACCTTCGCTATGTTTTTAGAGTTACAGTGGCGTTCTGTACTCTCTTCGTCATCGGAAGATTTCTTGATTATCTTTCACCGATGCGATGTTTATGTTTACTTTGGGAGAATAGTGATACATCTCACCTTTTGGGTTTTGTAGTGAAGGCTTGACGGACTATAAAAATCTACATCAATTCCTACACTAGGATGTAAGGTTCTACACATCCATATACCCCACATACTCAAAAGTATGTGATCGAGGAGTTCCCTTGGGAAAACCTGTTTCACCATCATTTAGACTCTGACAATGATGGATCTATGATCAGGGCTCTACATTACACTTGATTAGTTAGGTACATTCAGTATTCCTTTAACATCATACATGGTTCTTCAAACAATAACATTAGCATAACAGCTATAAATGAGAATACTAAAATGTAGCAAGCCTAACTCTTTTCAATCATCAGTTCTCAATCATTTCACCACAAGTCATCTGTTAAGCATGACCTTGATGGTATTTATGGCTCTTACAGCCCATAAATCTCAATAGATGTCACTAGCAGTGCATCAAGATATTTCACTTATTCATAAAGCTTAAGACATGCTTTCAATGAATATAGTATTACAATCCATACCTGGATATGATCATCATCTCATAACAACCTGCAAGGTTAATGCAACTGGTAATAGTAAACAATTCATCAATCAGGGTTTACTATTCATCTTTCATGTCACCACCCTAGAATTAGGGTTTACTATTCACTCCATGGTGAATTGTACTCATTACATCATCATGTATGAGAAACATCATCATTAAAGCTCTTAAGTAAGATTAAGATTCACTAGACATCATAATTAGGGTTTCCATGATCTCACATAGGTGGATCATTCCCTACTCATGTACATTCATGTGCATTGAAAGTATCTTACTTAAGTTTCCACCATAAAAGGATACTTTCTCTCTTTTAGGATACTTTCTCTCTCCTCTTACTAGTAGATGGTGATAACACCACTCTAGATCAGGTTGGGTTAAGTCCTCATTGATTAACATAAGCCAAAACATCACTATCATGTGATTAGGGTTTGATTAGAACAAGGTTTTACTCCATTAAACCCCTAAAGGGTATTTTGGTAATTTACATCATGATCACCATCATGGGTCAACTCATTAATCACTTAGTCCCTTAATGACCTAGGTTACCATTAGGGTTTAGATTAGATCATCATTGAATCAATTACATCATCAATTGATTAAGTACAAACCACCTTGAACACCTTCAAACGGTTTCAACCTTCAACCACCAAACGGTCTTGAGACCGTTTTCCCTCAAACGGTCTTGAGACCGTTTGGATGTGTTGACCGTTTAGAAAGGTTGACTTTCCAAACCGTTTGAAGCTCATGCGGTTTGAAACTGTTTGATCAAATCAACTTGAGATCGATTGGTCCAAACGACCCTGAGATCGTTTGAGCCCAAACGGTCTTGAGACCGTTTGGTCCAAATGGGCTCAAACCGTTTGGACCTCCAAAGGGGTTCAAAAGTTACAGTTGGTCATGGATATGTATGTTGAAACCCTTATTTTGTCAAAGACATGCTAACCACTTATAAATTGAGTCGATTAAGATTAGCCTTAATCAATTGGACATCAAATTGACCCTCAATTGAAAGCCAATTAGTGTTAAATCCTTCTCAATTGGGGTTTCAAATCGGGTGGTCATCAATATTCAACAATGTGAATCAATTCAAGGTTGAACCTATCAATTGACCTCCAATTGGGCCCAAACTTGGCCCAAACGGTCTTGAGGTCGTTTGTACATCATCCAAACGGTCTTGAGATCGTTTACCCAAAGTTTGACCAAAAACCAAGTCGGTTAGATTAGGGTTGAACTCCAATTAGGTCACAAATCAGCATTTTTATCAATTCATCAACTTATTGCAATTGGACCTTCAAACCATTAGATTATCTCAATCCTAGACCTTCAAACGGTCTTGGGTTGTTCCCAAATGGTCTTGAGACCGTTTTGAGGAACCCCCAAACGGTATTGAGACTGTTTGAGTCCTTCAACCCAAAACTCAACAAGATATATGCTTTAAAACAGTAATTTCAACCCGATTAGGGTTAGGATGTTGAAGTGCCTTCAACTCTCAATTGGTTAAGAATTAATCTTTGATTCTTTGCAGGAATAAAATTCAATATATTACCAACAGACCCTCAAATGGTCGTCCCTTGGTCAACCCTATCAAACGGTCTTGAGACCGTTTCAATCCAAACGGTCTTGCAAGACCGTTTGAGAGCAAACGGTTTGAAACCATTTGACCTTAAACGGTTTGCAACCGTTTGGACCAAAAGGGTCCAAGGTCGTTTGATAAAGTAACATAGGGATTCACGCCCCTCATCTTCAACCTCTGTCAAGGTCGGTTCTTCCACCGTTTTGCTTGCAAAAGTGCAAGGAAGAAGGGAGGTAGAAGAAGAACTAACATGCTAAATTGCAAGAACAAAGTATGCATATAAAGCAAGAGTTTAGAGTTATAAAACCCGCCTAAAGGTCGTTCCTTGAGCTCCAAGCTTTAATGGCATCTTTGAGCTCCACAGGTTCGGCCAAGGTGAATTCTCCAAGGAAACGTTGGAAAGGAAAGGCTAGAAAGATAGAGCTAGGTGAGCTAGCCATGAATCTAACCTTGAAAATGAGTTTCCTCCATGAATTCAAGCAAAAGGGATGATCTAAACTTACCTAGAACCCTTGGTCGTCCCTCTCTGCTCCATAGCTAGCCTTGGTCGGTTGAGAAAGAAGAGAAGAAGTGAAGGAAATGAAAGGTCCGTTCACTTGTTACAAGGAAAGGGCTTATATACTTTAGGCCTTTTTACACCATAAGGACCTCTAAAGTATGGAATTTACATCTAAGTACCCCCTTGCTCAAGGCACGTCCAAACTCATCTAAACTTATGCAAAGCTCATGAAATCTCAAGATCTAAGGGTAAAGAAAGCCAACTTTCAACTAAGGTACAAATATGAAAGGTTTCCATACCCATATTAGGTGATTTTTACCACAAGGATCATTTTTCTTATCTGATTATTCATTGACGTCCCCTTTTCATAATTTCTACTCTAAATGATGGAAAAAGTTATAAAAGATGTTCTAGAAAGTGAATTTTACAAATTACACCCCTCAATTTGGGTAAATTGCACTTTACTCCAAATTAGGGTTTTTAAGCACAAGGATCATTCCACAAGCTGCATCTTGATGCCCAAGCTTGGAAAATCCTTCTTACTTCATCATATTTACTCATATGATGTCTTATTATCATAAGAACATCTTTACCTGTGAACATTGCAAGTTAACCCCTTTAACTGGGTAATTTGCACATAGGTCCCTGCACTACAAAACAATGCTACAACTTTACATATAAAGGAGCAAAATTGAAAGTAAATGTTCCTGAGGAACTTAATTACATGCCAGGGAGTATTCACAAGTATATAATTACATATTTAGGAAAAACTTCTAGGGTTAGGTTATAACCCAGGTCAGGGATGTTACAAATTATCCACCCCTTCACAAGGATTTCGTCCCTGAAATCGATAAAACGTATTAGGAGAAAAGAGCAGGGTATTTCCTTCTCATCTCATCCTCTAGTTCCCAAGTGGCTTCTTCAACACCACGATGGTTCCAGAGGACTTTCACGAAGCTAATATCTTTCTTCTTTAACTTTTTAGTTTTGTTATCAAGGATTCACATTGGTCCCTCCTCATATGTTATATCATCATTTAATTCTACTTCCATTGGTTGTAGAACTGACTCGGTGTCTGGGTGACATTTCCTCAGCATGGAAATGTGAAACACAGGGTGTAACTTCTGCAACTCCTGAGGTAACTCTAGTCTATAGGCTACCTTCCCAACTCTTTCAACAATCAGATAAGGTCCCAAAAATCTAGGAGCTAACTTCCCTTTCCTTCCAAAACGAAGGACTCCTTTCCAAGGTGAGACCTTAAGGTATACTCTGTCTCCAACTTGGAACTCTAGGGGTCTACGACGTTTATCAGCATACGATTTCTACCTATATTGTGCAGTCTTAAGTTGTTGCTGTATAACTTTAATCTTCTCTGTAGTTTGTTGCATAAGATCAGGACCTAACAACTGGTGCTCACCAGTCTCATACCAACATAAGGGTGACCTACAACATCTACCATATAAGGCTTCATAGGGTGCCATATCAATACTATGTTGATAGCTATTGTTATAGGCAAACTCTATCAAGTTCAGATGTAGATCCCAACTCCCGGTAAACTAGAGAACACATGCTCTCAACAGATCTTCCAAGGTATGTATAGTCCTTTCCGACTGTCCATCAGTCTGTGGGTGAAAGGTTGTACTAAACCTTAGTTTGGTGCCTAAGGCTCTGTGTAACTGCTCCCAAAAGCGACTTGTAAATTGGGGACCTCTGTCAGAAACTATTGTGACAGGAACTCCGTGCAAACGCACTATCTCCTGTACATACAACTGTGATAACCTTTCAGCAGAATAGGTTGTTTTGACAGGTAGGAAATGTGCTGTCTTTGTCAACCTATCAACAACTACCCAAATGGAATCATGTCCTTTGTTTGTCCTGGGTAGGCCAACAACAAAGTCCATGGTCACATGGTCCCACTTCCATTGTGGTATGGGTAAGGGTTGCATTGTTCTTGCAGGTTTCTGGTGCTCAGTCTTGACCTGCTGACACACAGAACACCTTAGAACAAACACAGCTATATCCTTCTTCATCCCAGGCCACCAATACATATCCTTCAAGTTTCGATACATCTTGGTGCTCCCTGGATGCATAGCATACATTGAAGAATGAGCTTCCTCCAGAACTAATTTCCTCAGGTTATCTACATCTGGCACTATCATCCTCCCATGATAGCATGCCACCTGGTCATCTAAATCATGAAAGCCTTCTTGCTTCTCACTACCATACGCGGATCTAAACTGCTGAACTGCACCATCTACTTGTTGTGCCTCCTTTATCTGCTCTCTTAGGGTAGGTTTAATCTGCATCTCAGCTAACAAACCAGCTAACAATGACACCTTCAACTGTACATTGTTTTGCCTTAAAGAGATAAGCATATCTCTCCTAGAGCATACTAAGGAACTTAGTTGTGCTCTATCCATGGTTGATGTTGCTGATTTCCTACTCAAGGCATCTGCAACCACATTGGCCTTGCCCGGATGGTAATCAATTGTACAGTCGTAGTCCTTGATTAACTCTATCCAGCGACGTTGCCTCATGTTAAGTTCATGCTGAGAAAAGATATACTTAAGGTTCTTGTGGTCTGTGAAAATCTGGAAGGTTTCTCCGTAGATATAATGTCTCCAGATCTTCAAGGCATGGACCACAGCAGCTAACTCTAGATCGTGTGTCGGATAATTCTCCTCGTGTTTCTTAAGCTGTCGGGAAGCAAAAGAAATCACCTGTTTATCCTGCATCAACACACATCCAAGTCCATTCTTGGAGGCATCACAGAAGACAACATATCCTTTTCCTTGTTTAGGTAGCACAAGCACAGGTGCACTCATCAACCTTTCTTTCAACAGTTGAAAAGACTATTGACACTTATCACTCCAGGCAAAAGGAACATCTTTCCTGGTTAACTTGGTCAAAGGTAAGGCTATAGAACTGAAATTCTTAATAAACCTTCGATAATAACCAGCTAACCCCAAGAAACTTCTAATTTCCGTTGGTGTCTTCGGTTGTTCCCACTGTAGAACAGATTCCACCTTTGCAGGGTCAACACGAATTCCCGAGGCAGATATCACATGTCCAAGAAAAGATACCTCCGGCAGCCAGAACTCACACTTGCTAAATTTAGCGTATAGCTTGTGTTCTCTTAGCAAGGTCAGAGCTTGGCGAAGATGCTGCTCATGCTGGTGAGCATCTTTACTATAAATCAGGATGTCATCTATAAAGACGACAACACACTGATCAAGGAAGGGTCGAAAGACTCTATTCATAAGTTCCATGAATGCAGCTGGTGCATTGGTTAGTCCAAACGACATAACCGTGAACTCATAGTGACCATATCTTGTCCTAAAGGTAGACTTGGATATGTCACTGTCCTTAATGCGGAGTTGATGATATCCAGACCTTAAGTCTATCTTAGAGAAGACCGTTGCACCACGCAACTAGTCAAAAAGATCATCAATCCTCGGCAAAGGGTACTTGTTCTTTATTGTTACTTTATTGAGTTGTCTATAGTCAATGCACAACCGCATTGATCCATCTTTCTTTTTAACAAACAAAACCGGAGCACCCCAAGGTGAGGTACTCGGTCGGATGAAACCCTTCTCAAGTAACTCTTGAAGCTATTTCTTGAGTTCTGCCATTTCGGCAGGCGCCATCCTATAAGGAGTCTGGGCTATAGGTTTTGTATCTGGGACTAAATTGATTTCAAAATCAATCTCCCGAGGTGGTGGTATACCAGGAAGTTCTTCAGGAAACACATCCTCGAATTCCCTGACTATAGGAACTTCAACAGGGTTGGGACTCTCCTTGGTAACATCTACCACATGGGCCAAGAATGCATAACATCCTTGCCTCATCAGCTTATCAGCAACCATAGCTGATACAAGACAAGTGGGCAGAATCTTTCTTTCTCCTTGAAAGATCCATGTGTTGCTTTCATCAGCAAACACTGCCAACTTGGACTCACAATCCAAGACAACTCGATACCTTTCCAAGGTATCCATCCCTAGGATTACATCAAATCCTTGCATATCAAGCGGTATAAGGTCCACTTGAATGCGATGTTTAGAAAAGAAGAGGATGCAGGGAGAGCATACCTCCTGCAAAACAGCAGACCCACTCAACAAAGTCTCCAACAACAACCTATCTGCCATATGACTAGCTATCATATTGCAGTTGTGAATCACTCTTCGAGTGATGAAAGAGTGTGTAGCACCCGGGTCAATCAGAACAGATATTACACAAGGTTTAGACATATCAGAATATAAAAGTTCCATCTGACCTGTCACCACTTGTGGATCGACCACTGCCTCTGGTGGGTTCATAGCATAGAACCTCGCTGTCGCCTGGTGTTGAGGTGGTGTTGATGATCCAGCTTGAGACGCTTGTCCACATCCTCGAGCTGCTCCTTGAGATTGCATTCTCTGAGATCCTTGTTGATTCTGTCTCGGAGGCTGTGTCACACTGACAGGCTTAGATCGGCAGTCCTTCATCAAGTGTCCCACTTTACCACAGTTGTAGCAACTTCTCTCCAGTTGTTGTGGTCTGGGTGGTCCAGTAACTGACATTGATGCAGAACTCTGAGTCTCCTGAGGTGGTTGTCTTCATCCTCTACCTCTACTTGGAGACCACTGAGTCTGAGAACTAGATCTAGGTGGTGGAGGGTTAGGTGTAGAGGATCTAGGCTTCTTAAAGTCCCTAGATGAAGAACCCTGGAACTGTGGATATCTTTTCTGAGTTTGCCTCTTCTCAACCACAGATCTCTCTATCCTTCGGACTGACTCAACGAAGGTAGAGAATCTCTCTCAATTTTCTAAGGCAGACACGGGGGTACTCATGTCAGCATTCAAACCCCTCTCGAATCTCCTGATTCTTTCTTCTTCTGTGGCAGCCATGTGCGGACAAAACCGCAACAACTCCATGAACTTAGCTTCATACTCGCTAATGTTCAATACTCCCTGCCTCAGTCTCTCAAATTGAGAGATCTTCTCGTCTAGGAAGGTCTTCGGGAAATATCTATGAACAAACTCCCGCCGAAAGTCTTCCCACGAGATCTCTATTCCAGGTCTCTTCTGCTCTTCCATTGTCCACCAATGACCAGCGCTTCCTTTGAGAAGATAGACAGCATGTCTGACCTTCTCAGTTTCAGGGATATTGAGGATCCTAAAAGCCTTCTCCAACTCCGTCAACCACAGATCAGCATCTGCGGGGTCAGCAGTCCCAAGGTACTCGGTAGCTCCGACACGACATAGTCGCTCGAACGTCTTACCGATACCTTGTCCTTCAGGCTGGGCTGGTGCCCTAGGTGCAGGCATAGGCATCCTGTCGGTTATGTGTGTCATGGCAGTCATAAACTGCCCGAACATCGTTTGTACTGCTGGGTTACCCATGTCAGCTGGGTCAAACTGGGGTGGCTCTCTGGGTTGTTCTGGTACAGGCTGCTCTATCTCTAGTACTCCTGCACCGCCTTGAGGTGCACTAGCACTACTTTCTACCACATTCTCATCATGTGGCTCTGACATTCTTATGTATCTTCTTCTCCTGAGGAGCAGAAGATTCTATTAGATAAGGAAGGAATACTAAAGATAGACTCGACTTCCTAAGTCCTATGCCTCTGTAGACTCGGCGAACCTAGAGCTCTGATACCACTTAATTGTGGGCTCCGATCTCCAAACCACGAAATAATCACGATTTAAACTTGAGCGGAAGCACTCGATAATCAGCGGAAGACAAAAATCACGGGAAATTAAAACTTTTTGAGACAAGAGCTTGAAACCACAAACCTTTTCCACAGAAAAAGGATTTAAACTGTATACATCTCTGTCAAATTACTTCTTGAGTAATTATATACAACATGATACAAAATCTCAAGAACTCATGACCAAAACACTCCAAGACCTGAGAGTACAGAGGACACATAGGACTGACTCTAACTACACCACATAGCAGGCTGAATCTCCACCTGAGATTTACTGCTGCTCCTGGGATTGGTCACCTTTAGACCGGTTCCTCCGTCTTCGACGACCACCTAAAAAGTTGAAGTCTACGGGGTGAGACAATTATACATAATTGCCCCAGCGAGAGTTATAACTCTTCACTAGAAGCTTTATAAGCAAAACAAAGAATAACTTAGGCAGTAAAAGCTTTCAAAGCATTCATTAGCAGTTTTGATAATAAGCAAGAGTTCAACATTTATGAAACATGAAGAACATATACTTTATCCAGTATAACATCAATCAAATAACTCGTAGTTAACTCTAACAGATATACTACGCTGTTGATTATGTTTTTCAAACATTATTATGCCCTGTGGAGATGAGGCATACCACTCATACTCCAACTGATCGCTAAGAAGTCACATCAGTATCATACATAGGTCATTAAAAGAGCCGGATTCTTATGACCTCATCTTCCTCAGTCAGTTAGAGGATTGTTTGCAGGACATCTGGCAGGACGTCTGCTATTTATAGCTCACCAGGGTAAACTGGACCTTTGCTATGTTTTTAGAGTTACAGTGGCATTCTGTACTCTCTTCTTCATCGGAAGATTTCTTGGTTATCTTTCACCGATGCGGTGTTTATGTTTACTTTGGGAGAATAGTGATACATCTCACCTTTTGGGTTTTGTAGTGAAGGCTTGACGGACTATAAAAATCTACATCAATTCCTACACTAGGATGTAAGGTTCTACACATCCATATACCCCACATACTCAAAAGTATGTGATCCAGGAGTTCCCTTGGGAAAACCTGTTTCACCATCATTTAGACTCTGACAATGATGGATCTATGATCAGGGCTCTACATTACACTTGATTAGTTAGGTACATTCAGTATTCTTTTAACATCATACATGGTTCTTCAAACAATAACATTAGCATAACAGCTATAAATGAGAATACTAAAATGTAGCAAGCCTAACTCTTTTCAATCATCAGTTCTCAATCATTTCACCACAAGTCATCTGTTAAGCATGACTTGATGGTATTTATGGCTCTTACAGCCCATAAATCTCAATAGATGTCACTAGCAGTGCATCAAGATATTTCACTTATTCATAAAGCTTAAGACATGCTTTCAATGAATATAGTATTACAATCCATACATGGATATGATCATCATCTCATAACAACCTGCAAGGTTAATTCAACTGGTAATAGTAAACAATTCATCAATCAGGGTTTACGATTCATCTTTCATGTCACCACCCTAGAATTAGGGTTTACTATTCACTCCATGGTGAATTGTACTCATTACATCATCATGTATGAGAAACATCATCATTAAAGCTCTTAAGTAAGATTAAGATTCACTAGACATCATAATTAGGGTTTCCATGATCTCACATAGGTGGATCATTCCCTACTCATGTACATTCATGTGCATTGAAAGTATCTTACTTAAGTTTCCACCATAAAAGGGTACTTTCTCTCTTTTAGGATACTTTCTCTCTCCTCTTACTAGTAGATGGTGATAACACCACTCTATATCAGGTTGGGTTAAGTCATCATTGATTAACATAAGCCAAAACATCACTATCATGTGATTAGGGTTTGATTAGAACAAGGTTTTACTCCATTAAACCCCTCAAGGGTATTTTGGTAATTTACATCATGATCACCATCATGGGTCAACTCATTAATCACTTAGTCCCTTAATGTCCTAGGTTACCATTAGGGTTTAGATTAGATCATCATTGAATCAATTACATCATCAATTGATTAAGTACAAACCACCTTGAACACCGTTTCAACCTTCAACCACCAAACGGTCTTGAGACCGTTTGGTTTCAAACGGTCTTGAGACCGTTTGCCCTCAAACGGTCTTGAGACCGTTTGGATGTGTTGACCGTTTAGAAAGGTTGACTTTCCAAACCGTTTGAAGCTCATGCGGTTTGAAACCGTTTGATCAAATCAACTTGAGATCGATTGGTCCAAACGACCCTGAGATCGTTTGAGCCCAAACGGTCTTGAGACCGTTTGGTCCAAATGGGCTCAAACCGTTTGGACCTCCAAAGGGGTTCAAAAGTTACAATTGGTCATGGATATGTATGTTGAAACTCTTATTTGGTCAAAGACATGCTAACCACTTATAAATTGAGTCGATTAGGATTAGCCTTAATCAATTGGACATCAAATTGACCCTCAATTGAAAGCCAATTAGGGTTAAATCCTTCTCAATTGGGGTTTCAAATCGGGTGGTCATCAATATTCAACAATGTGAATCAATTCAAGGTTGAACCTATCAATTGACCTCCAATTGGGCCCAAACTTGGCCCAAACGGTCTTGAGGTCGTTTGGACATCATCCAAATGGTCTTGAGACCGTTTGCCCAAAGTTTGACCAAAAACCAAGTCGGTTAGAT
The DNA here is from genome assembly GCA_963693085.1 of Alisma plantago-aquatica. Lineage (NCBI taxonomy): Eukaryota > Viridiplantae > Streptophyta > Magnoliopsida > Alismatales > Alismataceae > Alisma > Alisma plantago-aquatica. The sequence continues at coordinate 510,208,054 of OY856415.1, forward strand.
TAGGGTTGAACTCCAATTAGGTCAAAAATCAGCATTTTTATCAATTCATCAACTTATTGCAATTGGACCTTCAAACCATTATATTATCTCAATCCTAGACCTTCAAACGGTCTTGGGTTGTGCCCAAACGGTCTTGAGACTGTTTGGGTCCTTCAACCCAAAACTCAACAAGAACTATGCTTTAAAATAGTAATTTCAACCCGATTAGGGTTAGGATGTTGAAGTGCCTTCAACTCTCAATTGGTTAAGAATTAATCTTTGATTCTTTGCAGGAATAAAATTCAATATATTACCAACAGACCCTCAAACGGTCGTCCCTTGGTCAACCCTATCAAACGGTCTTGAGACCGTTTCAATCCAAACGGTCTTGCAAGACCGTTTGAGAGCAAACGGTTTGAAACCGTTTGACCTTAAACGGTTTGCAACCGTTTGGACCAAAAGGGTCCAAGGTCGTTTGATAAAGTAACATAGGGATTCACGCCCCTCATCTTCAACCTCTGTCAAGGTCGGTTCTTCCACCATTTTGCTTGCAAAAGTGCAAGGAAGAAGGGAGGTAGAAGAAGAACTAACATGCTAAATTGCAAGAACAAAGTATGCATATAAAGCAAGAGTTTAGAGTTATAAAACCCGCCTAAAGGTCGTTCCTTGAGCTCCAAGCTTTCAAGCTCCAAGCTTTAATGGCGTCTTTGAGCTCCACAGGTTCGGCCAAGGTGAATTCTCCAAGGAAACGTTGGAAAGGAAAGGCTAGAAAGATAGAGCTAGGTGAGCTAGCCATGAATCTAACCTTGAAAACGAGTTTCCTCCATGAATTCAAGCAAAAGGGATGATCTAAACTTACCTAGAACCCTTGGTCGTCCCTCTCTGCTCCAGAGCTAGCCTTGGTCGGTTGAGAAAGAAGAGAAGAAGTGAAGGAAATGAAAGGTTCGTTCACTTGTTACAAGGAAAGGGCTTATATACTTTAGGCCTTTTTACACCATAAGGACCTCTAAAGTATGGAATTTACATCTAAGTACCCCCTTGCTCAAGGCACGTCCAAACTCATCTAAACTTATGCAAAGCTCATGAAATCTCAAGATCTAAGGGTAAAGAAAGCCAACTTTCAACTAAGGTACATATATGAAAGGTTTCCATACCCATATTAGGTGATTTTTACCACAAGGATCATTTTTCTTATCTGATTATTCATTGACGTCCCCTTTTCATCATTTCTACTCTAAATGATGGCAAAAGTTATAAAAGATGTTCTAGAAAGTGAATTTTACAAATTACACCCCTCAATTTGGGTAAATTGCACTTTACTCCAAATTAGGGTTTTTAAGCACAAGGATCATTCCACAAGCTGCATCTTGATGCCCAAGCTTGGAAAATCCTTCTTACTTCATCATATTTACTCATATGATGTCTTATTATCATAAGAACATCTTTACCTGTGAACATTGCAAGTTAACCCCTTTAACTGGGTAATTTGCACATAGGTCCCTGCACTACAAAACAATGCTACAACTTTACATATAAAGGAGCAAAATTGAAAGTAAATGTTCCTGAGGAACTTAATTACATGCCAGGGAGTATTCACAAGTATATAATTACATATTTAGGCAAAACTTCTAGGGTTAGGTTATAACCCAGGTCAGGGATGTTACAATATCTATATTCCCTGACTTATACACATAATTACAGCTTCACATACTGAGTCCTCTCTCCCTGAAATCATCATTTTATGGACTCGCAGCTTCAAACACTAGATTCCTATCCATAGAAGGTGTCTTGTCTAGTTTCAAGAACTCCATTTTACATAATTCATTTTCAGGTTAAGCTCCATAGTATCATGTAATTTCGTTTGTTCATCAAACTCTTAGGTTTGATAACTTAAAAATATGACTTTTCTCTATCTACAATGATTAGTTTAATATATCTTATCATTGGTTTAACCAATGTTATACATTGTTCTTGTTCAACATCTTCATATTTAATCAGGGTTTCACATCTCTCGTCATCTTTTATATCCTTATCTTATCATGATTTAATATTAAATTATACTCTTTGGGCTATTTTCAACTGACTATTTAGTTAGAGTACTCAGAAAGAGAATAGAAAGAGAGTTCCATTTTAACTCTTCCTTAATACTTGAATATCTGACCAGGGTATCCAACACTGAACTCTTCTAGTATGTATTGTGATTGTTCCATGTTCATCACTTACTCATCATTTTAATCCTAATTCCTATTGTTCTTGTAGAGTCAAATAACCTATGCTCTGATACAACAGTTGTAAGGACCCATCCTTGATCAAATCCTTAGTGATCATTACAACAAGTCCCAAGACAAAAACCCAACTTAAAACTAACAAGATAAAGTAAAGAGTTTATTTCTTTTTTAATAAAACCATCATCTTAAATATCCAATTAGAAAGAATCGTCACTAAATATTGAAAAATCTCATATAAAAGCATAATACTTCCCATTTAAATCATCTCAAGAGTAGACATAAAACCCAAGTTTACAAGATGATCCATATCTATGAAGACACAATAATATAAGATGTATAACTCAAGTTAGAACTCTTAATCATAAAGAAATAACAAGGAAAGAAACCCATCATATTGAGATAAACCACCCACCATCACTCAGGAAAGTGAGAGTATAGGCACAATCTAGACTCAACTATGTTATATCTTGTTACATATTGATCATTACGTCCTTTCTGATGGGCTAGCATACCTAAAAACATTGTGGAAGAACCACACAAGACTCTAAAAGAGTCCCAGTGAGAGGATTACTCCCACCAATATATAAACATACATAGATAGTTAAGATGAACTACAAATAACAGATAGAAATTTATTTTACATATCAATTTCTAATCATTCACATCACTCCTTAATCTAGTTTAACGCATTAATGACAAGAGTATAAGACATTTTGTATCATAGGAAAAATCTTTTCATTATATAATCATCTTGAATGCAATAAAGATAACATTGCTTATAGTGCTTTAGGTGATCCCTGCAATTATGCAAAGTTCATAAAGCATAATAAGACATGCATATAATAAGATCTCAATAGTAAAATCAAACATTAGTATCCAATATAATCCATATTAACATCTGATGTTATTCACCAATATAATCATATCCTGATATACAAAACAGTTCATGTCTTATTAATACCTAGGTAGTTTGATGCGTACCACTCAAACTACTAGATGACCATTGCAAAGTCAAAATCAGCCCCATGTAATATCTCGGATGACATGAATCCCAAGATCTCTTCCCCTCGGTATTGTGAGTAACAACCATAGTGGCACATCAACCCAAATACTAAAACAGTCCAGTCCACCCTGGGTACACATGCCACTAGAAATCAAGGTATACAACCCTCAAACCCAAGTCATGACCACATTCACTCTCAATCACATATAAACTGAGACACAGTCATACTTGTTCTCAAAATTAGGTTAGGATGACAAAGAAAACCCTCCTTGCACCTGCATACTCAAAAGTATATGACTTTGAGCTTCTTCTTACTATATTAGATTGTTACAAGGAAACACATTTTTCTATCCAGCAAAACCTAACACTGAGATAGTTGTACGGTCACATGGCACTATATAATTAGTGTACACTTGATTCGCTAAGCCAATTACCATTATTTTAATTGTATTAAACAATTTATACAGAAACAATTTATAAACAAGGCATAGAGATCTAAATATAGAAATTAATTAAGTCTAACTACTTCCTTAGACATAAAATGTATCCACATATTCCAAGCCACATAAAGTTAAATTCATATTCCATCCTTGGCCATATCAAGACCCTAATTCACCAATTATAAGGAACAACAAGGCCCCACATATCATTAAGATAAAAATAGGAATAAATACTAGTAGGGAACTCATATACACCTATGATTTTGCACATATCCTCAAATAACAGTAACCAAACAGAATCCACAATTTAGATCAAATTAAACTCCAAATGGTGTAAAAGTTACAATAAATTCATAGTTGGGAACATGAAGGCCAAAACTAAGCATAGATGAGCTATATCGACTTATCAAGTCTATTTCAAATTAGCTTCCAACAACATAACTGTTAGGTAAAGTCAGTAAAGTCGTATATGATTAGTATTTTATATTAGGTGCATCACATATAATCTTCCTTCTAAGAACATTTAATTCAAAGGTTTTCACATCACATATATCCTCTAGGGCCTACTTGATTTTTTGTAAAGTATATATCATCTTCTCAAGGGAAAATGTATCAACACACATGACCATAGATAATCCTATATTTAGTACATAATAATATTTTACATTAGTTTCTAGTTCAGTTATATCCAATCATGGATTAAACTCTAACCATCAGATCCTACCATTATCCCCATGATAATACCCACATCATTTCCATCAGGGAAAAATCCTAAAGACGCTAAGACTACTTCTAAATCCCATATTCAAAATACATCATATAAGGTCACATTATTCACATTCTTATAATTATAGGAAGATAAGATAATAGATATTTACTGAAGGACATCCAAGACATGTGTGTTTCCAACCTTGTGAATCTTACAAGTGATTGGAATCTTGATTTCCTTAATAGCTATTTACCAAAGGACTATGTGGACAACATTGTCAATCTCCCTTCTCCTCATGCCTCCATAGGCGATGACTACTGGAATTGGAAGAACAACATGCATGGAAAGTACAATAAGGGCATTGCATATGATTTTATACACAAGAAAGGCATTGTACACACTAATGAACATTGGTCTCGAATATGGCATCTAAAGACACCTAGCAAGGTTAAGTTGTTTGTGTGGTTGTCATCCCATGAGGCCATCATGACCAACTCCCGAAGGAAGCAAAGGTCCTTTATTGATATTGAGATTTTCCCTAGGTGAGAAAGAGGAGTAACATTACACATTTTGCAAACAACATTTGAAATTGATGGAAATTGTTTTATGTTATTCATTATTTGCTAAATCTAGATCCTTGGGAATTTTTGTAATGGCCCTCAACTTTAAATTCCTTTCTTAATTGGGGATACTAAAAAGTGAGGTCATTACATGACCTTTCAATTGTGGGCATCAATAAAATAGAGATCAAGGGGAACAATGATGGATTTTTGCTTGCCTCCCATGGTTGGTCGTAGGTGAAGGGTTGTTTTTGGGGATAGGAGTTGTTCTGAGAAATTATGGCATTTCTAAAGTAGAACACACGACTATTCAAGGCCAAAGAGGAATTTCTAGTTAGTTGTTGAATGGTTCTAATGGGTATTGTTCAAGACCCCATTCATTTCTTTGGGGTAGTACAAGAGCTCTTCTCCCTATGTTTTGCACCCGACTATAATTGGAAGGAGGATTGGCCCTCATACACCTCCTCGACCCTTTTGTGGGGAGGGAAAGTATTGGGGACTGGACCCCCTCTTGCGTGCCTTGCTCCACCATCTTTATTGGTGTCACCACCACCCATACAGGGGAAACGTTGGTCATGTTGATCTAGCATAGATGGTGGGGCATTTGAAGAAGGCATGAAGCTAGGTTTCACTTATCGTTTGACTTCTGACACACGGATGACACTCCACATCCATCTGGTGTTGTGAAAAAAATGAGAATGAGAGGGATCAGAGACTCAACACAACAAAGTTTCCCCCTTGCATTGATGGAGTCAAGTCCCTATACCAATAGAATGGGTTGTTTTTTATGGGCCATCCTCTAAGGGTCCAATGGTATCCCGATACATATGAAGGTAGAATACTCAACCCCTTTAATCATAGATATTGCTAGGATGGTCCAAATAAATCGTGTAAATAGTCCATTTTCATCAAGAAAATGAGAAGGTATTTATTTTCTAAAGTTAGAAGATAAGGTTACATTTAATGATTATATCCCCCTTCTAGTCAATGGGGTACATCTATATATAAAAAATTTCTTTCCTCAAATAGACTTAGTGAGATTTTTGAGTGATAAATTAAAGTCAAGACTGTTGATTGTGGACTACCACATTAGGCCCTAGTATTCAATCTAATTTGGTTATTTCATTGTAATGTATTTGAATTAAAAGAAATGGATATTAATACAATCCAAAAAGGGACTCGAATAAGGTAGCTCTAGTCTATGAATCTAGATTTGAGTATGTTACAGTCTTATTCCAGTTGGTGACATTTTTTACATGGCATATGCTTCTCTTTGTGAGCTTCTACCATCCTTCTACTGGTCCAACTTATCATGTACTAATTCTGCCTCCCCCAAGATACAGTCTCTTCTGGCAGACGCCTACTACAACATGGTCTTCCAGCGCTTCAAGGCTTTAAAATTATCTCATTGACAAGTAGCTATTCTAGCTTCCCTACAGGCTACACATGCACAAGACTTCCTTCTTGCTACTCCTATTGATGGTCTTGAACTATCTATGACATCGGTTGAGTATTCTGCCATTTTACGTTCTCGGTTGCTGATTCCTCTATATCCAGGCAATGAGTAGTGCCCTCTTTGTCATTCAACAGATCTTGACTCTTTTTGAGACCATGTGGTGCACTGTCACATACACCCAAGCTTTAAGTTCTAACACGATGTTGTTTGAAATGTCCTTTTTGACATTATTTCTCATGCAAGGAGCCTGGGATAAAAGCTTTGAAAGAATCTTCAATCGTCTTTTTAGAGACATGTCATGACAGCCTTCATGCTCAAAGATTAGCTGATATTTTATTATTTGACTGACAAAGATCAGTTGATATTTTATTATTTGACTGGACCGATGGAAGCACACTTGTATTGATCTCACTGGTGTGTCTCCATTGACTGGGAATATTCCAAATAACTTTAAGGTTGGTCAGATTGATTTTGATGCGGCCTCACATAAAGTCCACAAACATAGGGTTGTGTGTGAAGCAAACCATCATCATTTCCTTTCCATTGGCTTTGGTGTCTTTGGTGTTCTTACTGATGATTCAATTTTCCTTCTAGGATGCATACAACATATCATAAATAAGAATGTGATGATGACATCATCTATTTCTTCAATAATTGTCTTTAAATGGTTGGTGCAAGGCCAGAAATTGGAAGACACTAATTCCACTCATTCCTGTCCTTCGCTTCAGGGCATGTACCTCGGTGTGGTTAGTACTCTATATTGTCGGGCAACAAATCTTACACTTGTTCACTTCAGGTTCACCAGGGCCTCTTTCCTCCTCCCTTTTTTGCTCACTCGTAGGGGTCAGGGGGTTAAAGGGAGGAAGTCGACTGAACATCTTAGCCATTGGCGGGAATTTCGCCTGCATCCGATCCCCAATTCTTGTTCACCCCAGATGATCATGTTGGGTGAATTGTGACCTAGTACGATCGTTTCTGGTGAGCAACAACTGCTTTGTCACAGTAATGACTTATGGACTAACATGTCACACTTTGGCCAAGTACCCTACAAAGAGACTCCTAGGAGTCAAAAGTATTGAAGGAATGGCCATAGGAATGGGTGCATGATGCCATACAAAAAGGTTTGGCAGCCCAATTTGTAGCACATGCCTCTGCAAAGGTATTTATTTAATTTAGCATGCACGTTTAGAAAGGGTACATTTTAAACGCAACTAGAAAAAATATATCCATCAAAAGCAATGTCTCAATAATAAGATCCACAATGATCCGTGCCAACTCTTTTGTTTATTGTCATATGATAATGGTATATTTGCCTATATATACTCTGTGATCCTTTTTTTGTACAAATGTATATCATAAAAAGCATATTCATTGCTATCCCACACTCCGGTACTAGCTTAATATTATTTTGCAATATTTTACATTTTGTATTCACCATTTTAAGTCTCATCATTTACCATATTGCGCAATATGTGATCCATGTGTGAAAGTTGAGCTTAATAATATTTTGCAATATTTTGTATTTTGTATACACCATTTTAAGTCTCATCCTTTACCACACTTGTATTACATAAATATCGTGCAATATATGATTCATGTGTGAAAGTTGATGTACAACATGTAACATGCATCATTTACAAAATTAACAATAATGTTGGCACAAACATATTTCACGCTCTTGTATTGTACGCTCACACCCTTTTTACCCTTAAAGGTATGTCTTCCACACCAAAGGTACAACTAGACCAATAATTGTTTCTCGATTAACTTCAGATCTCAATAATAAAGTCAGCTTACCATTTTCTAGTCAGTTTAGATCACCCATTGCCCATTGAGTTGGACATGGGTTTGCATACTAAAGTACAATTAGTAATTGGTAAACTCACATAAACTATTGCATCCTCAACACAACCTAATCCAACCCACCCACCAACTTGTTGATGCCTAATCCTTCTTCGACTATGTAACGGCCAGATTTTAAAGGAAAGCTTATCAGTCAATTAAACGGCACTGCAATATATTCACTCCATTTAAGGTTGGGTATATACTCCAATTTGATTTGAATCTGACGATAGCACGAAAATTCAATAATCCCAAGATGATTTGGACATAGTAGTGTTCCTGTTTAATTTTGAAATATTCTAATATGAACAAGAAAATCATAGAAAGAAATCATGTGGAACCACACGCTCTGAAGTTCATTTATGGCGACGCAGTGAATATTTCTAGCTATAACGAGGTACCTGATATGGAAGTCAAATGAAATACAAATAACAACTACATATACAAGCACACGAGGCAACAATTACGAAGATAAAAGTATAAGCAAGTGAAAACTGAGAAAAAATTTCATGTTTAGCTCCATAAAAGTAACAATCAAACAAAATGATTTGCTCACTGTATGTGATAGTCTCATCAAAACAGATATGCATTGTTAGCCTTCCAGACTGATCATAAAGTAGATTGCGTCCATCACCGGTTGTGCATAGTTCTTCTTTATATCATTATTTATGATGGATCCGCAGTAACAAGTCGTTACCGATATCATTAATGAAGCCTCCTAAATGAAAACATGAAAAGAAAAACACTAGATCTCACTGTCGACAAATCCCCTTGACCTCAAACATAAAGCAATACTTGCAGAGTGAACACATTGCTTTCTCCTTTGGGCACGTTTGTTTTAATGGATATAGATGTATTGGATTGCATTACTTGATCCAGTAGCATAAATTTTATGTTTGCTTTGTTGTAGATGTAAAAAACAAAAAGTCCTGCATTTCCTTGATGTGCAGTGAATGCTGGATGGCCGTTTCCATCTCAGATTAGTGGGACGCCGTCGTCCAGCTCAAGTCTACCTGCCGTGACAGGCTGTCCCCACATCGCTCTATTCTTTTCTGCTGCAGGGACTACGTGCTGCTTTCTTTTTTTAGTCAATTGACCGTCTACAGTTGTGCACGGACCATGTGCTGCTTTCTATTCTGGTTGATCGTTGTCCGCAGTTGCTCATGATCTTCTGTTGCCCATGATCGGCAAATACAGATCACCAAACATAATCTTCAGGTGCTCATGATTTTCGATATCCCGCTACTTTCTTACTACATGATTAACGGATTGCGGGAATCTGAGGAATCCACATGCATCCAAGAAACCAAACGTGCCCTTTAATTGACAGTACGAGAGTGCTTCCTAGAAATACATTGATTTCTCCTTTAAAGCAGTACTTGCAGAGCGAACACATTGCTTTCTCCTTCAATTGAAAGTACCGAGTGTGCTTCCTAGGAGCTTGAAACCCCCCACACATCTCATAAGATACTTATTGTCAAAAAGAAGTTATCCAAGGGCTGATATAATAGAAATGGGTACTACATAATGCAATATTATAGCACAATTAGTTATATATTTCCAAGTAAACACTTTAGGTGCAAGCAATATTCCAATGCAAATAGAATATTTTCACCTTAAAAGTATGGAAGTATAACAAATATTTGATAGGTAGCTGAGGAGTAATTTGCATATAAACAGTATGCATATAACCGATATGTTAATATTCAGTAAAGCATATCATAAGGGACATGTGCATAAGTTATTCCTCTTTGGTCCAATGCTTCGGCAAACAGGAGTTTAAAGATATCTGACTATACGAACAACCAGCACAGTGGAGAGCATGGCTCGGATGATCTTTATCATAGTTATTCCCTTGGTTCTTCTTCACGTTGTATCAGTTTCTTGTCAGATCTGCTATAGTTTTGCACCCTTGGCCCTTGGGATCATGTATTCTATTTGTCTTTTGCAGTAGAGTATCATACTTCATCTTGCACCTTTAACTCTTTCCTTTATGAGATTCTAACCTTCACAGGAAAAACATTAGCTTCCCTAGAAGGTTCATCTGGTGACTCAAAAAAATCCAATGTACACCAGGGAAAAGAGATCATGGCCTACTAGCTGTCTCTGTGTGTGTGTGTGTGTGTGTGTGTGTGTGTGTCTTGACTCACCTTCTACAAAATCATGAGAATATGATCCAGGACAGAGTTGAATGGAAAAGAATGATTCATGCAGCGGACACCAACATTGTGTTGAGGTTTAGATGATGATGATGTTAATTATGAAGGGCAAAAATCATTCAAAAACTTGGGTATAATCTCTATTCTCCAACATGATATTCCAGTATCATACCTAATGTATTTTCTTAGCAGCCTTGTATTATTACTGAGATCCTTTTCGACCATGGTATACTTTTCCTCAGGTTAAATAAACACTGCAATTAACTCTTCTCAACATAAATAATGAACCCAGATGTGAAATTACTTGGAAAGTCATGGTTGAACCATAAATCGTGCCTCGGTCTTTATAGGGCCCGCTGATTGAACGTCCGATTCAGTCTCACTGTGCAGCTGAGCATAAACGGATGATCAGTTTGCTCATTCGTTGAGAGCAGAGTAGAAAATTGTGCATTTGAATCGGTAGTATACCAGTAGATTAAAGTTCCAGAGGCCCCATGGAGGCAACTTCTCACGAAGGAAATAAGGCTCAAGGAGGGGTATCTAGCAAGTGTAAAACATGGATTCCCATCAGATGTGAATATCAGACTGCCACAAGGTCTCAGCGATAAAAAAAGTGCTTTGGTTCCTCCCAGGGCTGGCTTCTGCTGAGAGATTCAAAGGGATAGTCCCCATAGAACCCAATGTCAAACCAACTGATCACACTTCCAAAGCTGAAACAAATCGACGGTGGCCTTAGGTTGAGCAGGGTTGGAAACCTTTCCCATACAACTTAATTCCAGCTCTCTGGTTGCATAGTGATTGTGAGGAGTGTGGATGAGCATTTGCTGATCAGGAAGCTTGGAGACAGCAAATGGATCTTGGCCGGTAGCACCTTCACCTCAGCAAACAGGATCCTGCAGATTGCTGCCACCTTGGATGGAGGTGTGAAGCTCTTGGCCCTGGCTAGATGGGAAACCATGTTTATCATAAATGTGGTCTCCTGGGAGACCACTTTGCTTAAGCACAGTCGCAGGGCCAATGAACACATCTGTGCGTAATTCTGAAGACGATATACACCACCTGTTTGTTGTTCGGTTAGCTATGCTTGGGACATGTGAGGGTGATGTACATCTGGTATAGTATAGGCTCTCTGAAGGATAAGATCTGAATGAAATACTTTCGTGTGAAGCGGTTGAATCAGTCTACAATGAAGTGGTCTATGGTCCATGTACTGAGTGATCACTCAGTTGTCCATAGGCATATCCGGGTCTGTCACAGTTGTTTCACCAGCAGAAACAGAGTGCAGGCCTAACTGCATCTATTTTGCACTAGAAGAAATCTGTTGACATGTTCTTGATATGGGGCAGCCAGACTACTCCTTCCTTAATGTTATTTCATCCGCTGTCACTAAAGGAATTTCCCTCCAGTAAACTAAGGTGTAAAAACACATTACTACTCATCTGCGACAGCCAATAGGCATTGCTCAATTGCTCTCTCCTTCCTCATCTGTACTCTAACCATCTGGATAGTTTATTGGATCTCAGTTTACGCACTGCCATTACCAGTAAGATGTGGGATCGCTGTTCGGGGTAAAAAAAAAAAAAAGACAATAGAAGTATACAAGCTTGCAGATTTCAGATAGGCACAATGATTCTGTTACTTTTACATGCAGAACAGTGAGCAGCATTAGTTATAGGTAGTCAAGTTAATTATTCATTAGCAAGTTCCATTGTCTATTTTTATATTATGTCCAAGTTATACACTTTGTTATCGGAAGGAGGATTGTTCCCCCTGATACCCCTATATCCCACCTCCAATTTTCTGATGTTGATGGATGGCTATCTTGCCATTTTACTGATTTACTGCTATCTAGCTGCTTCTGGGGGGAAGAATGGAACGTTCGGTTGATAGTCATACAGTGGATGGCTAAATTATTGCCTAACTCTTATTTGCTAAACGTTTTCAGCTCGGCTAAAAAAGTACAGATATGTTTACACAAAATATTATTGAACAAATTCAATTTTCGTCTGGATTCCAGAGGGCTTGTAATGTTGACATGGCGAAAGCGCAGACACCCACATCACCATTCAGCGTCTGGTTTCATTCATTATATTTATCTAGGAAGTACGGACACTTCCAGGAGGCTTCCGTGTCCATGCTCAGCATGTGTTCAACATAGGCACATCTTGGACAAGCCTGAACACATGGTGGGCACACCTACATCTTGTCCACTTTAATTTTTTTTCATTGCAATGTTGGACACGGCTTGGACATTCCGTGGACACATCTAAGACACGCCATCCCAACCAACTTAAGCCTAAGTATACGTAAAAAAAGAACTTCTCCAAAACCCCGTCTCATGTCCTCCACTACTCCTTGCCCTACTAACATCAGGCAGTTAAGATTTAGCTGCTACATGCAAACTATTGACACCCTTCTTTAGCAACTAGCCATCATCAATGATATCATCTCCACCAACTGTTGCAACATACACGATCTGCCACGTCAACCGTGAGGTGGAAAGTAATTGGATTCACCTTCTTCTCTTCTAGTTCCATGTAATTCTTCCTCCTTTGTGTGCCCCCCTCTTCCTCCTCTTCCAGCTTCCTCTTGTCCCCCTCTTCTTTTTCCTACTCTAAAGCTAAAGTAACAGTAAAAATGTTTCTTCACCTCTTTATCCTGCTCTATATCTGCTTCTCCCTCATCTATTTTCCTTCTTCCCCTCTTTTCCTTCTTCTCATCCCTCTTCCTCCTCTACCTGCTTCCTCTTATCCCCCTCTTCTTTTTCCTACTCTAAAGCTACAGTAACAGCAAAAATGTTTCTTCACCTCTTTATCCTGCCCCTCTTATGTCTGCTTCTCCCTCATCTACTTTTCCTTCTTCCGCTCTTTTTTTTCTTCTCATTCCCACCCTTCCTCTTTTTCCAATTTGAATGTGGCAGCAGCTGCAACACTGTTCCCCACCCCTCTTCTTATTTCATGTTGGTCCTCCACTTCTATTCTACCTTCTCTTGCGGCCTTGCCACTCCTCCCCCTACTCTTCTTCTTGCTCCTCCTTCAGGCAAAAGTAGCAGAGTATTGTCCTCCCTACGCCTACTCTTTTTCTTGCTTCTTTACATCTCCACTTCCCCTCCTCTTCTCTTGCCCCTTCATCTTAACTAGCTCTCCAATGTATTCCTCTCCTTTTCTTCCCTCTCAACTTTTAAGACACCTTCATTTTCCACCTTCTCCTCCACCACCACTAACAACATATTTCCTCACTCCACCTCTTTTTGATAAATTTGTTCACCATTACTTCCACCAACAATAAAAAAAATTAATGCCCCTAACTTTTACAATTCCATATATTTTTACTACTACAAATTTATAATCAAACATCTTAATATATATTGTGATTTAATCCATATTGTGACTTGTGGATATGATGTTATATCATGACTGCTGGTTGGATTTCATGATGATTGCCCTAATGGATATACATATAGCATATTATATGTCATAATATGTTTACAAATATATTTATTTATTTATATTTGTCGTGACCATTGACGCGTCCGTATCTTAAATTTTTGGAAATCGCTGTGTCCTGTGCCCTGTGTCCATGTCCAAGTCTATATACGTGTCAGTGCCCGTGTTTCCTAGATATTTATAGTTGACATGGCATCCCCATATTGTATATATAATGAATGAAACGGATAAAATCAGCTGCTTATCCATGAGGTTTCACTAGCCATCAATTCCTTGTTCAATCCGGCCCAATATACTAATACATTCTGAGTTCTGACCAAACTTTTCTAGCAGATATGCAGCACATCAGTTACCAGTATCACATACAAACTTGCTGGAGGTTCACAAAGTCAATGCAAACTTTGGATTTGCTTCTTTTGCTTTTCTCAAACTAACCCATTGTCCTCCCAACAATTGAATCAACTGCTTTCTCCCTGGTGATGAGAGAATGCTCAGTGTCATACTTTTTTCTGTTGTCAAACAGAGTTGTACAGGTTGTCCCACCTCCCTGTTAACCAAATTAGAACTCAAAGCACTGTCACTGGGTTGCTGCTGCACATCCTCGGTCCTTGCTAATTACTATTGACCAACCACAAGAAGAGCACGTTTAGAAAGCAAGGGAGGAGCGAAACATGGACATAGATCCAACCACGGCCATATTAAACAGCCAAAAGCTATCCAGCTTGTTCTAGCTAATTCACAGTGACATCATCATTGTTAGAAGCCAATGGAAACTATCTTGAGGACCCCTCCCCACATTCTACTCGCAAAATTTGGATTTGCTTCTCTCAAACTAGCCCATTGTCCTCAAAATTGAACCGACTGTTTTTCCCTGGTGATAGGAAAATGCTCAGTGTAACCAAATTAGAACTCGACGCAGTCACTGCACTGCTGCTTCACCATCTACCACACAGCTGCTCCCTGCTGATGCAAATCCAGGCTTGCAAATTACTGTTGGTTAACCACAGGTAGAGCAAATTTAGAAAGCAAGGGAAGAGGGGTGAAACATAGACATAGATCCAATCACAGCCATATTAAGCAACCAAAAGCTTTCCAGCTTGTTCTAGCTAATTCACTGTGACACCATCATCATTAGAAACCAGCAGAATTCTATCTTGGGGACCCCTAGACACTTTTGAGTCTCGACTCACAGATTAGGAAGTAGAGTTGATAGTAGATGAAGAGCCTACCGACTGCCATAAATGGCCTAAGCAAGGTAGCGCCAACAGGCTTCTATCCACACCCTATTCGTGGCGGAGGCAAAGCGCCCACATTCCTCGAACACAACATGGGATCTAATGCCTTCTCTCCTGCAAAAAGCAGCCATTCCTCCCCATTGCAAACTGCCAAAGCCCCTTCCAGAAGCCAACCACCACCTCATTGCCACAACCGATTCCGTAAACCTCTAAGAAAATGCCAAAGGTGTCACCTTAAACACGCACATCACCTTTGCCATTTTCAGACAGGAACAAGATGATGTGAGCCTCAAGGCCCTCAACTTGAGAGATGATGGCAATGGAGAAGGTCTTTTGAATGACTCTGGCGCAGGGCATAGTGCTCAAGGTATGTCCTCCAGTCTTGGAGATAACAACAAGCGCCTTGAAACTCATACAACCAGCTCACATCACATGCCTGGAATCCATAGTTATCAAGGCCCCGGCCTAGGCGGGCTAGGCTCTGGAAGAGGTGTCAGAGTTTGGACGCCTAGGTCCCAAGTGGCCGGGGTGAGCGTCTACTGCCTATCGTTGTTGAGGCCCAATTTAGGTCATTTTGGCGCCAAATTAGATCAACTCGAATTTGAATTAGGTCAGATTAGGTCATTTATGATCAATTTCAGGAAAATTTAGGTTATTTTGCAGTTGATTCGATCAAACAAGGACAACTT